>OY735235.1:33469351-33929351 GCA_963457665.1 Thysanoteuthis rhombus
TCACCAATTTTTTATGTAAAGAAGTTCCCTCCAATCATTATTAAAATCAAGTCAGACTTTGGTGACTGATGAAGACAACTTCTTTGGGGATTAATTTATCTGTTTTTGTTCTACAGTTGGTATGTTTATTATAATTTTTTCTGCTCTTGTAATGTACGCAATTTTTGAAAGGACAACATTTGACATAATGCCACCGAACACACTGCCAACTCAGCTTTCAAGGCTTGAAATTTTCTGACACGTCTTCATAATTTATATTTTTTGTTTCCTTCAATTGTACCGACTACTAATTGATTATCTGTTTTTTTTCTTCAATCGCAGTGGTGTCATGTTTTAAGTTCATCACTAAATGTTTATTGACTGTGTGATTCTGTCAAATCTCAGACAGATGAATTTTCAGTATATTTTTTATAACATTTTCAAAACGATCAGTGCTCAACTCTTCTTGAAATACCCTATTTTTTTAGACAATTTCTCTCTTTATATGTTTATTTGAATATTACATTGTTTGAAAGAAAGACAAGAAGAAACATTTAAAATTTTGAGATAATGAATTGTTTTACAAATAAAAGAATTTTAATGTTTAATGATTCAGATAGAACTGGAAATTTACTAGCTAGTTCATGAGAAAAACTAAGTCGCAAAAACTGATTTTTTTTTTTTTTATTTTGAAATGCTGGAACAGTTTATCATCTTATGCAAAAAAATAGTTAGAATTTAAATAATTCTAAGAATAACTTGGATAAATTAGATCATCTTGGAAAGAAAATAAATTAAGAGGGTGATTTTGAGAGTTATTAGCTTAAATATACAGAAGAAATATACAGAAAAACTAAATAAAATGTGCTTGGTAAATGTTTCCCTGCACTGGTAAGTTTCAGGCATTTCTATTGCTTGAATTGATGTATATTTTAATATTGAATACATATTTTTAATGTAAATTGTTTAAGGAGAAGCCTATAGAGGCATTTTTATTTAATAAATAATAATAAATTACCCAACATCCAACATACTAATGAATCAGGATTAGTTGTGAGCAATAGTCCAAAGCATGAAAATAGTGTATAACTATTTGAAACCGTCATCCTAAACTGTCGACATGGGTTTCTTCAGTTTTTAAGCTAGTCGGATTATGTATATATCATGCATGCAAGCCACGCCTATGGAGCTAGAGGGCTGATTATTTGAACATTTACTTCTTATTACTTGTAGAAAGAACTTTTTTTTAGACCTCCCCAGTTCTTTGGTGTGTGTTGGTGTGTGTGGGGGTCAATTTGTTGCAAGTTAATGCTAAATTGGCTCCTTAGTTTGTGTCCAGCAGCATTCAGGCTCTTGATTTTTTGAATTCAGACTTTTTTAGTGATTACTACTCAACAGAAGGTGAGGGAAATAATTTATCCAATCATCTCCACTTTTTCCAGTTTTTTTAATTGATCATCCCCAATACAACATTGGTCACTTGTTAGTTTTTATTGAGTGACTAACCAGCCCTATTTGGTTAGTTTTCTTCACTATAGTATTGATTTTCTCTGTTCTCTTTCCCTTGTACATAACTAACTGCAAAGCATTGTATTACTTTCATTTCACATAATAAAATTACTGTGTCCATATTGAACAAAGCATATTTCTTTTTATATAGTTTCTTTCACACACACAAATATTTCCAATTGTCATTACCAGAGCTACTAACATATGTATCTGTCTAATTACCTTTGTTCATGTTATAAATGCATATGCATGAAACAAGTGTGGAATTGGAATCATCTTATTGATTTATGTATGTCTCTTGGTGGAATTCAATTGAATTCAATTTATTTAACAGCTGCAAACAAACCTGATTAGATCTTAATTCAATTGCAATCAACAAGGGAAATGTATTAAGATGGTATAATCTTTAATATATTATCTTGTGATAAATCAATGTTGAATCAGATTTTATCACTTCATTCTCAGGGATGTTTTTCAATGCAAGCTGTTCATTGTGAAATGTTACTAGAGGAATTTTCAGTAATTGATACCAATACCAAACTGCTCTACCAACTTCTATGTGGACAATCTAATCTTTTTTTCCCAGCTTTGTTGTGACACAACATTCTGGTCGATTCATTCTACGGCTTTCTCCAAGTGTGAAATGTAATATTCGTTAAGAGTGTCTACTATTGATCTCTTTTTCAAGTGGTGCAAACCCCTCAAAAAATATAAAACAGAAAATTTAAGCATTAAATGCAATGCTTTTAATTATTCTAATCAACCCCAAAGATGAGAAAAAGAGATTAAATCGTCCTAACGAAAGTTAGTTTGTTGATGACTCTTCTCCAAGTTATAGACAATACAATCGGCTCTATTCTTCAATTTCAGTATGTTGTCATTGTTTGGTTTAAAGTAACTGCTATCTGTAGCTTGAGAAACCAAGCTGCTCGAATAACAATGATACTTATTAGACAGTCTGCAGCTTTTGCTTATTGTCTATCAATCCTTAAAAAGTGTGCACCATTTCTTTAGTGATGACTTTTTGAATTAGATAAGTAGATAGGTAGGTTTACGAGATATTCACTGTTGCCTGAAACTTCTGTTGATTATTTCTATTTTTTAACATGAACAAGTGTTCTAGAAAAACAGTTCTGATTAGTCATCTAATGGAAACTGTAATGTGACCAGCATGCCATGTTGGGGGTGATCAATTGAAAAATTTGAAAAAGGGTTATCTACGAATAAGCTACTTCTCACCTTTTGTTAGCCAATGATCAATAAAGAAGTCAAATAACATGCTGGCACAATTAAAGGGATCAATATAGCATAAACTTCCATTGTAAATTGAGCCTCCCACTTGAAACCTATTCAAGGGGATTCTCAAAAAAACAAAAGAAACGTTTTTTCTAGATATAATAGGAGATGAATGTTCAAATTTTTGGCTCTTTAGCTTCATTGGTGTGGCCTGTACACATCATGCATATATACACAGTCAGATGACCTTGGAAATGGAAGAAACTCTATTGAGTATTGGTTGCCGGTTGGTAATGGTGAGTTTTTGAATCCATTACTAAATGTGAAAGGAAAAGGATCCTCTAGAGTCAAGTTATTGTTTGTTGACATTTTTGACGCTATCTTTGTTCAATTATTGACTGTGAAGGTGAGTTCTATATGAGTTTAGTTCAGGATTATTCTCTTATAAGTTAGAATTATTGGATTAGAAAAAAATGTTTTATTTCAAGGATCCGAGATTTAGTCATTTAATGAAAAATGTACAGAGAACCAAAACAGATGAGTGTGTATAATAGATTTTCTCTTTGAATGTTTGTGGTCAATACTTTTAGAAACTATCAACTAGAACTTTCAACATCACCATAGTTTTCTTTAGTTTTTTAGTTGGTTTGGCTGGTTATATATATATATATATGCGTCATGTATACAAGTTACAACAAAGGAGGTAGAGGGCTGGAAATTGAAACATTTACTCTCTATGTACCAAAAAAAACAATTTTTTGGTTTTTTGAAAATTCCTCCCCTAAATAGGTTTTTTGTTGGCAGTTTAATTTGTGATGTAAGTTTATGCTAAATTGATTCCTTAGTTTGTATCCTGCAGCATTCATGCTTGTTTTTTGGTAATTCAGACATTTTTTATGATCACTCTCAACATGATATGCTGCCAAAAGATGTCTGTCCCGCAATTATTTATTTATTGAGTACGTACATATTTACAGGAGGTCCTCTAGAGAACATAATTCAATAGGTGAAGTAAAAGTTCAACCATCCAATTACCTTAGCTAGTGCTTAGTTAATGACTGACCTTGTACCTATTTTTATACACCTGGTTGACCACTGACCTAGTTTGAAAAAGAAAAAACTTGGTATAAACTAAATGAAAACTTGGTTATGATCGAGAATCGAGAAATGAATAATCAAGAATCTTATTCTTGTTCTCAGAAATTACTTGTATCATTTCTCCTTTTTCTTTTTAAACAAAATCTTGTCCTGTTTCTCAATTTATTCTTCCAGATTATGTGAGACTTCAATCTTAGCTTTCAATAAGTTTTTTTTTTCCTTTATATTATGTGAGATAGTTTGATCTAGTTATTTTCATACCAAAATTTGAAGATATTCTGACCTAGATTACAAATAAGGCACCAGCTATGCTAATTACTTACCTTCGAATTATAAAAGAATGCACCAGAAATGCTTGACTTACAAAATATTTTACAATTTTTAGTGCATTTATATACTACCAACCAAATTGGATTAAAATCAACTTATTTGAAAAATTTGGAGCCTAATCAGATCAATTTTATTTTAATCCTTTTTTTCAAATTCAACAATTTCCAACCTGAGAAGATTGCAAAACCTGAAATTTAAAATGAATAAATAAATAAATAGAAGAGCGTTTTTCAAGGAAATGTTTTTTAATACATAAAAATCGGTGAAAATGAAATTATCTGAATTCATTATTCTTAAAAAAGCCATAATTAAAATTCTTCCAGTTCCTTTGAGAAAAACATTATTGACTAGCTGAATTATGCATGTGATCGTTAGAATTCTAGAGATTCAATTTCAATTACCTTCAATTAGTAATTGGTTGTTCTGTACTGTTCCAAAATAGAAATGATGGCTTAGTTTTTATGATTATTATTTAGTTTTACTCAAGTCATTAAAACTCTACGAAGAACTTGGAGAAGAATTGTGATCTCAAATGATGCTCTCTTAGTTGGAGAAAGGAAAGAATTTCAACAGAGCTTGCTTACAAATATTTTTGATGAAAAACTACAGCATTTAAGATTTTGATCGTAAATTCATAGAAAGTATAAATAAGATGATGAGTAAACTAATACAAAACACTGCAGAGATGGGTGTCACATATAACCCTTCATTGCAACAGAGAAGTTGATAATCCTCACTATGATTTGAGAAATCTCCATCAGTGTGTGTGTGTGTGTGTGTGTGTGTGTGTGTGTGTGTGTGTGTGTGTGTGTGTGTGTGTGTGTGTGTGAGAGTGTGTGTACTGAGATAACTCCAGAACTGGCCATCGTACTAAGTTGATATTCACCAGATATGTTAGTCCTTGCACTGGACATTGTAGTGTCAATGTAGAAATGATGAGCAGTTCTCAATATGGAGGCTGCTCAATTTACAATAAAAAATCTGTACTGAAGTGAAAACCTATTTCGTGTCTGTGAAGAGTTTTTATCAGACTATGTGTGTCTCGAATCATTTCAAAAATGTTGAGAGAGAGAGAGAACCATATTTTTTCTTGACAAATTTTTCTGAAGAATAAATTAAATTAGATTAAATCATAGTTAGATGACATTTTAAAAATATTGTTGTTATAATGGTATCAATGATAAATTTAAAACATTGTCTCATTTTTTCAAGTTTGAATCTCCTGAAGATTTTCATGAAACTGGTTGCACTTTTTGAAGAGGCATACCCTAGTATTATGTTAATATTTGATTATAAACTGTAACAATATGGGGAAAGAATTGATTGAATAATGGAAAAAAGTCATTGGTAAATGATGACATGTTCAAAATATTGCAATGAAAAATATATCTATGTACTGATTTATATTCTTGGAAATAGTTGAGCATTGAGAAAAATAAAATTGAAGTAATTAAGGAAAACATCTGAAATAAATTTACTTCAAAGTTAGCATTTCCTTCCTGAAATGCTTTACACCATGGGCTTAATTTCATTTTTTAGGTGTGTGATGTGAATTTTGTGGATTACCCTCACTCCTTCCTGTAGAGCCAAATTAAAGGGAGGGAAAATCTTTAAAAGAAAAAAAGTTGGGAGGGGGATTTGGGGAAACAAGTTCAGGAGTGAACCTCTTGGCTTAAACGAGCAATATTGTTAAATAATTAATTAGCCTGCTACAATTATGAGTATATCTTAACTCCTATCAAAGGTCCCAGATGTATGTTTCAACAAGACTTTGTGAGGAAGAGGGAAAATATGTTGAGGGGGAGCATATAAAAAAATATGATGATGTGGGTCAAAAGTTGAGGCAGAAAGGAGCAGGGGAGGGGGGTATCAAAGGTTGGTAAATTATGTACATCCCCCACCTCCCGGAATTTTATTTTCCATCATTCGAGATCCTAAACTAAGGAAATAAAATTTAGATGAAACTATTAATTGTCAAGATTCATGTCTGGTGATCACCCCTGTTGGATGTCCGAACACGAATCCTAAGTAAATACTCCTGCATAGTTCTTCCGGTGAGTAGGAAGTGTAAGACTCAGACATTGATGATAGATTATTGCATTCCAATATTAAACACCATCAACATAGGTTTATTCAGTTTTTAAGTGGGCTCGGTTGACTGAAGAGCTAGCAATCTATGTATGTATCACATGTACAGGCTTGAGGGCTGAAAATTTAAAGATTTACCTCTTAATTGATCACTCTCAACATGACACGCTGCCTAAAGACGTTGGTGATGTGATGGTTTCTATTGAGTGTTTCATTTATATTTTGATAAAAATGATGTGAATAACTATCAAAATATTTGATTAACTAATACCTTTGTTAATTAAACAAGCTTGGCTGCACTTGGCCCAAATTCTCTCACCTTATCAAAATCTAAGAAGTAAACAAAACATTTTTCCTCATATGATATTATTCAAAAATTACTTACCCCATTTCAATTCCTTTATATATTAGTAGTTCTTGTAAATGAGAATTGCTAACTTAACTGATCAAGTCGACCTGGGTTAAGCTTTAGAGGTGGGAGTGAATTCATCATCAGTTTTAGCATACATCACTGTTATTCATGCATGACATCACCGGTTTTTGGTTTGGTCATATACATCATATCAAAGAAATCTGACATCACCATTTTTGTTATTGTTTGACTCATCATCAGTTTGTGTGTGCATCGTGATTTCAAGGAGATGACTCATCAGTTTTTTTATTTGGTAAAATCATGATTGTTTGAAAACAAAGTAAACTCATTAGTTTGACTTATTTCCTATTAGTATATTTTTTCATTGTTATTTTTACAATGTAATTAGATGATTATTTTTGTTTTTTTTACAATGATGAATTACCTGTTGATCATTTTGTTATATCTTCCTCTTTCAGAATGGGGATTGCCTGTTTGAAATGCTGACAAGAATGCAAAGTGATAGAATAGATGACCAACGATGTGACATGGCATCTTTCTACAAGGTAAGACAACTAAATTAGTTGGTAGCTACTATTGAATTAGTAATTAAGAGTTTTCTTACAGCTGCACCTTTTAGTTTTCCACTTTCATTGAAGTCAGTATTCCTCAATTCAGTATTTGTAAAGGTGCATCCTCACTTGTTCTTCACAATCAGCTTTTTAGCATCCTTCTTGGGACTTTGACCTTCTCTTAGATTTGCCCAACGTCTCTATCATAGGCAAAGCCAATACTTTCTGAACTTGTTTAGTTGGTCACACAATCTTATTTTTTGCTTAAAATATTAACGCATGAATTACAATTATTGTATCATAGATTTGTTAAGCCAAAACAAATATGAATTACAATATAAATCATAAAATTGACTTTCTGAGAAAAGCCATTAACCCCCAAAAAGTTGCCGTGGGCCAAATCTGGCCTGCAAACCTATTGTTGCTTATATATGCTTTAAAGCAACAAAAAGCATACATGTACGATAGAAAAGATTTTGTGCTTGATTTTTCTTTTTATTGAAATATACTTTGCTGCTCCGCTGGGTAAAAATTTGAAAAAAAAAACAAAACTGTATAGTGATGAAATGTCATCTAATAATTTGATTCTATTAAAAAAAAAAAAAAATTCCAGGAATTCAGAATCCTAGAACTACAAAATATGCCTAAATGCATGCCTTGTTGTGCTGTGTGGCTACTAATCCCAAATTGTACTCGAAATGATGTCGGTAGGACCAACTCAAAAAATTGCGATATCATCCCACATGCGTTGTTTCATGTACTTTCAGTCCATGTTTTGATTATATAGCAACTTATTTGTTTTGATGAGGCTTTTGGAGTAAAAAGCTCGAAAATATTCTCTGATCAGACTTCCCAAGTTGATATGGAAGGAAACAGATTTTTTAAGATCAAACTGGACTTGAAACAAATGGTGATTTTTTTCATTGTCTCAAAAGCTCACAGATGAAGGCTTCTTTGATATTGAGTTTTTGACAGGTAAACATGCTTGGAGGTGGCTGGATGATATTGCAAGTTATGGATAAGATACACTGAACTGTATGTGCATTCCCATGTAGATATGTCAATAGTTTTGTGATATGGAGAGATGTAAATAAGTTTATGTAGTTACGTATATGTAAGTGTTCAGAATTGTGGAGATGAAAATTACTGATTTATTTTTATTGTTTTTTCCCCCCTCTCTAATAGAAAAATCTAAACAACACCACAATACCTGAGGCACCTGGACGTTTAACTGGTTTGAACAAAGGTCAGATAACTCCCACTGGAGATGGCACAATACCATTAACAACGCCTCCCAAAAAAGAAGTGAGTTTCAGTTTTTCTTTTTCTTTTTTACACTTGATAGTGCGTGATTGTTCATCTTGTAAGTGATTTTTTTTTTATCGATGCTGAATTTTTTGTATATTTATTGATTTCTTGTTCTCTTTAAATTAGCAAAAGACTTTGAAAGAAATTTTTTTTTCCCTAATGAAATACATTTAAATGCTTATAAAATATCTCTGATCCCAATAGAACTGATTTTGTTGAGTGAACCATTGATTCTATGACTTGTTTTATTGGACTTACCTGGAGAAGTTTGGTACAGAATCAAGGCAGTTGTAAATATTAGTGAAATTTAATCTGTGGCCACTAGAAAAGGCCAGGTTGAGAATTCAAAAGGGGAGATGGAATGTTTTCTGTGAGTGGGGAAACTAGGCTCCTTTGCTTTGATGAAATAGTTTTGTTAAATGATATGCAATATAATCAGAGTAGAGCCATCAAGAAGGATGATAGTCATATCAAATGGCAAATGCCTCTTCCTTCAAAAAAAAAAAACATTTATATATTCTATCATGGAAATTTCAAGAAGGGGAATGAGGCAACACTAAAAGTGAAGTATAGCAATACTTGAAAGGATGTATATTGGGATTTTAATGGGGCTTCACTTATGCCTGCAATAAATAGTTTAGACTCGGTTGCAATACTGAGCATCCAACTCAACATGTCTGAATGAAATGAATGTCATGGTCTACAAGGTATGTGCAGTGAAAGCACCTTAACTTATCATTATTTCTTACAGATGGTTCAAGAAATTTGCAACAAGGGTGCTCTCTTTTGGTTTACAAGAGTTTTGCATGGCAACTGGTATATTTATTTTAGAGGCAGCTAACATGTTGGTTGCTGAACCACTTGAGCCTGATATTTCACAAGATCAACAAGAAGATCAAGTCTGGGGTGCTGTGCACCAGTTTGAGTACTTTTGTTTTGTCAAAATGCTTGTTGATAATTTAATGCAGTTGGAATTCTCAAGTTGCTTGGCTGCTTTGAACATTCTTGCATAATTTGAGGTATAATGTCCATGTGCAGGATCAATAGGAAGAACCTCTGCTTGCTTTGACTTGATCCAGCCAATCCTTAACTAATGGATCCTTATCCAACATTGTCATCAAAATAGCCTTGGGTCCTTATGGAAATGATGGGGATGCCCCGTATGGTTGTAATTTGACACAGTAGAGTATATAACATAATGGTTGCTGTTTGAGATTAGTATTATTGCTCAAATGTATAGACTGGCATAATTTAAGTGGTTGAAAGTACTTTTTTCTTCTTTTTTTTTTTTTTTAAAAAAAAAGAGCTTGGGGCAGAGGGTTCTATGGTCATTTTAGACCAACAAGCCTAAAACGTGCTGGTATTTATTGGACGTAGTTGTTTGAGTTGTTTTTTGTTTTTTTAGATAATTAGTTCTGGTACACGCTCAGGCTACTGTGGTTCATTTATGCATGGTACAAATATTTGCTTCCTAGACATCCTGGCACCTTCATATCACCTTACACTGTGAAGGACAGCTGTTCAAATGTTACCAACGTTGAAACACTTGGTCCATGACTGATAATGAAAGCTGTTGAAGCAGTAATGACTCCACTCAGTGCTGTATATTGATCTCTCTAAATCATATGCATAAATTTATATTTGTGTAAACATTCATCTTGATTATATTCTAATTCTTTAGCATATTTTATCATAAGGAACCAATCAATTATTTTTCAGCAGGCAAATCTCTAATCCTCTATATTATGCCTGCAAGGTAATCAGTTTTCTTTCTTAAACTTTCTTCCAGTTCATGTATTATTCTTCCTTCTAGGCTTTTGAAGTCTTTTCTCTTTCAATTCATACTAATCACACTTCATAAACATGGGCTTATATGCAAATTTTCTGTCTGTTTGTTTATCATAGCTCAAATGGGATGCTCTAATTCATTAATTTACATCCTTATTATGACATAATAGTAAATAGAAACTCTTAAGACTTCATATGAAGATAAATTACCTAATAGCTTTAGCCTCCTTAGTGCAGATCCATACATGAATATCCCCTTAATTTTGGACGGGTATATTCTAATCTGGTAATATTTTAATAAGATGGGCATGAAATTTGATTAGGTTTAACTTGTAAAAATTTGTAAATAGCTTGAAATCAACAGTAGAATGAACTCTCCAATGAATAGCATAAAAATAGTGGAAATCTCCTGTGAATTGAATAAAAAAATATTTCAATTAACCAAATTGTCAAAGGGAGATAATTTCGATCAGAAGTTATTTCTCTTGCAATTGAATTGATTTCTTTATTCATTTTTTTTTTTAGGATAAATGTGAGCAATGGGACATTGTTAGATGATCTACAAGCTTTTAAAGAAAAAGGCTTTTAAAGCAAGGGTCTGTTAAATGAAGGTGCTTTCAGGGGAAAGGGGTTTTCAAAGATGGGAACTTTGAAAGGAATGGGATTAAAGGGAAAAGCTTTTGAAGGCACAAAGGATGAAACAATCTTCAGTCTGACATTCACTCTCTTTAATGGTGACACAAGACATTGCAGAAAAGTTTGACTTTATCTTAATTTTAATCCTGTGATTTTCCTTTAGTATGGAGATATACTTATAAGTATTTTACTTGATTTTTTTCTCCTAGTACCTCTGATGTTGAAAACTTACCTATCTATTTTAGAGTAGAACCTTTTCAAGCATCGTAATAAATATTTACCATTCTGTCATTGAAATACTGATGCTCACCTTGTGATGAAATTAAAATAAACTTTAAATGTGCTCATAGCAGATTTGTATTTGTGTGACACCTTTGAATTACTGTTATACAACAATTCTTTAATATAATAAGCGTTGTACTTGGATGGCCCCTTTGATATTATTAATATTGCACATTTTTTGCATCTCAAACTAAAGGGTTTCCGTGCTATGCTTATTATATCGAAGGATATTTTTAAGATGTCAATATCAGATTCTCATTGCCTGACTATATCAAGCAAGCATTTAAGGTTTAATATAATAATGATAAAAAGAGGAATTAGTTTTAGAGGATTCAAACTCTTTCTCATATTAGAAATAATAATTCAATTATTTTATCTAATTTGATATTCCATGATTCACACAATATTGTATTTATGACTTTGAAGAATATCAGGTATGGCACTGTAGACTTGTAGCACAAAACTGCATTACACAGTCCCGTGTTTCTGTTGGATTGTGGTGTTCTTATTGTGAAGTTGAGAAAGGGGAAAAAACTAATTTTTTTTTTAAGTATTAAGTGATTTCCAAAGACTAAATGTTGTATATACTTGATGAAGCCAACAAATGTATTGAAAATAACAAAGATGAAAACAATAATCCAAAAACAGATAGGACAGTGCTGATAAGTCACTCAATAGAAACCATCATCTTTTGGCAGCATGCTATGTTGGGGGATCAATCAGGAAAAAAGATGATCAATAATTGATCACTGAAAAGTCTGAATTTTCAAAAAAAAACAAGCATGAAAGCTGCCAGACTCAAACTAAGGAACTAATATAGCAAAAATTTACATTGTTAATTGAATCAATTTAAGAGGTGAATTTTAAAAAAAACAAAAACTTTGAAATTTCAACCCTTTAACTCCATTGGTGTGGCCTGTATAGGCGATACATATATATATATAGCCAACCAGGCATGTTGGCAGTTTTAGTTGACTGTTTCTAATAATGTTTGACTGTACTTGATCATTACGTAGCTGTATTATCCATAATGATTATAATCTTCCTTTCCTCCAAATTTCTAACTCTTAAATTCACTTGAGAAAATTCAAATGGTAAATCGATTTCATTGTTGAAGAACAATTGATCTGTTGTGCACATGAAGACTAAATTAAGTTGGTCATTGTCATACTTGAAATCATCTTCTTCACTTCTGAAGGGAAAAAAAAGTGGATTAGTATTTATTTTAGAACTTGTTGGATATCCTGTTATGGAAGTAAGCTGTTTATCTGACACTGACAGGAGTATAATTGTCCCTGAGAAGTAAGTTCACTTCCTGCTTTCAAGAGTAGAGTGGTCAGTGTATGAAACAAGGTGGTTATCCTGGTTGTTATGGTTGCTCTTGAGGAAAGGGAAAGATTTCTGGAAGTTGAATTTGATTATTTGACACTTCATTCATACTTGACTGTTACAGCTCAGGTTCGATTCATGTTGTTTTTTTACCTCCTCAACCACTTCTGACTACATGTGAGAAGCTAAACTAGCCTTCATCCTGAACCAGAACTTTTTTGCTATATATATCAAAATATGTATTTAAAAATTTTTTTTTTTATCAAATATATTTGGGGAGTGATTGGCATTGTAAAAGTGAGATAATAGAATTAGCTATCCAAGTTCAAACTCTGTTCAGGGCTTTCTTCACTTTTTGCTTTGGAAAGGTATGAATCCATCACTTTTCCTCCTAGCGATGAGTAAAATAGCAAGGCAGATTAAGCTCTCTAACTCTGGGAAGGCAGCTAGCCTAGGCAAAGAACAACTCTGATTCCAAACAAGAGTGGAGTCCCCTTGAGGCTGTTTTTAATGTCCTTCTGGCAGCTCCTGCAGCCAAGCTGATGCTAGGCATATCCTTTTCTGCTTTCCCTTGGACTCCATCCGCAAGGCTGGGGGGGGGGGGCTCTGATGATTGGTTATCCTAGGATCTCCTTACACTTCACACAGGCATGTACCCTGCATTCTATTGTCTGTAGAAACAGAATGGCCATTCATTTTGGGATCTTTGCTGTTGATTTATTCTGCATGTTGTATTCTCTTGGATATCTTTGTAAGGATTTTGTTGATAAATAGCATTTCAAACCTCTCTACATAGTATTCCTGCGTCTGAGTGAAAAAGCAATAGTCTGAGGTTAAAGTTCACTCTGCTAGAAGAACTCTTGGAATTTTTGTAATCAATAAACTATAAGTGATCATTGCAAAAATCAACATCGCTTGAAATATTGAAAAATTTAGTTACATAGTGTTATTCATTGTGAAAGAGAAGCTGTACTGAATCAAGAATTTTATTAGAATTGATCAAGGGTTCACTTATTAAAACTGGGTACTTCTCGATTTGGGGGGTTTGGACAAGCACAAAAAAAATTTTTGCAAAATATTATCTCTGTGTTACCCAAAACAATAACTGTTCCAAATGATTTTATCAACATTAAAATGATGACATAGCATTCCTGATTTTTTATTTGTATTTCATAATTATTTGATCTAAAATTTAATGCAATTCACATGAATATTACCTGAAACAATAACTGTGAGGAAAGATTCAGTCATATTATGACCCAGCATTCCTGTTTTTGATTTTAATTCCATTATTTTTTCTAGGATTTTTCTAGAATTTGAATCATATCGTTTATTTTTCATTGATTTTGCAAAATTTTATTTCAATCCACAAAAACAAAAGTTATGATTTCTAGTCATTGCTGTCATATGACTTGGCATTTTGAAATTGAAATCCACCTCCAAAAATTATTTGTTTCCTATGAGTGTTTTAGATATAAATTATTGTGTTTCATAAAAAGTTGAAAAGGGAAGATCATTTAATGAATAAACAAATCATCTCCAGTACAACGATTGTTTTGGGTAATACCTGTATAATATTTGGCAAGGGATTTCTTTTGTATTCATCCCAACCCACAAAATCAGAAAGTACTTAGAACTGAATAACTGCACTGATTGGATTCAATGCTGCTCTAACATTTAATCACTGTCCCACCACAGCAATATTTGACACAAGGTCGGGCTTACCTTCATCAGTCAGAAGTTGTGGTCATGGTATTTCCAGGGAGCTAACTCTCACATTCACACACTTACACTTATTGCTGCATAATGTGATGCCTAGAGAGTAGACAGACATCTTCAAAACATTTGTTACAGCACAGAATATATGCAAAGATTGATTCCTTTTAAAGATAAATATAGATATTATTAATCTAAAATATTGAAAAATGAACAAACTAGATTCAAAATTAAGTACCTATTAACACTATAGCATAGGAAATCAAAAATGGACATGTATACTGACCAGGAATCTATTATGTGAATCTGACTGACATCACTACTATTCCTGTTAGTAAGTTGCTTAATGTGAATGAATTATTAGATAAAATTTATAATACATACATGGGTGATAGAGGGGTATGATGATGGGTAGTTAAACCCTAATTTATCTATCTGTGTCTTGAGCAACATGCCTCCCCACCCCCAATCTGAATCTCTTAGTGAACAAATAAGAAGACAATTGTGCCACACCCACAACTTCTAAAATGAGGACTACCTTTGGGTGGATAGACGTCTCTTCCTGACCAGCAGAAGAAGACCTGCTATCAAGCTTCTAAGCTCCCACTTGACGTCTCATTCCTACAGGCTAGCATCAAGAGTGAGACCTGTAGTGAAATACTGTCAAGGGATGGGCATGTTGAGTTAGCCCCCCCCATCATCCAACCCTCCCCTATCACTACAATAGTAGTTGTTCACACTTCAAGCTACTTCATGTTATTCCTTACAGTCTGATTTTGAAACTAGTGATTTTGTGAAATCCCCTGTTTTTTTGTGAAATCTCTAGGGTTTTTTGTGTTATACCTGAACACTTCAGTAGTTTAATGAAATTCCTAGTTTCACTATCAATATAGTAATGGTTAACAAGCTTGTAATGCTGACCATTACCACTGTAATTGGTCTTTGGTCAAATCAAAATTAAACTTAACAGATATCAAGTATAATCTGTCTCAGTATTTATAGTGTATATACAGCCTAGTTTGACGCAAGGCCACGGTTGTGGGACACCCAGTGAGGATCAAATGCATTACAGTAGTAATCGCCGTCATTACTGCACTGATTGTGAAACTGGGTATTTGATGAAATTACTGAGATGTTGTCGGATTTAACGATATCTCACTGTAACATACATCTGTCAGCATCTCTCTTCTCTGGGATGTAATTAATGGAATGTTAATGCATATGACATTCAAGTGAACTTTTATTCATTCTTAGAATAAAGGTAGTAATTGATTTTATGAAAAAGTTCAAGAAGTTCTCTTCAAGCTCACTGCTTGGTTGGCAGGGCTGGCTCTAAGCCGATGCCAAATTCATACAACACCACATTGCAGTAACAATTATAATTTCTTCTGCATTCTTGAAGATTCAACAGTTTAGACTGATTATATTTTGAATTTAAAAAAATTTTTTTTATTGTACTTGAATTAAACAAGGTTAATCATTTACAAAAAGTGAAAAAAATATTTTTGTGAAATTTTCAGGCACACATTTTGATTGCTTCCCATAGAGAAATTTAGTTATATTTTTAAAATTCTACAAACTTAGATTGTTAACCTGGGACCCCACAAAAAATGTTTCTGATTGAGCCCTGCAGCCCTTGTTGGTAGGTGATATGGAATTCTCAGCAACATTAACAGTAACAAAATAATAAGCATTTGTGAGCATGTGTGAACTAATTGTGAAGTGAAGATAACACAAAAAACGTGTAACCAACATAAAACTTAGTGGAATCTTCAAAGAAAACAAGGGGAAACCTTAAAAGTTGCATAACAAGGTGTTCAAAGCATTGTTGGAAGAGCCTGTAAAAAATGATTACAACCATTTGGAAGAATGAGAAGAATTTTCTGTGCTTCTCATTGGAATATCCAATAAACACTTTTTTTTCCTGAGTCTCATGTTGACATTATTTCACCAACATGGTGGCTCTTTCCCATCACTTTAACTTTTTATGTCTTCAACCAACAAAACCTATTATGGAACAGTTTGATTTTCTGCCCATCTGATAACTTACTGAACTTTTCATCTTCTACATCTGGTTCATTGATTTGATGAATCTCTCATGTCTCAGTAGCTCAGCTGTCCAGTGCTGTTTTGCCAAAACTCTTATCCAGTCCAATTGTGTGTGAGCCGCATCACTTGCAGGGGGTAGTATATCAGCTCTCCTAAATTAGACTCTCCCTCCATTCAAGTTAGTAGCTTGGGTGTATTTAGAGTTTATATTATCAGGTTATTGTTTGTTTTTATGGCTTTTCTATGGAACCATGCAGTTCACACCATATCTGTGTTAAGGTAAACCCATGCAGGTCTACCCAAAACACACTAAAGGAGTGGATTCCTAATGGTTTATATTTGATGTATATATGAATTTTATACAGCTCAATTTAGGGAATAGGTAACTTGATTGCTCCTTTTTTTCTTCTTAAACCCAGAATTATCATAAAATCCTAACCCCTTTTCTTGAAAACCAAGATGGAAAAGGCAGCATCTACTATTATCATAGCAGAAAAATAAAAATGAAATTATTGGTACCTCCCAAAGGGACCAAATTTTCAAAAAAATGTACTTATAGTCAAGATAACATATTTTGTAGCTAAATTTTTTTGTAATTTCCAACTTCGAAAAAAAAGTTTAAACCAGGAATAATCTTGTCTGAATTTTGTTAGACAGGATATATCAATGATTGTGTGTGATATTGTGGGACTATTTCCCTCATCAATATGTTCATTTATTCACCATGTTTCAGCTGTGTCGCCTCTGGCTTTCTCATCATAAGGGACTGCTCGGAAAAACCACACAGATTATCCAAATCAGGGGAAGGAACTCGAAATTAACTCAAAAAACACAATCCAGATGTACAAAAAACAGATGTGATCTCTCCAGGCCAATTAAGAATGCAATGTAAGATTCTAGAACCAACAACATCCAACGAAGACAGGAGGGTACATGGCCCAAACGTTGTGAACGAATGAACGTATAGATGGAGGAAATAGTCCAACCGTAGCATACAGAATTAATCTATTCTTCCTTTGATTTTGAAGAACCAGCCAGTTGACTCTCCACCACCTCAAAGACTTAGTTTCCTAATAAATCATAACTTTATATTCGTAAGTAAAAGAAATCCTGTTAATCCTTTGCTTCCTCAGGATATTCAATAAATATATAAATGAAAAAGGAACGAAAAGTCATGATATCATGAAATATTTGTTGCATGGATATGTGTGTGTGTGTGTGTGGGGCGGGTTCATTTCTTCAGCATCATTATTAGAAATAGTAAACCAAAACTGTCATCATAGGTTTTCAAATTAACCTGGCTGGGTAGGTATGTATATATGTATATATGTATGTCTCACGTGTATAGACTGCACTAATGACACCAAAAAAAATGGAAATTTAAGCTATTACCCATTATGCCATCAAAAAACTTTTTTTTCTGATTTTTTTTTTTTAGATCACCCCTCAGTAGGTTTTTAGTTGGCAGTTCATTTTGCAGTGTAAATTTATGCTATTTTGATCCCTTAGTTTGTCTCCAACAGCATTTATGCTTGATTTTGAAAAATTCAGACTTTTTTAGTGATCACTTCCCAACAGAAGGTGAGAAAAGTGACTTATTCATTGATCATCCCCTTTTTCCAATTTTTTAATTTATCATCCCCAACACAGTATGCTGCCAAGTGACATTGGTCAATTGACAGTTTCTATTGAGTGACTAACCCGACCTGCTCTCCTTTTTTTTTTGTCTTTTTACTTTTTTTAATAACTTTTTTTTATAACTTTTTTTATCGATTAAAAAATTGAAAAAAAAAATCTTATAAATTTAAAAATTAGGTGTCAATGATTTTCCGAAAGTGTGTATTGGCAAAGCGGCCCATGACTGGAGAAGGCTGTAAAGCAAGAAAATAAAATGTTGCTTGTATTGTCGACTTCAGTTGTTGCCCCACCTCAGGCTTTCTATGATGAGTCATAAGTTTGGTTAACAATGCGTCAGTGTGTTTTAGTAGAACAAATATTGCTGCAACCATTTTGTGTGTGTGGGGGGGTTGTTAAATGGAAGGGATTTTGTTGAAAGGATTGGTTGAGGAGTAAGATGGTTTTCTTAGGTTAGGTATAGACATGAAATTGGGGTTGAGACAAAAACCCCAGTGTTCATTTTTTTTCTTAATATATTGAAGAGTAATAACTTCCCTCATGGGTTGTGTCATTTTGAAGAGATTAAATTATGTACCAAAAAAAAATGCATGATATTAGCATGGGCCATTCATTTGCAAAATTTTTCATTTGCAAAATTTTTCAAACACTTGACTGTACTCCCCCCCCCCACTGCCAAATGGGTTATTAAAAGTCAACTAATTATTGGATTTAAAGTTATAAAAATATTATCTTATCAAAGAAATTTGCGTTAGTTTTTCAATTCAAGAAAATTTTTATGGACTATTCATAAAAATTTTAATTCCTCCAATAATTGAATATTGCTTTAATGTATTGGCCCATGTGTAAAACTGCATTTTCACAGAAAATGAGAGCCCCCCCCCTGCACTTCGTTAAAAAAAAGCTCCTGCACTTGATAACCTAGAAACAAGAATATATATGTTTTTAAACATGTTTTTTAATCTGCCCTTATTAGAATAATGTAAATTATAAAACATCATCCGTGAACATAGGTTTCTTCAGTTTTTAAGTTGGTTTAGTTTGCTTTACTGGCTAATCAAAACAATTTTAAACAATTTGATTTAATCTAAGCTAAACAATATAGTATAGGTATTTTTTTCTGTTTTTTTTAAGGGTTTTTTTTTTCAATAATTCTTTTATCTTTTACTTCTTGTGAGCAAGAGGGTGAAAGTTTACAATATTTAATAGGGACCACTTTCCTTCCATTGTACCAAGTTTAATTTTTGCATTTTTGAAAAAAACTTTTATTTTCATTTTTATGAAATGAATTTATCATGTTAAAAGTAAAGATTACCCACAAAAAATGAAGCATAAACAAAACTAGACTGCTCTCAGTGTGTGCAGATCTCTACCAACGCGATTGTTAGATGTAATTGCAAAATTGAATCAGTCCTTCTATGGTGTGTCGTCTACCCTTCCACAGAATTTCATTGAAAATCACTGATAACTTTTGGAGATATTGTGGGAACAAACATGAAATTTTGGCAGTAGTATGTGGTGTAAACTTATAACTCCGACATACAAGTAATAGTTCATGGATCCTATTTGAAATTTTATTACTTCTTCCGTAGCTCATTGTCCAGCCTTCCAAAAACTTAATTGAAATTCATTGAAAACTTTTGGAGATACTGTGTAGACAGAGGAACTTTATCAATATCTCCAAAAGTTCTCTGAATTTCTATAAAGATATTGTGAAAAGTAACTATAGACAAGGAAAGAGTGATTAAATTTTGGAGTGCATCCATGTCCAATTACCTCTCCTACATTTTATCATATGTCCACACCACATAATATCATTGAAAGGTCATGTCTATCCACACAATATTTCCAAAAGTTCTCATTGAATATCAATGAAAATTTTTTTTCAAGTGCAGGTTTTGATGTAATACAGTAGAAAAAAATTGAAACATTGAGATTCATTCAAATTGTAATTATCATTGATCAAAAATAGATTTTTCTATTCTTGAAACAAAAAAGATTGTTGAAGATTGTTAATATCAGTGCTGTTAACATTTTTTGAAAAGGCCTTATTCACAATGTAAGATTGCAACATGGTCTCTGGTGAATAAGGAAAATATTGATTGTGATTGTTGTTATTTTCTGATTATCTACTTACTATTGTTAGATCTTGGGTTTTTTTCTGTGCATATATTCCAAAATAAAACTTGAATTCAAATTCATATTGAAATGAAAGTTCAGTCAGTCTATTCTATTTAAAAATGGAAAATCAAACAAAAATTAAATGAATATGTTTTGAAACAGAAATTGCAAATTTTACTGCACTGATTGTGTCAGAAAAGGATTGTGTAATGAAATTACTGATTACCTGTGAAGATTGAAAAAGTAAATTTTCAGATGATTAAAATCTGTCCTCCAAAGCAATGAAGAGCTGTTGAAGAAAAACATTAAATTATAAAACTTTTGGTGAAAACAACCAACATGAGGTCACTTGTCAGAATAAATCAATGAATAATAATAATACCCCATCTCACAAATTCAAAATGAAATTGTCAAGTAATTCAACTAGACATGAAAACTGAAGACTATTTCAGCTGAGAACTTGTTACATCCTCCACCTATGAGATAAAAAAATTGAATTCTTGGTGTCTACTTAAATACACCAATTTCATTCTTTTTTCTTTCTTTTTTTTCTGTTTAGGATATGAATCTGTGCATAACTGTGTTTACAAATGTTTTATAAATCAGAATGTAATATTTCAAAATATATTTAGATTATTGAGAAAAGAGAAAATATTTTTGTGGTTTTTTGGTAAAGAGAGAAAAAAATTCTGTCACAAGGTGTTTCCATTTTCCCTCTTATTGAAATGAAATGGTTGAAATTTATAAATACAAACATCACTCTTTTTTCCTATCTTTTGTTAAACACACAAAATATCAAATGGAAATCATTCAACTATGCGTACTTAGGAATATCATTAAAAAATGTGATAATCTGATAACTATTTATAGCTATAAATGAAGATAAATATTTATGATTTTTATTTTTTCCAAATATATAAGCAACTACCCATGCATTTAAAAGCACAAAGTGATGTTCCTTTATGTATAATATATTTCATGTTTTTTCTTCATCCACTCTGCATATACTGACACACTATCAGAGGGTAATATGCTCTTTTACTACAGGGACCTTATGTCCTGTCTAGCAATGTTTTTACTGTAAATCTAATGCAAATATTTATAAAATGTCTCTCCAGGACACCCATTCCATTTTATAGTACGGGTATACCTTGATTAATGCATTAATTAATTCTAAAATTTTCCATATTATTCCCAACTGCACTGTTCAAGGTCATATTATAATTTAGTGTGTTTTATTTCCAGCATATACTTAGTTACATTAATTTGTACAGTAATACCATAACCATATTATATCAAAACATGCACTAACAAAGGTATTTCTGTATCAGGCCAGATTTCCTGGGCAAAAAATATCAGGAATACTTACACATGTACATTAAGGATTGGCTCTTCTTATTTGAAAAAAATAACACTTTTCCCTTTGATCATTTTTTATAACACAAATTCTTTGATGTTATATAAAAGATTACCTTTATCAGGTGATGACCCAGGCATCAGGCATATTTTTCTTGCTGAAGTGTCAAGAAAACTGTTTTGCAATATAACATTCTCAAGTCAAAATTTACCACCTAGTCCAAAACTAAAAAAATATATTAATTCAAGATCAAAAGTTAACAATCAAAAGAAAAAAAAAAAGATTTTAGTGATTGGTTTTGTGCTTGCAAAATCTCCTCTTGGGTTTCTAGTTGCCTGGAAATCTCCCATGATCATTGTCATTATCTATTGTCTTTTCATGATAGGACTAACTCATTAGCCATTCTTGTCCCACACTTCATTGTTTAAACGCCATGAAACTGACTCAGGAGTGCTCATTGAATCAAGAATAGATTTCTTGATCTTTTTATTATTTGTTTTCTTTCCATTTCTTCAATATTAAACGTTATCTATTATGTATGTCTGAAAGAATTTGCATCTGCTGCATATAATGCATTTGCTTCCATTTGTCATGAGTCTCACCCACCTCCATTCCGTGCACCAAGAAGTCAGTGAGACTTTTGTTAAAACATGTTTTTACTGCTGGATGCCCTTTCTGCGATAGATATTTCCAAATACGATACATCAGAAACTATGATATTGGGTCTTTTTTTTTTTTAAACAATTTGGGTGTTTTAATCCATTGTACCCTAGGAATGCTTTTAAGTCAAATGTCATCAGAATAATATCATTGTATCTGAAGAATAATCTTTTGTACAAATTTTAACTAACTTATTGTCAGTTAGATTAAAGAATTATCTGAATTTATTTTCTGTTTCTATTGAGTTAGTAATAATGAATTAGTATTGCTTAATCATGAATTTGGCTTCTGCTACTCTGTGAAGAGTATTTGTGTAATTGCTTTCTGAGTTCTTCTATTTTGTTGTCAGATCTTATTTTATCTTTCTGTTCAATCTGTACACTACTTAGTAAATCTCTATGATTTATTATCACTACTGACCATAATATTCAATTTCAACTTTTCCTATTATTATCAGATTTCAACGGCTACTGTTATCTGTTTTATACAATGTAGGATCTGTATGTGCGTCTGGAAATACAAGTTTATCCTTCATAACATTTTTCTGTCTTTATTCATCAAACAACTGCAAGCGATAAGAAAGTGGTCCTTGTTCTGCCACTTGAAGAAATTTAGATTTTATCTTGTTTGTAGGTAATTAAAACAAATATGCAATCTTAAATTTGGCAAGCCTGCCTGCTGCAGGGTTTAACTCCACTTCTATTCTGACCAAAGATGATCACTGCAACTTTTGTATTGTATACAAATAAATAAAAAAAATTGTGAAAATTTATTTTTGTAGTATAAATGTGTTTATTTATTAGAATGAAATAAGCCTGTGCATATATGTAGGAAAAAATTTGTAGATATGGAAGACTTGTTAGTTGGGCTCAGTTGGTTGAATACACATGTAGAAAAATGTTATTTTTAATACATGGCTGAAAAGTGTATTCTTGGTGGTGGACCCTGGGACAAATACCCTACGGAAGAAAAGCTTGCTCTTAACCAGGTTTTTATCTATATGAAACATCAGATCAGTTCACTTCATTTCAGAACCAAAATCAAGACAGCATTTGGAAATGTTTGGCACAGTTTGAAAAAGCAAATCCGAACAAATAGCAGTACTTGAATAAATAAGTAAAAAGATGTATGCATTCTCTTAACTTCATTGTTTGAAGGATTTCAATTTATTTCCCTATTCCCTACTTATTACAAACCCTCTATTATTCTGTACTCAAGAATACATTAGTCTAATTTATTTTAATGAATGATTTTTTTTTTTTTTTTTTTGTGATTTACAAACCCAGTTTCGGACATTTATCGGAACATGTTGCTTCTCTTCTCAAAGTCCATGAGAGTAGCTTCCCTTTATTGATGGAAAATCCGTGAATAATCAATTAGAAGGATCACTGTACCTACTAAGTAAAGTAGCATTATATTTCTATTTGAACTTCCTCAATAGCTCATTGGCAGCCCAAGCTTGAATAACAATCAAATTGTTGAGGAAGAAAGCAATGTTACCACATAGATCTTAATACCTATCCTTCATCAAAGAGACTCGGCTGATAAGGAAAATCATTTATTTTTTCTGGCAAAAGAATGAGGAGGAAATCATCTTGTCAAAACTAAAGCTTGACACTTAATGACTCATTGTTGCTTTCTATTGTTTGCTGTCATCAAGGTTTGTATTGTGTTTGCAGCCATCTGGCTGCCATATATATGCCCCTACGCAAGTGAGTGGGCAACATTAAAGGCATTGGAGATTTTATCAGTGGACAAAGGTACTATTAAACCGTAAATTCATGAGTGTATATGTATGCATATGTCTTTGCATATATATGCCGTATGTTTGTGTGTATACACACACACATAGAGGCACTGTGCATTGGTGTGTCTCTTTACATATACACACATAAATACATGCATATATTGATGGATATTAATTAAGAACTATCCTGTGTTTTAGATGTGCATACTTTTTTTTCCAAAATAATTTTGTTTTATTAAGTTAACATAGAAATAAGTGTCTTACTCTTTAATTCATGAATATGTAAATGATTAAATTCACAAAACAGAAGTAATTCCCTTAAGTATAAATTAAGCAAAATACATTATTGGTTTTCAGGAAGGAGTTGGTGATAAAATTTTAATCTTTTAAATTTATCTCCTTCGAACCTCTTTCTTTATTTATGGATTATGGTGGATTATCATTCAGAAAACTACAGATAACGTGGATTTAACTCATTCATGTTTTTACAGTCACAAAGCGAGGACGTAATAGCTTGATTTAAGTTTTCTCATTTTCTAATAAATCCTGGGATGTCAAGTTCTGAGTAACAGAGGGAAGTCATTCGAAGGTTGGGAGATGTGGATCCCTTTTACAGCTTAAAAGGGATATCTGCTGAGGACTAGATTCAAAACGGGATATCTGCTGAGGACTAGTTCTATAGATTTTTCAACTTTATCTTTATTTTGTAATGCAAAATATTCTAGGTTTTCTGTCAGGAGACTAATTAAGTCTGGAGTCACTTAATATTTACTGCTTGGCATAGAAATTTGTTGTCTAGGAAAAGGGTGCTGTTTTTTCCAAAATAACCATTAGTCTTGGAGAATGCATACATATTTTCTTAAATAAATATTCCCCATGCACTCCAAAAGCTTTGAATTACCAGTTCCTCAAATTGTTCATCACATTTGAATCAACAATTAATGAATGCAAGCAGTTCTAATGTAAATCTTGGCAAGGTAATTTCTAGACCCATACTTGTCTGCTGTTTGAAAATTGAGCAAATAAGAACTGATCTGAAAAGATGAGAGTGTGCCAAAAGTCCTTACTCAATTGCCCATTACTTCTCTCTACCAAATGTTAACTGGTTCAAGTGTCTTTCTGGCAGATTTCCATAATAACTGTTAATGAAGATACCATACTGCCATTCTTGGGCTGATTTGAACAGTCTGTCACCTTACATCTAGGATTTCCCCTATTTCTTTTTAACATGAAAACCCATTTCTGATGGCCTGACTCAATATAAACATTACACTGTGATTTCCTTCCCTTCATTGGTGGATTGTATGATCATGTGCTTCACAGTCGAAAATGAATTCCCAAATTTAATGGGTCATCATTGTTGTTAATTAGTCTCTCAACCTTTAAAAACCACCTACTCAAATATACTAGCAAGTTAGTAATTTTGCCTATAGTTTATCTAAGAATAAAAGTAAATATCCCTCAGAAAAGTGTTTGAACTCTTACTTGACATATGAATAAAAACATGACGTAATATTTGATGAGCACAACCAAAGAATGCCATATTACAAGGCCCAGTACTTTTATATTTTATTATGAACCCAGCAAAATTTGTACTTAATAAAGTTAAATAAATAAACATTGATGTGCAAATAATCTCTCACCCATTATGTGCAAATAGATTGTTTCTTTTTTTTTCTTTTCTTTCTCTTTCTATATATGTATTTGTGTGTGTGTGTCATCAGACACAGGCTTAAATATACATATGTAGGTGTAAATTTACTTTGTATTGGGATTGATATAATATACTTATGCAAGTATATGTTATATATATATAATTTTTTCTAAAGACAACAACAAATCTTCCATATATATATATATATATATATATATATATATATATATATATATATGTATGTGTGTATGAGTGTGTGTATGTATACATCTCTCAAAATACCTCTGTAACAGTGTTCTACATAAGCACGCCTAATCAGATCTTCTTTCTTAAGCACACACACCAGTCTACTGACACACATGCATAATTTAGACCCAAATCTTTTGAGGTTTTTTTCTTTTCTTTTTCAAAGTAAAGCCACACACCCAAATGTTCTCAAATATAATTGATATACAAATACATATTCACTCTCAGATTCTCTGGATCTCATTTAAAATGGCCACTAACTGTGTAATCACAAGTGGTTAATATTTGTTTAATGCTGACTTTTGTCGCCATGTCTGCAAGTGTGTGTATACAAGTTGTTCCCAGATGGCTCAAGATCTTCATGAAGTAAGCATTGATTCTTCAAGAACTTTCTTTACATCAGGACATGTCTTATTTCCTACTACTAAATCTTTTATATGATGATTCTCGCTTTAAGAGATTACATTGATATTTGCAGGAATTCGATCTCATACAATTTATTCCATCTGGGATTCCGTTCATATCTTTTACTTTATTGCGGTTTGTTTGTTTTTGGTTTTCCTCTTTGCTTCCTGAATGTCACTGAATAGAACCAACAACGTAAGCTGTATTTCCACAGTGCTACAAAAAGTTGATAACGTAAGTCCTGTTTATGAATCATTGTTTTTCTAAACCAATTTTAGTATCTACTAGTATACACTTGTTGTTAGGCTGTCTCTGTCTTTCTGTAGGCATCACGATGATCTTAACCTATTACATGTGACTGTCAGATAATTCCGTTGTTATTAATCACTGCTACCTTCAATGGACAACTTTACTCACTATTACTGTGTTCAGGTTATTTATATGGTCTATGTATCAATATATCTATCTGGACTTCACCTAGCTCTAACCATTCACAGTAAAAACTTGAAATTTTGCAAACACACTTCCTTCAATGAGAGGAAATGTTTTGTTTTGTTTTCTCTTTTGTCCCCCACTGATACAGATTTTCATTGGAAGATTCAATTTATAATGAAAGTACATGCTAAATTGGTCACTTAGTTTTGTCTCCAGCTGCATCCACGTTTATTTTTTGAAAATTTGTACTTTTTAGTTATCGAAGACCTGAAAAAGGCAAGAAAAATGACTTATTCATTGATCACCCCTCTTCCTAATTTTTTCATTGATCACTCTCTCAAGTGACTAACCAGACCAGTTTTTTTCATTTTTTGCCTTGTTTTTTTAATAAAATCATAAATTTATGATTCAAACCATACTGGTCGTATTTTCATCAAGGTAATTTAATTTTATCACCTGCACTGCTTAATTAAGAAGGTGAAAAGAAGTAATTATGGATGTTCATTATTCATAATTTCCCTTAGAATGCTAGGTTATTAACCATTTTTCAGATAATTATACCCAATGTTAATTATTTAAATCAATGTATCATTCGGTCAATCAGTACTATATGTGTTCAACACAATGCTAAATCATTAGTGTGCTTTGTAATCAGTCTGATGTCTTTTACTTCTGTCTCTCGATCACAATGGTTTATCTATTCTCACCTTTCATTTTATCTATGGCCCCATCAGCTCATTCTACTCTCTGACACATCAGTTGGTTCTGTATGTCTCTTCAGTTGATTTTTTAACCTGTTTTATTTATCAGTGGATTCTTCATCTTGTCTATTTTATTTATTTGAAAATGTCAACCAAAAAACGCCAACATCAGTTTCTAAGTTAATCTGGCTGGTTATGTATGTAAGCATCATGCCTACTGGCTGCATCAAAGGAGTTAGAGGGATGATAATCATTATATTCATTCCTTATTATACCTAGGAAAACGTTTTCTTTTTTCTTTCAAATTTCATCTCTAAAATTTTTTGTTGTTGTTTTTTTTTTTAGGGAATTTGGTTTGTAATGTAAGTTTATGCAAAATTAATCCCTAGTTCATGTCCACTAGCATTCATGCTTGTTTCTTGAAAATTCAATTTCTTTCAGTAAACAAAAGGCGAGGGAAGTAATTTATTCATTGATCAGTTTTTCCAATTTTTCAATTGATCATCCTCAACAAAGGATGCTACCAAAAGAGATTGGTCACATGACAGTTTCTATTGAGGGACTAATCTACTTTTGTTATCAGGTGAAAATTGAATTTGTTTTATTTTGCAAAAAAGCAGTGCATACATGGTCCATAACAACTAATCAATATTGATAAATGAAAAAGTTGAACAAAGCATTGATACGTATGATATATATATATATATATATATATATATATATATATATATATGTTCCATAGGAATAGAGCACCCTGGTGGATGAGGAGTTTCTGCGTAAATGAATATATTACTTAAATTCAGCCTTAATGACCACCCAGTTCTGTTGTCCAGAGGTAGGATATCGGCCTCCGGGTCCGATGTGAGGGTTTCAATTCTGCCTTGCGGTACTGTTAAAATCTATAGCCACACTGAAGAGATGTAATACACCGAAACAGCTCTTTGTGGATGACACAATAATAAATATATATATATATTTTTTTTAAATTTATTATTATTATTATTTTGAAATCTCACACCAGTTGCCTGGTGGTTACCGCTAGAGTTTGAGTGACAGCAAGTCTCCTCAAGTCTCCAGCCCTTCTCTCCCAGTTCTCATAGGCCACAGTAATACTGTGGTTTACAGTTTCACACCGGTTGCCCAGTGGTCATTGCTGAAAGCTGAGTGACAATAAGTCTCCCCAGGCCTTCAGCCATTATTATTATTATTATTATTATTATCATCATCATCATTATAATGATGATGATGATAATAATGATAATCTTTTGGATAAAAGGTGCTGAACTTGATGGACAAAAAGTATGTCAAATCTGTTTTACCATTTTTTGCTATCTTGCAATTGGACAGATACTGGGAGATGATTCATCATAACTTTTATATGCTGAAGGTGAGCTCCTCAATGTTATCTCCACAAATGTCGAATGCATACAGTATACTCTAGTATGCTGTTGGTTACAGATGTGTATCCAGGTGTCGGTGGGTTTTCTGGAACCTGCTCAAGGAATTTTCCAAGGAAAGTGTTGAAGCTCACGAGTTTTGTTATTAATGCTGTCTTGATGGGAACACAATTCCAAAGTTTTGGTTCAATCACTAAGAATGACTCACCATGTTTGGATTAGGCCTTTCATGCTGCACCCTGGACTTGAGTTGGAATAGTGGCACACCTCTTCATTTACTGTGGAGAAATAAGATGTTTAAATTGTTGGGTTCAAGTTTTTGCTGTATCTTGTACATCATTATAATCAGATAGTGTTCTCTCCTTCTCTGGAGAGACATATTGTGCATAAATGGATAAATATCTATACTTCTGTGTACATACACTCGTAAGTATGTATGTGCATAATTGTATGTGTTGGTGTGCTTGAAAATGAAATTTTTTACTGAACTTTGTACAAAGAAAGGGCAAATTTAATGGTGGAGAGTGTCAGTGGCTCAGTTTGGATAAAACCTTGTGAAAACACTTCATTCAATATTTTCATCAGATGAAAACATCTTTAATTGAATGTTGGAAATTTCATATATTTACTGATTTATTACAATTTTCTGATATTGATTTTTATTTTCATTTTTATTTTCAATTATATTTATTCAGGACTTCCTTGAAACTCTGATGCAGTACCAAGGACGTCGACTTGATGAACAGCGTTGTCCTCTACCTTCTTCTCTGAAACAAACTCCTTTACCAGTACGTTATCTTTGTTTTCTCTTTGAATAATGTTCGAAACAGTATTTTCATTATCATATTCATATAATCGCTATCCCTTCTAATGTTATTTCTGTCATTGTATCACCATTAATATCCTTATCATCCTTATCCTAATTAGAAATTGTCACAATAGATTTCTTCAGTTTTTAAGCAGGTCTGACTGGCTATTTATGTATGTATGATGCATACAAGCCATACCAATGGAGCTGTAGGGCTAGTAATGTAAATATTTAATCCTTATTATATCTAGAAAAAACTTTTTTTGCTTGTTGGAAATTTCTCCTTGAAAAGGTTTTTAGTGAAGGGTTCAATATGCAATATAAGTTTATGCTAAATTTGATCCCTTACTTTTTGCCTGGCAGTGTTCACATGTTTTTAGTGATCACTGCCCAACTAAAGAAGAGAGAAATGACGTATCCATTGATCATTCCTTTTCCCAATTTTTTTAATTGATCCCCAACATAGCATGCTGCCAAAAGACATTGGTCATGCAATGGCTTCTATTGGGTGGCTAACTAGACTTGTTCTCTCTTTGATTATTTATAAAACACCTGTTTCCTCACTTGAAAAAACATATCTTGATTCAGAAAGTTTATGTGATCATTATTTAAATAAGTTAACAATTCCAAGCAATGAATTTGATCTTAACTGCTAGTTGCTTAAAAGTAAAATAAATATTTGAAACATTTATGTACAGGCAAAACTAATTTCAGAAATGTAATTTATCCATTGACCACCTGTTTTTCCAATTTTTTAATTGATCACTCCTCCAACACAGCATGCTGCCAAAAGAGATTGGCTATGTGTCAGTTTCTATTGAGTGACCAACAAGACCTGTTCCGATTTTAATTTTGAACTAAGATAAAAAATATATCTTTTCTTACCTTCTTGTTAGTTTTATTAAGAAGAGAAGCACTTTCATCTTCGGACGTCCTCTGGTTAAAAGTTGAGAACTAAATTTATATTACTACTGACACCATTATGGATAACGCTATTATTATTTTTCTTTCTAAGTACAGTAATAAGGAGTACCTTTACTCTTTGGCATTATTACTTTACAATCACTAACCTTTGCCATAATTCTCATTGTATTCTGTGCTCTCATAATGTTGAAAATGAAACGGCAATATTTTTTGTCAATTTTTAAAAAATTGTTTTCAACGAAATCATGATACAATTGAAGAAAAGTAATTGAGGTATTCTTTATAATGTTGTTTTATACAAGTGAAAAATTGAGTTTGTTTATTTTCAGGTTAGTGAATTAGCTGAAGAGGTCCCAAAACAGAAGAACGATGAAGACAATGTTAGAGAAGTAAGTAAATTCGTAAATTCTGTATTCAGTTTGAACTCTTCTAGAAACTGGTCAGAATAGCGTATCTTTTCCATGTGTTTATGAAAGAAAATGTTTTGTTGATGATCTACTGCCCCCCCCCTCCTCATTTACACCCTCTTTTATCTTTTTTTTTTGTTTTTTTTTAAGAAAATGTATTTTTGTTAGTTTTATTAAGAAGAGAAACACTTTTAATGCATAAGTAAAAGCTGCTTGGCACATATGGCCCACATTAGTATTATTGGAACAACTGAATTGCAATGGGAACTAGGTTATCATAGGCTGATTGCGACAATGTTATTTCTTCTCTTGGTTGCCACACCCACTTTAGGTATGATATATGATTGTGTGGGCATTTGTATGATATTCCCCCACTCCCAACAAAAGTATACTAATTCTATCAGCAGTTGATTCTGTCCTTGTTTTTTCTGGTTAAAGTTGATTTAAACATTGAATATAAAAGGACACTAGTTGTTATAGACAGAGCCATGGAATTATCAAATTTTTAAAAATAAGAAGACCATAGAGTACAACAGCCGAAACATTGTGTTCAAAAGATGAACCAAGATGAGGACAATCGTCCTGAAAAAATCTATGCATATTTATAATCCCTCATCTAAAAAGTTTAGACAGAAATTAAAAATCAATCTGTTTTCATTTTTGGATACTCTGTGTGTCTGTGTGTATGTGTCTGTGTATGTGTCTGTGTGTGTGTGTGTTTTTTGAACTGTATTTAAGGAGTTCATTTTCTTGAATTGTTTTATAACTTGAGATTTGAATTGAAATGTCATGATAAATCAGTCCGTCAGTTGCCTTTATGATATGAAGTACCAAGATAACTCTTCAGAACGTACTCATAGGCAACCAGTATTTAACAAGAGTTGTGGCTAATATTTTTGTTTTTGCCCCATCCTTGGAATTTCTTGGACAATATATTCATTGAAAAATGATGTCAGTCAATTACAAATATCTCTAGTGTATATCATTGACTGATTTTGTTTCTTAGTAATGCACACACTATGATTTCGGTACTATCCTTTGCAGCATATGATGATCAATGATACTAAAAAAGTTAGCTGTGGGTGCAACCTTAAAAAAGCCATTGTTGACTCACAAAAAATATATCATTTATGAAAAAGTGTTCCAGATGTGAAAGGAAGTATATTGGTGAGACAGATACATACATCATGAACAAAATACTATAATAGACCAACCATTTCTCTTATGTGTGCTATTCAGCTTTCTTTTAGCAACACTTGTTATGTAAATTTCCTAATGATGAAAGAATCATCCCACATTCATTTGCATTTTACCATAAAATGAGAACAAAGTGCTAAAAACATCAAGATCTGGTTTCAATTACTATTTTAAAAACAATTCTTTTTAACTAAAAGACTTACTCAGTATTAACTTAGAATTCTCTAGAGAAATAGTATGATTCATTTAATCTATTAAAAACATTCTTTACCGTATATTTAGTAACTCGGATACAAATTTTTAGCTCTTATCACTGTTGTTCTTCATAATAAAGAGACGGTATTAAAAATATCTTTGTTATTAGTACTATTTCGATATATAAAAAGCATGTCAGCTTTCTTATTCAATTTTTCTCTTTTCCACACCATTTCTTGTCTTCTTCTTCTGTTTTTCTCTCTCCTACAGTAAGCTATAGGAAAAAATCATATTGTCAACTGAAATCTTGAATATATATATACCTACTAAATTGTGAAGACCTTCTAAACTCCTGACCTCTTGTACGTGGGGTCAGATTAAATGACAAAATATCTCCTTTCTGCCTAGCTTTTTTCATTTCTTCTATACTTTGCTTTATCTATGCTTTGCCCTTTTTTTGACTACTTCCAAATAATTTTCATTTTATTTTGCATCTTCATACTCTCACAAATAAGAAAAGTTGCTTAACATTCTGAAAATAGTAAATAAACATTGGAATAATCACAAAATCACACATTACCATTGTTTGTTCATTGAATATTGATTACCTGGGAGCCTAATTTTATACATACATAAATCGCACATCCAGTGTTTGGTTTATTCTGTATAAAAAAATAGGCCATACACATTATTCTTCAAGTACAGACTTTCAACATAATCATATTTTTGTCTTGAAAGTCTTGGTTGGAAACCATTCACAATCATTATAGAAATTACAAAGCTTTTAATTTCTGTTTATTTACTCTCTTATAAATATGTATAATATCACCTTTTAGCTGTGTAAAGTACAAAAGATAATAAATTATTATTTTTCCTTTTTCTTATACAGTTGCTCTCAAAGCCTGGTCCCTACCCTATGATTGTCTTACCCCAGTCTGGTCGTTATTGGCTTGATGAACCCCCAAATGAGAGTGATACCCCTGGAAAGATTAAATTAGAAAACACTAGATTAGAAAATGCGAAATGTTACAGGAAATATTTTCTCGGACAGGTGAGTATATGATTTATTTTTTATTAATAAATAATAGTAGTTGAAAATAATTAGGAATTCATTATAATTTCTATAATAAAATAATGATATTAACTAAATTTGAAATGTGTATGTGTTGATGTCTGTATTTAAACATCTGTTGTCCGGCAGTAAATGTTCCCATCCTTTTCTTTTTCTTGTTAATACCATATTGCAAAAGACAATAGATAAAAGAATGATAATGGAGATGATTGGAAAATATTTCCCTAGAAATTATTTATAGTTGCTAAAAATTGAGATATTGATAAATTATATGTATCTATACTCTCTTTGGAGTTGTGTACATAAACATCCACAGCGACAGGCAATCAAATTTTCAGAGGTATCTTTGCTTCTCTATAAGAGGCTCTTACTGTCAATCTGTTGGTTTCCCCTTATTGAAATTTTGTAGAAAGTCTTGCCTGGATGAAATTCTTCTTATCTATTATAATCTTCCATTCAGGGTCATGTGATCTGGCAATAATGGCATTTAAACTTTGTTTTAGAATCAATTTTCTTGGCTGTTTTAAGTCAGATTTACTTGAAACTTCATAGAAACGTGTTCCTTGATAAGATGCTTTTTACCTAAAATTATCTTCTACTCAAGGTCATGTGATCTGGCAGTAATGACCTTTGAACTTTATAGAGGATGCTTCTTTGAACTTTCAGTTCTTGATCATATATATGAATATGTGAGGGTAGGCTTATACTTTGTACATCAAGCTAGAACTTTCTATAAATGTGTATTTATACAGGTGTATTGTCATTTGCCAAAAAAGGCACAAGAATAATAATTAGCAGCAAATGATTCTTTAGAAGCTGCATTGAAAGAAAACCCGTGTGATATTATCTCTCTATATATTCCAAGAAATCGGTGACTAGTCTACATAGGAGCCTACTTGCTACCTTCAAGAGATAGATTTGCTCTTATATTTGCCACTCTGCTTAGAAAAGGTTTTGAGGGATCAACTGAAGTGACCTGTACACATTTATTGATGATCTGCTTCCACTGATGAAATAACTGACTCAAAATACACTGCAGTTCTTGAAAATTAAAGGGTCCATCATATCTATACATGTAAATCTCGACATAATTCATCAAGTGTCTGCATGTCTGTCTGTATGTGGCTTCCTACCGCAGAAACTGAACAACATATCTCCATGAAATTTTCAGTGTGTACTACAGAGCAAGTTAATTTTGCCCCCCCCCCCGTGTTTTTTATCGGATAGGGGATCGATTTACCATGTAAGTTTATGCTAAAATCTTATTTAGTGCCCATTGTTGGTTGCCCCGTTGTATGCCCGAAAGCTGACTGTGGTGAAAAGGGTAATCTCACTTTAGGTGAAAGGTGAGAGGAAACTACTTTTTTCCCTTATTTTAAGAGTCAAAAGCTAGGAGAAACTTTTTTTTCCTTTTGCGGGGTCAAAAGCATGGAAGAACTTCTTTCCTCCCTTTTAGGGGTCAAATGCATGGGGAACTTCTTATTTCCATTTTAACGATCAAAAGCAGCAAGAAATTTTTCGCCTTCTGAGTAGACAAAAGTCGGGGATAAATTTTCTTTGTGTACTAAGAGGACACCCTGGCATATTTTAAGCTAGTCAGTTTTTGAAAATTCTAAAACTTTATAAGTTTTAGTGAGAGGTTTGATTTACAATATTAGTATAATGCTAAACAGGACCCTTATTTTGTATCCATTATTGAATCTTTATTGTTGGCTCTGCCTTCACTGTCACATCAACTATCTATTTATTTATAAATTAATTTTTGACTTCCTACACAATGTAGACTGGTATTTCAACTAATCTATATAAATCAATGAATAGCTACACCACTATTCAAATTTGTAAATTATTTTTTCTTTTGTATTATTGAAATATATAAATTACTTTCTGTATTATTACAACATTGCAATGATGCTTCATGGACTTTCCACTGTTTTCAATTGTATATTTTGAGTGTGTGACCTTTTTTGCTTTGTATAAGAAGACTGTTTTTGATTGAAGACTTTCACTATTTTACTGTTTCTTTTTTCCCCAGGAACATTTTAACTATTACATAACAGACGATACAGGCCCAATTGTGATGTCAATAAAACTGGATAATTCAACACCACAGGAATGTGTACGCATCATTTTGAGGTAAGATGGTTTCCTTTTTCATTTTATATATTTCCGTGATTAGCTGATGCATATTGAACATGAATAACTATATATACCCATATATATTAAGAACATATGTGTATATTTGTACATATATATATTATGATACAAAATGAAATGGTTCCTGAAAAGTTTTTTTTGTCTGACACTCTCCAGAGGATGAAACATCAGAAAGTAATCCAGATTCAAAAAAAGTATCTTTTAAAAGATTTGAAATCAAGTCGCAACATAGTCTTGAAGCAAGACTATTTTGTTTGGTATCAAAAGATATGTGTATGTTGTAAATATATATAAGTATTCGTAGTTGTTTCTGTTTAATATGTATCCCCTGACCAAAGGCATATTCAAATTCTGTACCACTAAAAGACTTCTTTTTATCTAGATTTCTATTCGGAGCATCAAATTGACCATTTTGATGGTGTGTAGACATTTTTTATTTATTATCAATTATCATTCTTTATGCTACTCAGTCCACATAGATATCAAATAGTTAATTGAAGCAGCTAGTTATCTTTCTAGTCCAGTTCATTTTAGAGCCAATTTAATAGTCTTCATTAGAGTCCCATTAGTTCTTTTGTATATATGGTAGGTAAAGTGAAGTTTGCAATTTTATCACACAGTCAAGCCACAGGAATTTGTAGAATTCATCACTTTCAAGTTGAGTTCTTCTGTTGGAATTTGAACCCGGGGATCACAAAATGAAGGAGAATTTTAGATGTTTGATTATTGTACTTGTTGAAATGTTGCTACTGTGAAAAGCGACTAAACTCATATATCTTGATTTAGTAAGTGAGGGTAAGGACCCCACAACATGTATAGAAACTTTTTCTCACGGTTGTTTAGATTAACTTTGTATATCCTTTCCACCTAATGGCTTGTGGAAGTTGGGTTTCACTCCTTGGCAGATGTTAGAACTGTTGATTATATCACGTAATTCAGACAGCAAAACTAGTACATTATGTGGTTTACAATACTTTAGTTACTCCTATATGACAGAGGTGATTAAAGAGTCTCTTTGAATCATTGATTTTTCCTAATTACAGTGCGATTGGGTATCAGCTGCTTTGTTATCCTTTCCGGGTCTATAGGATATGTTCAAGTGGAAATCTGCCAATTCCAAATGCTAATTAGTTTTTCTCTTCGATTTAAACTTTGTTGAGAATAAATATGAAATGCTGGTTAGCAAAGGTTGTAAAGGTTAAGACTGATTGTAATTGGCTTTGCCATTCTCTGATACAATCTATGCCATACATTGGTACTTATATTCTCAAACATTTAATCGAGGAGGAGGTCACTGGTATCAGTAAGTCAAAATGTAATTCTCTACAAATACATTGACCTCTTATCTTACAAGAAATAAAATGCATCTAAATGAATCAACATGAACTTAAATAAAAGCAGAGACTACAAATGACTGATACCTACATATTATGAAATATGGAAGTATTACAAATAAGATATAAGAAAATGTTTATTTGAAACAATTGTACGATCTTATTCATCAGATTTGCCATCTTGACAAAATTCTAATGTGGACTTTATTATGGACTTCATTGCAAAAATTCCATTCAAAATTTTCTTAGAGATTATCATACTTTGATAAAGGCAGAAACGTCACCTGGGAATTTTTTTTCAAGTAATTGCCTCTAACACCACATTACTACACAGTAAAAATAATACATAGATAGACAGACAGACATACACCCAATCAATGCATGGATGTGGATAAGAATTTATCCAACATTGTAATATAATTAAAGACATTTATCATTGAATGGTACTTTGGAAACAGGTAATGACTATAAAGAGATTTTTTTTTCAATTTAATACTCACACTTTATATATTTCTGAAGAAGTCAACTTTTCTAAAAAAAACATGAAATTGAATAAAGAGTTCACATTTGTAATAATACCTTCAACTGTCCAAATTATCTTTCATTAGATATATAAATATATATGTATTGTTTTTGAATCCCCAAAACGGTTACACTGTAAAAGCCTGATGATCCCAACAACAGAAAATTTACACATAATACCATAATATCAAAGTCTGTGTAAAACATTAAAAGAAACACTTGAGAAAATTATATAAATTACATTCACAGATATTGAGAAATGAGAGACAGAAGTGACACAAAGTTTTTGAAAAGAAGTTTTTTTTACTGTGTTAAGCGTTTAAAGCTGGAAAGCTCCATTTCTAAATACATACAATTGTGTTGAAAGAGATGAAAAAAGACCGAGAATGAACGGGTTGAGAATTAGGGTTGAAAGCAGTTATTTGGCCTTTGCCTCATCAGCAGGCTGTTAAGCACAATGGTAAGTGTATCACTGCATTGAAGCGGCTACATATCGGTGGTGGGTTCAATTCCTGCCGCATTCCCATTTTGTTTAATTGTTTATTCTACTTTCGTTGTCTAAATTGAATGATATATCAACTTTGTAATGACGGAAATCATTTCTATATAATTCATTCTATTGAACCACAATGTCCATTTCTTGATGCACACACACACACACACACACACACACACACACATATATATATATATATATATATATATATATATATATATGTATACATAAAAATAGTGTGTATGAACTACAATTAATTGGAGTATAGAATCTGTAATGCATTTGAATCGAAAACTCAATAGCTTGACAGCTTTTTGGAGGAAGATACTTTAAATCGAGTACAATAAAAGGTACCTGTACTTGATAGAATTACCAATTTATTTAATTTTTGTCATAAAAGACGTATCCACTGCAATCATTTTGCTTACATAAAGTACATTTATGTAAAATTTTGTGTTATGTAAATATATAAAGTGAATGCAGTAAATTGAACAAAAACTTTAAAATTACTGATTCTGTTGTATCATTAGAAGATACAAATCATTTGGATTAAACGCAATTAGTTGGTTTAATAATCCCAATTACTAACTTCATTTTCTGAAATACTGGAGAAATAAGTCTCTAAACTGATAGCCTATTGGGCAAATTATTAAATCATCTCATCTGAAAATGAACAGTGATAATGCCGTAGGAGAATTTAACCTTAATGGTGGTACTGATTTGGAAAATAGTTTTCGAATGGTTTGATTGATTGTTATGACTATATATATTTTTTATTTTCTAATGAATTGAATGCCTTTTGTTTTTGTATTTTCAGAACAAAGAACTTTGTACGACATGAATGTGTCCCGTCCAATGTTATTGGTGATTCTCCAACTCCAGATAAATTAGCCAAAGTAAGTAATAAAACTGTATATTTTCTTCATTTGCCAAACTTTCCTCAGGTGTATAACCTACCCCAAAAGAGGGATTCTTACTATCAATACTTCTGGAGCTGGGTGCCACAGATGCTGTCAGGCAGTGTCAGTATTTTTTATAATTAGATTGAAAAAACACAGCTACTTATACCAAGTTGACCAACACTTATTACTAATTTTCTCAGTACATTTGTTAGATACTATTTTTTCCAGTTTCTGGAGTTCCTGTGTTTTGTTTTTTTTGTACTGAGCATAGGTCCCCAAAATGGTGTTGAACTTTATTTTAGCCTAATAATCAGTTTTTTTTCTCAGAATCATGGAAGCAACTTCCATCACCTTATGCCATTTATGGCAAATTTCAGCAGGGTGTGTCTAAACTTTAATTTTTTTTAATAATCTTGTTATTGGAGTGTCATTTACATGTAGATTTTTTTTTAGTTTCGGGTAAATGCTTATAGATAAGCTGTCGATTTTCTAACATATTTATAAAAGCAGTAGTTTGATAAAAGATAACTTGAAATTTCAAAATATACATATAAAAGTAGATAAGAATTAAATTTAAAGTTTTTTTTTTTTTTTTTTCAAGTCCATCAAGTCCCCTAAAAACCTGCGGCATGTCCCTGTTGATGTGTGACATTGCCCTATGCACTAGTTAGGTCTCTGTCTATTATTTAGACCTCATCCCAAAGTGGGCAACGTGCTTTCTTTTCTTTCCCAATATAATCAGCCGTGCCTGATTGCATGATATTATCTCAGGTTGTGTCTTTCCAGTGTTTTTATAGTTCAATTTTTAGAGCAAACTGTATCAAATATTGATACACACAATTTTGGGAGGAAGATGTGGATTTTAATTTAGCTGTAGATAATCACCCTGTGATATTAGCCACAAATCCCTTAGATTTTTCAGACACCCATCTTATTTAAGGTTGGCTTACTGTAGCCTGACAGTTGGTATCCTCTGTTTCTCTTTCTGCAATTGCAGAAAATCTTATCTCCCGTCTTATGAGTATACTTTGTAGATTAGCAAATGCATTGATCGACTTACGATGTGTTGCCAGTTATTTTTTGGTCAAACTATAAAAAAAGGATGATTCAGAACTATCACTTATTGGACCCCCCACTACTAATTATACACTTGAGGAAAGATGAAGAATGCATTGACTGAAACATAAGAATAAAACAAATATGGAAGATAATATTAGCCTGAACAACTCCTGGAATAAAAAAGATATTGATTGAAAATTCTGCTGTTAGGATTTATAAAAATCATTATTCACTTTTTTCCCCCCAACTTAAATGGTATATTTGTATCAAGTTGCCATTGCCATGAAATTTTTAATATTCAAAAGAACTTCATCTCCTGAATTTGATAAGAATTGATATGGGACTTATTTAAGGAATTTCAGTGTTGTATAAACACTGAAAGCAGACATGGGTCAGATCTGAAATAATTTTCAACTTATCATACGAGTGATTTGATTATCAAAGGAATCAGTTTAAATTTTAACTACCTCACATATGTTATAGAAATTAGTTATTCTGTTTGACTTTTCATATTGTGTCAGTTTGGATATCTGTTTCTCCATTGTTTTTATGTGTTCTCTCTATATATGTGTATGTATGTATCATGCATACAGGCCGAACCAATGAACTTGGCAAACTAATACAGGGACATGGTTACAAACTGCAACTGTTTGAATTGAAATGATCAAGGGTGTACTCTTTGAATACCAGAGTGACCACTCTGTAGAACAAAATCAGCCAACATAGCCCCCTTCGAATGTAACCTTGAAAAAGATATTGGTCAAGAAAAATTTAACTATCTTTTCCTGACCTGAAAAAGAAAAAAACTTTCATATTGAACAAAATCTGCAGATAGTTATAAATACTCCTTTTCCTGGAGTGACTACTTGGCCAAGATTGGGATACATGAATCTCTTCTTACTTTCTGTGTCATTTTCTGCACCATTTTATGCTTACATCTTGAAATATTTTATTCATATTTTGTTTCCTATTTTTAGTCTTCATTCTGTATTCTTTTATCTGATATAAGTAACTGTCAACTGAATCAGTCAACATAGTTTTCTTCAGTTTTCAAGTTGATCTATGCTTCTCTGTGTCACATGCATAGGTCACACCAATGGAATTGGAGGGTTAAAAATAATCTAAAACCTCTATTATGTCTAAAAGGAAAAAATACTTTGCTCTTCTTTTCTTTTTTTTTTTTTTTTCCTTCAAATTCACTCCTGAAATAGGTTTTTTAGTGGGGGTTCAGTTTGCAATGTTTATTCACATTTTTTTTTTTTTTAAGTTCAGACTTTTTGTAGAGACCACTTCCCAGCAAAAGGCAAGGAAATTAACTCATTCAATGATCACCACCTTTTTTTTCCAATCTTTAAATTCATTAAACCCAACACAGCATACTGCCAAAAAGACATAGGTTACATGACAGTTTCTATTGAGTGACTAACCAGAAATGTATTGTTGTTTAGTTCATTCTGTAACATTTGAAAATTGTTTGTCTTTAACTTGATTGTTATTGATGAAATTCTCATTTTTCTATATTCTTCTCTTTCACAGTGTTTATCTGAAGAAATTTCAATTGAGAAATTCTACCCTGTTTTATCTCCAAGAGTAAGTATTTAAAAAATTATTTCTCTTATTAGGTACATTTAGAATATTCTAATGTTTATATGGCTGTCATTTTTATATAAGTAAAGAACAGAAACTGGTTACCAAAATGTGTTCTTGTTTTATCCTAAACCATTTTTTAATTTGCTATCTCCATCAAGTTTCAGGTACATCAGTTGATCTTTCTTTGACCCAAGCATTTTTCACGTCCAAAATATATATATTGAGCACCAAATAGACAATCATCTCCAAATAACAGATAACTCTGAGGATGAATAAACACCATTTGTAATTAGGGGCATTGTCTTAAATTTTAAAGTTTTCATTAGTCCCTAAAAATCTTCAGACACAATGAAGTACTCATTGAGTTCATAATATATTTTCTTCCCATTTTTTCCTCCCACAGGCATCTGAAAAAATTGTAGCCTATGATGAGCATGTGCTATGTAGTAAATACAAGTTCGGTGTTATCTATCAAAAATTTGGCCAGGTGAGTAACTTATATTCTACAATTATCAAATAATTTTTAGGGCATCTATACTTATAAACAGCTGAATTTATATACGAGCACACAATGAAATCTTAGAAGTTGTCTGGTTCAAACATTTAATCATGTTAAAAATTCAAAATTTTTGTAAAAAACACTGTTTCTTTTTAACCAGGTGTAGCATTTACTGAGGTCAACGAAAAAAGATAGCAACAGAGCTTTTACAAGATGAAGCATGTGTAATTGGTGTTCTGACAGCTATATGAGATCTCCCAGGCAGGACAATGGCTAATACTTTGGAACCAGTCTGTTATCATTACAGTTCCTTGAAAAAAAAAATGCAATTTACAGCAATGCCAGAACTCATTATCATCAGCCATTCCAGCATAGTTATGCTGAATATTATACTCAACATGCTGAAGCTCCAAGCAAAGGAGAATCTTTCAGAAAAGCAAGCTTTGCATTGAGTAGCTAGAAGACAATTACTACTAACAATATAACTGAAAGAAACCCTATGTATGAAATATGGAATTACCTGTGCTGTGGATGATTTTGTGCAAAGTGATCTTATATCTGCCACTGCCTCTTTTCTATTTGAATGAATCCAATATTCTGGTTTGCTGTAGCCTGTGTTACTATTGGTCCAATAATTTGGCTTCTATAGAATGTGTTATTAATGTGAATATGCAGTGATGACTTTACAACTTATCTGAGTTCTGTAAACTGGCTATGTGAGTGTTTCAAGTTAAAAGACCAAATGGAAGATCAGTTCAAATGTCTTATTTTTGTTTTGGCGCTTGAGTCAACTCAACAAGAGATGGTGATATTTGTACAAGGACATTGTCAAAAATGGAGCTAGTTACAAAAATCTCTTTGCCTATTGTGACCAAAGAATATAAGAGTCTGATGAATTTGAAGCATGATGTGTCTGAAATTGAAAAAAACTGACTATTCTTCTGGAATAGATGTGATTAAAAGGGAATAACAAAGTGGAAGAAATTCATTCTCATCAAAAAGCACTAAAAAATTGCTAACTTCTAGCAGCATTCTGGCAATATGGTCGGAAATATTGTCCAATCAAAAATCATGTGTGTTATAAATTCTTTTTGTTAACTTCAATACTTGAAGGTTAGAAAAAGAATTTTTTTGGTTGAACAAAACCATTTCACATTCTTATATAGATCCATCACAAAACAGACTTTTTTAGCGATCACTGCCCAACAATAAGCAAGAGAAGCAAGTTATTTATTGATCACTCCCTTTTCCCAATATTTTAATTGGTTACCCCCAACATGGCAACATGCTGCCAAAGACATTGGTCATGTGATGATCTCTATTGAGCAACCAACCAAACTTGATTAATTACCATTCCAAATAAACCGAGAGAAATTATTAGAGTTTACTTCTGTTAATTCCAGTAGAAATTGCAGAAAATGCTTGACCATCAAAAAGACTCTTCTGCTAACTGTGTGAAGGAATAAGTGTCTGAAATTTATATTTTGTTAGAGAAAGGAAGTAAACATATGTATGAATTTTATCCAAATAGAAATGTGTTCATAGTTATATATGAAAAGATTCATAGAATCATACTCTTGTGCTTCAGTATTTATGTTTTAATAGTATTTTAAATTATTTTGTCTTACTTTTTGGTCACAATTATTGTATAATCCTTTTCAATATGCTTGATGAAAATATTGTTTTCAACTATCAGCAAAATACTGACCAAAAATATATTGACCTATGTTAGTGTTAGACAGTGAGCATTATTTCTAATTGGAATTTTGGTTATAAGATGTGAGAAGATATATTGATGTAAAGATATTTTATGATTCTTAGTTTTGTTAAAAACTGTCAACCAAAGCCATGAACAAAGGTTTGTTCAGTTTTCAAGTTGGTTTGTCTGGCTAGCTGGCTATGTATATATGTATGTGTGATGTGTACAGTCTGCACCAATGGAGTTAAAGGGTTGAAAATTTGAATAATCACTCCTTACCATCTACAAAAACGTTTCGTCTATGTTTTTCCTCCCCCCCAATATTTTTTTAGTGAGAGCAGGTCAATTTACAGTACAAAGCTAAATTGGCCCCTTAGTTTGTGTTTGTTAGTTTACACTTGTATTTGGAAAATCCAGACTTTTTTAGAGATCACTGCCTAACAATAGGCAAAAGAAGTAACTTATTTATTGATCAACCCTTTTTCCAATTTTTTGATTGATCAATTCCAACATGGTATGTTGCCAAAAGACGTTGGTCGTATGATGGTTTCTGTTGCTTGACTAACCACATCTGTTCTCTTTATATTTCAAACAGACTAAAGAGGAAGATTTATTTGGAAATGTTTCTCACAGTGCTGCAATGGATGAGTTTTTGGATCTCATTGGTGACCGAGTATTGTTAAAAGACTTTCAAGGGTAAGTTAAGACCCTTACTGATTGCATATTTTCAAAATACTTCCCTTACACTATATTCTTTTAGAAGAATTTTTAAGCTGTTCATCAGTAGAGCGTAAGAAGAGTTTGGTATTGTAATCAGATGTTAAGAATAGTTGAATGGACCTTGACAAATCTTTGTACACTAGTTTAGAGTTTAGCTCTTTGAATGTCATTAGATTTTTTTATCAATTTTTAATGAGATAAATTAGGTTGAACAAATTATGTTTCTTTCTTTTATGAGGATCAAAATACCCTTTCCATACCTACCCCCTACAATTTTGCCTAAGCAAGTATTAAATGTTCCATATTTTGCTGCAGAAAGCTGATGGAATGAAAATTATTTTTTTCTATCTTTTCCTAGTTTTAAGAGAGAATATTGAGGGTCATGTCAACTTCTATTTCAGAATTTTCGATCCTTATGGTAAACTTTTGGCATAGTCTGTCTTTGAAATATATAAATCCTCTGAAATGAGATGATATTTCAGGACCCATTGTTGGTATGTCCTTATCAAACATTCTTCTTTTACCCAAAAGATCATTGTCAGAAAATATCTATAGTTACCTTGTGTGTCACTGTTTTTTGTGCATGACATCACTGGTTTTGGATCTTGTCAATGTCTTCTATCATTGTTGTTACATACGAAAATAAAGTCAAAACTCAATAGTCGGAGTTTGACAATTATTAATTTATAGATTTTGTTTCAATATCTACATATTGTTTAAGTTTTTTTCTTCAAAACAAAATGTTATGAATTATATTTTTTTCTAAGACTAAGAAAATAAAAATATTCTGATATATCTATAAAAAGTAAAGTTTGTTTTTTTGATTTTAGGCAAAACATGCTGCTCCCTGAAAACTGTTGAAAAAAAAGATCACACATCATGATTTTTTTTGGTTTCATGAAATTAAACAGAATTTAGACATTCCTTCATTTTGTGAACAAAATTTCATTTTTTCAAAAGATATAAAAATGAATAATTCAAGTATTAGTCTTTTTTTTCAATACATTCAATAAGATATCTTTAAAATCAGACAGTAGTAAATATGTGCATCACACAAAAATGTTACAAATTACATTTTTCCCTAAGGCTGTTAGAAAATGAAAAATAAAAGGGTTTTTAGTTTTATAAGCAAAATATGCCGCTCCCTGAAAAATGTAAGAAAAAGAAAAAATTGTGCATCAACCGTTTTTGTTAGTTTGTGAAACGAAGGATGTCAGAAATTCCATTTAATTTTATGAAAATAAAGTTTTGCTTATAAAAGATATGAAAGTAGATAATTTAAATATTTGTCTCTCTTTTTTTTTTTTTTTTTGAATACATTTAATAGAATATTTTGAAAATCAGACAGAAGTAAATACTTTGCACTGAAGGATTGAATTCTAATAACACCCGACCAAGTTAGCTTGACGTGGTTGCTAATATCACTGGTGTCTTCATAAGAAGTGACCTTTTGAAATGAGCCAAAATATCAGTCCAAAACAATTTAAAAGCACCAGAATTTTTAATAATTTTGCCACCCCTAATGATTCTCATGGAATCCCCAGAGGTGTCCTGACCCTTTGAGAAAACGTGGTTTACAATACTTCATCTAATAAAAAAAAAAGAATTTAAAAAATTAGTCAACTTTTTGATCTGCTGGAAAGAGTGCATGCATACATGCGAGTGCATGCATGTCTTTACTACTACTACTACTACCACTACCTCTTCTGAAAAAGCAATACTCATACCCTAAGTGTTGTTTTGTTTTTTGTTTCCCAAGTGGAAAAAAGCATTTTATCTTGACATTTAAAAATAGTGCCTACAAGGTATAGTCATGTGAATTTACAAGGTTCTAGGCCAAATGGTGTATCCAGTAGTGCTGATGTAAGATTAAACTAAAATAAAATAAATTCCTTTAAAAAGATTTTAAATTTCCAAATTTTTAAAAGGTTTTTATTGCAGTACTCAATTTATACCTTGGTACTTGATTTATTTGCTCTAAGTACACTGGGGTGTTTCTATTATACAAGTAGGAGAGAGACTTAGTTGGAAAAAAGAAAAAAATATTTCATTGAATACTTTAAAAATTCCTGGATCAACTTGGATGAATTTGTTGAAGATTTGAACCGGTACTTTGTTTTTGTATATTTTTGAAACTAACTCTTGAAGGCGGTTTCTTTCATGTTTTTTTTTGGGGGGGGGGATTGCAAGCAATTTTTCTGAAGCAAATTGTAACCCTCCAAGCGTTCTTTGATAAATATTTAAAATTGTTATAACAATCTTAAAATATTGGATTATAATTTTTTCTAAGGTAATTTATTATATTGTCTCTTTCGGTATGTTTTCCTTGAATTATATATATAAAACTAAATGTTGAAGCAAAAATTACATGCTTGAAAAGAAATAATCTAAACTAGTTTGATTTGTAAGTCATCACTGAGGCAGACTTAGTACAGTGTAGAAAAAAAATTGATATTCTTGGGAAATTCAACATGGCCCCCAAGAGACTTTGTTACTTGGGGGGAGGGAGGTTATATATGAAGAAAAAAATCCTCCTGAAAATAATTTTGAAACTGGTTGAGGAATAAACATCAGAAATGTAACTACAAGTGTGGCTACTTCTTTTTTTGTTGTTTTATAGAACCCTTAATAAGAAATTATATTCTCATTTATATATATATATATATATATATATATATATATATATATATATATATATATATATATATATATATATATATATATATATATACATTGGCAAAAACTGCAATTCATTTCTTCAGCCAATACAATTTGGAAAACTGAAACCATTTTATGTTTTACATTTGCAGTAATTCAGTTACCACAATCTGAAAGATGGAGATTCACTGTAATTATCCCAATTGATTCTATAAATTGCTAAATATGGATTCATCTTATGTGTGTGAAATTTGGTATAAATAGATCATGTAAAGTAGATTCACTTTCGCACACACACACACACACACACACACACACACACACACACACATATATATATGTGTATGGTATAAACTGTATAACAAGAAGGGGGGGTGTTTGAATGACACTGCTAGGGTGCCATGTAAATATAACTGTTTTGTTTTTAAATCCCCGAAACAGTTATTTGGTAAACAACTAATGATCCCAATGAGAGACAATTTAAACATTGTACTTTAATAACAAAATATGTGAAACAGGGAAATAACACTGAAGGAAAATAAATGAATTGCATTGACAGATATTGGGAAATAGGTGACTGAAATGACACAAAAAAATCTTTTGAAGTTTTTTTAATGTTCAAAGCTGTAAAGCTTTCTAGACTATATCTTTATCAAACAAATTAAGCAGTATGTATAATTGTAGATGTATTCATATTATAAAAAGGTCTAATAGTATATCCTTGGCGACATCTGAACAAATATTTCATTATTATTAGTTATAGTGTCTTAGGCAACAAGTAAATGGCAATAATCAGTAAAAGAATCTCTTGATTCTACTTCATCCCGTCTCCTAAATCTCTGAGAACAAGTGATGCTGCAAGCCATCTGTGGCTTTTTAATGTGCTGGATATGAATTTAATTACCATCCCCCAGATTCTTAGATGTAGACATGAAACCCTTATTATAACCACCGATGTCCACAAGTATTTCATCAGAGACATGAAAACTGGTATATTTACTCTAAATAAGTGATACTACCCTGCTGTGTGACGAGTCAGACAGAGCCTGAAGGCCAGTCATAAATCTTAGTTGATCTCTGACCTATGGGATAGTTCAGATTTTATGAATTTATCTTATAAACTGTATATTTTTTCCTTAAGTACTTTCTTGATTCATGAAAAAAAAGGATGCATTATAGTTGATATATATATATATATATATATATATATATATATATATATATATAAACCTCCAACACATATTGTGCAAAGCAGTAGAAATACCCCCAAGTGCTATTTTCAAAGCTTGGTTTGGTCTTGCATGTGGTCATTCTTCGTTGGTTTCTCCAAAGTATGGCCATGTGTCGGACTAAGCTGACACTCTTTTGAAGATATTAATGCTTTTCTGAGGACCCTTGGGTCAGGTATGGTTTGCAGTTGAATGAAAATGAATTTGAATACCATTACTATTAACCTAGAACGACCTAACATTACCCCTTGGTATCATTTGACCTTGATACTCCATTACAATGTGAGAATGCCAGATCCCTACAAGCAGCCCTTGCCTTATCTTGAAGTCTTGTTATTTTCTACTTTCTGATGCAGACATACTAATCTTTTTTTGTGCATCTGTTTGATATCAGATCATGTCAGTAGTCTTTCCTTGATGTTTTCATACTGGGTCCATATTCCTTGTTTTGAATGTCCAACAGCTGTATCGAAACAAAGTGGTGAATCTCTTCTACTACCCTTATACTTTGTTCCTTGTAGTCTCCATGGACACTGACTGAAAAGCAACTCCGGCAACACAAGCTGTCATAGTACCTACCGCTTCTTGAATTCTAAGATCTAATGTTGTTGCATTCGCTACAGTATCTTTGACATTGCATTTTCTTCCAGTTTTCATAGACGGGCATCTTTCACGGGTGGGTCTCATCAGTTACGCAGCATTAGATAAACAGGCTTTGTTTATCTTATGCCTCTCTATGAGTGACATCAACAATAGTTTTGAGCTCTGATGTTTAGCTGCACAATACCACACTTGAGAAAGACGAGGTGATCTCAACCATTTTGTGAGCCAGATTTCATTTAATGACAGCCGCCATAAATCTTGGAATAATTACCAAATATTTCAGATGATTTCTATCTATGAGATCACCCTCATCAGTGGAATGTATGCAATCCTTCTTTAGTTACAACAGTATTTGGTTAGGAACAGCAATGGCCGAGGACTTTAACTCATTTTTTATGGATTGTTGGGATTTCCTTCCTGTCTACTGAGAATCTGACTTCCTTTAACTTGAATGAATGGCCTCCTTTCTGTCTCTACGAACCCTCCAGGGCCTATGCCTTGGTAAAGCATATGGAGATCCTGGGATGCTCAGAATCCCCCACTCAACATTTCCGGAAGAGTCCAACGGAAAGCAGAGAGCAATACATCTGGCATTAGTTGAACTGCAGCTGTGAGAAAAAATAATGAAAAATTTTGAAAGAAAATTTTGATCCTCTCACATGCACAGTCAGAAAATGTCATTTAACCTACGTCCCTTGCCTTGAAAAGATGTACCCCGACTCTAAATTTCCGCTTCGTTGGTGCTAAACCGTGGCCAACAACTTACAATATACATACAGGCATACATTCGTTCATTTTTATATGTTTGCTTACACACACACACACACACACACACACGCATACACACACATAATTTGAGTGTAAATATAGATATTCTATTTTGAAAGTGAAAATTCAAATATCTTTTCAGTTATTATGAGTAAAATTGGTTAAATGAAGGATTTTTTTCAAGTTTTATCATTTAGATAAAAAAAAAAGCACAGATTAAGTACATGGTGGTATTATCTTTTTTGTTGTTATTATTCCATTTATTATATTAAGAAAAGATGTTGAAAATGAATCACCCAACCATGATTAATGATAATTCTTAAATCTTTTTTTCTTGTTTTCTTTTTCAAAGTGAAACATCTGTCTTTAAAACAATGTTGTTCGAGTCAACTCTAAAAAATGATCTTGGATAATATTCAACTTTCATGTCAAAATAAATCCTGTTTTATCTTTCAGTTTCCGAGGGGGACTTGACATAACGCACGGGCAAACAGGGGATGTGTCCATTTACACAAATTTCATGGATAATGAAATAATGTTCCATGTATCTACATTGCTACCTTACTCAAATGGTGATTCACAACAGGTATCTATGTTTAATAAATTTCATTGTTATTAACAGACTCACACAGAAAAAAAGTCTATTGAAATTTCAATGACAGTTTCTCTGCATATATATATATATATATATATATATATATATATATAATCTCTTCTTCAAAATTCTGAAAACAAAATCTTTTGAAACTTCATTTTTATGAGCATTTTTTGTTTTTGTTTTTTTACTTGAAAATCTCAAATGATTCTTATCTTATTTCATTTACCACTGTATGAATAAACTGTAATATTCATTAAAGACTTTATTTGATTCTGTGTCAATATATACATATATATATATAAGTTGTCTGCTAAGACATTGCTATTCACTAACGATCAACTCAATTTATACTTTGGTCATCATCATCATCATCATCATCAGTCTTTTAGCGTCTGTCATTAGACATAAACCTTCCCCAGGATTTGCCACACTTCCCTATCATGGGCGTCACAGAGCCAGTACTTCCTGAACCTGTCCAACTCGTCTCTCCATCTGGCCTCGGTTGCGCTTGTTGTGAGTCGCAATGTCCATCGATTGTCTGCCATTCTTGCAACATGGCCAGCCCACCGCCATTTGAGATTTTTAATGGATTCTATGATGTCCCTAACTCTTGTCTTTTCTCGGATGTACTGTGCTGTCTTGTGGTCTCTCCATGTGAGGCCTAGCATTATTCTCTCATGCGCACGTTGCATGGTTCTCAATTTGTGAGTGTGTCTCTTGGTTAGGTTCCATATTTCAGCTCCATAAGTGACTATTGGGAGGATGCATTGGTTATACACCCTTCTCTTTAGGATTAATAGGATCTTATTATTTTTGAAGGTTGAGCTAGCTCTGCCAAAGGCTTGCCATCCTAGTGTGATTCTTCGCTTGATTTCTTCTTCTTTTGAGGGTCTCATGGAGATTCATTGTCCTAGGTAGATGTAGTGGTCTACTTCCTCCTGTTGTGTGTCCTCGATTTTGATCTTAGTATTTTTATCCCCGATGTTGTTGTTGCACATGATCTTCGTCTTGCTGAAGTTCATGTGTAGGCCGACTTTCTTGCTCTCTTCATTTAGTTCATCTATCATTAGTTGGAGGTCGTGTAGGTTCTCTGCGAAAAGGGCTATGTCGTTGCTCAGATACTCGCCGTCTATTTTAATTCCTTTACTCTCCCAGTCTAGTCTTCTGAAGATCATCTCAAGGCAGGCTGTGAAGAGTTTAGGTGAGCTGATATCACCTTGTCTTACTTCTTTCTGGAGCTGGAAGAGGTCCAAGTCTTTATGTAACCTGATAAAGGAGCTGCCGTGATTGTATATATGTTTCAACGCTTCAACATATACTGGATCTACACCTTGCCGACTGATGGCCTCCATGACCTTAGGGATTTCTACTGAGTCGAACGCCTTTTTGAAGTCGATAAATGCTACGGCAAGTGGTAGTTTATACTCAGCTGCTTTTTCTTTCAGCTGATTTATCGAGTGCAGGTGGTCCATGGTCGAGTAGCTTCTTCTAAAACCAGCTTGTTCACATGGCTGGTTTTCATCAAGTGTTTTTGTGATTCGGTTGGTGATGATCTTTGTGAAAAGTTTGTATACACAGTTGAGTAGGCTTATAGGCCTATGGTTGTTTAGGTCTTTCAAGCTTGAATTGAAAAACAGATTCAGAATTCTTACTGAGCAAGACAACACCAACATCAGCGAACTAAGCAACAAAATGACAGCGTCAATAATTGAAGTAGCCTCTACATTGAAGCCAATGAGCAAACAACCCATTAGCAAAATCTCAGATGAGACTAGAAATCTCATGGAAAAATGCAGAAACCTCAAGCCACCAACGACGAAAGAGAAAATTGAAGAGGCTGAACTAAATAAATTGATCAAGAAAAAACGAAGGGAAAACAGAAGGAGATACACGACGGCAGTCATCGAATCGACTCTTGAAAAAGGTTGGGGCTTCAAAGCTATTTACAAACTCCTCAACTCGGGACAAAGGCAAATAACTAGCATACTCGAGGAAAATGGAAGCCTAACAACAGACAGAGATAGGATTGTCGAACGTGCCAAAGAATTCTACTTTGGTACTGTACTACTAATCTGAATTCTGAAAAGTATCTTGGCTCTTGGGGGTTTTGGGGTTTTTTTTTGCAAACTTTTGGAAACTATTTAATCTATCTTGCTTTTGCAGTTGCAACGGAAGCGCCACATAGGAAATGATATTGTAGCCATCGTCTTTCAAGAAGAGAACACACCATTTATTCCTGGAGTAATAGCTTCCCACTTTCTTCATGCTTATATTGTGATTCAACCAATCCACTCTAACACCGATGATGTCATGTATAAGGTTGGTGATTATTTTATTATTTACTTTTAGTAGATAAATTATTGATCATCCTCATTATTAAATAATGTTGTGATAAGAAGCAACAGAAAAATTGAGATGAAGCTAAGTAATGGTCGAAAATTGATAAGGTTGGTGATGTTGTAAAACCAAATGAATTTTATATTGTAAATTTGTGCTAATTTTCCTTCTTTACTAACAACTATTCAATTTATTTATTGGTTCCAAGAATTATGTTAACCAAAAAAAGTTACCTCTTCCTATTCTAGATTAGAAATCATTTATTCATTTCATTTTGTTTTCTTCATGGGCTCAAATTCTCCGCGGTTACTTTTTTTTTTTCATTATTATAATCATTATTATTACTACTACTACTACTACTACTGCTGCTATGAAAATGAAAAAATCTATACATAGTATAGTTACAGTTCAGTTCAAGAGTTGATCCATGTACTCCATACTACAGATAAGACCAGCACGTCTCCTTGATATGCTCGTTCATTATAGATGATCGGAACAGAACGAAAATTAAGGTACTTGCGTGCATTATAATTGTTATTTCATTGATGCTTTTCATGCACAGAAAGGTAAAATATCCACTATATACTGAAGCATACATTTGACTACCTGATGTAACTGTTTTAACTTACCTGCAATCCAATTTATGAACAGTCTTACTCAATAAACATGTAAAATGAACAATTGACTCCAGTTAATGGAAGAAAATTTTTGTATCAGATTTTTTCTCCATTTGGGATTATGACCCAAACACTTTTTGTGCAATCCAATGACAAAGAAGCCCAATGCCAACCAGCATATGTCTAAGTTTTTTAATTGTTTCAAATTTAATTCAAAATGAATACCATAATTTTTTTTTAATAATACCATGCATTACCATTTTAAATTACTGTGCAAACATATTGAGACAGGACAAAGCTTTAGTTATACCATTAGAAAAGTGAAACGCGTTTACTAGTTTATATTATATATTTGATTTAAATTTTTAAGCATTTGCTCCCTGTTGTGTCTAGAAAAAACAGGGTTTTTTTGGTTCTTTTAAAATTAAATTAGGTTTTTAGAACGAGGTTCGATTTGCAGTATAAGTTTATGCTAAATTCATCCCTTAGTTTGTATCCAGCAGTATCCACACTTGTTTTTGATTTTTTTAATTCAGACTTTTCTAGTGATCAATGCCCAACAAAAGGCGAGAAGTAACTTATTCATTGATCATCCTTTTTCCAATTCATTAATTGAGAACCCCTAATGCAGCATGCTGCCAAAAGGTGTTGGTCATGTAAAAGTTTCTATTGAGTGACTAACTAGACCTGGTTTTTTTTTCTTTTCTTTTCTTTTTTTTTTTTTTTTTCCAAATTTCTCTTTCAGAACTCTTGTGCATCAATTGTCTCACCCAACTTCCATTCCATCAATTTATTTTACAGGTGGCTGTGACGGCACGTAATGATGTTCCTTTCTTTGGACCCACACTTTCCAAACCTGCCATTTTCAGGAAGGTAGAGCCAGTTATCCAATTGCTTCATTTCTGTCTGTGTGTCAGTCTGTCCATCTGTCTGTCTGTCTGTCTGTCTGTCTCTCTTGAGAGAGTTGGGTAGTGCTCCTAAAGAGTTGATTGATTGGGATTGGTGGTATGGTCTCAAGCATTCATCTAACAATCGCTCTATAAATAGGTGTCTGCTAACACTTTTCCAGGGTTGCAAAAAGGTATATTTATGGAGTGGTGAGCACAAAAGAGTATATTTGCCAAAGACTTACTTTCATTTGGCGATTTCATTATTATGAAGGTGACCAGCTTGATTTTCCAATTGTATTTTTTCAAAGAGCACAAACCGAGGATCAGAGAACTTTTTATTTTCTTCTGAATATCCCAAAGGAATCTAAAGTTATACAAAAACAAAGTTTTGAAATTGGGAAATGATTTTAGAATTTTAATTCTGTTCTTTGTATTGTAAAAGAAATGATTTACAAATACTGGAATTTTTACTTGTCAGAAATGTCTTTTTGAGTTTTGTCTTTTATTACTTTATTATCGTAAATGAATAGATTAAATAGAGTTGTAGTTTTGGGTTGGGGGACAAATTTACCCCTTTGCGCTCCCTTACTGATACCCATGGCTCTATATTATTTGTAATTACAACTTTTGGTAAATTCCCTAAATGCATTAAATCTTTATAGTTCTGAATTCTTATTTTATGGAATATCAATTCTGTGTAGTGGTGCATCAGTAGCAGAAAAGATCTCTTTGAAAAGTCCTGGATATTTATATTAAAGCATTATATGATGGGTTTTTTCTCATTGGTGGTCAAGTTGAAAAAAATCAGCCATTTCTTCTTTTTGAACATTCTTTTGTGGTCATCCTTTGTCCCTTTGTCAAAATATCTTGTTGGAAAATTTTTTCAAATTCTATCACATTCCTAAGTGGCCACTTTTTATTCATCTGTAATAGAAAAAAAATTTTTTTTAAAAAAAGAAAGAAAAATGCCAATTTTTGTTGTGGTATTTTAGTGATTTTGAGCCATGGTCTGTGCAGTCTAAACTCTTCCTCTGATTTCCTATTTGTCCACTCTTGATTCTAGTGTTTTTGCCACAGTTTCAAGTGCACCTCCTGGTCTGTTTATTTTCCTAACCTTCTCGGTCACCTTCACATTAACTTTGTGGTCCGTTTGAACAACTACATTTATGATTTGGCAGGTACTTTTTTCTTTATTCACAACTTCCTAATCCAGTCTTCTTGATTGGATTGTTTAGTCAGTCTGAATGTTGAAGTTTATGATTTCTATTTTCTAGAACAGTTCATGGTTTGTACTGATGACATCATCTACCTGGGCCAAACCCACATTGTTTGCAAAGTTCCCAAACTATGTTGCTACTCTTTTGCACCTATTTTTGTACTCAGTCTAGGCCAGTTTAATAAAATCACTGATTTTGTGGTTTACTATTTCATCTCTTTCTCTGGGTTTGTCTAGATGTACTTTTTTCTGATGCACTTATTCTGGGCATCTATGATGAATAATTCCATTTCTCTCTTCAAGCATCAGTTCAGCTATGACCATGATTGTCGGTCCACAATATTTTCTTATCATGTTTTAAGTTCTCTGTGGGGTGTTTTCTTTTTCCCATTTTCCTTTCTTTGTTGCATTTTTCACTGCACCCTTATCGCTACTTTTTTATTTTTTATTGCACTGTTTCAAGCACTTTCCGTAATATTTTCTCCACACTTTTGTAGGTATCTTTTCAATTCTGGTTGTTTAAAAAGTCCTCTGCCACTTTCTTTCCTTTTTTTACATATACCCTCTCTCCATCATCTTTGGGGTCAGGAGCCTTGTGCATGGTCATAAGTTTCCTGGTTTATCAGTACATCCTTTGTCCTGCTGAGGAAGAGCCCTGTTTATCTCACTTTCACTACATCTCAGGTGTACATCCTTTTTATCAAGTCTGTATTATTTTGTTTAGATTCTTTTATTTTTCTTATCCTCCTGTCTAAATTTGTTCTTTAATTTTCTCATGTTTAATCGAATGACAATCGATTACTCCCAGGTATTTACTATGTGCGGTTAATGATTATGTGGTCAATGTCAAGATTCTCTTGTTATCTAGTATGTTGATTCCATCTGTTGCCATATGTCTTCTCCTCTGCATTACTAATAGTGCACATTTCTCTTTCTCAAATTCAATTCCAATGTGCTTGCTGTTGTTTTTAACTTCGTTGATCAAGATTCCAAGTTCTTTTCTGTTCTTTACAAATAATTTATTGTCATACATGTACATGAGATGACTTTCTCTTTACGCTATTCAAGCAGACTGCTTTTTCATGGAATTGGTTATAAATCTCACCACAGATTATTTAATCGTAAACATTCTGTGGCATTTTAGTATCCAGCTATGAGGGATCATGTTGTATTACTTTCTATAGTCAATACATTCCATTGTGATGTTTTTCTGCTTCTACAACAGAATCATCTGGTCAATGTAGAGCAAATCATTTGATCTCTTGGTTCCTCTCCTGCATTATTTCTGCTTTCCATGGAGACATATTTTCTCTATTATTTATCCTATCAGAATCTTCCACATTAATTGTAGGCATGTGATCGGTCTGTAGTTACTTGGCTGGCTTGCTTTTTTTGTGTGTGTGTGTCTTTTTGAATGAGGATGTTCCTGCTACTGGTCATCCATTTTGAGACTTCACTTATAATCTGTCAGTTTTGTAGTCGCTGGGCTAGTCCATCATATAGGATGGTGAACTTGAACCAATCTCTGTGGATCCCATCAGGCCATGGTGCCGTAAGCTATTTTTCAGAGTGATTGTATTTAATTCTTTTTATTATTATTATTATCATACCAAGTTTGACACAAAAAGAAATAACTTAATGTCTATATCTGTCATTGTTCTCCCAAATTCTATTTGTGTTTATATTTTCTTCCATTTCTTTTCAAGGGACCAGAATTCCGTGAATTTGTGCTTGCAAAACTCATCAATGCTGAAAGAGCCTGTTATACAGCAGAACAGTTTGCCAAATTAGCAGTAAGTTATTTCTGCTGAGCTATAGTTGGATATTTTGTGTTGCTGACCCAAAGCTAATTCTGATTTTATTAGAATTCTGTGCTGTTCAGAATCTGGGTTATAACCTAAAACCCACCTTCTTTGATATAATTGATCTACTCAAAAATATGCTGTACAGATTTGTTCCTGGGGAGATATTTGTGCATCAAATTCTCACACAAGGATATTTACTGTTATAAACAAATTTTTTCAGACTGTTGTCCTTATCTCAGTTCATCTTTTGAACTCAATGCTTTGGCCATTTTACAGTATAGTCTTGGGTGAGTGTTGTAAGTGCGGAGGGTTTGAAACATGAGGGCAAAATGTCTATTTTCAAGTAGGAGAAATCTTTTGATCCTAAACATTTTGTTGATCATTTTAATGGGGATCCCCTGTCCCAGCATTCTGAATCCTCCTTATTTACAACACCCACCTGAGGAAGACCATAGGATACAATGACTGAAACATTGTATCCCAAAAGACAAACCTAGATGAGGAAATTAGCTAGAAAAACACTGACACATAATGCTAATTCCTCATCTAAGAAATTCAGAAAATATTTACTGTCATTTGATGTTCTGAGATAAAGCATTTTCATTACTCTACACATTATTTGAATTAGAATCTCCATCTTCTTCATTTTTTTTATCAATGTTCATGTTGACAAATTCTTGAGATCTCTTCTGTTACATCAAGTGGTCTGCATATGTTTCTTGATATTTTTATTTTCTAAACAAGTTCATACTGGGTGGGAGTGGGGCTCATAAGCATTGATCCTGATACCAGACAATGGACTGGCTCATATACATGAAATATCCGGCAGTTTTTAGTGATGACAGTACAACTAATGGTGAGATAAGTAACTTATTCATTGATTACTTGTTTTTCCATTTTTTTAGTGATCACTCCCCAATGTGGCATGCTGCCAAAAGACAGTGGTTTCTATTGTAGCTAAGCAAACCTGTTTGTTAGAGGATTATCCAATCATAACCCAAGATCAACCGATCAACATATTAGCATTGTCTCATGTGTTCCATGATTAGACAGTCTAGCTTTCAATTATTGTCAGAGCTGACTTTCAGAGAGGTTTGCTATTCCCAAACAATCACCACATGATTTACTGACAGAAATATGGTAGGTAACATTTGTACCATATTCTGTCAAATTTTCTCTTAGAAATTGAACAAAGTTTCTTGTTGCAATATGACCCATAAACATAGAATTTGATCACTGTGATCAAATAATCTCTTACTGATCTGCTTAATATGAACCAGTGTATTCATTGTTGAATGTCTTGATACTCTGCCTCTTAGCACACTCCTAAGTAATCATCATAACCTTTAGAGGCAGTAAAATTCATTATGGGAAATGTTATGTATTAAGTGAACAACTGTAGCCACCAAAGGGTTCTTCTTTTTTATGTGCATGGGTTGGGGTGTTCCACTTATTCTGGTCAGGTATGAAAATTGGCATCAGAACTCCATTGGACCCCTTCTATGAAAAAAAGAAAAGAAGATTTTGGGGCCTTATTTTTTGGTTTTATTTATAACATCTAGAATGTCCAGAATCAAGATTATCTATTTTAGATGTTTTCCATTGGAAACTGCCTGTGATGTCATAAATAGAATTTATTCTGACCATATTTATTCTTTGATAGAATTTTTTTTTTACATGACTTCAAATTTGTCACTACGGTTGTTCAATTATTGACTGTGATGGCTAGCCTTTTATTATTTTGAACCTTTTTTTCCCTCAGGACCGAACTCGAGCGGCTTTGTTAGATGGGTTGTACATGGACCTTGACAAGATGAACTCAGACTATTTTGGAATTTCATTCCTTCAAGCTTCAAAGCATGAAGGGAGCAAATTTTTGAGCACATTCAAGCGAGCACTGAGTGGGAAGAGCCGGACGCCTGCATTGGACACTCGAGACAATCGGAAATCCAATGGCATGACAGTTTCTTTGCCAACCGTTGGAGAGGACGAGCGGACTCCTACCGTGGTTAATAACTCTTTTATCCTCTTGTATCTCAGATTTAGCTCAACTTTACTTTATGTTCATCATAATATAAGGTTACTTTATCAGATCATTTGATTCAAACAATTTCCGTGGGGTTTTTGTTTTAGTTTTTCCCTCAAAAGTATACATCTATCCTCCAGTGTGTTGCTATGGTCTGCCATTATGATATCACCCTGATGAAAATTAAAGCTTCTCTCAGAGATGCTCGGACAAATCTTGACTAAACTTTCTTTTGTTTAGACATTTGAATAATCAATAACTGAGTTTCAAGAGATTAAAACACTGTATTACATGAACGAAAAATGTAAAAATCAATTCTTATTACCCTATTTTGTCCAGAAGAAAATTTCTATCAGTTGATTCTTCTTTTCTCTCTTTTCTTAAACAGCCAATGTTATTTTCATTTTATAAGAATTAAGGATTCTGCGATAAAACTTATCTTTCTTTAACAATGGACCCATAATACAAAAAAATTAGAAAAGGAAACGTGTTCTTTCTGGTAGGAAAAGATTAGTTGGAAATACAGAATAGCTTTCAGTATTCTACAATAATTTACTATCTATTAAATAGTTCATTCTTTTTTTTTGTTTTCTTCTTTCAAGGCTAAGAAGTCCCCAACTGGTTTCAACAGTTTGACCCGTAATTTCTCCGGTGGCTTTGACAAAAAGGGCAAGATGTAAGTATATATCTTTCACTTCTATGTAATCTTACTATCACATCCCACTGAAGTACTATTGTTAAATAGTTTGCATGTTCTATATAGATATATTGTATCAGAAGTGTTTAAATATGAATGCATTTTTTTTTTTTTTCACTAGAAATGTACTTCATTTCAAATTTTTGTGCCAGTTGATTCACAGTACCCATGTAATCTTATATCAATGAAAATAATATATCTTTCAAATCAAACCAGTTATAAAACAGTTCCTCAGCTTGGGACAAGATAATTGCCACTCAATATTCAATCTCTATGATATTACTTATTAATGCATAATTTATTTTCTTTATTTTGCAACTCAAATATGATGAACTTTATGAAATTATGTCTGAGAAATGAAAACATATTTTGTACGTCTTAGAAGATGAAAATATTCTTGAAAATTACTTCAAAAAGCTGTTATTACTGCAAACAAAATATATTTTATGGAAAAATGATCGTATTGACTTGTACCATTACTTTACCTCTGTCAAAAAAGTTGAAAAGAGGGATATGTATTGGTCACCTCTGTTTGTTTGTGTCTGTTTCTCTGTCCAAACAATACATCCGAGAGTGCTGAATGAATTCCAATGAAATTTTGTGGAAGGTTGGACAATAAGCTACAGGAGAACTGATTAAATTTGGGGGCAAATCAATGTGCAATTACTCCTCCTGACAATGAGGATGAATTAAATTTTGTGGAAGGATGGGCTAAGAGGTAAGAAAGAGGTGATGAAATTTTGGGGCGGTTCTAGGAATTTGTTTCTGATTGATATTTTTCTGTTATTTGTTTTCAATTACATTTATACATATGCTCATGACTTTCCACACAATATCTCCAAGAGTTCTCAATGAATTTCAATGACAAAAGGTCATGGGAGAACTGCTAAGATTTGGAGCAAATCCCTGCACAAATTATCTCTTCTGCAACATTCTTACGTCCAAACAACATGATATTGCCAAAATTTCATATTTGTTCACACAGTATCTCCAAGTGTTCTCTTTGAATTTCCTTAGTATTTTATGGAAGGATGGACAATAGGCTCTGAAAGAACTGATGGAATTCCCCTGATAGTGGTGTTGGCAGAGGTATGCGCTCTCTGAGTGCTTTCCAGTTTGATGTTTCATGACAAATTTCTCAACCCTTGTGAGAAATTGTGACTCAGAAAGTTTTTGTTTTATTTTGTTTCCTTATGATTGTCAGCATGCATGTGTGTGGTTTTGTACTTGTTACTAATAGTTTCAACATTGTTAACACCCTCAAAACTGCAAGTGATAATAATAGATTTAACTCCACTTGTTAAGCAAGGATCTGAAATACATCTTGAATAAAATACCTAGGTTAGAAAATCTACTCCAACTGAAATTTGAAGGCTGTTAGGAACAAATTCTTTATCAGAGTGAATCTACCATAGGTATAGACTTCGGCTACACTGTATTATCCCTAACACTCAGTTGTATGTAACAACTTATCTCACATTACATATAAAAATAAAATCACTACTTTGTTTTGATTTCTTCCCCTAGCTTCTGACATCAACAAGTTAATGATGTTCATAAAATGATTTTACTTGTTTTAGAAGAGATACTTATATTTGTAGGAACCGTCTTGACAGTCAAAGCACACAGTCCTCATATCGAACATGCAGCAATCCTCCCAGCCCCCAGTCCAGTCCAAGCAGTACAAATTCCACATCAAGGTATATTCAAATTTTTATCAGTCCACCCATTGGAAAAGAAAAGCAATCTAGTTTTCCCTTTCTTATTCAACTTTGTATTACTTTTCATGCGTTATTTTGTAGTTTCATAAAACTCAAACTTCACATAAATACATTTAGAATTTACAGAGCAAAAAGAAATACTGTACACTATTTCTTATTTACTTCATTATTAAGTATTAAAAATAGATTGAAATTATGATACTTGAATTAGATAATGCATATTCATAAATGAATCTTCTTTTCTAAAAACACTTCACACAGTTTTTAGCTCACTATTTTGAATGTCATTTGAGCTCATATGTACTCATTTTCAACTCATTCAGGCCGAGAGCACACATATTTGCACTTAAAATTTGGCAGCCATTTTGAATATATGATGAGATTACAAAACCATTATATTTGCCATAAATAAAATCCAAATCGTATAACCTTCAAAATGATTTCCCAGCATTTTTTAGGGAATAAGAAAACTTAAATCAATCCATTATATCCTTGCTTTGTAAAATTTGAAAAAAAACTGGCCTGAATGAGTTGAGGAGATTCTTCAGTAATACCTATTCCCATACAAGGTCATCCTTCAACTTTTTGCTCTTCTCCAAAATGTGTTATGGTACTCTTTTTTGGGTTTTTTTTCTTTTGGTTATGAATTCAGTTTTTGAAAGTCTTCTTATGAGTCTTGATATTTCTCTGTACCCTTTTATTTCTCTAAATTTGATGAATTCATCTGGAATGTCACTCTGCAGAATCCATCTTCAATTTCACGATTAAATGAACACGAGAAAATTTACTATGTTTTTTGGTAACTGAATCCTGTTTTTTAGATAACCTCCCTCCCTTGTGAATATGTCTATATGCAAATGTGTGTGTGTGTATTTGTGTGTACATGTTAATACATACTTATATAATTTTCATATATTGGTTTACTTTTCAGCACACTTTATTTCATGCATTATGAAAGTTTATTTTGTAATTGAGGATTGGTTTTTTATCCGTCAATAAGAGTTTGAGATTTAAAGAAATACAATCAAATAATCTATCATCTGAATGCTCTCAAAGTTTCAAGACTTGAAATAAATTAATTCAGATTGTAGTCTAAACGATTCCTTCATGGCTTTTACATTTGCTTTCTTATTTATTATCTTATATGATAATCAGTTATTCATACTGTTCTTAATACATTATGACTTGTAACTAAATTCCAAATACTTATTTTTGACAGTTATTTTGAAATTAAAAACATTATTGTTATGTATATATATGGATGCTATTCAGTCAATAGTTGTTGTTCATGTATCTATTTTTCCTTTGGGTTTATAAGCATTCAGATAATTTCATTAACGAGACCAAAATCCAATAGTCAAATTAATACATATGTAAATATATATACAAATGTAGAAGGGAAAGTTGTTTTTTGAAGGAGGTTTAATTATTGAAAAAGGTTCCCCAAGTAGTTCAAGTTTGATAACCACTGGTCTATATGTATGATCCAATTTCATAAAGGTCACCAATCTTGTTTGCAACGAGCCTTTTCTATTATATTATCACTACAGGATATATTTGATGCTATTCTATTGCTGTTATACAAAAAACTTATATTCACACATAACGAATCACCATAGTCCCAGGAATAGCCGACCAGCCAGCCAAATGGGCTACAGATACTTTTCTCTTTGAGTAAGTCTATATGTGCATCTATGGGTGTGGCTCTGGGCACTCCTAGTTACATTTTGTGGGGCTACAACTTTGAATATTTACTTAAGTACATCACTGAACATCATGTAAAAACATTTTTTTTGTTTTTTCAGAAAAGTGTTTTCGGGTCTCTATGGACCAACAATGCCTAAATCTTGTGCTGGTATTTTTCAGATAATTTTGGATAAAAGATCTATTTTTTTAGATAATTTTTCAAAAGATTAGCTCTGGTACACACATGGGCTATCATGATTCATCTATACAGATATTCTTATTCTTAAATTAATCTTATGGTTAATTTTTATCATGAAAATACTTACATCTATGAGCTTGAGAAGATCTTACAGTTCAGTTTCCTAAAAAGTATAGTGCAGTCCTCTCTGATGTACGTACACCATTTTCCAAGTTGTTATAAAGAATGGATAAAGAATATTCAGATTACCGTATATCTGTGATTATAAGTCAAGGTTTTTAACCAAAACATAGCTGAAGTTAACACCTCGACATCGTCAAGTCAGTCATAAAGGAAGGATATCGGAGTTAAGTCAAATTCTGTGCAGAAAGAGGCTCCCTAAACAGTAATGATAATTCCCTTCAAAAACAAAAACCACCAACTTAGAATGGTTAAAATTTGAATTAAAAAAATGAAAATTGGGTACATCAACAAATTATTGACAATTGGAGGTGGAAATAAGAAAAACCCACATCTGTTGCCTTAGAGCCTACCATGTGAAATATAAGGAAGGTGATTTTAACCAAAGGACTTGACAGCAGTCAATTACCAGTTGTACCCTGTGTCTGAACACGCCTAAAATGCCACCTTAAAGTTGAAACTGGCGACTTACGCAACTGAACTTAACAATAACAGCAAATATTTAGTTGGTGTTGAATAAAGTATATGGAACTTTCCTGTGAGTTGGTTTTTTTGGTTTATTTTTCTGTTTGGGGGAAATCATCAATTGCTTTGATGGTTTTGGGTTACTTATATTTGAGTTGTCTGATTTATTCAGTTTCTCTACTCTAATTTGACCTCATCATATACTCACAGGTATACGGTAGTTGTGAATGATATTTTTTAAAGAATTTTTTCCAGTCTCTCTTTGTTGGTTTTAGCTTAATAAACAGCTAACAATCACACTTCACAAAGCCTTAGTGATTTTTTTTATGACAGAAAATGAATTATTCTCTTTAGTATTACTGGTATACCAATCTGCAGTGCTTTGACAAAATTATCCTAATATAAAAGTCAAAATTTATTTTCAGATTACGTCACAACAGCACACAATTATCACCATCAAATTCCGAAAGTAGTTTTAATAGTATGGAGGATTATACAGTACAGCAACCGCATCCAGACCACGAAGACAGTGACACTGGTTTAGTGAGTATATCATTTTCTACCTTATTTTACTCAAGACCAGATTTGAGTGTCAGTATGACGGTGAAAGCTAATTTTAGCGTCTCACATTAAGGGAGAGAACTTTCTAAGATATATCAAGAGAGATAACTAAGTTTAGAATCAAACAAATAACAGAAAAATTATGATTAATTCAAAAAGTCAATAAAAACTACACATCAAAGAAATTACAAAAATTAAGAATAATGCATGATAAATTTAAAATATTCTCTTGTTATGATTACATGACAGATATTAGGGCAAAAATATCTAGATATTTCAGAGATTTATCCCCAAATACTCTACATATATTAAGCCTTCATTCACTTCATGCTATATCAAAATTCCAAAAATAGTACTAAGATTTAAGCACTATAAAGGTTGAATATAGAAGTTTTTTACTAATTTTGACTTGTTGAATGATTATGACCTTCATATCATCAGGAAATTTTCCATTTTTGAGAAGTATCACATTTTGAATTTTTTCTTAGATACGGTTATCTAAAAAAATCGTTAGAGATAATTCACGTAAGCTAAACCTCTATAAAGATTTCTTTAAACATCTAAATTGATATCCAATATCTCAAAACAATTTTATTCTTAATGATATTTGTTTGGTGTGTAATTTTCTTTCTTTTCATGTTTTTATTGACTTTTTGAATTGATTATGATTTTTTGTTGTTCTTTAAATGCTGAACTCAGTTGTCTTCCTCAATATATCTTGAAAAGTTATCTCCCTTAATGTAAAATGCTGAAGGTACCTGCAAGGTGAGGGAACTCAATTGCACAATTCACTGACTGTCCCTCACAAATGATGCACAGCCAATGGCAAGGATTATTTTGCTTGTGGTGTAAAGTCATTTCTCGCACCCACTAGCATATCCTGGCCAGAAGGTTGGAACAATAGCTGATACCAGTGATACTGATGAAGCTGATGACTAAGGGGCTACGCAAAACAAATCCAGCCCTTCTAATGGCTGGTAGTCAACTCAAAACATTTCGTCTGAAACCTATCTCAAGGGTAAACAAATTTGAGAAGCATAAAAAGAAACAAAATTTTTTCTTACTTTCGATTGTGCAGACTGGTCTGAAATAGATTTTGTTGTTTAATATGCACACATAGTAACAAAAAACAGTTTGTTGGAATACAGCCAATGATCAGCTATTATTTGAAAACATTGGCTACTATTCCGCCAATTCTCCTCACACTCCAGATATTTACCATTTCATTAAGAGAACTTCACATAAAATACTCTTTTTATTGCAATCAGAAATTTGACAAAGGTCAGGGAAATGAATATGAAAGCTCAAATTGCAAAATGAAAAAACAAACACTGTAGACCCAATATAACAGCTCAATATAACACAGAATCACTTATAACACAGTTTGAGAATGGACCCCTATTTTCAGAAAGTTGAATTTGGCTCTCAAAATTATAGCTAAATAGAAAGACCTCAACTGAATCAGGTTACACCAACTGTGAAAGGGAAATGAAATAGACCAAACAATTGTTACATATGTATCAAAGTTTTGTCAAAATGTAATCTTCTGGTGAGATGTCATGATTTTTAAAAAATTTTATGTTCATTTTGATCTTCCTCCGGGACAAGCCTCAACTCTACCCTGCAGTTTTCTCCTCATTTCTGCACAAATAACGTGGATCAGTCTTGGAGAATTTGGGGGTGGGATATGGATTAAGGATTGTAAAAATTAAAAATTTGTTACAATGTTGACTCACTTATTAGCGAGCAGATAATTATCGACCCTGATTTCCACATTGTAACGGACTTACAGTGTATGAAAATTCTTCAAAATTCTTAGAAATGATAGTCACCACATACGTAAGTTTGGAGAATCAAGAAAATTTATATTCTGATTTATTTGTTGGTTTATAAAATTCAATAAAATGAATCTCTTCTCCTGGTTATTTTATTTTTGACACATTCATATTCCCCAGTAGATATTACATTCAAACAATACTTTGTCTTGAACCTGATGTCTCTAATATGCAATGTGAAAAGATTTGATTTGATTTTCCAAGTATATATCTTTTAGGTATGTCAAGCATTTTACTCAACCTGTTAATCAGATATCTCAGTGAATGGTAGCAAAGTTGCAAGAATGATTTTTTAATAACATTGTCTATACACCTGGTACTGCATAAATCATACAGGTGTCAATGTACACAGGGATGCTTATTCATTATTTTAATCAGATAAAATGTCTATTAACTCGACATGATTTTATAAACATTTTTCGGATGGTTATTTCTCTAAATGATCTCAAGTAAATCAAAGACCAAAACTAGCAGGTGAAAATTTTAATTAATGAGCAGAAAAATTGCATTGTAAACATTTTTTTTAAAAACGAGTATGCTAGTCCGAATACCCTGTCAAGTTATGATAATACCTTGTTTTAAAACATTTGTAATTTTTAAGAATTCATGTTGAAAAACGATTGAATGTATTGACATTTTTTCTCCTATCAATAGCAAATCGAATTCAATTTTTCCAGTAAATCTACTTTTATATAGTTTTAGCAATACCAAGTATTTTAGCCTAAATAAACTATCAAATTATAACCACTTGAGCCCAAGTTATTATTCTCGAATAAAAACTACCAGTCAACTATCACAGATGATGGAGGAAGAGGAAAATTCTTGGCTCATGATTTCACATATCCTGAGATCTGGATTCTTTATTTAATCTCTGCATGCTTCTTGAATTTTTTCGTTCTTTTTATTTTGGTTTTTAGTTCAATTTTAAGAATAATGCAAATGTAGTTACCTAAATAAAATAAATCCTTTTTTGCAATATGAAAAAAAATATCAAGCTTTAACCATCTTGTTTCTTTCCCTGAAAGACAAATATTTACGCATCTTCAATTTATAATTAAATTTTTTAATCGAGGTCTTCCATTTTGTAGGCACCTATATCTGGGCAGAACACGACATGGGTGAGCAAAAAGTCTTGTCTTCAGTCTGGAAGCTCTGCCATCCCCCACCTCTCTAACTCCTTGCTTTTTTTTTTTTTTTTTCATTCCTTCCCCCACCCCTATATTGGAAACTGTGTCTGACTCTTTTCAGAGAGCCTTTCCTCACCTTTACCCTCTCACCATTATGGCCTCGTATTTTCAGCCTTAATCTTGTACCTGGCATGATACATGTTAGATAGACTAAACTCAATACAAATTTGAGATGCCAGAATTTTCATTCCCTCCTCCCTCTCTTTGTTTGTCTGATCTCTCTCTCTCTCTCTCTCTCTCTCTCTCTCCCACCATCTTTTTATCTCCAATTACTCCTCTCTTTCCCATACTTCCTCTTCTGACTCCCTCCTCTTCTGACTCTTTCTTTCTCTTTCCTCATCCATGCTCTCTCTCAATTTTGACCCCTCTTCTTTCTATATCTCTCTTCAAATCTCTTTCTTACTTTTCCACCCTTCTTCTCTCTCTCTCTCTCTCTCTCTCACTTTTCTACCCCTCTTCTTTCTCTTTCACTTTTTCATCCCTCTTCTCTCTCTCACTTTTTCACCCCTCTTCTCTAACTCTTTTTTACTTTTCCACCCTTTTTCTCTCTCTCTCTTACCTTTTCACCCTTCTTCTCTAACTCTCTCACTTTTCTACCCCTCTTCTCTGAATCTCTTTCTCTCTCTTCCTCCCTCTCTCTTGTATTTTGTTCCTCCTCTCCCTCTTTTTTTCTCCTTTGCTATCTCTCCTCAGCCTCATTTCTGATTTTCGTTTGTCCCCACATGAGAGTGGTTGTTAACTCGAGTGGCTAATCACATCCTGCTTTGATTCGGTTTCAAAGTGAAAGTTGACATAATCCAGTATTTCGATGGCACCATTCAACTTGTGCAGGTCTGTCTTGGGCTGAATTAGTGTCAGTGTGCGTTTGTTCTGTTAGTGTTAGGGTGAGTTATGTTCTGTTGGTCAGACACTTTGGCCTTAGCAGTAAAAAAAAAAATTAAAAGGACTGGAGGTGATTAAACAAACAAACTCTTTCTTGTGACCCAATTTCATCCTACCCTTGAAGCAGCATGCACAAATTCTAACCCACTAACTCTTAACTTCAACTCACTCTAATAGAGACAAAACAGCATGTCCCCAGCCAGCACCTTCCTATATTTCTCCTCCTTGTGACAACTGTCTGCTTTTGCTGCTTTTTAACTGAACTTTCTTCCTGGGACATGGGCTTCTCTAACAGAGCAATTTTCTCTGTTTTCTCTTTCCCTCTCCAAAATATCTCAGTTTGTATTTGATCATTTATTCTGCATATGGTAATAGTTATTCGAAAATGCAAACTGTTGAATTTTTAAGTAAGCTAAGCAATATCAATCAGGACTGATCAAGTTACACTGCATAATATCCATAAATAGTTAGTGGAAGGGAGGGCTTGATGGTAAATAGTGGTATTTTAAGAGTCTGGCATTAGATAGCAATCAATACAGAAGTATAGAATGAATTACTTAGATTTATGATTTTAGATCAAAGTCAATGTTATAAACTGTGAAACAAAATTTAAAGCAAAAAATATTATGATAAATCATCACCTAAATATTTTGCAACTCTTTGAGACACCAAGTGAGAGGACATAGATGCCTTTAACTTCTGGTTCAGCTCATAAAGGTTATTTTTCTCTACTTGCACATTGAAGCAGATTATCCAATGTTACACTAATCTTAGAAAAGCAGTCCTGGGCCCAAAAATTACATGAAAGGAAAGGAAATTTAATCTGCATCATACAAAAAGTTAAATGTTTAGTCTCAATACTGTTTCTGTGTCATACGTTGGTTGTTGAATTTTCATACTTTTTTGTTTGCAAAATCACTTGAATTTTTATTCCATTGACTTCAATTCAATAAAGAAGTCATTCCATGAGTTAATAATCAGATAAGCTTCCTCATCTTTGTTGTTGTACATTACTTTGTTCTGGGTTGTGCACTTTGTGACACTCGGAACTATTTATTTTGCTCTGTAGGAGCTATTAAACCACCAACCAGAACATTCAACATAGCTTTCTTCAGTATTCAAGCTGATCTGTCTGGCTATGTATGATGCATACAGAACACATCAATGAATCACTTACTCTTTATTGTGTCTAGAAAAAAAAGTATTTCTTGTTTTTTTTCATATTCTTCCCCAACATAAGTTCTCAATGAGGATTTAATCTGCAATGAATGTTTTTGGCCCCTGATTAGCGTCCAGATCTATTCACGTTTGTTTTTTTAAAATCCAGATTTTTTTTGTGATCCAGCAAAAAGTGAGAGCAGTAACTTATTCTATAATCATCCCCCCCTTTCTAATTTTTCAATTGATTGCCCCCAACACAGCCGTCTGCCAAAAGACAGTCATGTGATGGTTTCTATTGAGTGACTAACCAGACCTGTTGTTCTCATCTTTTTTGTTTATTACATCAAGTATTCTTGAATCCACTACTGATCTTTTTTCTTCTTTTCTTCTTCTGTCATTCATAGGAGCTTATTCCAATGTCTTCACAAAGAGATTCATTGCAAATGTATTTGCAAATGATTCAAACAATAATGAATGAGAACAATAGATACTCAATGAATGAAATAAAAGGTTCTGTTTGAAATTCCCTCTAGGTTATTCGTCCTTTTTAGATGAGGATCAAGAGTATGCCTGTCGAAACATGATAGAAAAACATTGAAACTGTCATTGGACCATTGTCTTTTTGCAATGATTGACAAATTGGAAAAAGGGGGTCTTGATGAATTAGTTACTTTTCTCATTCTTTTGTTGGGCAATGATCACTGAATTTTCAAGAAACAAGGATAAATGCTTCCTGACACAGACTAAGGGATCAATTTAGCATAGATTTACGTAGCCAATTGAAGTCTGTACATGCACTGAAAACTTGGGGTGAAAAAAAAATTGTTAGGAATTTTTTAGATATGAGTAGTAAGTGTTGAAAATTTCATCGCTGAATTGGTGCGGCCTGTATGCGCACTACATATATACATAGCCAGTCAGTCAAACCAGCTTAAAAACTGAAGAAACCTATGTTGGGAGTTTCTTACCATAAAGATGAAGATACTTAAGAAAGACAGGTTCCAATAACAATGATTTGTAAGCTTTGAAAATAATTCACTCAGCTTTCATGGAATGAATAATTATAGTATATTATGAATCATTTTTAGCAGAGAATCCATTCTACACAGTGAATCTTTTTTCAATATATTTTAAATTCTATTTGAAAAAGAAGCTCAGACAGAAAATAATTTTTCAGCATGTATGCCATAGAGCTAATTTTGCAGGACATATAGGCTGTACTTGACTTACAATTGATCTAAAAAGTTTTTCAATCAAAGAGGAATCAAACCAAGAGGTCTGATCACCACTTGGATTACCTTAACCTTACTTACCAATAGATCTCATCAGTTCAACTTTTAGTTTATGATATTATGGATATTCCCAGTTCCTTTCATTGATATATTCTGGTCAGCAGGGATTACCACATTAATGATTAAGCATTCTCTTTTGCTGAGGTACAAGATGACCATGTCTGCTTGATGATACTCTATCACTTGGTCTAACAACTCAAACAGGAATGTGTCTGGAACATTATTCAATTACGTTGTAGTCAGATTTCTGCATAAAAGCCAATCCAGATGTTGGCAAACCTTATCATGCCGTCTCATATTCTTCATGTGCAAGTATCTCATAACCACTGGTAATGTGAGTCACATTCTCAGATTTTTCTCCACAGAGCTGACACAAGACTATTGGTCATGCAATTCTATTGGCGTTAAGTGATTGCACTTGTACTGCCATCAAAAGACTTTCTCTCCAAGTCTCCTTTTCACAAGCATATCCATGAAGCATCATCGTCTTTACCAACGTGTATCCCCATCTCAAACTGACCGTGTAATTTCTTAGCCAGGAAAACATCTTTCTTCTTCTGATTTTTCCTCTTCTTTATTTTATTCCTTTCTTCGATCTGATCTTTATATCCATATTCCCTGCTGCACACTGTCACAACTCTTCTTCCCCAGTCGATACATGATATGCAAGGTTCCTAAATTCACATTTTACATCGGTCTTGATTTTTAACCTCTCTCACCAAAACTCTTTTCACACAAAGTCTGTTGACACTTGACTACGGGTAGTGTACCATACATCGTCATGAGTTTGCGTGTTATTCTCTCTAGTTCTTCAATCTCAGGCTATGTTCAATTCACAATGGCTGTACTGTATCTTATGACGGCTACAGCCCGAGTATTAATGACTGGAATTAGACTTTTGGAATTCAGTTTTGACTTCAATACAAGATTGGTCTGGCTGATGTATGAATTTCTGAGTCTGTTTTTCATCTCACCATGCAATGTCATCAAGTTCAAGAATTTTTTGAATTATTATTAATTCTACTACACAAAAATTGACAGCATATGTGAAATACACACAGTATTTCATAAACATGGATAATAAAGATTTACATTGCAATGAGCTTGGAAAATATTGTTCTGCTGACCATGAACAGAATTTTCCATTTTTCATTTTTATTACCTTTTCTATTTTTATATTATTCAGCCTTTTTATTTCATCATTTCAACATGAACAGAATTTTTTTTTACTACGTCAATTGCATGAAAGAAATTCCATTTTACTATGTCAGTTACATCTCATGGTGTGACATCTGCTCATTGTTAATTATCATGTGTGGATTATTATATTCATAATAATTATTAGAAACCATCAAGCAAAACTGTCAACCGAGGTTTCTCTGGCTGTGTATGAATTATGGATACAGACTATACCAATGTAAATAGAGGGATGAAAATTTAAATATTCTCTTCATGTCTAGAAGAAACTTTTGTTTTGCTTTTTTAAATCCACTTTACGATGTAAGTTTATGCAAATTGATCCCTTCTGTCAGCCTTTTGAAAATTAATTTTTAGTGATCACTGCTCCAAAAAGGCATGAGAAGTAAATTATTCATTGATCATCTCCTTTTCAGATTTTTCTATTGATCACCCCCAACATGGCATGCTACTAAAAGACATTGTCATGTGACAGTTTCTATTGAGTAACTAACCAGACCTGTTGTTTTTTTTATTATTATTATTATTATTATTATTATTATTATTATTATTATTATTATTATTATTATTATTATTATTATTATTATTATTATTATTATTATAACAACAACAACAACAACAACAACAACAACAACAACAACAACAACAACAATAATAATAATAATAATAATAATAATAATAATAACAACAACAACAACAACAGAAATACAAGACTGTCCCAAAAATTTTTCAATATGATATGATATAACAAAAATGGAAATTTTCAATGTATTGTATATCTTGGTCAGTAAAAATTTGAATGTTAAACAACTTTAATATCAATTAAGATATCAAGACAAGCCTTTTCATAGTTTTTTGTATCCATAATTATGATGCCACTATCTTCATCTGTAGGCTTAATTGTCGATAATAGATGATTCCACAACAATTGAACTGGCCACCATTCCGCATATGATCTCTGGGGATCCATGTTGTGAGTTGTGATATCCATCAGTTGTCTACTATTCTTGCAACATGACCTACCCATTGCCATTTGAGTTTTCTAATAGATTGTAGACCTTTCTTTTCAAGACTAATGGGATTTTCTTGTTCTTAAAGGTTGAACTTGGTTTACCAAAAACATCCATATCAGAAAAATAATCACTTTGACTTTTCAATAAAATATAAAGTGTTTGATCAATAGAATGAATGATATCTGCATAATTATTATTGCTAGTATTAGTGAGAGGAAAATACTATTCTGGGAAATGAAATCAAAATTAATACAGTACTGGTTAGTAACTCTATAGAAACCATCACATGACCAATGTCTTCTGGCAGCATTTGTGTTTGGGGATGATCAATTAAAAAGATTGGAAAAAAGGGGTGATAAATGACAAAGTTACTCCTTCCACCATTTGTTATGCAGTGATCTATAAAAAAAAAGTCTGAAATTTTGAAAAACAAGACTCAAACTAAGTGATGAATTTATCATAAACTTACATTGCGAATTGAACCTCCCAATAAAAACTTATCTTGGAGGGATATATTCAAAAACAAAAAACAGATTTTTGCAGGTGTAATAGGGAGTGAATGGTCAAATTCTTCAGCTCTTTGGCTCTATTGGTACAGCCTGTATGCACAATACATAGCCAGCCAGCAAGGAGCAACTGGAAAACTAAAACCTATGTAGACAATTTTAGTAGACCGTTTTGTAATTTGACCTTTTGTTGAAGTAGCCAAACGATAGTGCTCCAAATACCTATCTATAGGTAAATGCTTATCATTTCTTGAACATTATTGCTTAACAGTGTGATCTTCTTGGTTCTCTGTCTATAACAATGGACCTTTCCCGATTGAAGATAACTATTTTGCTTATAAAAACGCCTCCAACCCATCATTTAAAGCTGTGGACTCTTCCAGTGAAACCAATTCAGAATTTGTTTTTCTTGAAAAAAACTCTTGGAAATTCAAATATATTTGAACAGTTTAAAAGAGATCAACTAGTTTTCACTTGATATAGATTGTAGCAACTTTGCTGGCACTAAATAAAATTCCTCCTGAAGGAAGAAGAAAAGTGAGTTTTTCTCAAGGAATATACATCAAAGGCTTACGGATCAGAATGTGACAATTGGATTAATTGAAAAGAAGGTTCTGAATAGTTGTCACTGATGAGAAAACATAAAACTTTCAGGAGAGTTCTTTTTGAGCAAAGTCTGCTTCAATAGTAATTAAACATCTTCCTTATATTTATAAACAAACCACTGAATACTTCTAGAATTTCGGCATACACTGACTGCCATATCTTTTTTTTTTTTTATGCAGGTTCCAACATGTAACACTTACTGCATTAGTGTACAATGTTTTTCCAATTTCTTTACTGTGGAATAATGGAATATTTTAAAAACTACTGTATTCATAAATCTGCTGTTAGCTGTTCTGCTCTCCAACCAAAATTCTCTATTTCATTGTTTTCTCTCTATCTACTCCATTTCCACATGATCTTAAAGAAACGGCTTTTAATGGATGATCTGCAGTATATTATCAATTGTGAAATGGAAAAAAGTTAATTCAGTTAGTGATGTTAGATGACATTAGGAACATTCATTTTCAATTAATTTCATTCAAAAATATTCCTTCTGATTATGTTGCAGTCATATCAGTGTGAATTTTTTTTTCGCATTTTATCAAAATTGGATTATTTTTGCTTAGTGAGTCTTACATTGAAAATAGAAGAAATAAAAGTAACATTTTTTTTCATCATATATTGTTTTAAAGAAGGTAAAAATGCAATTTGATCATAAAATCATTCAGTTTATGGAGAAGGTACTGTGAATGATCGAATGTGTCAAGTGGTTTGTGAAGTTCATGCTAAAAATTGTCTTGCTGAACAATGCTTCAGGATCAGGTAGACCCATTGAGATCAATAGCAATCAATTGAAGACATTAATCAAGAATAATCAATGTTAAATCATTGTAGAAGAGAAGCAACATACTCAAAATATCCAAATCAATCATCAAAAATCACAGACGCATTTATGTTGGACTTCCTTATAGAAAAAACTACTGGTTACTATTCAAATGTTCTGTTTTTGAACCAAATTGTGACAGGCAATTAAAAATGGATACTTTTCTATAACATGAAACATAAAAAGATCATGGGATAAGTGAAATGAACCACCAGTTATCATACCAAATGGCAGACTTAATCTGAAGATGATGTTGGTGTGTATGTAATGGGATTGGAAGGGAATTCTCTAGTATGAGTTCTTTGTGGAGAAGCAGATGATTGATTCAAACAAGTATTGCTGGAAATTAGACCAATTGAAGGTGGAAAGTGTCTATCTGAAATTGGTTGAGAGAATGAGTGTAATATTCCATCTGGATAATGCTAGACCACATATTTCTTTGGTGGACAGACAAAAATTATTACAGCTTGAAAGTTTTCATTCATCTACCTCATCCAACTATTGCACCTCCTGATTATTTGAAGAAAAACTTCATTTGTGTAAGATTTGCTTTCCTTGCATTTGTGTGGACATTGACTTTATCACTTGAGAAATTAGTACGAAGTGAATTGCAAGCAAGAATGGTCAGTCACTGTGATACTGAATTCATTATAGTTTTGGCAAATGATCAATGCATCTGTGAGAAAGATTTTTTTATCCATGCTTCATTAGTAAAGATGAACTTATTTGTGAAAAGTAATTATTTTATTTACTTGGATACTGATGTATTGGTATTTTTTAAATGAAAGCTAAAATAATTTTATGGAAAGTTGGTTGGTTCCTCTAGTGAAATTCATGAAAGTTTGTCTAAGATAATTTTTTCAACTACCAAGCACATCTACTATTTTCCTGTGACCAATGTAGACTTGGCAAATGTAAGCATAACAGTCCTTAATAAATGAAAAACATATTTTAGACTGATTTAATTTACATGTTCTCTACCATACATCATAAGTACATATATATATATATATATATATATATATATATATATTTATGTGTTACCTAAGACTGTACTTGATAGAGAAAAATACATTCCAGAGTTTTGAGGTGTCATTAATGGCCACTCTCATATTTCCTGTATCATAATGAGCATTTTTGTACTCAAATTTTATGCTAAATTTAATGTTATAACATCAAAGGCAGACTTTTCCCGAGTCATATTTTGTTTACTTATGTCTCCTACTATATGATTGCTTGTCATTGATTTATATTTACTGGATTATTTAAATGCCTTTTGGCAAAAATATATTCTTTTGCTTGTCGTTCATTCTTAATAATGATAATGATAATAATCATTAGATAATCAAAAAACAAAAAAGTGCGTATACCAAATCATTGAATTGTCTAATTGGCTAAATTTACTTATTTTTTGTAAAGAAAAATTTGAATTTACTTCGTTATTTTGTATCTTTGTTTTAATTTGAATGAACTTCTGATCAAATTGAAACTTTGTATTCATCATTTTTTGTAAAAAGAGTTAAAATCTCACCACTTGATCAATTTCAGCATTAGACATATATAAAAGTGAAATATAAAGACGAATGAAATTATTGATTTACAACGAAAGAGTAACAAAGCAAAAATGTTTGTCTCTTTTCACTCCTACGATCTTTGTGTACTTTTTCGTCTTTTTCATCTTCTGAATGTTTGTTTTATTTGTCTGGTAAGGTGGTAGTGAGATTAGAAATAGAGAAAATTGAATGATCTATAATTTTGCTTTCAGGAAAGCATGTCATCTGTTGGCACTCCAAACACAACCATGAAAACATCCCTATCAAATAGTTTCAGTGAAGATGGAGGCTGTGTCTCTATTCCAGAATCACAGGAAGGTGAGAAAAAAACATTTTCATTATTTTTTTGCCATTTGCAATAGTTTGCTCATTAGACAAACCTGACGAAATTTCAAGGGAAATAACTTCTTAGAATATTTCATCTTTCTCAACGTTTTCAATCTTTATAACGAAAAAAAAACCCCAAACTCTTGAATTCATGTAAGAAATTCAAATCTGAATTTCAAGGGAAATAATACCTTGACCTTGTGACAAATTTCAATTTCTTTTTCTATTCTATTCATTGAAGAGTTCCATTATTTTTTCATTCTGTTCACAATATAGTTCCACTGTTATTAGCATGTATCAAGCAGTTCATGAAACTGAGGGTTAGAGCTATTCCCTTTCTTTTTTCTTACAATTCACTCTGGTTTGGGAAACTCATGTCATTAACTTTTCACCATCTGGCTCTTCTAGATGGTGAGAGTTAAATATAAGAAATGAGTTTTGCTAATGTTCCATTCTATCTTGACATTATTTATATTCTTTTAATCATTCTTATCAATTCAGAATATTTCATCTTTCTCAATATTTTCAAACTCAATTATAGTAATCTGGAAAGCCAGCACTGGCTTGACTAAATGAATTTGCCAAGTTCGTTTGATTTATAAAGTAAAAATAAAAGAATTGCTCTTGATGCTCTTTGCAGTCTTACAGGAAATTAAATTTTTATCAAATAAGACAATTCTGCAAAGACCAGAATAAATGGTATTCTGAACATCCACTGGTGAATAAGTTAAATGGGTGAAAACTTTCAAACCAAGCTGTAAGAATCTTTGCCTTTTCACCAAAGAAACATGTGATCTAGCATTTTCCTGATGAAATGTTGTGCCATTTCTGTTGACTTATCCTACACATTTTTCACTGATTGTTGCCTTCAATTGGTTGAATTGGGAACAGCACTCATTTGAATCAATTGTTTGATTCTCTTGAAGTTATGGATTCCCTTGACATCACTCCATCCACACAGCATCATTTTTGTTAGATGAAGTCTGTACTGGTGTGGTTAATGATGGTTCATGTCAATAACCTTGATCTCTTGCATTCCACATTGTTGTGAAATATTCAATCTTCTTTGCCCTCACAATATGTTTTCAAAAAAAAGATTTTCAAGTTGCAAATCACACACTAAAATATGGTTCAGCAGATTTTTTTGCCTAACTCATGTGGAAGCTATAGATCGAAGCAAGTAATATGTCTGTGCAAATGATTTTCAATGCTTTATTAGGATCTTTTGTACAGGGCTGTCAAGTCATTATGAAAAAAATCCTTCCAAGTCTAATGCCTCAATTTGCAGTAACACCAACTCCAATTCCAAATCCTCCATTTGTAATTAGACTAATTTTATATTTCCCATATTGATTGAAAGCACATAACATACAAGGTATTTCATTCCTGTTGAAGTGAATTATCAGGCTACTCTTTAGCACCCTGACCTGTTGAAAGGTGAAGTTTAAAGGCATTGTGTATTATGCTCTTGTTTTTTTATTATTGAAGACGTTTCAAATATTGAATAACATTAAGCACAACACAATACTCATGAAATTGAATTACTCATCTACTTTTTTCAAAAGATTATGAAATGAAAAGATATAAAAGGAACTATAAAAAAAATTCTGCAGGAAAAAATCATGACATCATTCTTTACAACATAGGAAATCTAAAGTACATCCTGTTACAACGAATTCAAAGTTAAAACTGAAAAATATTCAACACTTGAATCAAATTTATGAGAAATGGAATCGATTGCATACATGATTTATTTTTGAAATTGAAGGATTATTTGAATGTAAAATCTATTGAAGAAGTATTGTATCTATTGAATAGGCCAAATCAAGAATCCAAGTTCATAATTTTCCCAAATCTTGTTTTCTTAGAAGCAGTAATGCTTCATAGAAGCCCTTAAATCTGACTTGATAATTCTCAGTGCAGAAAAGGTCTTTCAGCTCTAACTTTGGTAGGTGGCATTACTATTACAGTTCTAGCAATATCACTAATAACCTCTGGATAAGCAGAAGAGACTTCTTTTAACGACCGTTTCAATGAGCAATCATACTATCCTACTTCTTTTAATCCATTGGAGAAATCTTACTTTATATGAACATTTTTCAATTGTTTTCCATCTTTAAATTTCACTTTTGAGAATTCCATTTTGTCCAAGTTTGCTTCTAAGTCTAATTCTTCAGAAGATGATCCTGAGTTATCAATATTTCTAGCTTCTTCCTCCTATAGTTCATGAGTTTCTGATACCTGTAACCCTTCCATTCAAATTGCTTCTTTATAAAGTCCCTGTTTTTCTTTAGCAATTTGGTCATTGTTCAACAATATTCAGCTCAATGGATCAATGTATACAGCAACTAAGAGGATGTGATTATCTAGCAAGAGACCCTTTCTCTTTATCATTGCACCTATAGTGTCATCAGCAATTAATCCTCCAGTTTTGTTCAGGCAATATATCAAGCCTTTTCACTCTGAGGAGAATCTACCAGATGATGAATATTTAGTTTGCAATTTCTTGTAGATTTTCTAATTGTGTCACTTGCATCTGCTGGCTTCCAATTAGTGAAACATTTTCATTATCCTGATTTCCAAGGAAGATTTTTGTTGAAGCAAATACTTGACCATCCAATAAGTGACAGATATCAACTTTCTAATGAGAGTTGCTATGTGATGATCCTTCTATCTCCTTCATATTACTAATAGCAGTTTATGCACAGTACAATGCATTTGTTATGATACATAGAACCTTCCTCCACCACCTTCTGAAATATTCGCTGGAGTGATATGCCTGGGTGTCGTAGGCTACCAATAACAGAATTATCATATTGTTTTCATCTAGTTCAAGTCAGGCCATTTTTATCTACTCTGACAACCTAATAATTGTTTTCAACTTCAACTCCACAATTCCTACTGCACACCCGTATGTTAGCTATCTGCCGCATCATGTAATATTGATTATTCTCAAGTAATATCTTGCCATCAACCTTAACTGGTCAACCTAAAAGTGGAGTATTGTTCAGCTAGGTATCTCCAGATCAAAACTCCATTAACCACTTTTCATGTATCTGATTATTCACAGTTCAAATCATGTCACATTTGTTTTTACATTCACAGAAGAAAACAGCATAATATGCTGGAAGTGTTATTTATTTCCTTCGATGTTAGAATCAATGAATGTGCCATTTTTGAAGAAAAATATTTTCAAAATGCATGTTGATATTATAGCTGTCACATTACAATTAAAAGCAATCTTTTTTGAATGAAGTCATTTAAAATTGAACACTCCTAATGCCATCTAATGAAAAGAAAAGCAACTAACTTTTTTGGTTATCCAATATTAGATAAAGTGGTTTTTGTTTTCTTTTCAAATTTAGCAAAATCATTATTTTTTTTTTTTTTTTTTCTTTATTTTTTTCAAGTTGAAGCTCTGAAGTTCGAAATTCAGAAATTAAAACGAGAAAAGCAAGAACTCCAAACACAGTTTGTGGTAAGTCACTGGTGTAGACCTTTTTATATATGTAAAATATATCCTTGTCAATTTTGTTTCTATTTTGATATATGTATATATATATATGTGTATGTTTATCTTTTGTCCTCTTGATTTAAAAACAAAGAATGATTGTGTAACTGATTTGATTTCATTAATAAAATCAACTCCATTCTCTGGTATGATAATAAAATATAGTTTACTGGTTGTCCTTCCAAATCAGGCACTTATCGAAAGAAGTTATCTCTTTTCATCATTAAAAATGTCTACATGTTTTAATTTTCAATTAACTTTATAGCTAAAAATGTTACATACACTCAAAAAATCATTCAAAGGCTCCTGAAATGTCAAGTATGCTCGAAAATTCATTATTATTTTTAGTTATGAAGTTAGCTGGAAATGGAAAAAAAAATAGCCATCCAAAGGGAGGTAACTCTTTTCACCATTCACACGTCTTTTTGGTGCCTAATTTGCCAGGAGAATCAGATTGCTTTCAATTCATTATGTACATGTATCCTATAAAGAAAATAAATGGATGTATTTTATGATACATCAGCTGTTTTTCTAATTGAATTTCCATAGCCTTTGATCAATATTGCAGGTTTTTTCAGAGCTTAGACCCCTCAATTTGAAAAACATCTTCCTTACTAGATTTTTTCTAAATGGTTATTGTACTCAGAATTTGAAAAAAGAGGATAATTCTTTAGCCATCTTGCCCTCTGTGGTGTTACATCTTCATGATTGACTTCTGTTTCCCCTCATTGAATAATTATGTGCAAATATAATATTAAATTTATTTTTGTTACTTTCATTGCCATTTTATATGTCAGTAGCAGGAGTACCCAGCTTTGCCTGGAATTATGTATTCCACCCATGATGCCATTGTTCCTCAGTGTCTGATCCAGTACTTCAAGAGTCAGTTTCTGAGTCATTGGGCATTCATCCCACACAAACAATTGATAAATCTATAAAAATAAAATCTTAACCTTTTAAGCACAGAAACTTTACTGTTATAAGTAAGGAAAATAAATATACATTTTCTTTACACACGCAAATACACACACTCCCCTAATTGTGTACGGGGAAAAATGGTATTTTTGTTCTTTCAAGATTTCTCACTAAATAAGTATTTAGTGGGGGGTTCAGTTTGCAATGTAAGTTTATCCTAAATTGTGTTTGTGTCCACCACTACTTAATTTACTAGGTAAGAATGAGCATATACGGGTAGCGATGATTCATAATTTCCCTTGGAATGCTAGTTTTGAATTTGTCTTTTTTATTTTTTTCAGTCTCAGCAGAAAGAAAACAAAGTGTTGAAAGACAGAGAAAAGAAGCTGGCGTGTGAGCTGTCTTCCCTGAAAAAAGACAAATGCCCAGTTATTGAAATCAGTCCTGAGGCAAACGTTTGAAACGAAGCTACATGCTGATATCAACATACACACCAAAAAAAGGAGGAAAAAATTTACCTGTGTTAATATTCCTACTACTACTTCTACTACTACCACACCATCACCATAATTATTTTTTTAATATCAATTTATTATTACTATAAGTAGTAATAGTAGTAGTAGTATAATAATACTATGAATACCAATTGTGCAATACATTTTGTCTGATTCTCATTTGAGGAAATTCTATTGGTGAAAGAAAAAGCGAAGAAGTTCTTTGATAGGATGAGCTATTCTAACCAGGGTTGCTAGATTGGGCTACATGGGGGAACAATCCAAGCTTTATCTTCAGATCATTGAATTTGAAAATCGAGCAAGGCCGAGGTCCTAACCAGCTACGCTTGAGTTTCAAATTTGACGCTATTCCACTGCCTTTGTTGGGTAAGTTTTGGAGATGAAGCTTGGATTATCTTCCTTTGTAGCCTTATCTGGCAACCCTGATTCCAAGTTTTTTATCTCCCTTAGTACTCTTCTTTTCTTCCATTCCATCTTCCTTCTGGGCAAAAAACTCTCCTTAATTTCTTTTTCAAATGTAAATCATGAGGAGCATTCACGTACATTCAAAATATATGAAAAATACACATAGCGTTCTATATACGTGAGTAAAATGAAGAAAAAAAATTATGCAAGGGACGGGACTCTTCAATATTATCATTCAAGTGGGCTTTGTCCGTTTAACAAGATTATTCAATTGATTTAGGGTTTTACAGAAAAAAATAAGTATTGAAATACACATAGCATACTATTATGATAAATAGAAACCTTGATAATATTATCTGATAATAACGAGATAAGAAAATAAGTTTAAGAACAATGAAAAAAATAATCCCTTGGAAAAAAACAAACTATTTTCAATAGTTAGGAAAAGAGAAAAATGTTCTCCTTTTGTCATCTCTTGACCTCTTGCATTCCTTTATATATATATTTCAAATTTTCATTGATTATTTTCTGATGAACAGTTTTCATTTCTATTGAGGATGAATGAAAAGTTCAAATAACAGTTTATCTAGGAAACTGATAACTTTTCATAGTCAAATTCATATGAATAAAGAAAGGGAGAAGGAAGAGAACTGAATCTAGCCTACAAAAAAGGTGATGAAAAAAGGTAACAATGGTTACTTGGTACTCTGTAACTGTATTTATGAGTTCTGAAACCATATATTCAATTGTTTGTATTGTCAAATACAGAAAATTGATTAAAGCAGAATTCTAGGTTCTTGGGGCAAAGTTTGTAACATTGAGGTGGAGCTGAACGCACATGAGATATATGTAGAGGTATAACATGTTTTCGTTGTATACAATGGAGAAAAGCAAAAATAAGGTTTGTGACTGGATGGAAAAGAGATTGAAACATGTTTTCATTTAGTTTCTTGTCATTTTTCTTTTTTGAATGTTGAAGATTACCAGAAATATATGACCATTTTCATAGATCATAATTTTTTTCCTTCAGAAATAATTTTAGAAAACATTAACCAAATTTGTTGTCATAGGTTTCTTCAGTTTTTGAGCTGGTCTGGCTATGTATAATGTTGTGTGTATAAGCTGCACCAATGGAGCTAGAGAGCAGAAAATTGAAACATTTTCTCTTTTTTTTGTGACTAGAGACCCCCCCCCATTTGGGGGGGGGGGGGCAATTTTCAATGTAAGTCTATGCTAAATTGATCAGTTTGTGTCTGCTTGGTTTTTTGAAAATTCAGACTTTTTAATGATCACTGTCCAACAATAGGCAAGAGAAGTAATTCATTTATTGATCACCCCTTCTTCTAATTTCTTGATTGATCACCCTTGGTATGGCATGCTGTGTATATTTTGTGCTAAATTGGTCCTTCAGTGTGTGTCCGACAGCATTCATGCTTGTATTGTGGATATTGGAACTTTTCTAGTGATCACTGCCCAACAAAAGACGAGAGAAATAACTCATTCATTGATCATCCCTATTTCCAATTTTAATCAAATACCCCTAACCCAGCATGTTGCCAAAGGAAGTTGGTCATATGACGGTCTCTATTGATTAACCAGACCTGTTTTTATGAATTTTAATCTTTGATAATTGAGTCGAATCATAGAACTGTAGATGAATCAAAATTTTTCAGTTGATATTAAAATGGAAGAAAGGTTTTAGATGCAAATGCTTTTCTCAGTGTTTTGCATAGATATATACATATATATATATATATATATATATATATATATATATATATATATATATATATATATATGGATTTGTTTGCTGAAAGTGAAAAAAAAAATATTTTTAATTGAAACTTTTGACCTCAATGAAAAAGAAAAAAATTAACAGGTCTCATGAATGAATAAATTTTTTTTTTTACTCATATCTAGTTGAACACTACAGTGTAATACTCAATATATATTGATTTTTGTTGTATTAATATTTTTGAGCACTCAGTATTTTGAGAATCAGAATTTATTTAGTCAATTTTTGATATCATTTTTTATTTCTAACAAACATAATTTTAGTAATTTTTTGCAAAAAGTTACGAAATGTATGAAACCGGCTGTTGCGGGAAGTAAAAAATCTATAATATAAAAAATTGACTCTATGTATAAGGTTTCTTGGTATGTATGATAATTCTGAAAAAGAGACAAGTTTTAAAACAAAATAGATTTTTATCTAGAAATCTATAGAATATGGGGTTTTCTGCTCTAATTTGCCATAGATATTAGATACAAGCTGTCTAACACTGAAGAAGGCAACAAAATTTATTTCAGTACTTGATGCCAGGTTACTGAATTGATTGCTGCCTATGGTGGAAAACCATCAAATACTTTCTGAAAACATCATCATTTGGTGCTGAAATTGTAGGGTAAATTTTCTTCCTCTATTTCTTTGATGAAAATACATCAATTATCAAACTTGATACACAACTTTATTTGTTGCCAGTCATTTTAAGAGGGAATGGAAGTGTCTTCTTTTTTTTTTTTTCAACATTCCAATAATCTGTTTTAAATTATACAATGATCCTATTCCATGGAGGTATTCCTATATGGTATATGATTAGTTTTTTTGTGTGTGTCTTGCTTACTTACGTATAATTCGATATTTGCAGAGAAGGTTATAGGACTATTTCTGAAATTTGTTGGCTATACCTCTAGCCATCCTCGATTCAAACTAACACTGACCAATGGATGATCAATTAAAGTACAGAATTTTCAAAAATTAACTTGCTAAAAACTTGCCCTGGGGTTCCATTAGCAACCACAGAAAATAAGACGGCCATAGTTCAGGTTGTTCTCGAGTTATGCGATAAGACATTCGGTGAATTATAGTAAGATGAGAAACCTTTTGTTTTGAGTTTGTTGGGGGCTCTGAATAATGTATGCGCTTCTCTATTTAATATAATGTAAGATCTTTTAAAATATAGTTACAATTTTCCTTTATAATATTTCCATAAGGACATATATTTTGAAATTGTAATGTGATATGTATAGTAAAAATGTCATAAGTATGAATGATCTGTGTACATTTCTTTTATGAGTTGTGAAAATCAGAGGTTGATGTTTCAATCGCTTTTTTCCTACCAGAATTACTCCCCTTTATTTTTCTTACCTTTTACTTTCTAATTTTCCTTGGTATCCTCTGCTTTACAAATTTTCTATCTTCAAACACCTTCAAGATATGTTTTTGTTTATATCATTTTTTTTAACCTGAAAATATCTTGTTTTTGCAAGTGTATATAAATATTATGAAAGGAAACGAAATTTTTGATTAGGCAGATGAGAAGATGTGAATAGAAAACATTTTTTCTCTAATTTTTGTTCACAAGGTTTATTTTTGGTGGTGGAAAATATGAACAAAAACATTATTTATTTTTTTTGCCCATAAGTTGTTTATTTTTTTTATTCTTGTAATCAAAATCAAATAGATTAGTTACTTTTTTTGCCCATAAGTTGTTGTTTTCTTCTTGTAATCCAAATGAAATGAATTTGATATTTTAAATAAAGCAACAGTCGTATGAATATTTTTCAAATTTTAATTAAAAGGAATATTCATATAATTCATTATGTAACATCCATGTTTATGTCATTATATCCTGAGATTTAGGTACAATGTATCAAGAAAATTTATATGGGCTGGAAAAAACTCAAGTAAATCGCTTTTCACTTAATTTTCATTCAATACAATGGACAAGAATATTGAATCTTTGTATGAATGATTTTTCAACAAATTTAGCAAAGATAATATATCTAGCTGCTCACAGAAGAACATTCAGATTTATCTAATCTATTCAAAGTTTTGTTAACGGAAATAAAAACTAACGTAAAAGTAAACCTAAATGTGTTTAAAAAATTAGAGTATAAATATCTTCTTTTTTTTTTACATGTTATTATCCACATAATTTGTCTAAATTTACAGAGAGTGTGTATATATATATATATATATATATATATATTTATATAAGAATTACTTTTTTCCCTTTTTTTGAATTTTACGAAATTAATGATTATAAAAAGAAAAAAAAAATTGAATCTAGTCTGTTTTTTCGATTTTTTTTGTTTTTTTCTTCCATGCATGAATACATTTCTTTCATGTCTACTAATGTAATATTTAAGAAAAAAAATTTTCATCCCTAAAAACTTTTTTCCACCTATGTAGTATGTGTTATTTTTTTTTTCTTGTATTATATATTCTGCTGTATATAATTATCTACCTGATGTCAAATTATTATGACTTCATTATTATTATTATTGATTTTGTTTAATAATGATTATGCTGATTTGATTATTGGTTATATTATAATTATGTTGTCATTATTATTATTATCATTATTATTATTATTATTACTTTTTTCACTTACAATTGCTCTATTATTGTTGTTTTATTATATCTTTACCCTCCTCTTCAGATTATAATGGTGCTGTAAATGTTTGTTCTAACCATTAAGTTGTACATGAAATTTTCTTCTTTTTTCTAATGTGGAATATAAATTGTGAATTCACCCCATTGTTTTTTATTTTTTTTCTCATTTAATGTATCGGACAGCCAGTGACATACATCAGCAAAATCGTTCCTACTTCTTTCTCTTCAATTAATTGAAAAATTTTCAGACTTTTGGACAAATTTTTTAAAATTTATTTCTGGATTATGTATTTTTCAAAACACTACATCATGAAAAAATCTTTCAATCACGCTGAAAAATAAAATTTATTTTCTATCAACAAATCATAGTTACCATGAATAGGCAGAATATCTCAGTTATCGATACATTATTGATATATTATTGATATAGTTTGAACTGTAACTGTCAGAAATTAATTCTTATTGATGTTTCTTTTCCTTTCTTTCCATGTGAATCTTTGAACAGATATACCATGTGATTGAAAGATTTTTTAAAAGGTTAAGTAAGAAAAGAAGTTATCATTTTTCATATAACTGTTGATTTAGAAAAAAAAAATAAAAAATGTTGAAAAAATTTTTTAAATATATAGATGTTATATTTCCGGCCATTTAAAAAGTTTTTTTAGTAATTGACAATGTTTTCGATTTTTTTTTTTTTTTTGATTTTTTTTAATTATTATTACATGTTGTAGATTGTATATAAATTAAAATAAAGTTAACATTGTAGGAAATGCTCAATGTTTTATCATGAAGAAACGTGCAATACAATTTTTTTATCCACATTAAAGGTAACAGGTTGTTACAGTTTATCTTTATGAATGAACAGTGATGGTACATTAAGGAAATTAAAACAAATATACCATTCCCTAATTTTTGTTTTTGTTTCTTTCTTTTTCATTTATTTCCTCTGATTTTCAGTTGTTTATTTTGGGTCGGGGCAAGGCTTTTAGTTTTCAAACCGTTGTTTCACAATATTTTAAAACCTTCCATTTTTATTCAAATTTTGCAAAAATCTGCCTGCACAGTGAGTACCCATCATTTAAACAATGGACTCTTCAACTGAAAGATTTTTTTTTTTAATTTATTTTTAAAAAATCATCTGATAGAATTCGAAAACAGGTCATCCCTGCTTTTCAAAAGTTTGTTTTATGCCACTTTTCTAAAAAAGCAAAAGTAATGTTCAACTTCTGTGCTGCAGCAAGCTATTATAGAAGCAGGACACACCTTCCTCCATTTTTTTCTATACCCAGTTTTCTGTTACTCCCACTAGATCCTCCAATAACTCAGCCTGATATACCATCCTCATTGTATTTTTGGTATTTGGTAATGTTCAAAATGTTCTTTCCATATAAATTACTGATAATTCCTTCTTCACTTAGTACCATTTTGGCTCATGAAACAATTTACTTTCAGATTGCAGAGAAACCTTCATATCCATGAATTTCTTATTAGTGCTGAATAAAACATTGTAAATTATTTTATATAAAAAATTCATTGCATTTACCAAGTAAATGTTTTTCTATGGAGATTCGTTGCAATTTTTTACCACAGAAATTTGTTTTTATAAATTTTTGTAATTCACCTACAACTTGCATTGTTAAACCATGGTAGTGAGTTCAACATTAAAATATTAGATTCATAAAATGAGAAAATAAATTCAAATACGTAGGTTTTAAAGTTGTGTTTTTTAATTATCATTATTATTATTATTATTAAATTTTTGCTTTATCTTGATTGTGATTTCTTTACAACTGAACTCAAGTCAGTTTATTCCTTCTCTCACTATAAGTTTATTTACTCACTGCTGAAGGGAAACCTGCCTGAGTTTTGTTGCAATAAAAAAACAACAAAAATTAAAATGGAAGGCAAATAGTTGCAATATATTAATAATAATGGTTAAACTTTGTTGTACTTTTTTTATCAAAATATTTCCTAATAATCATTATATCTGACTTGCTGTAAGGAATATATAGTGGAACTTTCAGCCGTTCAGTCTTCAGAAAATGTTAGTCAAGTTTTTCCAACCGTTGTGGGGAAATAGTTATCCATGTGAAGCTAGTAAAGCTGTGTCTTTGCTGATCCCAAAATCTCATGCCTAATTCTAGCCTCTGTTTATGCATGCCTAAATGACAGAACCGATTTTTAAAGACGTCTGTAAGATGGCCTGCGAATCTTCAAATTAAGGGAGGTAACTCGTATTTTGATAACATTATTTTCTCTCCATTTTGTGAAAAGTAAAAAAAATCCTATATTTTTCAAGTAATAAGGTTAAAGATAACTTGTATTGCGACGACAAAATGTATGCTACTATTATTTTTTACTATTATTATTATTTTTTATACAGTGGTTTGTAAATCAGCTGATGGTATAAACATACAAAATTCCAGGTCTTGCCAAAAAAATTTGCTCTGGCCATTAAAAAACATCAGTTTAATTGCACATCTACTTGATTTTAAACCTTGTATAAAATCAGTTTGAAGAAAGTTATATACATACGGTATAAACACAGAATCGCTTATAACACTGAATGAGCATGGACCTGGATTCTCCAAACGTTTGATTAAACTTTCAAAATAATAGCTTGATACAAAAATAGAAAACATTATTCAAAATATTATACACTGGTCCTATCAATGTAATATTTTGAGCCTTGAACATGTCCTGTATATTTGCCTCACTTCTACCATAAAGTGGTTAATTTAATGGTTTTAGCATTAGATTTTGTTTGATCTCAATCTTTTTAGTGACAGATGAATGGGAAAAAGAGTGATGAGTTTTGTTCATTGACTACAGAAATGTTTAATCCAATCCATTGATTCGTAATGTTTTTGCCTCTCTCTTTTTTTCTCTTTTTTTCTTTTTTTTTTGTCTAGCTTTTTCCACTTTCTCTTGGCTCTTTGTCAAAATTCCCTTCCTATGTATCTGTTATTTCAAAATGAAACCTTCTGGTAAGACGCTACAATTTTAGATTTTTTCATATTTCTTTCTTTCTTCCTACCTGACTAGCCTTACCAAATGGTTTTCTATTCAATTCTCCACAAATATCAAGGGTAGGTCTTGGAGAAGTTAAGAAGCTGGGACAAGACCCCAGCTACCCCACACACACACACACCACTGCTCCAGCTCTGCCAGTGTACTTTACATATTTACAGTAAATGGTACTAATGAATTACTAACTTTACACCTATTTTCTCCTGCTATCGGGCAATGACACTCAATGTTCTTTGTGCGGCAAAGAAGAAAATTTGGATCATGGTTTGTAATAATGGAAAATCTGTTACAACACAAAGTCTCATTATGACAGGTCTACAGTGTATTAGTAGAAAATTCTTACATGGATTATCGAATGTTAAGATAGGATTAGAAGTGCACTCCCAAAGGGCCTCTATCTTCATAATTGATATATATATGATTTCCAGTGGTCAGTTTTTAACACTGGAAGTGGGAATTAATGCACAGTGCTGACAAAACTATGCATTCCAACATAAATACCAGATAATCTTGAATCATTTTAGTACATTATGTGTGTGTATATGCATCCATATAAAATTTATCTTTCACTGTGAGACCATCATACGTGTATACCATATATATGTATATATACACCATCTACATAATTACAAATGAAGACATGGGGATACAAGTAAAAGAGGGTTATTAAATTTTTTGTTGGCAACTATATGATTACTCTTTCTTTCCAAGTTGTGTTATTGAATATATGTTGTTGTCTGTCTTCTAATTATGTCAGGTACGACTCACAAATATTTCATCCTTACCTCACGCTTCAAATTATAATGGTGCTGTAAGTATTTACTCAACTCATTGAGTTGTACATTAATTTTCATTTAAATATTGAATATGAATTGTGGTAATTTTTTGCCTGCAAGCATATAAATTAGCTACCCTAAACATCAAGAGTTACCTCCCTTGGTTTTTTTTTTAAGCTGAAAGTGGCTGGATTTGTTCATTTTTTATTTCTAGCTGACTTTATAGATACAAATGTTCTGGTTTCTGAAATCTATGAATATAGTATTTAAAATCATGTTTCAATACAGCTCCAGAGACATCTGGAAATACACTTGAACAATCATATGAAGGCTCTTATAATTACTCATGTTTAAATTATTAAAAGAAAGATATATTTATACTTAAAAATATATATATATATTTAAAGATCTTGGTAATCATAATTCTATTTCCATCATTCATTTGGGCCTTTGTATGAACTTTGAGTGTACAAATCAATCAGTACCTCTGAAAGATCTTATGAGGGCTGTAATAATTAATGTTTAGATTTTTTCCTTTTCTTAGATATTTTTGAGTTTATAAAGATTTCAGGAGTTATCATGTTTTTCAGTGTATTTAATATTCCTTAGATAATATATTTATGAATATAAAATTCAAACTCCAAAAGATTTCAGCATTTCTTGGATGATATATTTATGAATATGAAATTAGAACTTTCAGCATTTGGTGTTTTCAAGTATATCTAACATTTTTAGCTGTAATGATTGCTATAAGTAGCTGGAAATAAAAAATGGAAAAATCCAGCCATTTTTAGCCTCAAAGTGACGATATTCTAGCTGACATTTATAGTGGCCATAATTTTACTTCTGTGACTGCAAAAATTATCTAGATTTTGAATCTACCTCCGACCATTATATTTCTGATGTAATTGTTTTTGAGTTTGCTCTTGAAGTCTTTTGCAGAGATGTTTATTTGATTTGTTTTCTCTGAATCAAACCAATCCAGAAATGATTTATGCCACAATTTGATTAACTAGAAATAGCTGTTTTGATTCCACAGTGCATCTTTGCAATTTAGGAATATAACAAAGTTTGTCCCTTTAGTCATTAAATGAAAATTTTATGACCTTTGATAGAAGCCAAGATTGTCTATTGTCAGGGTTTTGTTCATGACAAACAGTTGCTAAGCGAAATAATTTTCTTTAATGCAGTGATGGAAATTTCAATGAGTAGAGAAAAATGATTTATGTGTGTTATTTTTTTTTTTTTCAAAGTTGTGAAAATTTCTAGTGGATGAAAAGAGTGAAAATAACTTGAAAGAAATGAAAATAGTGAAGCAAGAATTCAGAAATAATAACTGAAAATTTCAATAAGTCTATGAATTATTCACTCAAGAGTAAAGAAGAGAATTTATGTCCCTCCCAAACATTTTATCTAGTTTTATTCATGATGTTTTTCTTAAAGCAAAATTCATTATTTTAGTCCTGTTGAATTTCATCAACCACATGTTAGTATAAATGCTTGAAGCTTTTTTTGTGAACAGTTTCTGAGGAAAAGTGTAGTTTTCTCTCCAGATGCAACGCTCTCATGAAAATACGAAAATTATGATGCTGGATCACTGTATAAGGACTTTTATTGATCCATTATTCATTTGCATTGATAACCACAACTTGCAAACGTTTTCAGGTTGAAGTTCAGTACTTTTTCATAAATATTATCATCAGATGAAGGTGTCCCAGTTTTTTGGGCAGGAGGGAGTTTAGGACATGTCTGAGGTAATTTGTTTTTTATCATCCTAAAAATTATTAAATTCTTTAAACTCATATTGAAATAATGCTGATTCTTTATTTTACTTAGAAGGGAAATTTTCATCTCTTACACAATGATAAATAGAAGCACTCACTTTAAAAAGTTTAAAGAGAAATAAATCTAGTTTGGCAATCTAAATAGTTTAAATTAAAATAAATATTATTTTGCATTGTGTAATGAATGACTCCATTCAAAATCTATGACCTGAAAGGTGAAGGATATTTTGAAATTTCAATAGAATTTTGTCTTGAATTTTGCAAAAAATAAATTGTGAAGATGTTGATACATAGTGCATGTAAAAAATTTTCACTAAATCCTCTTTTACTTTTGAAAAGAAAAAAACTGAACACGACCGGTCAAACAGATTTTGGAAATTTCAAGTGTTGCAGCAAAAGCAAAAAAATAAATCTTTTTTATCTTTGAAAGTAGATTCTTTCAAATATATTTGATCTTTAGGGCTATTTACAAAAGGAACAATCGAATTTGTTAATAAGTATTGATGCCCGTGCATAAGTTACTTCCCTTGAAAAAGCCAACATAATTTACAAATAGTCTTTCATTTTGCTTGGAATTGCTTCAGTATTTACTGCAAACATTGAAAACTCATTATCATATTTCAAATTAAATCAGGAGATATTAAGTGATTCCTCTCTAGATTGGAGCTCTACTGAAAATCTGAATTATCAGATTCGAGTTCCTGCAGTCAGTATCAATTTGGAACAAAATAAATGGCCTTTTTGAACCACAAACTTTAGAATTTCATAAACTTTATGAGTCAAAGTAAGCATCATGTTGCCAACAATTCAGCTGAATTTATCCCACCAAAATAAAAATTTGGATCATAGGGGTCTACACAACTGGTGGATTGTAATTTCTATCTGGTCTGTATTCAGGTAAACCTGCTGGCACATATTTGTATCTAAGGTTCAGAAAAAGTGGTAATCAACAGTCGACATGTCTGCTTATTAGGAAGAAACGGGGCAAAACTGCAGCTGGATAGGCCCCTTTCTGTTGATTAGAGCTGGCCAAAATGTTTAACTTTTGATGAATCAGTTCTACATCATGACAATAGAACTCTGCCATGGTCAGATGAAATTGTAGGAGGCTGTTTTCAATTACACCTTTACAATGCCACCAAATAGTTCAGAGGATCTTTACAAAATGAAGATCTGGTTTAGGGAAGGTTGAGAGGGGGGGGTAAGTTAGCCATATTTCCAATTATCATACAGAAACCATTTTTATCAACAGTGAGCACATAACCAAGTTCAAATCACAGCAAGTGTCAAACCATTTTCCTTACTTTGCCAATTAGAGCCAGATTTATACCATCTGTTATATGGGTGACTGCAAGCTCTGCTCCGATCATCCTAATGTTTGTTTTTCCATGGCTGCCTTCAATTCTTCATTGTTGAGTTACGACATGCAATTACAACCAAATCACTAGAGGCAAACCTTTTGAACCAAGAACACAGTCCATTCTGAAGCTGACTCGAGTTCCCAAACACAATTGATAGCTTCATTAAAACAATGGCTGAGTTTCAATTTATAGATACTATGACAAGGAAAAGATCATATTTATTCATCTTTGCTTCAATACCCTTTAAAACAAACAGAAAATAAAAGGGATTGAAAACTTTCAACGGCCCCTAAAAGCAGTCATACAGAGCTTTATGTGTAGATCTATGTCAATTTAAAAAGAAGGGAAAAAAAGCAATCACACAAATGCAATGCAAAAACCACCATTTATTTTGTTCCAACTTAATATATTTTTATCAGTTGAGTTCTTGGATTTTGTGAACTCCTTTTGCTTATTGTTTGCATAAGAAAGAATTTTAAAGTAATGTACTTTCAAACAGACAATTTTAAATGCTAGGGCAATGCCTGTTCCAAAGGAGCACATTTGGAAGATGCACTTTATATATTTTACATCTAAATTTAGATCTATTATTTTAAACAAATGATCTTTAATCTGTAATTTTTGATCTGTTTTTATTAGATTCCTCAATAACTGCAGATTCTAACTACTTGAAACTTAGCACTACAATGTCTAGAGTGCTGACTTTTATATGTGGTGAATCATAACTTCATACAATAGCCAGTTGTTATTATCTCAGTGTATACACGTGCACACCAACAAAAAATGTCTTCAATTGTAGTAAGACAAGCAGATCATCTGCTGTTGCCAAAATGACTGGATTCTATTCAAATTTTAGAAACTGTTAACACAGGTTTCTTCATTTTTTAAGTGGGTCTGGCAACATATGTATCGCATGTACAGGCCACATGATTGAGGCTATAGGGATGGAAATTTAAACATTCACTCTTTATTATACCTAGAAAAAACTTTTACTGGTGGTGGAGGTGGTGATGGTGGTGTTGGGGGATTCAATTTGCCATGTAAGTTTATCTTAAACTAGTCTTTTGGTTTGTATCTGGCAACATTCATGTTTTCTTGAAAATTCAAACTGTTTGCAGAGGAGCAACATATCCATTGATGACCCCCTCCTCCAATTTTTAATTGATCACCATGAACACAGCATGCTGCCAAAAGATGTCAGTCACATGACAGTGTCTATTTTTCCATGAGAAAGCAGATAAAATCTTGTTCGGTTGAATCATGTATTAAGGAGTCTACTTGTTGATTCACCTGATCAAAAATAACAAACTTAAGTTTTCCTTCATGTGAAGTTTTGTTCAAACTTGTCCTCATTTTGGCTCATTTCTTGAACTCATTATGGCTGTTGAATCTTACGGTTGTCTTCAGGTGATGAGTGGGTGTACTTTTAGACCATCAAGACAAGGAAGGCCCATCTCGGCGATCACTTTGAACGTACACATTCCACATAAGTTTCTCTTATTGGCTTTTGAATTTTCAAAATCATATTTTCAGAGCTTGGAAAAAAGTTGCATATGAACCTAAAATTGGCTTGAAGAAAATAACATAAAAACAATTTCTAAATTTTTCAAAAACAACTTTGCCATTGTGTATTGCCAAATTATGAATATAGTATAGTTTAATTTTTGGATATCAATTCTACCTAATTTTGCATTTTAATTCCTCGAATATTTGATGTATCAAAATGAATGATTTTAGATAATAGATCGTCTTAATTTGTTTTGGTAACATTTGCATCATATCATTCTTTTCTTCCATTTTGTCTATTATTGCCAATATTGAAATAGATTTTTCCACTTGGAATATTCTGGGGGGTATTTTATATCTCCAGGATAAGAAACATGACTCAAACTTTTTCTAGCAACTTTGATTCACAGAAAAGTATGAGATGAACTTTTAGGAATGCATTGTAACATTTTTGAAAATGGCTTTTCTAGTTATGGTAGATGGAGCTAATAATATGTCAACATCTGACCAGTGTATCAAGGTTAATTATAATTCATCCAACAATGTTAGAGTGGAGAGACAATTTGGAAGGCCATACAATTGAGTACAAATAAGATTTCTTTATTTGAATTGATGTTTCCTTAGTTCAAGAATAACATCATCAGAAAAGTGAGGGAAAGTGTCTTTTGTACACCATTCTATGGCGTTCCAAATCGTCTTCTCTCCTTAACAAAAATATGAGGAAGATTTCACTCTTAGAAATGAAGAAATGGTTCAAATTAAATATACTATTTTAGTTATATATTTTTTACATTTAACTTTAAAAAGGATTTTTTCAAACTTCTTCAAACAATTTTGTCATTGTTGGTTTTGTGATAAAATCATCAGAACAAGCTTTTTTCCTGTATTAGAAATATTCTTTTTATCTTTCAAAAAAATATAAAAAAAGAGTTTGATAAAGAAGGAATATTTTGTCCATTTCAAAACAATAAATGATTTGCATCGATAAAAATAACTAATGAATGACTATCATGGATTTAGAAAAAAAAATTAATTTTCCCCTCATTGTATTTTTCTTAATAAATTGAATTTACTTTTTGGAATTAAAAAAATATTGAAATAACAAAAATTACATTCTACAATTATTTTTTTTATTCAAACTATTTCTCTTTCAGGTAGTAAAAAAAAAAAGATTTTTCTTTCAAAAACGCCACTGATTTTCCAGCAACAAATCGTCCAGCACCTCTTTCAATCACACAAAATCATGTAGACACTTGAATCTCTCGTGGCTCTCATACTAGTTTACTAAGTGGCCATAGTTGGCATCTCTTAATCATTTATAATGCAGTGATGGTTACTGCTCTATCAATTAATCACACATGAATTATGTATGGACACTTGAATTTCTTGTGGCTCTCATACTTGTCTAAAAAGTGGCCATAGTCAGTATCTCTTAACTGTTTATACTGCAGCGGTTGTTACTGCTCCATCAATTTTGGAAAATTCTTAGCCTAATTAGTTAGTAATGGCTTTCAAGCAAAGTACAGATGCCAGTGATTGTGTAAAGTGACAAGTCCATACCAATGCAAGAAAAAAATTAACCACGTTGGTACAGAAGTTGTGTGAGACCTACACGGTAGTCTCATCAATCGCATATCATAGGTGTTTATTTGAATAATATATCTCTGTTTTGTTTCTATTAATAATATCATATGTTGGTCCAGCATAATGGATAATAAGACACGGTTCTGGGACCAAGGATGCTGGAAAATCAATGGAGTACCTGTATTTGATGTATGGATTCAAGAATGCATAACAAGATACTTTCTTTTCTCAATGTTAATGTATTTTTTAATACATAAAACAACATTCAAGGAGGAAAAAAATGAAGATTTTGTGGTTATGGTGTTCTTTGGTCTGAGAGCTCTCTTCTTTAAGAAAGCTCAAATCAATGGAATTGAGAAATTAAAAGAAAAAAATATGACTTCTATGTTATTTTTATTTAGAGTTGAACATTTTTATGAATAAAAATTTCAAAAAGACACTTCCTTTCATCTTATTGAACTGTAGAGAAAATACATTCTCATCATACAAACTTATCTAAACAAAAAAGTGTTATGGTTTTATGTAAATCCCAATTTTTTTTTGTATGCATGCCAGTGTATGTGTATTTGGTAGCGAACTCTCTCATTCAAGTACCTACCCAGCTTGGAGGGTATATCCATCGTTCTTTTTCCCCCTCTGATTAGAGTACTAAGCCAGCCAATGGATAGAGCCATCAGGCAGCTTCTTCCTTTTGCTCACTCTCTACCCAGTCTGACGGGTATATCCTTCGGCTTTTTTCTTTTCCCAACTTTCTTATTGAAGTACCAACCCAGCTTGGAGGATATATCCATCAGACAGCTTCACACTCTTATTAAAGTAAATATTCAGCTTAATGAGTATATCCATTAAACAGCTACTTTCTTTTTTCCCATTCAGGTATTGAAGTACCTACCTACCTACCATCAGGCATCTATCTTTTGCCCTCAATAAAGTACCTATCCAGTCTGATGGATATATCCATGACAGCTTTCTTTTTCCCCACTCTTCTATTAAAGTACCAACCCAGCTGGACAGTACATCTATCGGGATTTAGCACTTGCAAAGTTTAACATTTTTATTTTACCTTCCATGACACACAGAAGCAAAAAAATTCTCCTGACACTGAAAATATTACGTGAACTAATGCTTTCCTGGTCTGTCCTCTGGAGCCATATTGTGAACACTGCTTCTTTGTTTGTCTGTGTTTGTTCAACAAAGCATCCGTCTCTTGAGACAACTCCCAATGGAGGATACGGCTGGTGATGACATCTCAGTTTCTGTTGCAGGTATCATCAGCTCAACAATCTTTGTAAGTTTCAAGTCTACTGAAAATCAAATCCTGCATGTGAGGCAGACATGCTAACCAAGCGGACACAGTGACCTATTGAAGCCAGTCAAATTTGGGTCCACCATCATACAGTTGTGCCTCAATTTCATTTCGTAAGAAAAGAAACCAGTTTGTATATGACATGGCATGACATAGAACACTTTTCATTCTGTGGTTGGTATATATGAAAAATATATTTGAAGGATAAGTGTTAAAAAACTTTCAGCTAAGATTTAGATTTTTAAAGATGCAGTTCTAGAAGAAAATATTCTTTCTTTGAATTTTAGGTGCTTTCAATACATCAGACCCAAGAACCATCCAGAAAATTTGTTAGATTTCATGAGGGGGATTCTATTTACAATGTAACTACAGTTGGCCCTAGCTTTCTACCATCTTATCAGAGATAATGACAACCATTTCCATCATAGCTTCTACACAGAGTTTTGGCTGCTCTCTGAAATTCTTTCAAACAATCCAATCTAAAAATGTATAGTATTAGGGTTAAGGTTTCTTATTTCTTAATTATTTATCAGTTTTATTCTATCTACATATTCCCCCCACCCCGTATTTCCGGTAAGATGGTGGAAAGTCAGTACCAACTATAGCATTATAGTTAGAATCACACACACCCCCGTACAAAATTTTTTTCCCAGAAGCTAAGAAATTTCCAGATTGTTCAAGGATCCAACGTATTGAAAGAAAGAGAAGATCACATAGAAGATGCACATAATTCAAGTCATTTTGTCATATTCAGACCTGATACTAGTTGTTATATGGTACATCAACCATTCCTACCGAGAAATAAACAAATTCCAAAGATTCATAAGCTCATTCTTTTCTTTTTAATCAAATATATATAAGGTGATGATAAACAAATCAAAATTTTAATCAATTTAATCAAAACAACAAAAAACTTTTTTTTTTTAGAGGAGTCTATAGGAAGATCTGTTTCCATGGTTCTTCAGTTGTTTCAATTCAGATTTACTTGAAACTGGTAGAATGATGTCCCTTCATGAAATGTGTCTTACCTAGCTGGCAAAAATGGTGTTTAGAATTCAGATCTTGAAATCAATTTTTTCAGCTGTTTTACTCATAACTTGGGATGAAGGTATCCCTTGATGAGGGGGCTTTTCACATAGAAAATTTTCCATACTGGTTCATGTGATCTGGCAATAGTGGTGTTTAGACTGTTTTAGAATCAATTTTCACAACTGTTTAAAGTAAGCTACAATTGAAACTTATCATCTCCCACTCAGAGTCATGTGATCTGGCAATAATGGCTTTTAAACTTTATAGTGGACACCTCATTGAACTTTTGGTTCTTGTTTTTATTGAAAAAAAAATGGTTCAGAAAGTCAAATATTTGATAAAGATAATAGAAAAAATGTTCTGCAAGTGATTTTTGCACTTCCAATCCTTAATACCTTACTTCGAGGAATTTGTCAATTTTGTGAAAAAAACTTATTTAATCAGTTTCATTTGATAAATCAAAATTACTGGGTAGACATTTTATCAAATAAATGAATGATAACTAAAAACTGAAACTATTTCCATGTGTTTGAATGAAAAGTTAATTAGAGATAATTGATAGGAACCTTTTTTTTAAAGAGATTCTGATTAACAAAGTGAAGACAGAGATTATGAAAGTGCTGGCAAATGATAGATTTGATAATTCCCTTTCAATCTTTCCATGCTTTCAAAAGACTTACACATTTTCATTACCGTCAAAAGTTTTAAAAAAGGGGGGGGGTACATTGCATCCAGATGAAATTTTTATCTATTCAGTGTAAAAAAAAGACACAAAACTCTGTCGATGCATAAGCAATAAACCATACGACACTTCATACCCACAATAATTGAAGACTCCCCCCTACTTTGGATAAATCAAATTGGGTCCCCCAAAACCACTCTTAAGCCAAAGATCTGTAATGGTCAATGAGTTTGCCGCATTTATCAGTTTGGATGGATGCACAAGTTCGTTAAAACTGGAATTCGTAATATTCTATAACAATACTCAATAACAAGCATTAAAAGCTTTTCATTCGGTTACAAACGAAAAAATTCTCAGTTCCACAAAAAATTTCTGAATGAAGTATTGCATTAAAAATCAGGTTCCGCTGAGAAAAACCCAATAAAAGTGTGGATTTTTATATCTTTTTTTTGTATTCAAGGTTTTCTCAAGGGAGAATTATTATTCTGATGATAATCAACTTATGATAATAATGATTAAAAGTTCAATTAAATTTTGGAGTGGATCCATCAAAAATTACATCCCCTATGTTATAGCTCTGAGTCCACACAGGTTTTGCATTTCGAATCAAAGATATACGACACGATTGAAAATAACTCAAAATAACTTTCTGAGGCATATGATTCTTCTGTAAACTCCACTCAGCAAGAAATTCCTATCTGTTGATGTACTTGACCATATTTGGGAAAACTGATTTCATCCTGATTATAACCTGGTACCAAAAATGGCTGCCATCAAGATGGCGCACAAACAACCATGAACTAACAAGTGCCAAATACTTTTTTTATAATCTTTAGAACATGTATTGACAAAATATGAAGTCAGATTAGCACATATGGCCTAACTCAACTCCTAGAGTATATATGGATGAACACTGTAGCTGCTTTTCCCCAATAAGTATAATAAAACTTTCAAAATGTTTGTGCACATCATTTTTTTTATTCAAGTTCCTGAACTCTCCTTTTCATCATTGTGAAAATATAGCATGGAATCACATTCTATAATGAAGAACCCTTTGAATGAAAATGAAAAGATTTAATAAACACAATTTTTAAGGAAGGTAATTTGACATTTTTCAGATCCAATATTGGCATTAAAAAATTAATCAAAGCTTATATTAGTTGATCACTGAACTGAAAATATTAACAAATACAATTGGATAAATTCAGTGGGAAGTCTAAATAACAGACAGGAAAGACAACTTGAAGATGAAAAAACTGAAGGAAGCAGCATACATTAGCTTAACTGACATTGTCTAAGTCAAGCCAATGTAGATTTCTTTCCTTAGCAGAGAAAGAATTGGTGAGCATCCTTATATATAAGAAGTATAGAATCACCTGTGTAACATAGTTTACTGAAAATGGAATCGCATGTGTAGCACAAGGTCCTTAGAATGACTTCAGACATGTTCACGAAAAGGAAGAACAGATGAATATCTTCATTTTTCCAATATATGATTCAACAAACTTGACTTCCGTGCAAAAGAAAAATATCATGCTTCACAAAAATATAGGTTTTCTCCAGTATGTATTCGCATATGCCTAATCAAACTTGACTTCTTGGAAAAGGAAGAGCCACACACCTCACAAGAAAATGGTTTCTCCCCAGTGTGTGTTCGAATATGCTGCACCAAATGTGACTTCTGTGAGAAGGAACAACAGCACACTTCACAAGAATATGGTTTCTCTCCAGTGTGTGTTCGCATATGGTGCACCGAAAGTGACTTCCTTGAAAAGGAAGAGCCACACACTTCACAAGAATATGGCCTCTCCCCAGTATGAGTTCGCATATGTTGTTTCAACTTTGACTTTTGTGAAAAGACAGAGCCACAAACTTCACAAGAATATGGTTTCTCTCCAGTGTGTATTCTAATATGATTCACCAAATCTGACTTCCTTGAAAAGAAAGAGGCACATACTTCACAAGAATATGGTTTCTCTCCAGTGTGTGTTCGCATATGCCTCACCATGTCTGACTTCACAGAAAATGAAGAGCTACAAACTTCACAAGAATATGGTTTCTCTCCGGTGTGTATTTGTATATGCTGATTCAACTTCACTTTCTGTGAAAAAGAAGAGCCACATACTACACAAGAATATGGTTTCTCTCCAGTACACGTTTGTTTATCTTGGCTCAAAGTTGACTCAGCTGAAAAGGAAGAGTCACAAACTTTACAAGGGTATGGTTTCTCTTCAGTATGTGTTTGCATATGTCTGTTCATTTTTTAAAAAAAAACTTTTTTAAAAGGAATTTCACACTACACAAGAATATAGATTCTCTCCTCTGTTATGTGTCAATTCAAGTGTAGTTCGATTGTGAAGAGCCACATACATCACAAGAATATGGTTCCTCCCCAATGAGAATCGGTTTTGTCTTTTCTGAATTGAAATATAACACAATTTATATCCACAAGTTTCAAAGTATTATTGTTTTCTGAGTAGTTTCCTGTATATTTTTTGTTTCAGGTTGCCAAGAAAATGATGATTAATTCAAATTCACCAAATTATTTTTCTATTGAAAAATCTGTAAAAAAATTGAATTCAATAGATATAGTAATTGATGAAATTATACATGTTTTATAAATTCACATATTTAATAAGCTCAGCTGCATCTAGTATCTATATAAAAATCTGATATAAAAGATTTTTTATACACAAACTTACCATCTAAGTCAAACATTGAACATTGTAGCATCAAAATTTGAAGTCACGTAAAAAACTCCATTGAAAAATATATATAGTCAGAATAGATTCTCATCATGAAGACATCTAAAACAGAGTAAAGGAAGGACCTAGATTCTAGATAAGCTAGAAATTATTGATAAATGTACCGAAATTAAGCCGAAAAAATTTTTTTTCCAAAAATCATTTTCAGGGACTCATCTTTTTAAAATATGAACACATTTTGCAACAACATATCTTTTTGAGATTTCACAAGGTTGGGCATTTTGACTTGAAGAAATATTTCCAGTTTTATATTGAAAATAACCTTCAATTTTACATGGATAACAATTTTATTGAAATAGGTCCATTAATTAATTTTTTTAAAATTCAAATCTGTGCACATTTGGCGCTAAAAACTCTTCCGTTCAAATTGCTCATGGGGTACTGGTTTACTCAGGGTGAAGCAAGTTTTTGAACACAAATTTCCTCACTTTTAAACAGCTTTAAAAGAAAATATTTTGAGGGAAAATGCCAACTATTTTAAATACAAACTAATTAGGGGAGGGGGACAGGCTTCAGCCCACTCTGCCCCTATTTTAATCCAGTATAGCATGGATGTTAGTCTTTAGTCACTTCTGTCTTACTATAGCTGATTACGTTGCTGGTTGATTTGGAGGACAACGATTAACAAAAGATTGCTGAAAACTATATTTTTCAATTTTTTCCAATTCATAATTCTATATCATATTCTTTTTCATGGTAAAAAATTTGCGTCATAATAAAATTGCCTATTCTGTTGTCTTGAATTTTGGAAAGGCCAAAATTGCTTCAAAGTTACAAAAAATAAAAATAAGATTAAATAAAATAATGGCTCTAGTCATTTCTGAGATATTACTTGAAATTAAAGAATGGCTCTGGGTGGGGTTGACTGACTCGAAAAAAAAAATCTTTCCACGAATTTATTTACGTATCACTTTTTCCATAAAACATTTATTTGTCCACCAGTCGCTTGTTTAAAGGGTGACACAGCTCGTACACACAGAAATAACAGTCATTCCGGCCATCCATACTATTTTTGAATCAATTTAAGAAAACAACTCCTTTTTTTCTGATGACTCATTCATCAATCATGGTGAAATCGAAGTAACTTGCGGACAGAAATAAGAATAATGGCAAATAGATATTTAAAAGCTGCTTTAAGGATGCATAAATAGTTTTTAAGATTAACTTTCTTGGCCGTTGATTTATTGCACTTAATACCAACATTCAAATTTCAAAAGAGATCATGTTCTAAAAACTATGTGGATGTACCAAATGAGAAGAAAGTAAATAGAGAACTCACGGACTGAATTATTAGACTATTCCCAATAAATATTATTCAATAATTTAGCATGAATGAAAACGATAAACGAAATAATAAAGTGACAGCAAGCATAATCGAATATCATGTCATCGGAGATGTTCGTCACTATTTGTTCAAGTTAATTGATCAATGCAAAACCTTTCAATACTTACAAGATGATCGAATAACGTGTAAACTTCAGAGTTTGTTTTTTCTAAGTAGAAATTATTTAGATTCAGAGAGATAATCAGGAGAAGTGGATTAGGATTTCCAGCGATAATCTGCTCGGATCCTGAGGCCGGGTTCGATTGCATTGGCTACAATTTTCTAGAAAGAAACTTTTCGTCGTACCTAGCTAACATCTTCAGTGCCCCCAGAGCTTCGATACAAAAAGGAAGTTACATCAGCCACGGGGCTGTCGAAAATTTGACACTTATCAAATATGAATTGTATCGGAATTCTGCGAGAAATATTTCTTCGTAGAAATAGTGTAGTTTAAATCACCATTGAAATTTATGCAAATATTCTTAGTACTATTTGTGCATAAACTCAAGTCAAATAGATCAAAGAAAAGAAATACAATCGAAGATAGATATTTTTCTATAAAAATACAAACATTTAATTAAGTTTGTGAAATAAAAGAATCATGCATGTTAGAGAACATCAATAATATGAAATGATTTATAGTAACAAAAAATGAACACACGCAAAGTATGTTATATGAAAAGAGAAGATGAAAATATATACAATAAGAAATTAGCTTCGAAGCGATATTAAATGTTTAAGTACTTTTACGTCAATCTACTACTGCATATGGGTTAGTGCGTGTTCCTGCTTGGATTTTGGTGGGTTTATATACATAACAATTGGACATTGTTATTGACAAGACCGTTTGAAGTCTGTAAGCTAGAAAATGGCTTGCTATCTATCTGCATTACTCATCTATTTTAAATCTTTCTGAGAGCGCTCTCTGCTTCTAACTTCGTGGAAAGGTGTGTCTACGTTTATTTTACATTTATTATAATTTCGTGTTTTTTAACTCAATGAAAAATATATAAAATCTCATTTTAGTTCAAATTGGATTCAGTAAAAAGTTCCAAGGTGTCCGTATCAATCCCAGATCTCATTTCAGTGGAAGCCGACTCCGCCGTAATTCCTTAGGCTGTCTGATCACTCTGACCACTTATCATGTTACAGCCTTCCAAGAGAGAGAAAAGAGATTTGGATAAGGGAATGCCACCGGTATATCACTATTTCATCATCATCACCAACATCATCATCATCATCATCATAATTCTTTTAACGTCTGATGTTGGACATAGACCTTCCCAGGGATTCGCCACACTTCTCTATCGTGGGCGTCGCGGAGCCAGTATTTTCTAAATTTGTCTAGTTCATTTCTCCATCTTGCATTCTGTTGGCCTCAGTTTCGCATGCAATTGCTGGGGATCTATGTTGTGAGTCGTGATATCCATCGGTTGTCAGTCTTGCAACATGGCCTGCCCATTGCCATTTAAGTTTTCTAATAGATTCTGTGATGTCTCTGACTCCTGTTTTCTTCCTTACATACTGTGCTGTCTTGTGATCTCTCCATGTAAGGTTGAGCATGATTCTTTCATGTGCGCATTGCATGCTTCTCATTTTGTGAGTCTGTCTCTTGGTTAGGTTCCATGTGTCAGCTCCATAAGTGACTATTGGGAGAATACATTGATTGTATACTCTTTTTCTAGGATTATTGAGATCAACTTCTTTTTGTACTTCTCTCATACATGCCTTTTGACAATGAACAAAATGAAGTGTGACATCAAAGTGTAGCGTCATCAGCACTGACCTGGTTTTAAACAGACTGTAGTGTTATACATGTGTGATTCCAGTAATATCCTCTCCTATAATGAAATAAAACAATCGGGATATGAATCTTAATTAGTAAGAGACAGGTAAAAATCCTATCCTAGGATTCGGTTTGTTCATGTCGATCAGGATTTTATCTTATTTATCTAGTTTTTTGATTTCTTAGAAACTGAATGATTTATGTTTCTTGTTGCTTTTATATAGTTTCATCGTTTTGTAGAGGATGTAGATTTATGTTGTCTTCAAATGAATGCTATTTCATAGGAACGATATTCCTCAGGTCTAAATCGTTTTCTTCAGACTGGATATTCAATAGCATATCTATTCTTAGAAAAGTCTATTTAAAGCAAGTCTTGTACTGACAACTAGATTTATCGATAATCTTTTGGCAAAGAGCACATATAGATTTATTCAAATATATATATTCAAAGCAAATGTGAACACGACAATAATTGAAGGAAGTAATTTATACATATTTATTCACATATATATTTTAATCCAATAAGAACAAATTTGAAAGATTTTCTTTCAAATTTATTCATTTATGTAATGATGCATTTATATTAGAAGCATAATTAAAAGAAGGTTTTTCTCATAATCAAATGAACAAATCAGAATATGAATTTTAACTTTTTTTCTCTTCAAAATGAGAAAAAAAGGGAAATTCGAGAGAAGAATGTATTCATACAGAAAGTATCATTAAAGAAGATATCTTTTCATAATGAAATGAATAAATTAGAATATGAATCTTCTTATTTCTTTTTCTTAAAAAAAAAATGAATTTTCTGTCTTTTTTTAAAGGAGAAAAATGATTAATGAAAACCACCTGGCCAAGTAATTTTATTTGTCACTTTTTAGATTTATAATATTTTTCTTGAGAAAAATGAATTTGCGCAAATGATCTTCATAGTAAATATCGCCAATGGTTTGAAACGCTGAAAATGGCATAAGTGCAGTGGATATACTCTCAAATTATGATCTAACTGCACTTTTTGAAAAAATTGTGGAATTTCTACTTTAGTTACTATATACCATAACATTAATTTTCATATGTGGAGGCAAGACATATTTTACCTCTGAGGGCCAGGGGAGATCAAATTCAGCAGTTTCTTATAATGTCAAGTGTGCTTGATAAGATATCATAATTCTACCACAGTCTGACCACATTTTAAGATGGTTGCCAATCTTTGAATTGCTCATTATGCATTCATTATCTAACATAGGCTAATTTTTCGATGGTTACGTTAAGTGTCAAATATGCTTAAAAACATACCAAAAGTCCATAACAGTCTGACCAATGGGAAGGTATAATTTTAAATATGGCGTCCAAATCTTTAAAATGCTCATTACTTGTACCCAAGATAAGTATTTTTTTACCAGCTTCTTGTAGTGTGCTCAATAAAATTTCAAATTGTTTTTTCAAAACCAACTAATTTGGCTATCAACTTGTACTCCATCATGAAAATCATTACTTTCCTTTGGTCAGACTGTTGTGAAATTTTGGTATTATATCAAATACACTTGACACTACAAGAAGCCATTAAAAATACTTACCTAGGGTAAATAAAGGATGAATCATGGGCATCTGAAAGATTTGGCGGCCATCTTGAAAACTATACCTTTGTATTGATCAGACTTTGGTAGAATTTTGGTATGTTTTCAAGCACAGTCGGCACTACAAGAAACCGCTGTAAAACCTAGCCCATGTAAATGATGAATGAGGAATTGGCATTTTAAAGAAAGGTGAACATCTTGGATGCCATCTTAAAATGAATACATCTCCACTGTCCAGACTTCGATATTTTATAAAGCAGACATTACACTACAAGCAAATTGGAAAAACTTGTCTACGGTGAATAATAAATGCGCAATGGGTATTTGGAAGATTTGGGTACCATCAAAAATATACTTTTCCATTGTTATGTTATTGAGCACACCTGATACAACAAAGAACTGTTGAGAAACTTTCTTTGTCGAGTAAGGTGTCTTTTTGGGGTTTTTTTCATAAATGCATTCAATTTATGTGATGAATGTTAGAAATTGCTGTAAATGTGAATGTCATAAATTCCAGTCTGTACATTACCCATCGCATTGTTGAAAATATGTTTTTTCCCATCTGCTGCACACCTACATTGATATCTAAGCCTGATATTGCTTGTTTCTTTTTACTTTGACCTTGATCAAAACGTATTCCCTTGGGTTCTGGTGATCCCAAAAGCATGAATGGGTTTCCTCAACATTGTGGGAAGTGTCAGCTTGAATGTTTTTCCACAATGTTTGATTCCCAAATTGAACGCGTTTGAATATTAGACTCAAGCAGCTGGCAGCCATCGTGAATTTGACCATTCACAGTTCTCAGAGGTTAAATCTGACTTCCATCCACATTTGGAAATTAATGTCACGGCATATACTATGCTTGGAATTTCATTCTTTTTTTAAAAAGTACATAATTATCCTGTTTAACCACTGCACTAAATGAGTGTCTTCGACGAAAGATTGCTGATTCATCTTTCAACGATTTGACTACTGATTATTAGGGAGCTAATCATGTCACGTCTCTACAAATTGATTCAAGTCAGTTTCAATTTTGCAAAATATTACTTTTGTTTAGAGATGTTTGTGTTGGAAAGCAATTCTAATACTTTCATCTCGCAGCATAACAGATATTCCAATATTTACAGATAAGCATATGAAAATGACAAAAATTGAAACTTAATTATTATAGATTTGTTTGATTACATAGGGACAAAAATTTCCATCCGGGAGGTGACAGAAATTATTTCAACACCTGTCAAAGGAAAGAGTATAGAATGAATTGTTTCTGGGTTTTTTTTTCTTGCAATTGTAAATTATCAGTTTTAAAATTTTCTGCATTTCTTGAATTCATTGAAGAAAGCAGGATGGCTGGTGCTCTTATGCTGGCTACGACATCAGCTGTGCCTCCCCGGGCTATCACAAATTTCTCTTGTCTCGGATTGCGATTTGTGAAGAAGACTTGAAGGCGATGAGCACACGAAGTTGGAGTCACCCACTTCATTTTCTTGCTTATAGAACCTGCTATTGCCAAGCAGCCAATCAAACTGACCTGGCTCGATGTTGCTCAACTTCAGTGACCGTATAAAAACAAGTGTATCCAACGTGATCTGCCTGCCTGTAAGAGTTGCATTGAAGGAAAGCGAATAATAATATTAGGAGGAAGGGAAGAAAAGGGAAAAAAAAACACTCTCTATCGGTTATCCCTCTTGATTGTTGCTCTTCAGTAAACAATTTTGAAATGCCGCCATTTTTCGTCGCATATTTTTCTTATAAAATCCCGGTGGATTTAAAAAAAAAAAAAAAGTTCAATTTATGGAGTTGAATTTCAATTACAATGTTAGTGTCAATCTTTTTCTAATGTTCATATTGTGTTTGGGGAAACAAACCAAAACGTAAGATGTGTTCGTTTAATTTCTTCGTTCTAAATGCGAATTTGCTTGCAGAAACATTTTCACAAAAAATGATGATTTTTTTTTTTAATTTTCAATATTTTATCTTTCAGGCGAACATTGTATTTTCGACCGTGAAATTTCGTTGATTTTAAAGGGATGCATCACTGTTTATGCTTCGTTCCTGTATTAAAAGAGTTTTTGTATTCAACTCTTTTTTAAAAATAAATTTCTAAAAATATTCACCATTACAATATGAATTGTAAAATAATATATTTCTTTAATCATTTATTCACGAGATTTTAAAAACATTCATGAACAATAACTATGAAATGTAACATTTCCCAATCATCTCGGGTGGATATCATTAAAAAATTCTGTGTGGTATGATTCAAGCTGAGTTTCCTAAATACCCAACAATTGTTTTATTTTATTTTCCAGGTGAAGCGAGATCACGTATACTTTATTTTGTGTATGGTCTCCGTTTGGGTTTTTTAAAAAACTTGGACTAAATAATTAAAATAATCAATCTTTCATATCATGATTTTATAATTCATTACATCTTGTAAATAAATAATTAAATGAATATAATCTTGTATATATAATAAGAGATGTATTATGATGTTAAATTTCATATTATGGGTTGCATTTTTTTAGATTTATTTCTTTATAAGATTGAATACGAGAGCTCCTTCGACATCGGAGCAAAACGTAAACGGTGACTCATGAAAAGCGTCCTCTTGAAATCAGCGAAATTCCACGGTCAAAATTTCCAAGTTTGCCATCTAAATTTTATGCCCAGGCACTGAAAGATACTTGATGTAAACGGGCTCAGATGTTTGAATTAACTATATTTTGGGTGTCTGGACACTAAAGCCTCTGACAGCTTTTATTGTTGATAATATTTTTGTGCTTAAATATCGAAATTTAGCATAATTGTTGAAATGTTGCCTTTTTCAGAGCACTGGCGTTTATTGTTCAGTGCTCAGTGTTGTAATTTTGTATCTTTTGAAGTAAATCTTAGAATTTATCATCTTTCAGTTCAAAATTTTTCTTTCTAATTTTTCAACATTCAACAACAAATATATATTCAAAATCGATCAAAGATAGTCTCTCTTTCAAATGGATAATAGGAAAAAGGAGGGGATACCATTGAGAAAAGTGAGGCTAATATGCAGAGGTGAGCCAATGTTGAAAAAGAGTTGGGCTTATGTACAAAATGGATGGGTTTAATGTTAAAAAGGGGGGAATTCTCCCTTGCTTGTAACCTCTTCAGGTGAAAAAAAAATTTTTTTAAAAATTCCCACTGAAAGGGAAATATAATTTCCTTTCAATTTCAATCGCTAATGGTAAAAAGAAAAATTCCTCTATTTTAAAAGTGAAGAAAAAGAGTTGCCATTTTATTTTGACCCTTGAAAATGAAAATAAATGTTTCTTCTCAAATTTGACACCTAAAAGTTGAAAAAAATAATCTTCCCCTAGATTTCAATCATTAAAGGTGAAAAAAAATTTCCTCCATATTTTGGCCCACAAAAATGAAAAATTAAAATTCTTCCCTTATAAACTACGTAACCTCCAATCTCCAAATTTAATGTTTTGGAAAAAGAATCTATTGATATAGTAAAGTATAGTTACATCGTAAATTTTACGGCGATACCTCATCAAACAAAACAGCACTATTTAACAATCAATAAACAGTGTGAAATGAGGTTTGTTAAAAATTTTCTTAGCTTCGTAAATCATGAACTCATCATTACAAGGCATTTTGATTTTGAGAATTGATTTTTTTTAAAAAACAACCAAAATTTTTCTTTCTTCCACCATGATATATATAAAAAAAAAAGGGTTCAGTTCATCAAAGGGTTACATTGTATATCAATCACTCCATCACCCCCCTACACATACAAAAAAAAAATCAACGTATTTTGAGAGGTGATTTTCAAAACTCAATTTTCTAAAAACATTACCCAGGGTCACATCTGTACTCACAGAAAAGTCCATGGGTTCATTTCGAGTTGTTTTTGAGATAAGCAAAAAGGATAAATTATGGTAAGATAACATATACACATAGATTAAGAATTCTTAGAATTTATAGCAAAAAAAGCAAGTGACAGTTTAAGCAATGAAATAAATAAATCAATGGGTTGTCTTCTCATATCAAATCTTTAACAACAGCTGATGCATTTCATTTATTCCCTAGACTATCTCCTCTGTACAAATAGATATATATATTGTGAACAATTACTAAGTATTACCTGAATCCGTTGCCAGGAACTTATCACTTGGTAGTTGGAAGTAGCCTAACTGTCGGTAGCACTAAGCAGCTTCCTTGTGTAGTCAAGTTTTGTTGTTGTCGTCATCATCATCCTCATCATATTAACAACAATCTTCCCCTGAGGTCAACACAGGCAAACAGAGCCTTATGAGATTGTGCTATTTATCAGTTTGTTTTCTGGTCAAACTGACAATGATACATGGAGACAATTGGAACTGTGACCCTCAGTCTGAAAAATTCCTACTGGATGTACTGAATATAGCCACACACATTACATACATGCTAATTCCTTCAATATATTCATGTTGTTTTGATATATACTAGTCTGCACATCCGTAGGCAAAATTGCCCATCAGATAACTAACTGAAGTTAATAAACTGATAAATGGTGTCAGTATTTTTTAAATCAGCACAGCTAAAATAATCAGATTTCAATATTGCATGGCAATAACTAAGTGAAAAAAATGTAGTTTGAAGAACTGATTGATAATTAACCGTCTTTGATGGCCATAAAAAAACAGATTTAACTACAATTTTAGAGCCATGTAATTTTAAAGCAATAAAATTTTATATGATCTCTCAGGGTGAAGTTCTCTGCAGATCCATAAGAATTCATCAAATTTAGAGTGATGTAGAAACTTGTTTATTGCTCAAACAATAGAATCCTTCCGCCTTCCAGTCTGAAAACTTGAAGTAAAGCTACAAAATAGAAATGATTTTTTTTTTGCTCTTCTTTTCCTCCATTTGAATGCATTTAATATTGTACCAACAACAATTACTTATCTTCATTTTTTTAAAATAAATTCTTTTCTCAACACTTGTCTCTTGAATCTTCTCATACTATTCTTTACTTTAAAAAAGACAAAATATTCTCTGCTTTTAACAAATATATTTTGCAAATTTTCAGTTATTTATGTTCTATATGTTTTCTTTCAACAATATAATTATCAAATATTTCTTCACTTATATACACAGCAAGTCATGGAAGAAAGCAACATCTTATCTAAATTCCACTGAGTATATATCTAAGGAATCTTAGATTTTGTTAAATGTGAAAAGATGAAAAGTGAGCCATACAGTTCATTTTTTTTTTTGTTTGGTAGAAATACTCTTGTTGGTTGAATGTTAAAATGTAAACAATTTTTCTCATCATTTTTAACAAAAACTCAAGTGTCTTATTCCTGATGAATGAAACTTATAGAAAATTAAAAATGCAAGTCTCTTAATTATATTCCATTTTATTATAATTCTAAGAACGGCGAAATATCAATTTTATCTAGTAACTGAACAAGTGAGATATTTTGATACTTCTTTATTCATAGATATTGCAATGAAAAATAGATGTAATTGATTTGATGTTGATGAGAATCAAGATGGAAACCATTTTTTGAATAAGCATTTGCACATATCTTTTGGAGTTACAGGACTATACATTTTTACATTTCTAAACATATTTGCATACACTCACATTAGATTGAAATGCTATTCTTTTACTGTGAGGGGATCATAATTTTTATTGGCTTCAATTTTGAGAATAAAAAAGCCAAGGAGCATCGAAGAGAAAACCAACTCATGTCAAGAGTGTAGATCAGAATTTCATTGTACAAATGTCAAATTTCAAAAATCACTTGCCAACAACAAAAACACCTTGTTCTAGCATAGCTTGTAGATCAGCATTTTCATTGAAATCACATTTCAAAGCACACATGCAGATACACACATTTTTTAGCAGAGAGTGTAGATCAGCCCATTCAAAAAGCAGGATTTGGGAAAAAAGTGAACGCAGTGGAGAGAAACCCTTTTTTATAAAGTTTGTGGATCAGCATTTTGCAAACACTCTCTGAAGAAACCTCCCTCTTGGCAATTGTGTAGGTCAGCATTTTCAAATAATTTACATTTCAAGAGACACACGCAAACACACACTGGAAAGAAACCCTTCTCTTGTGTAGTGTATAGATCTGCATTTTCATATAATTCACATTTCAAGAGACACGTGAATACACACACTGGAGAGAAACCTTTCTCTTGTGTAGTGTATGGATCAGCATTTTCAGAAAATTCAAATTTGAAGAGTCATATGCTGATACACACTGGAGATAAACCTTTTTTTGCCATTTTGTACGTTAACATTTTCATTTAATCCACCTTTGAAATCACACATGCAAACACAGATCAGTGAGAAACCATTTCCTTCTTAGGTGTGTGAATCAGCATTTTTAATTAGTTCTAATTTGAAGAGATATTATGCAAACACACACTGGAGAGAAACCCTTCGCCTGTGAAGTGTGTGGATCAACATTTGCAAGAAATATACACACTGGAGAGAAAATCTTTTTGTATAATTCACGATTGAAATCACACATCACTGGAGAGAAATTGTTCTCTTGTCAAGTGTGTTGATCAGCATTTTCATTTAATTCACATTTGATAGGCCACATGCAAACACACTGGAGAAAAACCATTCACTTGTCAAGTTCATGATTGGCATTTTCAAATAATTCACATTTAAAGGGACATATCCGAACACACCAAGGAGAGAACCCTTTTTCTTGCTAAGTGTATAGATCAGCATTTTCAAATAATTCAAATTTAAAGAGACACATGCAAACACACTAGAGTAAAACAAAACTTGAACAGTCACACGCAATACACTAAGGGGAAACTTCATTCTTGTGAAGTATAGTGTTAAGTATTTTCTCTCATTTTACATAATTGTATGTAATAAAGAGCAGCCTTAATCATGCAAAGTATGCAGATTAACATTTTCATGGAATTCAAATTTAAAGACACACTTGCAAACCTATACTGGAGATAAATAATTTGATAAAGTATGTGGATTCATCTGATGAAGAAATTTATATTTAACTACACTGGTGAACACACGAGAGATTTGCGAGTATGTTGACAGTTTATTTTGAATTGATTTTTGTATTTTGATTTGTTGGAAATTTTAATACTACTTTCTTTTTGTCTTCCGTTTCAACTTCAACATTATAATCATGAATTGAATGAACGATGTAGAAATATTGTAGATTGACCAAATTCCGATAATTCTTAGAAAACGAAAAAGCAATTGCGTTACCTTTTTCTTGTACTTTTGTTTTTTCTTCACTATTCTAAATCTTGAAAAAGAAGATAGAAAAATATAAATATATCCTTTTTTATTTGAACAAAACTTTTAGTTTTCAGTTTGATCCTCTCTGAGTTTGTATTTGGAAGAAAGATGGTATTTATCTTGTTTTTATTGGCTCAGTTTTGAAGGAATATATCGTTTCAAGTAAATACCTTATCATCACGATCTATCTTTTTTTTCCTGCTTGTATTTCATCAAAACTAATTATCTTTGAAAGGGTAATGAATAATCAATAAAAGAGTATGAATATTTTTTTCCTACCTATTGAATTGATGTTTGATGCTTCATAAACAACATTTTGGACAAAGTGATTTTAAGCCACTGCTTTGTCAAATAGATTTTTTTGTATTATTCAGAGTTTAAAAAATGAAAAAACAACGAAATTTCTGGAAACATACTTTTATTTTTCATCTTAAATAACAACATTGTCAGAGCAGGATGATAAGAACATATCATATAATGAAATGAATTTTTGCAAATGATCAAAGAAATAATCCAGCAGACATCAACACCCTTTATTAAGAACATAAATGAAATGGAAAAAATTAGTTCTTGAATTTCTTCTTGGTCTTGTTAGAAAGAAAAAAAACTCAGATTTCACTCAGTTGAAAGTAAAAACAAATTTTTATTAATTACCAAGTAGAATATCACATTGCTTCAAGGTCATTTTTTGTTTACTTTTATTACTGGCAACATACATACATAGCCGTTAGTTATTTTATAAGTTAGTAAATAGGAAAAAATTGTACATAATTCTATTAAGTGTCAATTCTCTGCTGAAAAATTCTTCTATGCTTCCTATAAGTTATGTAAGCATAGATTAATCAAGTTGATTCATAAATCACTTCTTCAAAAGATATGTCTCTCTTCTCAGAAAGATTGAACTGTTCTGCCATAAAAGGCTCTGTAACAAGCATAATTTTCAATAATTTTCAATATATTTCAAGTTTTCTCTAAATCCAGTCAATCATTAACTTACCAAACTTTCTTCAAATCAATTTTCAAAGGCCTTCTATATTTTCAGGAACGTTTTTGACAGAATAATTCAATTTTTCTGTTGGGGAAAGAGACACATCCTGTTGTTGTTATTTGATAACTAAAAACTTCATGAATAAGCTTAATTAATCTGTTCTCACATAACTTGTAGGAATGATAAAATCATTTTTTTTGGCAGAAAATCGCCACCTGATTAGGAAAAAACTTGCATATAAAAGTGTGCAGTATTTTTAATGAAATAAGTAACATTTTTCTATTGGAATTATTTTTTTTATATTAATACATTTCAATTAAAAAAATACTTTCATCTGCTAAAACAAATCTTAACCCAGATTGAAAAAAAAATGTAATTTTGTTTTATAACTGTAAGGATCACTCAAACTCTGAACAAAAACTGTGCAAAAATAACCTCCACTGATTTCCCTCTCGTATCATAACAGAAAATATTAAAAAATTTGAATAAATAAAATATTAACAAAATAATGACCATTTGTAAGTTAGCCTGACTGCAGACAAAATGGGATTCACCAAAGCCTTCCCTGGAAAATATAAAAGGAAGCTGATGTACCTTTCAGACCAGTTTTCAGTGCCGTCTTCAAGTTAAGCAACAGTCAGTCAATAATACTTAATCATCTATGATTCACTGGGAATATATTTTCACTTCATATATACTTACAGACACATGAATAGTGAGAACCTTTCTTTCCCCAGATCAATCCCCACTGGTTTTTTCTTACCTAAAATGATGCAACAACTTCTATGCACACACGTTCTTATAACCTCAAAAAGTATACTCACCACTACGTACACTTACCTCTCTGAATGATAACTATACATAGAATTCAAATTCACCATGGACTCTTTAGAATATTTATATAGTTGCACTTTAGTAGCACTTAAAAACAAAAGATAAACTCTCTTCTATTGTTATATTCGTTAAATAAAAAAATACATTTATTCATATTCACCTCTTTGTCCAAGCTTTTTGAATTGAAATTTGTATACATAACATGTACGAGATAAACCCATATAATGAAGTAATGAACAAAAGAAATTTTGCGATAAAAAAATCAGAATTTGGATGCCTGATAAAAATACATTACATTCCCCACTCTTGAAATCTTGATAAAATGCTACTTGGTCGAGAAAAGTCTTTTAAAAGATGATTCTCTGGATAATTGATATTGGTTTAATTTTTATCTCATGGCAAAAAAACACAGTAGAAGTTGGAATTACGTTTCAAATCGGCAAATTTCAAACTGCAAACTATGGTGCATTTCTTTGTCAACTTTGTGGCATATGTTTTCACTTTGTTGAATTACATTAGACTTTTCATATATGAGAAAAAATAGATTTTCCAAAGATTTCTAAAAGTTCTATAAAATTTGAATACTTTTAAAAATCTTAAAATGTTTATAATCACCAAATGATTTGAATCATGACTTCTCTTGATATTCAATATTTTTGTTAAGAAATGAATCGTGTTGTTACATATCAGTGTTTAATTTGATGAAAAAAAATTCTCTCAAAATGAAGTTTGTAAAATATAGGTTATAAGTACGTTGCAATATTTTACAATTTTTGTAGTTATTTGTTTCTTTGTTTAGTCACTATTAATCAGAAATGAATGCTTCAATCCGCCCCCAAATCTAGTTACTACTTCCTTACAATGTGTCTTGCCTTTCCTTTGAATTTCATTGAAATTAATTGAGAGCTGTTAGAGATATCATTTGGACAGACATATGTGAATAAGAAATCTATTTTAAAAAAACAAAAATATCTCTCAATGAAACACAAAGTCTGGATTCTACCTAAAATGTGATTACACCTTTTTCATATCCTTTTTTATCCTTGTCATTGAAATTTATTGAGAAGTCTTGGAAATTTTCTTTGGACAGAAATGTATAGATATCAAAATAGAAAAATATCTCTCAAATCAGAAATTAATTCCTGGATCAAAATTTAATCACTTCTTCCTAGAAATCTGGTTTATCTTTCCACAAAATTCCATAGAGGTTCATGGAGGAATTTCTGAAATATAGTGTTGACAGACAAGCAAATATGAAGAAAAATGCAGAAAATATCTCCTAATCAAAAATGAATTTTTGAATCCACCCAAAAATTTGATCACCTACTTTTCTACATAATTTCATCGATATTCATTGAGAAATTTTTTGAAGATATGGTGTGGACTGACAACACTGCTGGACATAAACTAAGGGACCAATTTAGGATGAACTTACATAGTAAATGGAACCCCATACACATGCTTTTGTCTAGACGTAAATGACAGAATAGAATGAGAGGCAAAAATTGAAGATTGAGTATCAAATTGCTAACCTACCAAATTACACTTTAAAAGAAAAGTAATTTCATAGAGAATTAGAATATGAATATCAACAAGGTTATTCTGGTAATATATCTGTGGAATCCTGGTGGTACTGAGTAAATCTTTTTATTCAATTTATATAAGGGTTTTGAATACCAATACAGTAGCTTATTTTAAATTTCAAGCCGAATAGTTGAAAACGTGGAAAAAAGTATGGAAATCTGTATACTGGTAGATTTGTTTATACTCTTTAATAGACACACACAATCTGACCCAAACTGCTGATCCTCATGAAGAAACTACACCTGACAAAAATTGTGACCACCATCTTAATTTTTAAATGGCTTCCATAGGAAAATAAAATTTACCAAATAGATTATTTGATTTTTCAGCCAGGATTTTTCAAAATATAAGAAGGACTTGGAAATTTATGCACTGGTAGATTCTTTAATGCTTTTTCATATAAAAAAAACAGGATACATCCTAATTTTGTTGTAGCTACCATAAAGAAAATCACAATATAGTTCAGTAGAATACTTGAAATTTCAATCAGTAGAGTTCATGAAGGGGGAAAAGTGTGAAACTCTGCATACTGATAGATTTTTTAATGCTCATTCATATAAGAACTGATCACACATGATCTGACGAAAATTGTGGCTGCTATCTTGATTTCAAAATGTCCATCATAAAGAAAACAATTAGCAGTATAGATTAGTTTCTGATGTACCTTCATACACACACAATTCGACCAAATTGGTGGCCATCATCATAATTATAAAATAGCTATGATAAATTATGATAAAAATTTGCAATATGACACTAGGGATGGTAGTCAAGGAAAATAAAAAAAATCTAGTATTATGCAAGTTTTCCATTCTTTTCGACTCTTCAAGGTCGATATTTCAATTAATGTACTTTGCAAATTACCTCTTATTTATGGCAGCCATTTTGAAACCAAGACGGCATCTTCAATTTTTGTCAGATCACGTGTGTTCTATTTTTATATGGAAGAGCATGAAAGTATCTGCCTGTATGCAAATCTTTCACATTTTTAACCATTCTCAATTAATCTATATTACAAATATCGTTTTTTCAACGGTGGCCATTTTGAAATCGAGATGACGGACGCAATTTTTGTTAAATCATGTGTGTTCTGTTTTTATATGGATTATCATCAGTATGCTAGGTTTTACACCTTTTCACTTTAAACTCTTCTGGTTGAAATTTCGAGTATTTTACGGTACTATATTGGGATTTTATTTTTCATGGTAGCCATTTTGAAATTATAATGATAGCCATAATTTTGATTAGATTGTGTGTATTTTGTTTTTAATATGAAAGAGCATCAAAGTATCTAGCAGTATACAAGTTTTCAAGTCTTTTTCAATTTTTAAAATTTCTGGCTAAAGTTTCGATTAATCTACTTCGCAAATCTTATTTTTCTATGGTGGCCATTTTGGAATTCAGATTAGGCGTGTTCTTGGTTGATATGAAAGTGTATAGAAAAATCTACCTTGTAAGCAAGTTTTCAACCCTTTTCCACGTTTTAAACAATTCTGGTTGAAATTTTAACTAATTAATACGTCGAATTTCGTTGTTTTTATGGCCGCCATTTTGGTAGCTGCAATTTTCGTCAGATCGGGTGTGTCTGGTTTTTGTATGAAATAACATTGAAAAAAACTAGCAAACGAATTTTCACTCTTCTATACATTTTGGACACTTCTGGTCGTAATTTCAATTAATTATATTGCGATTCTGTTTTATTTTCTTTTTCATTTTTTTTATGGCAGTCATTTGGAATGAAGATGACAGTCGCAGTTTTGATCAGATGGTGTGTGTCTTGTTTTTGTATTGAAGAGCATAAAAAATCTAGCAGTATGCAAGTTTGCACACTTTTTTCACATTTTTAACAATTCGGTTTGGGATTTCGCTTAAGCTACTGTACTAGTATTCCAAACCCTTATATAAATTGAGGAAAAATATCTAAACAGTGCTCCTTGGATTATCCCCAGTTCCACAGATACATGACCAGAGCCTTGTTAACATACGTATTTTGATTCTACATAAAATTACCTATCTTTTGTTGTATAATTTGGTAGGTTAGTAATCTGATACCCTCAAAGCCCTTATCGCATGGACTAGAAGTAAAGTTATAAAAAGTAATGGATGTTTTCATTGTAAAATTGAAACTGACTATTTTGAAGACTGGTAAAGCGCATCACAAGTAAGAAGTAACCAAATTTTGACGTGGAACCAAGAGCTTGTTTTTGATTGAGACATTTTTCTGTTTCAGTATTTTATACATTTTTATATTTGCTCCTATCTGTCAACGTGATAAATCTCCAAAAATTCTGAATGAATTTCAATGATATTTTGTGGTAGGGCAGATGACACTGTGAGAAAGAACTGAGTAAATATTGGGGCGGATCCAGGGATTTGTTTTTGATTGATAAATATGTTCGTTTCGTTTGTTATTGTTTTTTTCACCAATTTTCGTATTCTCTCCTGTCAGACAATATAATATCTCCGAAAGTTCTCGACTAATTTCATTGAATTTTCGTAGTAGTGTATGGCATGCATCAAGGCAGATGGGGTTGGGATGGGTTCAGGAATTTGTTTCTGATTGAGAGATATTTTTCGTTTTTTTTTTTCTGTACATTTGCTGTATTTGCAATGGACGGACAGTTGTCTCCATGTATGAAAATGATTAGTACTTACCAGAGAATATTTGTACCTAATTTCATGCTTTTATCATAAACTGAACAATTTTTGCACCGATCGCCTAGACTAAGGGACTTACAGTACCCCCAGGTGCACTGGTTTACCTCACTTGTCCCAGATGGGCCCCTCTGTGATCCCTATGCATAAATCCTAGATACAGCTTCACCATATATGAAATTCCCCCAACACATTGCCATCACCGACTAGTAGAAGTAACCCGTATTGCCAGGAACATAAGTAAACGTTTGAAGGGAATCTACAAGATCCAAAAATCATTTTTCTCTTTTTATCAACAAAATGCAAATGTAAACGAAACTTGCCATCACAGGCAATAATTAAACAACAACATTTTGAAGTCATGTAAAAAAATTCAATTGAATAATAAATATGGTCAGAATAAATTCCATTTATGATGTCAGTGGCGTTTCCATTATAGAACATCTAAAATAGAGTGAAGCATCATGTAGAAACACCTAGACTCGTCAAAATAAGGCACCAAAAAAGTTGAAAAAAAAAAAAAATAATAGGAGTCTGGAGGAGTACTGATGACCAGGAGCCGTGGAACACTTGCACAAATAAGAAAGGATAAACCCCCTCGTCATTTTTCATGGCTAGGGATATTCAATGTTGTAAACTAAGAATATTTTGAATCAAGGGACGAAATTATGTTGAACACCGTTTTGTGAAATCCCATGTCCTTTCCATCAGTCGGAATACTTTCCCGAAATAATTTAACGTTTATTTTATGAATCCTGAATAATCAATGATTATTTGGATCTGGAACATTTTCATATATCTGAAGATAATCCAGGTAAGAATTTATATTTGGGAATTCTAAAATCGCATCATTTTCCTGTATGTAGTTTTAAGAAAATGACACTTTCTCATTGATAAAAACGAAGGTCAAATTCAGTAGGAAACATTATCTTAAAAAATATATATATAAAAAAGTAGTTTTTTGCTAAACTGAATCTAGACATTCCAACATTGAAATTTATTTCTTATCACGTTGATCGAACCTTATACGCTGAAATGTTTTTAGCAAAAATGTACTGGATATCTGTTAAGATAAATAAAAGTAAATGTACAATTTTTATGAATAATTTGTGCTGGGGTCTTAGTATATAGTTATTTCATTTGATAATTTGGCTTTAGATAAGTATACATAAACGTACTCTTACTTATGTATAACACTTTAGATATAGAGCTAGCCGAATGTGTAAAAAGGAAATAGCCAATCCTGGCCATAATTTTAAGCAGTTTTAGCCGAAAGTTTTGCCGGAAGTTCACAGTTAGCGAGATGCAAGACACAAAGGACCTACCATCAAGTTCGCAGTAAATCCTAATCCATCCCATCGTTTTCTGATAAAGAAACCGCCAAGCTTACACCCTCGATCATATTGGAAGTTTTTTGAAAGCTTCATTTTACTTTTCAACTTGAACAAATAGTAACAAACTCTTTTTGATGACCGCCTCACATCCGATTCGTCGACTGTACTACCTCTGTCCCGTAATATTAGTTACATTTAATAGTAATCTAGCAACTATTATCGGATAGTATTTTATTCACTCATTCGACCACTTTTATTATCGTTAATTCATGTTGATTGATTGAATAAATTTGTTGGTAATAGTTTATTAATTCGATGTGTAAGTTTGTCGTTTATTTTGTTCTTATTGTCTCTATCTTTTTAGGTGTTGACATGAAGAATCTGGTATTGTTTATTTTTACTTCCGAAACATATTTATGATTTCGTTTACCTCTTTTTTTTTTTTTAATCTGTGCTCATATTAAAATCATATGTTTATTTCCAACAATAAAAATGATTCTGTTCAAACATACCTCCTTCCTCAATGATGTTTAATTCAAAATGATATGTAGGTGTTTGTTTGGGGTTTTTTAAAAAAAATATTTATTGTTTTTACACAAGTTCAATGATTTTTTCAAGATTTATGACCTGAAAGACTTGGAATTTGCAAAACTGTCAATAATACATTAATAAAATAGAAAAAGTATTCACTCCCTACGAACTTTTTGGCAAAGCGACATGTGTCGATTAAAACGTATGTAATTTGAAATCTATCGATTGTATCATAAAAGTAATCTTTGTGTTTATCAATAGAAGAAAATCTCTGAAAATAATCAGCTATTTTTTCCCCCGAGGACTAAATGAAACCGGAAACAACAGTTTGAAAACTTGTTTACATTTGCGACTCGATATACTAGTAGAATTTGCTATGGGAAATTTGAGCTTGATTTTCACGCACGTTTTAAAATTCCACTTAAAATATACTAGTGGGCTGATTTCAATAAAAGAAAATTCAGTGATATATACAACGAGAAGGGTATTTTGTAATAAAATCTTATGGAAATTTTTTTCTCTTTCCAAGTCCACCTACACCATTTTAATTTCATAAAATTTGAATTAAATATCCTCGTCACCTCAAACATATTACATTTATACGAAAATAATACTCTAGAGAAACTTAATCGGTTGGAATTTTATTTGATCCTGTGGCCTACTTCTTTTTGCAAATCGGCTCTCTATCAGAAAAAAAAAACAAATGCCAAAAAAATTAAAAAATTCCTGTTTAGAAAGTCTGGGGTTTTTTTGTCCAGTGAATACTCAGTGTAAAAATGAAAGAAAAAAATATGTATCTCCTGGAACTTCTGCAAAGAATTTGAAATTTTATTATGAGAAAGAATGGTCTTCTATTTATCCATAAATAGAATTTTTTTCAAATTCTGAGGTAGCAATTTTTTTTTCTAAGCATTTTGATTATTTTTGCTTTAATTATGAATGTTACCATTATTTGTATATTGTAGCTAATAACTGATAATCTTTCTTTGCTTGTGATTTTATTCTACATGCTATATCTGTCCATTCCAGTCATCTGTATTTATCACAAGCCAGACAATACCTGATATGCTTCATGGTAACAAGAGGTTTAAATCGCATTAAATTACATATAAAACTGACCTCTGAATTTCTGATTAATGAATACATTTTCACTATATTTTCCAGAAATAAGAAAACAATATTTTTGCATGATCCAGACAATTAATCATTAAATTAACTAATTTTCTTTGATTCAAATTTATACTATATTCTTACAAATATAACTAAAATTACAACTATAAAGAGATGTTCACATTTCTCTATACGTTTTTTAAAAGAGCATTAAAAAGTCTGTGCTTTTCCTCATAAATGAGATATTTTATTGGATATAAAGCAAGGGATGTCATTTGAATGGCATTATCAGTAACAGAAATTTAAAAAATAAGTTTTCGATTTATATTCTTTTTGTGTTTATTGTCTTCTATTATGTTTGTCCATTTCAAAATGTATCCTAGAAATATTCATAATTTTTTTTCTTTAGGCTACCATAGAAGCATATGTAAGCATTTTCGTGACTACATGATATTTTTAATGAAAAATTATGAAATAGTTATATTACATTAAACAAAATCAAACATAACTGTACTTAAACAATACAGATAAGGCCTGTATTCAATGGTCTATCAAATTAATCTGAGAGACTTTTTTGTGTCCTCAAGCGAACCATAAATTGTACTAAGAACAGTGGACGTAACTATCTTGATCAGTTAGCTAACACGAAACGAATTTATGAATTTAAACAATGAAGTTATTACTGCGTTTTCTAATGATTCAAAGTGTATTTTATCAGAAAATCATTACTTAGATGTCTAAAAGAATACTAATTCACAATGGTCATTAATTTATAGAATGCAAAACTTATTAGTACTGTGCTGTCTATGTATCAAATGATCAACTATTGGAAGTTACTGATTTGATGAGAATTCCCCCCACCCCCACAAAAAATGCTTTAGATATTTCACTCTAGATAGTATCAAACTATAATTTCAGGAGAATTCCATGATTTTTTTGTAAGCTAAGAAATGAATTTTAAGAGCATAAGAAGTAACACTTAGAATTTCAAAGTATGGAAGGCTCAAAACATGTATCATTTTTTGTCTTTGTCATAACTAAAACCAAGTCAAAATTATTATTCGATTTCGTTTTTACATTCACTGCATTTATTTTGATAGAGCTTCAATTTTTTTTTTGGTCTTCATATAATAATGCATAAAAAGTGAATGGAAATGTTTTCTCTACAAAAACTGATTTAAACTAAATTTTGATAAATGTATAGCTGGAAGAGCAAGAGACAAGTTGAGTAGTTTCAACATCAACTTATTTTTGGCTGTCACAGAAAAATTCACATTGCCCATAAAAGATGGACTGTTCTTTCTTATAAAATCAGTTACATTTGATGCATGAAACGTTGTTACTGCACATTTGGTGATATTTTAGATGATTACCAACAATCCTGACACCCTATGAATAGAAATTATAAAAAAAGTAAGGATGCAAGTCTTTAAATTATATTCAATTATTGTTGTTTCTAGAACAGCAGGATATCAATTTTATTTAGTAACCAAACATAATATGTAAAATATGTTCACAGACACACAAAATGTTGTTTTATAATTTTATTATTCAAAATAATGCTTAGATTGTTATTTTCTTTAGTAATACTTGTTCTTTATTCACAGATGATGCTATAAACTGCAATCATCGATTTGACGTTGAAGATGAGAATGAAGAAATGAACCAATTTTTGAACAAGCATTCATATGTATTCTTGGCAGACCTTGGACGATGTATTTTCACCTTTCAAAACACATTTGCATTCACACAAATTGAAAAGAAATGCTATCCTTGTAGAGTGGAATAATCATCATTTTCATTTTTCTCAATTTTGAGAATACAAGAGAAAATTAAATTTTGTCAAGTGTATAGATCAGACTTTTCATATCATACAAAAAATCACGTGATAAAAAGATATTCTTCATTCATTTGCTTCATTTCAACTGAATTCACATTTGAAAGTACACATGCTGACATACTCAGGAAAGATCTTTTTGAGAAAAAGTGTGTAGATCAGCCTATTTGAAAAGTTTGGATTGGCAAAAAAATATGGAAGCACATACAAAAAAGAAACTTTATTCATGTAAAGTTTGTGGATCAGCATTTTCACAGAATTCTGATTTGAAGAAACACATGCGAACACACACTGGAGAGAAACCCTTCTCTTGTGAAGTGTGTGGATTAGCATTTTCACAGAATTCTAATATGAAGAAACATATGCGAACACACAGTGGAGAGAAACCTTACTGTTGTCAAGTGTGTCAGTCAGCATTTTCAAATAACTCAGATTTGAAAATACACATGCGAACACACACTGGAGAGAAACCCTTCTCTTGTGAAGTGTGTGGAATAGCATTTTCACAGAATGGTAATTTGAAGAAACACATGAGAACACACACAGGAGAGAAACCCTACTGTTGTCAAGTGTGTCGATCAGCATTTACAGAGAATTCACATTTGAAGGAACACATGCGAACACACACTGGAGAGAAACCCTACTCTTGTCAAGTTTGTGGATCAGCATTTTCAAAAAATTCACATTTGAAGATACATATGCGAACACACACTGGAGAGAAACCCTTCACCTGTGAGGTGTGTGGATCAACATTTTCAAGAAATACACATCTGAAATCACATGTACGAACACATACTGGAGAGAAACCATTCTCTTGTCAAGTGTGTGGATCAGCGTTTTCAGATAGTTCAGCTTTGAGGAGACACATGCGAACACACACTGGAGAGAAACCCTTCTCTTGTCAAGTATGTGGATCAGCATTTTCAGACCGTTCAGCTTTGAAGAGACACATGCCAACACACACTTGAGAGGAACTCTATACTATGCATGTATGTGGTACAGCAATTTAAGAGAGTTCAGCTTTGAAGATACACATTCAAACACACAATTGTGAGAAACTCTCCTTTTATCAAATGTGTTGAACAGCATTTTCTTTGAAGAGATACAAACACGCTGGAGAGGAACCTGTATCTTGGAAAATATGCGGATCAGTATTTTCACGCTGTGAAGCTTTGAAGTGATACACACAAACACATACTGGTGAGGATCCTTATCTGCACATAGTGTGTGAGTTAGCATTTTCCAAAACCTGGATTGAAAAAACTCAAGTAAACACTCTAGAGGAAACCATGTTCTTGTAAAGTGCATTGTTTACCATTTTCCCACTCCTTCATAATAGTGATTATGCAAAGTATGTGATTTAATTTCTCAAAATTAAAATTTAAAAACTCACATGCAACTACACAATCATTTTTTGATAAAGTATGTAGATTCGTATTTGGGAGCAGTTTGTAATTAAATATACCTGTAGACACACACCTGAGAGAATCTCTATTCCTGTGAATTGGCTGAGACATCATTTTCAAAGAGTTTGTCTTTGAATGATTGCTTGAGAACACACTTTAGAGAGCAACAAACTCCTTATGAGTGGATGGATTGTCTTTCAGTTGAGTTTTAATTCAAAAGCAAGTAGAATCATGCACTAAAAATAGAAACCCTATTTCCCTGAATGTGTGGATCAAATCTTGAAAAAAAATGTGTTGTTAAATTGTATTGTTTTTTAAGTGTTCAATTTTTTTTCTTCACACCAGTAGGAAACATATATATTTTAATGTCAACAGGAAAGGACTGTATCTTAAATTATGTAAATTTTCCATTGCAATTATTTTGACATTTTTTTTTCAACAAGTAACAAGAAAAATAACTATATTGAATGAAGATAATGATATGGAAACATTTTTGCTTGATTTTTTTTCTTATCATTTATCAGTTCTCTAAGCCAACATGCATCATCCTTGTTCACTCATTTTTTTTTCTTGATCTTCAAGATGAATTTCAATTCATCCAAAACTTTTTGTCATTGCAGTAAAGCCTCATTTTAACAAACTTGCCCTTTGTTTGGTTGTTCAGTAAATCCGAATGCAATTTGGTTGCCCTTCATTCTATTTTCATAATTTAATTTATTTGAAAAATGTTCTTCCTTTTCTCATAAAAATCATCCAATATCAAATCACCTGGTGCTGCCCAGGTCAACCACTCATTCCACTGAAAAAACTTATAGATGTTCCTGTACCAAATAATAAATAAGAGAAATCTGAAATACTAGTTCTGTATCTCTAATAATTTTGAAAAAGGAAATCTTTGAAATTTTACTCAATTTTGTGCATTCTGCCAAATGAACCTTTCCCTCCAAACTCCAGTGTTTATTGATCCTGTGATATGGCATATACAGCTTTGTGCCTAGGAAAAGCTTTATCTATGAAGTCCAAAATTGTAATTGGTCTAGGTATATCATGTAATTTCCCTTGTACAAGCCTCTGAAAATACAAAATGTAAAAAATATGATGCACTCTTCGAGAGCTTCCCACTCAACAGTATGCTAGATAAAGCACTCATATTTCTGTTCCTATCATTCATAATATGGTGGATGGTCAAGTGCCCATGTGGACATGGAAATAGGCAGTTTTAGGACACCGAAAATTGAACAATCATTCTGACACTTCAATAACAGTAGTATGTTAAATGCATACACATTATCATTTAATGTAAATTCTCCTTACTTACGAGTAAAAAATTTACTGTAGTTTTATGTCATACACAGCAGCTTAGGGTTGACTGCACAACTTGTGAAATCTTTGATACCCCCTTTTTTTAATGTCAATCAAGTTTTTTCTTTTTTACGCTTGGGAGAAGAAAGTCCAAATTTCTATCTTGCAAAAAGACAATCAAATGTTTATTAATTGCAATGTGTAATTGAAATGTTCTTATTTTGAGGACATTCTATACACTTTTTCTTACATATTTTATTGTATTTTTATTATTTTGTACCTATTGTTATTTTCTACAAGACATATACTTCAATCCATTAATATTTTTGTATAAATACTGTATCAATAAAGATGCTACTGTACCTGTTCTATTTGTTTTTTTCCTTCATCAATTCTTGAGCTATCATTTTTTTGAAAAGACTTTCTCAACATTTATTTCTTTTGATGAAATAAAATTAATTTCATCCCTGCATCTTGAAGATGGTTTCATTTAGAATTTCTAAATGTATGGTATTCAAACTTTTCATACATACTGAAATTTATGATAATGTGTGAATGTAAATAGTTGTGAAGTTTTGTATATGCATGTTATATATATATATATATATATATATATATATATATATATATATATCATTCAAAATGTATTATGTTTGAATATATGCACATTATGTGTCACTTGATGTCCTGCTGTCTGGAGCATTACCCTGATGTCAAGCAATTCATACCTCTGTGTGTGTGTGTGTGTGTATATATATATATATATATATAGTGTCATCCTTGGTTTGAAGAGAAAGTCAAAAGTGCAGTTAATAAGTAAAACTGTCTCTGGTTTTAAGCAAGCAATCAATATATTGTTTTTTTTGGGGGGGGGATAAGAATTAGGTTGTTTCTTTAAATCAAATCATTTGTAATAAAAACTACATCACCATCACTAAAAACAATGTGTAGTCTGTTTGGTTGAAACCAGAAATAGCCTGGTTTTGTTTGTTTTTTTGCCAAAGTCAACTGGAAGTATCAATTTCATAGCTAGCAGTATTTTGGAGTCTTCAAACCAAGAATTACCACACACACATATATATATATATATATATATATATATATATACACTCACACTCAACTTTCAATAAATGTGAGTCATTGGAAAATGATATTAAATCTGCCAAAGTAATATATGAATATGTGAAATAATCAAAATACCCAGTTGAGTGTTTATTTTTCCACTGGTCACAATGTGTCCATGTTTTAATCCTTTTTTACCTGACCTTAGGATTTGAATATTTCTCTCTTTTGGGATCCTGACTAAAACTCTCAAAAGGTTGATTGGTTACAAATGTTCTCGCACGATGACATTTCCAGAGAGTTCAGTATATTCCATGTTTTAACTAAGAAGGTAGATCATTTCTGTCAACAAAGTTGAACAGAGGCATATGTATTTGGTCCTGTCTGTTCATCTGTCCTCATGATTTCTCCAAAAGTACTGAATTTCAGTGGAATTTTGTGTTTGTGTGGGCAGACAATAGAGTAAGAAGGAATTTGTAGAATTTTTTTTCTATTACATTTATGTATATGCTCATAACTCTCCACACATTATCTCCAAAAGTTCTTCATGAATTTCTATGAAATTCTGTCTGCAAGATATCTCCAAAAGTTTACAATGACTCTCAATCAGATTTTGTAGAAGGGTGGACAATAGACTAAGGAAGAACTGATTATATTTTGGAGCATATCCATGTTAATTATCTTCCCGACGTCATGATTTTTTTCCAGATCACAATATTGCCAAAATTTCATATCTGCCCGCACAACATCTCATAAGTATGGAATGAATTGCAATGAAATTTCGTAGAAGGGTGGGCAATGAAGTACAAAAGGTGGATCCGTGCACAATTATCCCTCCTGACAATGGTGTTGGCAGAGATATGTGTTCTTCGAGTACTTCCTAGTTAAGGTATCGTTTTTAAGAGAAATGCATGTATTTCTCCTAGCCAAATATATTTCTTGACAAAAACTAATACTTTCTTTTTCTGTTGTTTAGATTTAAGGATTTGACTTAACTCATTCTATGAATGGATTTAGGCAAAATCTTCAAAATATTCTATTGAATCCATTGCTCCAGTGGGAATAAAATGTATAGATATGTATTGAGCCTTTCATTAAAGCTTACCCACTTTCTATCTTAATTGAAAAGCGGAAATACAGGTCCCCAAGTTATGAACACCTCATACTGATGAACAGACTGTCATGAATAATCTTTTTTAAAAATTGTGTTACAGACAGCAGTTCATAATCAAAACATTGCCTGTCTGCAGTGGAAAATTTTTTTAAAAATTTTAAAAATTGTCATATTTAGGACTAAAATTTCCTCATGCAAATTCTTATGGTACTGAGTTTATACTGCTCGTACAAATGATTTTGATATGGGAATATATATATATTTAAAACTTATGCTGGTGTTAGCTGAAGAAAAGAAAAACTCAAAATTGAATTTAAAAATTTTAATTATTTATGTTTTTGAAGTACGATGTCATTCGACGAAAGGGGGTCGTAGTAAAATTAAGAAGTAAGATGAAATATGATGTTATTCGACAAAAGGGGATCATGGTAAAATCAAAAAACATGAAATTTACCTTAAATCAACAAGTTAATTTATTTTTTGCAATAAGAATTGCACTTCATCATCACAGCAACGTATGAACTCTCTTTACTCCTGATCATGTTGTTTATTCAATGCTGGAGAATGACAGTCCAAGTTGTGAAAAAAAGCAACTAAAAATTGAGAAGTTAAAACCCAGTCAGAGTTATTTAGAAAAATAATGATTATCAATAAAAATGACATAATTACTGTTTTATTGTTTCTTTAATGTTTTTTTTTTTCTATGTGTAGAAAGGTATGCATGTAATACTAAGACCAACATTTCACCTGCATCGTACATGACTGTTCTGACTTACGAACAGACCTAGGAATGGAACTTGCTCATTACCCAGGGACTGCATGTATTACAAACTATTAAACTATAATTTCTGATTTCTGTCCAAATTTTTTGAATGAAGGAATATCATTATGTAAAGTTTATTGCAGACTTTTGTCCTTATCTTGGTTCATTTTTTTCATACGTTTCGGCTGTTTTCAGGTGATGAATGGTTGTATTTTTAATCATTGAAGCAAAGAAAGCCCTGATGGCCACGGGGTACATTGGCTGAAATGTTGTGTTCAAAGAATGAACCAAGATGAGGACTAAAGTCTGCAAAAAAAATTATATAGTTTTTGAGTCAATCTTGATATTTCTTTTCTCAACTTCTCAAGTCACAAATCACTTGTCAGTGGGACTCTTATGTAGCAGGAATAACATTTATTAAAATCATCATGAAAGATATAAATGAGAAAAATTCACATAAAGCAGAAAGGGTAGTTATTTTGATCATTTGTTATTCCCTTTGGTATTAACATTTGAATTCATTTTTATGAATTTACTAGTCAAAAGCTGCAATTAATTATTTTGTTGTTTTCCAAACTGAAAAATATACCCATGATACAAGGGAGGTATTCTGTGTACATCTAGCTTGGTCTTATAGCCAGAAATAATGAAATGGTTTCATCATACCACCCACCTTACAATGTTAATTTTTTTCTAGTCTGTGAGATTCTTTTCTTTGCCATTTTTGATTTTGTCTACTCAACAAAATAAAATACTAAAAATTACTGAGCAGAGACAATATCAAGTCTTCAATTCTCCTCTTATCTATCAACTTTGGTTAAAATATTTGATTTTTGTTTAATGACCCCTTGGAGAAATTATGTAAATAAATATGGCATATCAACTGAAACATTTTCATGATTCTAAGTTCCATAACAGATTAGCAGGTGATTACTATAACACAAACCTTTATAGTATTAATTTATTTATGCAATAAGCCCTTGCATATTTCTAAGACAAATTTTTGTAGATGTCTTTGCTGCTTGGATTTAAGTTTCAATGTATGGATATTCTCTCAATATTACCTATAGTCAATTGGAAGAAGGCAATGAATCTCTGACACAATGATGGAGATTTATTTAAACTCTGTCAAAACTTTTCTCTCTGAAAATAGAATTTTACCCCCCCCCCCCCAAAAAAAAAGATGGTTGTAGGCTTTGGATATTTCTCTCTTGATGGTTTTAGACTATAATTTCCGAACAATTTTGTGATTTTTTTTTAAGTCACTGAACATATTTTTAAGACTGGACTAAAAGTAACATTTAAAATTTTGAAGTATGGCTATATTGTTATTGTAATTTTGTTAACTTGACTAAAACTAAGCAAGTCAAAATCATTATTCAATTTTTCAATCTTATTTTACATTCACAGCATTTATTTCAAGAGGGGTTCCATTTTGTTCACATAATATTACTAGAAAGGTAAATAAAGATTTTTCTTCAAAATATCAGCTAAACTAAACGGATTCTTAATCAAAACCCATTGTATTAATTTTAACTACTATTTACCTTCATGAAGCACATAAAATTAGTTATTTGCTATACAAATATTAGTGTGCCTGTCATTAGAGAATAAAAAGTTCAAACCAAATCTTAATTGTTAATTTTTTTTTTTTTTTTCAAAAGGGGCTACATCTAATTTGCCAGCTATATAGAGTCTATGGCCATACATTACTCAACTTGGGATTTTATGACCTTAAGCTTTATATAGCTAGGGATAACCGACATAAGTGCGGGTATTTTCAGTTGATTATCATAAAAATTGTTTTTATCGATTTTTTTTTTGTTGTACCTCTCCAATCTGAACTTTGTCATTTATCCATTGATTTGAGGTTATGTTTCAATGATTAGACTTTTACTATTCTCTGTTCAACAAACAAAACAAATTACATAACTTTAGCCTTCTATCTTTGTGTCAATTGGTCTGTAGTTAATGCTTAAATGTACCCATTCGATAATATTTTCAAAGAATTCACTATCTCATTTCCATTTCTGTGACTCTGAGTTCGTTTTCACTCAATAATATATATTATATTCCTCTGTCATGAGTTATCAGAAATAAATTATTTTAAAACATGAAAATAAATAATTCTCTGCAAAAAACTCAAAATCATTCTAATTCTAAATGCATTATTTATTTGAAGATTTTGTACCAAATAGCAGACCCTTGGCAGGGGGGGTTCCTCCCCACCCCCAACTTTTTGAAGGTAAAAAAAAGGAAAAAAGGAAATTGAATATGAAAGTTACAACCTCATTTGATCCTATTGAGGGCAGCTTAACCCTTAAAACCCTCACCTGCAATTTGTTTGGTGACTGCCTCAACAATTGATTACCCTTTACTTGGTGGATGATGAACTAGAAAATGCTTTACATTTTTTAATCTGGTTAACATGAGAGTAGAGCTCATATAAAATGTAAAATGTTTCAATTAAATGATAAGTTTAGTAAATATAGTTTATCATCTAACATATAGGGTTTAAATCAGATTTCTAAATGTAGATCATGAAAACCTACAATAAATATTCTCATACATACACAGAATTTTCATCTAAACCAAATACATTGTTCCACCCCACTATAATTCAAATGTCTTTTTTGTCCATTTATCTCTCATGTATCAAGCTAGGACAGCTAGAGCTATTGCCACCAAATTTTTTGTATGTATTTATTTGTATTAGATCTTGGGAATTCTAAAAGCTTCAAAGTAGTGAGAGGGTCGATATACAATTGAAGCATAATGCTAAACATGACATTCACTTCGGGCTGACAGGTTACATTGAGCTGCTGTAATAGAAACAAGGTATGTGTTGTATCTATTAGTGTGTCTGTTGATAATAGTTGTAATTCAAATATCATTACGACCCATTTGTCTGGAGTGGTTGTGATGCTAGATCAAAGTATTGAGTGAAGGAAGGTTTTCAATTTCAAAGCATGAGGAAATACAAGGCTGGAACCCCACTCACTGCTCAGGCAAATCACAATCGAATTTTTTAAAAATATATGTATCTAGATGAAATTCATAGATAAAACCCCAAATAATCTAAAGTAATCATAAACTAACCTTTTAAAGAAATTGATAGTCATTGCCTATTTACATGGAGAAGAAAAAATTCGAATATGGACTCTTCTACTCAAAATCTTGGACCATCTCTAAGATAATTGCACTAGGACTCATATTTCTAAATGAAGATATATTCTATATACACCTTTAAATATCTATGTTGGGGTAAGTGAGGTTGTTGATTTCAGTGCAAAAGGAAATAATTGTATCAGAACTCATATTGTGATTATTTAATCATAATATGAGTCCTGAGGAACATGTTAAGAAAGCAGGGTATCAAGGAGGTTTTGTGTTGGGTCAGATGTCCACACCAAAACTACAACACTGAGATTCAGCTGCTCAAAGACATCTGAGGGGGTCCCTATGAACCTCTCTGGATATACCTACTAGATACAGGTCAGCCCAAGTATTGAATTGTCTCCTGCAAATGTAAGAATGGTTGTGTTAAACAGAACACCATCCTGCATGAAAATGATGTTGCTTATCTGCATTAAAGCGTTGTGGTTACAGAATCAGACAGAATTATTGCAAGTAATCTAATGGTTCTAGATTCAATCCCAGTATGAGACAATAATATTTCGAAAATACTATACCCCCGTCAGTTAAATAAGGGGTTCGGTTCGTTACTTCCCCACACCTACCATATGATACCTGATGCAGGCCGTAGAGTACAACGGCCGAAACGTTGTATGAAAAACAACCAAGATGAGGATAGTCCGAATAATAATAGAAATAATAACCTCATCTGAAACACTCTCTGAATTCATAGTCATTTTTGTTGGCAGAAAATAAAACATACTGGATGGTGCTCTGTGCCATACCACTAAACATCTAGAATATGGATCATGAATAGCTGCCAAACTCACAGGACCCCAATCCTAGAGTGAAGCTGTAGAATATTATGAAAAGAAAGATTGCTCTTATGAAAATCACTGCCATAGATCATCTGAAAGAAGAAATAAAGACAATTTGAACATAAAAAGTCAACGATGATCTGTGCAACAGTTTTGCAGTATCAATGCCTTCTAGGGTCCAGGCAGTGAACAAAACAAATACTTGTAAATATCAATTTTTCAACTTTGGTTAATACATATTTCTTTTCTAGTAATGGTTTGCCCACAAAAAATGCAATATTTCTAAGTTGAAAAAAAACTTATTTTCATGATTTTTGGGTACGGGTTCCAAACTTTTGTAAGATACTAGATCTATGTATTTATTTCGTTTCATATTTAATTTCCACATAATTTTGGTTAAATAACAATAAATTCCTACCACAACATTAAACTCTGGTTTGTTTTCCTTCGAAAGCAAGTTATTCTTATTTTTGTTTTGTTTGTCTGAAGAGAGGATAATAGTTGTAATGATTTACCTCATTGTATCATTTGTTGTTTTTGTCTTTGAAAATGTTTATAATATTCCAAACCCAGTTTTAATTCACATTGATTTAATCTTGATATTTTTTATTGAGATATTTTGAAATCATTAGATATTTGCAATCATAACATAATTCAGCAAATGTCTGCCCGTCCATCAGTCCAATCATTTTTAAGTGACTGTCTACCAAAAAGACCATACACTATGGCCCCATCTAATTTTCTGAGTAACCCGTAAGCCGGTTCTTAGAAAGTTAGTATTTGAAAATCGCTCCCAAAATAATGTTTTCAGGGTCGGAGTGTTCGATTACAATGTAAATTCGTACTATATTGGATTAATTTTTGTGCCTGCTTTATCGTTTATTTTCTGTTAAGCAGCGTTTTTCCGAGATCACAAATATCACTTTTTAGATACAAATTAATCTAAACAAGATTTGATTTTCATCTAGAACAGTTAGTACTACTACTATGGTAACGTTACATAGATAGGGTTGTAGTGTTAGAGGGAAAAAATTACTTTTTTCATTATAAGCGTATACATACTTACTTTTTCCAAGATCGTAAAAAGAAAAACATTAAATATAATATTTATATTCAAAAGCAAATTAAATCAAACACTATCTGATTCCCATCCTATCTATCTGCGTATTTCATTAATTCTTTTATGCCAGTAATTTCTCTCACCCGACACCGTCAGAGTAGGTATTTACTCTAGCGATAAATGGTGATGTTTATGATGATGATTCGTATCTCACCGCTCTTCAATCAGTGAGGTATGAAACATAGTTGTCAGATAATTTCTGGCCAAAAGTACGCAAAAAATGGCCACAAATGGCCAAATGCCAAAATTGTTTCTAAAAGCAATATTTTAATCATTATTTTCATCAGATTGGGTGTTTGAATCATTATAAATTCTCTTTAATTCTTTCAACACCACTCTTTATCTTCATTGAAATTTTTCAGTAGCTTTTTCTTCAACGCAACTCGGGCCGTCATCGTGAAGTTTGTCAAGTAAGCAAGTTACGATAAAAAGTAACTGAAAAATCTGATGAAGTGGGATGAAAAAAATCCTCACCTTTAATAATTAGCAATGAGCAGATGTCTTCTGTAACGCTAAAGGGCGCAACTGACGTAGTAATAATAAAAAAAGAATTATTTCATTCATGCAACTAACTTCATTCTTGTTATAGAAATGCTGAATTTGCAGAACAATAAAAAAAATGCATGATAAGTGTTATAAACAAAAAAAATTATTGAATATGTTCGTGATAAATAGAATGTTTTTCTGCTAGCTCACTGCAAAGCGAATATCTACATGTAAAGAATGCAATGTGTATATCCATAAATTTCATATATGTCGTTCTTTTTGACGCAACGGGAAAACTACTTTAAAAATGATGATTTTTTTTAACAACATTGAAATACTGAAAATGCATAAAAAAGCAGAATTGAATAAAAAGTTACGGCAGCAAAGCCAAAATGCCCCCAAATCAAAATATGGCCAAACCAATAAGTTTCAATACTTTCAAATTGGCTAGGTTCGTCAAATTTGGCCATAAAATGGCTATTATGGTACAAACGGAAGTTGAAGACTCGAGGAGACAAAGAACACTATCGCAGTAAATCCTAATCGATCCTACCTTCTCATGTACAGTCATCACCAAAGATTGCACATTCGATCATCTTGTAAGTTTTTGAAGCTTTATTTTACTTATTAACTTCAACAAATAGTAACAAACTCACTCTTTTCGATGACCGCTTGCTATTCAATTGTACTACATTTGTCCCATAATTTCTGATGCATTTGCATGTAAAAATATAAACATAAATGTGGCAAATATGGGACAGATTATTTTGTACGTTCAGCTACGTTCACTGTTTATCGTTAATCCATGTTGAATAATTAAATAGACTTCGTTGGCGATAATTACGTCTGTAAGTTTGCTATTCATTTTTTCTTATTGTCTTCTGTTCAGGCGTTGACACGACTGTCACCAGGTATCGTCTATTTTACCATCCCAAACGAATTTCAGATCAGAAGATTTATGGGGGATTTTTACCTGATCTCGTATTCATACGATTTTTTTTTCAATTCTCAAAACGTTCAATTCAAACGTGTGAACTCTTTTAAGTCGCTGGTGCTACTATGTTGTGAAGTGACGTCATGGCGTGACTTCTTTCTAAATGCGACGAAAGTCAACATTTCTTATAACGGGGGAAATTGTTGTCGAGACCAATTTTCGTACTGGTGAACAGCGTTTGTAAGGAATTAAGTGACCTGAAGAGAGAGTGGTTGGTTAAAGAGAGATAGACAGCGTTTGTTCTTAGTTCAATTAGTTTGTAGCGTTACTAAATGTAGGAAGATACGATAAAGTATGTGGACAAAGAAAGAGGATTTTTTTCTATGTTACATTATGTCATATCATTTCTTTGTTTTTGATCAATTCTCGAGATACAAAATTGAAAGTACTCGAAAGAAAGAAAGCAGACTATATGATGTTTATAAGAAACCTTTGCACTTTGTATACGTATTTATAACTTTTTCATTAGCCAGTGAATTATATTGCCTTTTAGACTTTATTTTTTGTTTTACTATTGATTTTATCATTATTTTCATTTTAGATGTTTTAGCAGGTATTAACTTGAAAACTCGGAAACAATTTAATTGCAGGAACAAATGTAGACGAACATTGTCAAAAATGTAGGTACAACGTTGCAGTTTCTGAGCAGAATCTGTGGGGTTTGGGGGTAGAATTGCAGTGCTTTTTTTTTTAAGTGTTAGTCCTCTGTCTGACTGTATTGTTCTACTTACAAGCTCTGTGTTGATTTAATAAATAGCAAGTATAATGATAAATTGATTGATAAATGTAACATCCATGCATATACCAAATTAACTGTACCACCTATTTTACTGAAGGACCTAGATATATTAATGTTATGTTTGAGAGAATGGTTATTTAGGTTTCAATGAAGATAAATGCAAGGTGTCACTTAGGAAAATAGAAATCCAAAAGGTATTAAGATTTCAGTAAGGCTTTCAGTATAGTCTCACATAATACATAACTTGTGAAAATGGAAAATCCTTCAGATTGCAAAAAATATAATTGGTATTAAGAAAGATTTTTAAAAAAGGTAAATGAGAGTTAAAGTTGGAGAAGCCTTTTCTCATGTAAACCAGATATGTCTCAGGTGCTGTAGGGGTCTGATTAGGGCTGTTGATATTTATAAATGAACTTCCAGAGAAATATTCATTGGCAATGCTAAACTACTAGTTGGATCAAATGAATGTATAATGGCACAGGAAAACTCAAGAAGGTCTCTGGAATCTAAAATTTAATATGGACAAGTACAAAGTAATGCATGTTGACGTAGGAAATAAGCTTTACATGTACACATTGGGTAATCAACCTTTTAGAAAATCTTAGACAAGAGAGACTGAGGTTTTGATTCTAATGAACAATTTTGAAAAACATCTCTTCAGTCATAAACAAAGCAACATCCAAAATTGGTTGGCTTGGCAGAAATAATCTATCAAAAGATTCACATGTTATGCTAGAAATTTACAAAGCAATATTTTAAGTTGATTTTGGGTAGTTGCCAGTTGAAATATATTGATGAATTTAGGAAAAATGAATCAATGAATGTGACTAGTAAATGTTTCTCTGCACTGATAAACTTGTAATTCATGATTAAGTTTCGTACACCTCTACAACTTGAATCAATATGTATTTCAATGTTAAATATGTACTCCTACTGCAAATTGTATCGGGAGATTCTTATTGAGGCATTTTTATTTAATGATTACCAATCACTTTATAAACAAAAATATACTAGATAATGTAAGTGATGAAAAAAAGATCTTGGTACCACAACAACAGACAAAGTATCATTTTCTATGTGTGTATATACTACAAGATGGCAAACTGGAACTGTCTGAGTGAAGCCACAGTCATTGCAGAGAATATGAACACTTTCAAGTTTAGTTTGGAGAAGGAATGGTCAAGTAGAGACGAGTATTGTTACACCTACTAAAGTAAGTAATCCACACTCATCATAAATAGATGAGAAGCTAAGATACAGTAGTAACCTGCCAGTTTAATTACTACCTGATATCTCTGAATGATATAAGGTACATATTGCCAGTGCTGCTGCTAAGATGAACTGATTAAAGATACATTTTCATGTACAGACACGGATTCAATCACACTTGGAGGAAGATGAAAAAATCTTTCACAAAAAGTCTAGAGACAAGCAACTAAGTTAGTATCAGAAATCACAATGTATGAGTTATTTGGATAGGTTAAAGGGTTTAGGGTGAACGTCATTCGAAAATAGGAGGAATAAGGGAGACCTAAAAGAAATGTTCAAGATTGTGTGTGGTTTAGAATTAGCAGACTCTTATGTATTTTCACTCTAAGAGTACAAGGGACAGAGGCCACACATAGGGTAGAAGTAGATTAGATATTTTTAGCAACAGAGTAGTAGAACAGTGAAGTGCCACCAGCAGATATAAATGATCATAAAAAGACAGGATGTTTAAGGTTCAGGATATTGTGTAAATATGATTGTTATGATGGATGTTCGTATATACAGTTTGAATAATTCTTCATAATGTTCTAATGATAAGGTAAGAGGATTCAGCTCTATTCCTTGGTCTTCATGCTATCATTCTCCTGGCTTTTTCTGCATTGATGGAGCAGTCTGTCATCATTACTGCTTGAAAATCTGCGTGTGGGACCAGTTCATATAATAGCCAAAATGTCTTTAAATGGACGCAGGTCTATCCAAAGACTGACAAATTAAATTTTCATGAATAGTAGAATGTTTCTCGTTGCTGACAAGATGGGCATGTATGTGGTGCAAGTCAGGACACTTGGTCTGTGCCTTTATTCATGTAGGGTATATGATAAATGGCAAATCGATGAAGCCTGAAATGACATCTTGCATCAATCACCCAAATGATACACAGCCACTCAATGACCACCAGCACCAGATGTCTTTTTCACTAAAAAGGAGGGTTGAACTCATTCTGTGACAAGTTTTAAATCTTTGGGACACTTGGATAGTCCTTTACTTTTGAGGATGTTGAAGATCTTATATTTCTCTTATTTTATTGTGAGAATATTGCGGGACACAACCCTTCCTTTGTAGAGTTGGCACTGGGCCTCTATTCACTGCTGTTTTGATGAAGCCTACAGCTATAATATATCCAGTTAATATTGGGGTTAAATATGTTGTTGGATTTTTTTGTATAGTTTTTTAACGGTTGCATGTTTAGTTTTGATTGCAGAGAAATTGGCATCCCCAATGCCTAGGGGCCACACCTGTTAGTTGCGCAGCAACAGCTTTATGTAGATGGGCAATAAAACTGTCTCTCGGGCTCATTTGTGGGTTTAAAGATGGGCTGTGGGTAAAGGAAAAGTGATTATATTTTGGGGTGGATCCAAGAATTGATTTTAGAGATATATTTTTGCATTTTCTTTCGTACTTTTCTATATTCCCTTATGTCCACTCAATATCTCAGAAAGTTCTCAATGAATTTCAATGAAATTTTGTGGAAGATTGGGCAGTAGGCTACAGAAGAAATGATTTAGGACAGATCCATGCACAATGCATAATTGGAAGAAATGTACATTCAAAGTTGTCCAGAAAAACTGGCCACATTTTTTTCTTGATCTGGTTGGATTTTAGATATGATTTAACCTGGTTGCCAAGATTCTACCTGCCAAAAATAACTATGCTATTTTTACAGGTAAGGTATGCATCAGTTAACTTATTCTCAAATTTTCAATTTTCTAGGGGTCAGGTTGGAGATTGGGTTCAATGTACTGAAGTTGGTCCCAAATGTAAAGTTACACAACCTCTCTCTCTCAATGTTGAGAAATGGTGCACAAAAAAACAAAACAATTCAATTCATCCAAGGCAATAACAATATAATTCATGTATCAACTTCAATTTATGTACATATAATTCCAAATTTGAAGAATGGAATTTTTGTTTTTCCCTGATGATAAAAAATTATTTCATTCCAAGAAAACTGGAAAAATAAAGTGCCAAGATTCCACACATAAACAATTATTTCTATTAAAAAGCTATGACTAATCCTTTGACTGAAAAAAGACATTGTTCTCCTAATGATGAAACTATGTATAAATCTTTATAGCTTGGTGCCAACATCTGAATGCCAAATTTTCTGTGTGTGACTGCTTGGCATAAGGACAACTCAGTGCATGATAACTGAGTGCAAGAGGGACCAGCAAAAACAAACTATGAAATTAAAAGAATTTATTTAGGTTCAAAAACTAGAATTATTTTGTTAGTTGAAATGTTTTAGTGAATTAATTTACTTCTGTGAAATTCAGTCTGATAATTTATAGTTTGCTGGAACAAACTATAAAACTATTTACAGTATTCAGTTAATGTTTTCTTTTCTTGTTGCTATTATCAACTTGAAGAGATAAATTCTTGAATTGATAAAATTACCATTTTTCAAAATTTCCATTTAATGTTATCTTTTGAAAATTATTTGATGACAATGCAGAATAATAGAAAAAAATTTAACTACTGAATAAGCATCAATCTCTCTCAAACAAAATTAAAATGTAGAGAAATTTGATTCTTTGAATTTAGAAATATTTGTACACAAATTGAAAAGTCAAATGTACAACTTGAAAAGCAAGGGACAGATGGGACAGTTTTAATGGAAAATTAACTTATCTTGGACTGTCATGGAAAAACTCCCACTATCCATGAATGAGTTTTTCATATTAAATCAGTAACAATATTCTGTTTATACATTAGACCATCTCATTCACACAAATAGATATATTGTGGGTGATTATCAACTATCCTGGCTCCTGAATGTGTAGCAAGAAACTATCAGGTAGCTAAACACCGAAAGTAGACTGACTGCAAAAAGCAGAAGATAGCCTCCTTGTGTTGTCAAGTTTTTGTTGTTGTGAATTGGTATTGAAAATAAATTTGCATGTTAAACAATTTTTGATATTTTCCTGGCTTATACATCTATTTCTATGTCCTATATTTATTCTATGAAAAACTCTACAGGCATAGCAAAATGGTAGATGAGTAGAGTTCAAGTGACAGACTTGTAAATTGTTCAAATTCTTCCCCTTTCCACTCTGAGAACTTGAAGCAAAGCTATCTGCTACCAATAGAATTGAGTTTCTTCTTTTTTCTCTTCTTCTTTTCCTCCACTTGAACGCACGTAATATTACGCCAACTGTTTTCTTCTCATCTCTTTTTTAAAATTTCTCTTCTCAACATTTGTCTCTTAAATCTTCTTATACAGTGGTGGTTGCTTTACTATGAAAAAGACAAAGTATTCTCTGTTTTAACAGAACATAATTTTGAACTTTTTTAGTTTTTTATGTTCATGTTTTCTGTCAGCAAAATTATCAAATCTCTCTCTACTTATGTAAAAAAAGAAATCATGAAAAAAAACAACATATTCTAATGAATCTTTGGAATGTGAGATATGAAGATGAAAGTTATGTTGTTTTTGCTTCAAGATCATAACTGGTGTGGTACAATAACACTTGTTTTGTTGCTTAATTGTTGAAATGTTAACAATTGTTCTCATTAAATTTTGATGGACAATGAAATATCTTGTTTCTGATGCAATGAAATTTATGGAAAAGTAAAAATGCAAGTCTCTTAATCCAATTCAATTTAATTGTTGTTGTTTCCAGAACTGCAGAATATTATTTTATTTAATAACTGGACACAATATATGGAATATATATTGAGATCATAGAAACAAAAAATGAGTTTTTATAATTTTAATATTGTAAGTAATGCATGAGTTTGGTATTTCCTTTAATAATACTTCTTCTTTATTCACAGATACTGCAAAGAGAAATTGATGGCCATAAACTATAATCATCGATTTGATGTTGGGAATTGAGAAGAAACCATTTTTTGAACAAGCATTTACACATATTCTTGGCAGTCTTGTGACTATACGTTTTCACATTTCAAACTACATTTGCATACATACTCATTGGAGAGAAATGTACTTTTGTGCTGCGTACAGATCATTTTTATTGGCTTCAATTCTTAGAATATAAATGCCAAGAGACACTGAAGAGAAAACCATCTCATGTTGAGTATAGATCAACATTTTTGCAGAACAAATTGAAATTATCACATGCAAACAAAAGCATTTATTCTTTATTAGTCTATAGATCAGCATTTGAAAGTACATATGCAGACACGTACTGGAGAGGAAGAAATTTCAGCTGAGTGTTCGGATCAGCTTCTTTGAAAATTTTAAATTGGAATAGAAAACATGCAAACACTCACTGGAGAGAAACCCTTCTCTTGTGAAATTTGTGGATCAGCATTTACTGAGAATTTGCACTTGAAAGAACACATGCGTACACACGCTAGAGTGAAACGCTTCTCTTGTGAAGTGTGTGGATCAGCATTTCCAAATAACTCACTTTTGAAAATACACATACGAAGACACACTGGAGAGAAACCATTCTCTTGTCAAGTGTGTGGATCAGCATTTTCACTGAAGGGTAATTTGAAAAAACACATGCGAACACATACTGGAGAGAAACTTTTCTCTTGCCAAGTTTGTGGGTCAGCATTCTCAAATAACTCACATTTGAAAGTACATATGCGAACACACACTGGAGAGAAACCCTTCTCTTGTGCAGTGTGTGGATCAGCATTTTCACAGAATGGTAGTTTGAAAAAACACATGCGAACACACACTGGAGAAAAACCCTACTCTTGTCAAGTGTGTCGATCAGCATTTACAGAGAATTCACATTTGAAGCAGCATGTGCGAACTCACACAGGTGAGAAACCCTTCTCTTGTGAAATGTGTGGATCAGCGTTTTCAAAGAACTCGCATTTAAAGATACATATGCAAACACACACTGGAGAGAAACCCTTCACCTGTGAAGTATGTGGATCAACATTTTCGACAAATTCTCATTTGAAATCACACATGCGAACACATACTGGAGAGAAACCCTATTCTTGTCAAGTGTGTGGATCAGCATTTTCAGATAGTTCAGCTCTGAAGAGACACATACGGACACACACTGGAGAGAACCTATAATTTTGTCAAATGTGAGGATTAGCATTTTTGGACCATGATTTGAAAAAGCTCATGCAAACCTACTCTTGAGAGAAACCTTACACTCTACGTGTGGAACAGCATTTTTACAATGTTAAGCTTTGAAGGAGCACATTCAAACACGGTATGAAAAGAAACAAAAAAATGGAAAATCACATCAAAATTATGTGTCAAGTAGAAAAACAAAAATGAAAAATTGGTTTTGTCTTTTTTGTTCTGTTATTTATTTAATTGAATTTTTTTGAAAATCCAGCTGAATAGAAGGGAGAAGTAATTACTAAATGCAAGCAATGTGCAGGCAGTGAAAATATTCATTCATTAAATTTCTCATTAATTATAATAAAACACAAAAGAACAGAATATATTTTTTTTCAGGTAGTAGTCGTAGTCATGGCCTCATTTCATTTATAGATATTTGTTTTAGATGTAACGATGTCTTGTACAGGTTCTTTTAAACTCACTTGGCAGCAGAATGAAAAACAATCATTAAGAATGAACCATCTGATAGAGAAACAAAACATGAAACACAAAGTGTTGTTCTTTATTTTAGATAATTTATATTTAAAAGCGAGTTAAAAAACATCCAGGTATCTAAAATTAAATGTGAATTTAATTAACATCTATATTATTAAAAGATTACTTTTTTCATCCAAGTGATTGAGTTTGGGTATTGATCAAGGCCTATTTTCAAAAGACAGCACAATGAACTAGATGGTCATTATTAATCAAACATGTAACTAGTATTCTTGTGTTTTTATTAAGGAATACTAATTTTTTTCTCACTAGAAAAAATGAAACCCAACTAGGAATGAATTGCTTGTTTATTAATTTTGAAAAAAATGATTATCAAAAATAAGATGGCAGCAATTTTTTTTTCCTAACAAATGGCTTCATTCATTCACAATTTGGAATATTTTTATTTCTAAAAATATCACAATCAGCTCCAGAGACTGCATTAAATGACAACTAGGAAATACCTAATTTTGCATTAATATTCATAAATAAACAGTTGCACCAATTTTTCTCATTGGAAAAAAAAGCACAAAAAAAAGAGTTGTTTGTTTATTATTCGTAGCTGAAATAAAAAAGCTTTTTTTCAGTTTTGTAGAGGCTTTTTTAAAATGATTGAAATGATTCATTTTGTTAGGAAAGTTTGAACTTCCAACACAACATACAAAGCAATTGAGAGAGAACATGTGTATAATTAATGTATTTATACTTCAACATATATATATTCATAACTTTTACATTTTCCAATGAAGTATATCTCATTTTGGATGATGATATTTACATTATCATCATCAGTCTTTTAGCATCTGTCGTTGGACATAGACCTTCCCCAAGATTTGCCAGACCTCTCTCTTATGGGCTTTGGGGAGCCTGTACTTCATGAATTTATCTAACTCGTTATGCCATTTTACTTTTTGTGGGACCAAATTTCACATATGATCTCTGCGGATCCACATTGTGAGTTGTGATGTCCAGTGGTTGTCTGACATTCTTGTCCAGCCCATTCTCGGACTCCTATCTCCTCTCTTATATACTGTGCTGTCTTATGATTCTTTCATGTGCATGTTGCATAGTTCCTAGTTTAAGGGTCAATCTTTCAGTTAGGTTCCATGTTTCTGCACTATAGCTGACTATTGGGAGGATGCATTGGTTTTATACCTTTCTTTTTAATACTTGTAGAATTTGTGTTCTTGAAAGTCGAGCTTGCTCTACCGAAAGCTTGCCAGCCGAGTGTGATTCTTTGCTTGATTTCTTTTTTCTTTTGAGGACTTCATGGAGACTCGTTAACATGTTTGTTGTACACAACATTAGTTTGGCTGAAATTCATGTAAAATCCAGCATACATTTATCCTGAAATATATATTTATATGATAATTTATCCATACATTACAATTAATCCCATCGTTATTTTTGACATGTACTATGCTAGTATTTTTATATTATAGAAACAAATATTGACAATTGTAGCCTATTGCCCAAAATTGTTTGAACAGTGTTGGAGGTTTTGAATAGCAGAGACTTTGTTCTTTTTCTTGTTTTGTCCATCATACAAGGGAAGAAAAAGACTACATTAAATTGAAATAATAGTACAGGGAAAAAATAATACTTGACAGAATAATAATTCTTGTTTTGGAGCATCATCATCATCAGTGTTGAATGATGCCTTGATTCAGAGGATATTTTGACGGCAGAACTGAAATTTAAAAATATATTCATGCAACTATCGCACAACCCAATGAATGTTATAGGCTACAAAAAAAGATTCTGTTGAAAAGAGGAAAAAACAGAATCATAAACACTAGATTCATTTAATGACTTTTCCAGTGGCTGTTGTTAAAGAATTTGCCATGGGAAAATTTAGCTCAGTTCTCATGCAAACTTAACCTATTTCACCAAAAATTTAAAGATAGGTCCCCCAAAGATCAGTTGAAATTTTAATCAATGTTGACACAGTGGGGCTGATGTGTATCAACGCTTGCCTGAATGGTTACCTCCCTCTTCTACTATCAATTCTGAATGTGACAATTCTTTTGTATGTAACAACAATGACCAGGGCCAGACCAAAAACCAGTGATGTCATGCATATATATCAGTCATGTACACAAAAACTGATGACAAATTCACTCTCAATTTTAAAAGCCTTAATCAGGGACTGTTTTCACTAAAGTTCACAATTCTTATCCATAGGAACTACAAATAGAAGAGTTGTAATGGGACATATAGTTTTGGAATAATATTGTAAGGAGAAATGAATTGTTTCGTTTATTTTTTGGATTTTAAGGTATCAAGGGAGTTTGATGCTACTGCAGACAAGCTTGTTATTTACTTTTTTTGTGACAACTTCTGAAAATGAAGACTACTCATCATCACTGTCAATAATTAAACAACCATAGCATAAAAATTTGAAGTTATGTAAAACAAATTCCTTTGAAGAATAGATATGGTCGGAATAAATTCTATTTATGCCATCACTGGCGTTTTCCAAAACATCTAGATTAGGGTAAAGAAAACAATTAGAAATATTTTGCATCTATATTCTCCAGGAATTATCAAAACTATCAATAAATCAGTCAAAATAAAGCCTAAAAAATTGTCAAAGTTTTTTTCCAGAAATCAAAAGAATTATTTTGCCTATTTTCAAGTCAGTGGACAAAGTAGTATGGATGGGGGCACTGGAACACACAAACCAAGAAACACATGCACATATGAATAAGGATAGAACCCTCTGCCATCTTTGATGATTAGGGTTCACCATAGCACCATTAACATGACCAGAAGACTATGGTGGTCCCAGCCAATCAAAAATCAGGGTTGATTTAAGAAATTTTTTTTTTCCACAAAAATCACATTTTTAACTTTCGACTTTCTCAACCCATTTGCATAGTTATCTTCTCTGATTGATGAGAATCTATCCACAAAGTTTTTTATAAGTCCCATATTTTGTCTTTTGTTGTAGTACTCATGTTGATTGAAATTCAGTGAGAACTTTTAGAGATATTGCGTTGCTATTGTCATGTGAATACATATCTTTGTTAGCAAATAGATAACTTTGAATGGACTCCCTAGTAAGTTGTCCAAGCAAGCAAGTGAAGCTTGGGTTTTAATATGGACCCATTCTTTACTATAAGAAAAAGTGTCCATTGCAAGTCATTGGCTTATACACAGATCTAGAAATAACAAAAATATTTATGCAAAAATACAAAATCTAACAGATGTTATATGCAAAAAACTGGAACCCCCCCTATTTTGCTAAAAAGATAAACAGATGAAATCATAAAAAGTGAATTCAGTTCATGAACCTGATAGCAGTTGCATCCAAAAAAATACTTGATTTAAAAATACTTACCGTGAACAGATTTGAAACCTGTACAGGAATGACCATCAGATTTATCGCCCACTGCCTGAAGTACTCCGTCATCACAGCACTGGTAATCAAACATTTCATTTTAGCGTTCAGATAGAATGCTTTCCCCTTTAAATGTTATAGGCAAGAAAAACAGGATCCCTTATTTTGTTGAGATATAATCAAGAAATAAAGCCTAAAATCATATTGAAAATTTTTGTGCTCCCCTCATCCAAATCTCAATCATTTTTTCTTTTTTTTTTTAATATCAAAATTCGTTTAGCTAATGATAGCTCAACCGAACTGGAATCTGTACTTGGAAAATCTTTTTTTGGGGGGCTGTGTCCTAGTTTTGATGTAATCAGTGAGGGAGTTCTATCAAATGCTACATAAGAGTAATCAGTCATAAAAAATTTTGTAAACTAGCTGAGCGATGCTTGAGGTTTGCAGTTGTTCAACTGCATGTCTCCTTGATATAAATTGAGCTTTTACACAAATTAATGATTTCTATTTTGTAAAATTCAACGAATCTATTAAAATTTATGTTGTTTTATAGAGACTTTCATTGTGAATTAGTGATGTTCATTGAATAAGTTGCGTCTTTCGCCTTTTATTGTGCACTGATCACCAAGAAAGTCTGAATTTTCAAAAAACATACATGAATGCTACCACAAACTAGGGATCATTTTAGCATAAACCTGGACTGCAAATCAAACCACCCTCATTTTACACCCTATTTTGGTGATGGGGATTTACAAAAGTAGATGTTGAAGATTACTTCTTAAAAAGCAAATTAATACCACTCTTTCTTTACAATGTTAGGAAAAAAGGTTGGGGCTAATGTTAGAAGTGGAAGCTTATAATTAAAAAAAAAAAGAGGTATTAGGGGTATATTATTTAAAATGAATGAACTTAACATGATCTTTCAAGTTCATTTTTATATTCAATTTAATTTTTAATTATTTTGAACATTTCTTTCAAAATAATGCCAACGTTTCAATTTACTATGTTAATACTTCATACAAGAAAAGTTTCACCTAATTTTTTATGCAAACGAACAAATCCTAAGCCTTTTTTTGAACATCATGCATTGCTTCTTGCTTCTTGCTTAAAAAAGAATTAGAAAAATATTTTCTCATTGAAAGTGAGAAAATTAAAAACAATTAAAATCTCACTTTCAATTGTAAATCATGAAAGAATCACTGTGAGTGAATAAACGAAATTTGCTGTGAAAAAAGGGTGTAATTCTTTTATTTCTCCTCATTTGTGTGCCGTTTTCAACATCGAGTGAGCATGGGTGTGGAACTTGACACTTCACAATTGGGATCACCGTTAGTTAGTCGATAAATTACAGGGGAAGTAACTTAACCTTAAAAGACAATAGTTATTTCCCCTGAATCAGTCAATTGTTCTAGCATCTAAGGGAAAAAAACAGTAAGAATATCCGTATCGTGCGTAAATGAATCACAGCAGTCTATGCGATCACCAAAAACTCATTATCTAATGATCTGAAAAAAACACAAGATGTGGGGATTGTTGGTCCAAAATAAAAACTGATCTCAAAAAGCACTCATTTCACGAAAGAGAAGAACATTTTTAGATGATGGCTATTGGAGTACTAATGCAAATTTTCAGGCTTCTAGCCCCCAAAATGTGAAGAGGAGCTCCCAGAGACGCATGCGCACAGACAAGCAGAGAGAGAAGAATCTGTAGCCCACTTAGCTGGTTGGTTGGGCGATCCATTTGTGGAGCTATGGTAATTCAAATTAGGCAGAGGAAGACAGGAGAGAAACATTCTTCAAATTTTATTTTTTCTCAACTCTGGTTTTCTGTTATGATTTTAATTTTCAGAATCCATTTATAATGATTCTATCTTCATAATTTGTTTGTAAATGTGCATATACATTCAGAAGGGCATGGGCTCAGTTGGGAAAAACACACTCCATCATTTAGTTCAGTGGTTCCCAAGCTTGGGGTCGCAGACCTCTGAGGGTCTACTAAGGTACCCTCGGCTACGCCCTGCTATTGATTTTTGAACATCATAAATGAGAAACCCAAAATACTTATCTATCCATATCTTAGATAAAAGATAAGACCTAAAAATACAACAAGCACATAAAACTAGAAAAATACAATGAATCACTGTAACATATGATAGATTATAACTACACCCAAATATGTATACTAATGAAACTTGATTACAACTACTACTACCATGAATTATCATAATGTATGTGATAACTATATAACTTCACCTAAATATACTAAATAAACTGTTTGCTACTATTACTGCTACTATAAATTGCAATAACATCATGTTCTACTTGTAGAACAAGTAGCTGAAAGCCAAGTGCTACTAATGTGTCTTCTATTGAAATACATTTTCGAAATCTTGATTAAAAGGGCACTAATGAAGAAGAAGAAGAAGAAGAGTAAGGGTTCAAGCATTACATTCAGCTTTTTATATCCTATTATTGTTCATGTACATTTCCACTAGATTATTATTATCATTATAAATACAGGTATACCTTGATTTGTGTGGCTAATTTGTTCCAGTTTTCCGTACTGCTCAAGGGCTTATTATAATTATAAAAATCTTTACAGCAATACTTTAACTAATCTGAGTGCACCATTGACAAGACCTAAAAAAAATGGGTTCTACTTAAGGGGGTTTGTTGACATCTAAATACTGCAGAAAATGTCATTTTTTGGATAAGATGGCTGCCTGCCGTGAGAAATAGATTTATTATGAGTATCCTAAATTATGAAAATCATGGCAAGATAAATGAAAAAGTAGGACAACCTGTTCTAAAATCAATTGAAACAGTCGGTGGAAATTTCAAAATTAAACAAAAAGTACATAAGCTCTATAAGCTAATCTGTGTATTGTTTGAATTTTAGTATATGTACTGCCAAAGCAAATAGATTTGAAGAGCACAGATAATATCATATACCAGACTAAATGTAAATGACATCTTGGCCTTGCCAGATAGCTCATTTGCATACATTTTAAATAAAATGCTAAATCATTAAATACAGTTTTAAATACAAATATTAACAGTAAACATGATTTATTACACAGTCAATTATTATCAACTACAATTTGGTAATACAAGATTGAATTGATCCAATATTATCAGCAAAGATGAGATTATCCATTTACCTACACTTCTAAGCCAACTTGAGCAGATATCATATGTATCAGCAGGAGTTTTGGTTACATATCTTTATCCTAAGATCATTATGAAGTGGAAGGATATATAATTGATAATGATTTTGTGTACATTTCCTAATTGCAAAGATGCATCAAGGTATTTCCATGGGTCCAAATTATGTACTTCCATTTATTCATCTAAACCCTAGGTAACCACCTGCTAGATGTAGGTATCAATATAAACAAAAATAGCTGCATTCTTTTGGCGGAACATTTTTTTGTTAATACAGTTCGACCAAACAAAAAGAATTCCAGACAAGCATTTCAGGTATGGAAAAGAGAGAGAAGAGAAAAAGTTAACAAATAAATGTTTACATAAATGCAGAGATGTTTGTATTTTATTAAATGTACATTTTAATGTCGCAGATAAACATAAGTAAACAATCACACCTGGAAGGGATGGGTAGAAGAAAAACAATGAATTAGATGTATATATCATCTGACAACAATTATAAATGCGTTATTTTTATTAGAAACTATTTGAACTGACATCCTAAATGATATCTTAACATTTACATGTTGGTGCATGCCACTAAAAATAGCAATTTTGTGCATTAATATTTTTGCATCTATTTCCAGAAAATTTTAATATAAAATATACAATAAAATTGTCAAAAAAGCTAAAAATCACACCAATTAACCTGACCCAACTGACAAGACCTGACCAACTAGATTATCTTACAACTAACCTGATTCACCCCAATGATTTTTCTTCATTATATATGATCATTCTATGTGAAATATCAATGAATAATGTCATGAATATTTGTATATCGGTTACGATCGTTTTTAAAGACATTTAGAATAGAAAGTGTTAAAAATGTGTCAACATAACCCACTGACAATAAAACCATAAAACATAGGCAAAAGATTTGTAATGGTATTATTGAGGGAGTGCTATGTTATTAAGTATCTGATGTTTGTCAAAACATGAATGAATATAAGAAGACGTGTGTGTCATAGTCAACAACGAGAGATGTATTTATTACACTAAAATACAATAGTTGAATAAGTTTGTTAAGATACTCTTGGAAGTTATTGAGAAGTTCATGATATTAGTAAGTGTAAAGCGTTGAATTCTTTTGATAAAAGTTATATTTGTCTATGGAGGAATGGGTTCGTAATATGAATTATATGCGTTTACCTGTATGCAATTCCGTGCTTGCTTTGAAATACTCTGTATATATGCTTGTGTGAACCAAGGTAAATGTGTATGTATGTGATGTGTTTATAATTATAAAGAGAGAGAGAGAGAGAGATAGCCACCGTCTTTGTCCTGGGACGAACGTGTATTTGAAGACGTAAAAGTAGACCCCTGCATCTACCAAGTACAACGAGTCTCTGTGAAATCCTCAATACAAGAAAAATCAAGCAAAGATCAACCTTTAATAATAGGAAAATTCTACAAGTGCTAAAAAGGAGGGTATACAACCAATGCATCCTCCCTATGAAGCTGAAACATGGGACCAAACCAAAAGACTGACCCGACGTGCACGAGAGAGAGAGAGAGAGAGAGTCATGTTCAACGTGGAGAGATCACAAGACAGCGCAGTATATTAGAGGAAAAACAGGAGTCCAAGATATAGGATCCGTAAGAAAACTCAAATGGTAATGGGCTGGTCAGGTTGCGAGAATGTCAGGCAACTGCTGTACATCACGACTCACAACGAGAATCCCTGGAGATCATATGCGGGACCGACAAAATATAAGAGGGCGTGACAAACTAGATAAGTCCAGAAAGTAGTGACTCCGTGACACCGACGATTGAGAGGTCTTGCGAATTTTTAGGAAAGGTCTATTTGTAACAACGGACGCTAAAAAGCTGATGATGATAAATGTCATCTTGTAAAGAGTAAGTGTGATCTTATATTGAGCAGATTTCAGCAAAACCCTTCTTCTCGTTCTAAACCAAGTTGGTGATTTTGTTTTTCCCTTGGTTAATGATTCATGAGGTGTCGCAACCATTCTAAACGTGATTGAACAGGATTAGGTCAACGGTCGAACTCGATGTTGTCAGTGTTTCTCTGAATTTTTGAGATGAGGTATTCTTATTATTTCTATTATTATTCTTGGTTGTTTTTCATACAACGTTTCGGCTACCAGATGATACCTGATGAAGGCCGTAGAGTACAACGGCCGAAACGTTGTATGAAAAACAACCAAGATGAGGATAGTCCGAATAATAATAGAAAAAAAAATAATCGATGGTGTCAATCTTTATTTCATGGTTTCATCTTCTTGTTGTATTTATGACAACACCATGGCTGCCTTCATGTCTTTATATTAAAAAACGAACAAATTTAGAACTTGTCGCCAATCAAGCGAAAAAGCTCAAAATCTTCCTTCATCGCCAATACGGATACTTTTTCCAACCACAAAAGATATTTTTCAGTAAGTTGACTTTAAGAGAACGATTCAAGATCCATTTTAAAGATTCGTAAAGTCTGAATCAACGAAATCGTTATAAAAAATGGATTGCATTAATTGAATACGTCAAAAGTTTCTTGGGGACTTTTGTTCGTTTCTAAGGGAAAGTAACATTTTTAGGGGAAGCGGGTGAATTGGCTCTTACTTGGGTGATCAATTTACACTGAACGTACAATGTGAACCCGGGCCTAGGCTTCGTGATACCCAAGTTCAGTTTTCAATATACATATCTCTTATACTGGACGCTGAATCCTTTCCTTAAGAAACTCATGGTTGGTGTTTAGGGCTATGGTTAGTATTTATGGTTAGTTAGGGCTAATGTTTAAGGTTAAGGTTAGTGTTTATCGTATGGTTTAGGTTTTAGGGTGAGTGTTAGGATTATATAAGTCAATAACGGAACGAATCAAAGCAGAAAAATTCAATGGTAATTTGGCCACTGCGATTTCAAGAGATATGTGCACCAAACTGCCGCTGTAGTTTGTGTTTAAATATCATCCACATATTCTAAATGTTCTTAGTTTGTAAAAATTGTGCCCAAAATTTTGAAAAAATACGGGTCAGAAAGTCAGGGTCCAGTTTCGGGGGTATTTGTATCGAAAATTGAACATTGGGGTCGGAGGGAGGGACACAAAGCCCGGGTCAAGTTTTACATGATGTGTACATTGTAAATCGATCACCCACTTATGAGGCAATCCACTCGCTTCCACTGAAAACATTTATTTGCCTCGAAAACGAAAAAAGTCCCCCCTCCCCAAACTATAGTTTTATTCAATTGAAACTATTTGTTGTGCAGAGGAAAATGTTTTCATACAGATTTCAATATTTTTGATTTAACGAATCCAAGATCCATTGTGTCCAGAGAAACTCTGGCATTTTTATGGGTCAACAATGGCTTCAAAAAACCCAGAGATTTTAGCTGAAGTTGGAGATAATCCTTTAAGGCCTCTTCCGGTTCCTTTTTCCCCCCAACGATTTAGAAAACAACCCCAGACACATAGTATATTCATACCGCAGGGGGTGAGCATATAGACTAGTCACGGTGCAGAGCATTAAGCATAAAAGAATGTGATTATGAACACCACGTATTACAAAAACTGAAGAGTGAGCTCTTCAATCTTTATCCTTAACTTCTCTGTTATAGAAGCAGCGAGTCCATTTGCAAAAATGTTTCGTTGAGGTTTACCGACTGATAGTCCATCAATGTCCATTATGGGCACTCAACTGTCGGTAATGACTCGTTAAATTGTATTACGGAGGACGTTGTTTTTTTCTACTTTCACTGATTCTTGGCCAATGTTTTTGGCGACTGCAGGACTCTCAACCATCATCGATGCTTGAGATGGACAGATGGCTCGGCTCCCCATTTTCGACCGTTTTTCTTTTCCCATTTAGGAAATTGGAATTAATATTTTTGAATGGGTTTTGTTTACAAATAAATGCGTTGAAGAGACAAATCTAAGTTCAACGTAACAACCATCTCCATATACAATTTACATTTAGAAAAATCTTATTCAACATGAAAGTACCCGTCAATTCAAGTGATAAAAATGTGTATGTGTTAATTTGTTTTCTATCCCAAATTATCTAGATTTATCTAAGATATTCTTAAAAGTATTTATACTTGTACTATTTATCACATAAGTTGATAAACAAGTATCTCTAAATTCTCTAGGAGTAAAAATGAATTGGTTCTGCAACTTTGTAGGACCTTCAATCTATACTATGATGACTTAACGATTATCGAGCTAACGCTGTTCTTCACCACCTGCGTACCAACCGCCACCTGTCTTATCTCAAGTGCTTTTCGGTTCGAGACATGTTTAGTCGATTGTGTGGTGCTCTGCTTACAATAGAAACCTTTACTGGGATGAACACATATTTTGTGGCTATCTTTGCGTCTCTAATGATTTCGAAAAAGAATAGAGGGAGAATTTTTTTTACCATTGAGTGAAAAGACGAGAATTGACGCTTTCTAAACGACTCTCTATAACAGGAGGTATTTTTTTTCATTCGTAATAATAAATGCATTCGCTCGAGGAATTATCTTCATACTTTTTATAAGAACAACCTGATTTTGAGGTGAAGTTACCTGTTGTATTGTCTCCTAGTAAGGGGTACAATTTACTACACAAGTTCAATGCCGGACTAGACGCTTACTGTCGATCCACGTAATAAATTTCCGAACGAATTTCAATGAGGTTTCATAGAAAGGGTGAATCTTGGAATTTCTTAGCTACATGTTCACAACACAATACCCCAATGGGTTCCTTAAAATTTTGCAGAAGGGTAGACAATTAGCTAAGGAAAAAGTCTTCACAAATTAGAAGCAGTTCCATAATTTTTGACGGTCACCTGCCCTACATCATAGCTTTATGTACACAGCAAAATATCTCCGAATGATCTCAACGAATTTCAATGAAATTTTGTGGAAGGATGCACAATCCACTATCGAAAAAGTGTTTACATTTTGGGGCGGATCCAGGGATTTTCCAGTCACCTCTCCTGCAACGTAGCTGTATGTACACTACTCAATATCTCAAAAAGTTTTGAAAGAATATCAGTGAAACTTTGTGGAAGTGTAGGTAATGGTCTAAGTAGGAAGTGTTTACATTTTGAAGCAGACAGAGAAATCTTCACAGTCACCCTCCCCCTACATCGTAGCTATATGTACATAGCACAATGTCTCCAAAAGTTCGCTGTGAATTCCAATGATGTTTTGTTGAAGGGTAGATCCAGGAATTTTGGTGCAGATCCAGGAATTTTTTACAGTCATTTCCCCTGTATCGTAGATATATGTACGCAACACAATATCTCCAAAATTCCGCAGTGAATTTTAGTGAAATTTTGTGGAAGGGTTTGCTATGGGCAGAATCTTGAAGAATCGTTTAGATTTTGCGGCGGATTCAAGAATTACCTACGGTCACTTCCCCTGCGTGTACTCAGCACAATATCTCCAAAAGTGCTCAATGAATTCCAGTGACACTGTGTCCACACTTCCACAATGTGCTATGAATGAAGTGTTAACCTTTTGGGGCGGATACAGGAACTTTCTGCAGTCACCCTCCTCCTGCATGGTAACTATGTAAACACAGCACAATACTTCTAAATATCCTCAATAAATTTCCATGAAATTTCGTTTAAGCGCAGTTAATATATTTTGGCGTGGATCCATGAATTTTTCACAATAACCTCCCCTGTATCGTAGCTTTATGTTCATACAATAATAGGGTGGTCAATATATTTTGGGATGGATCCAGGAAATTTGTATAATCACCCTCTTGCATAATAACTGTACGTGTACAACACAGTATCTCCAAAAGTTCTCAATAAATCGGGCAATGGACCAAGGAAGATGTGTTCACATTTTGGAACAGATCCTGGAATATCTAGAAGTTACCTTTCAAGTATTTTGGTTGAAATCAACTCCATTGAAAAAATACCTTCTTCAGCTTCTAAAAGATCCGTTTTGCCTTTTCTTCTGCAAAACTCATTTCACCTTTTCTTCTGCAAGACTCGTTTTGCCTTTTCTTCTGCAAGACCCTTTTTTTCTTCTGTAAGACTCGTATTACCTTTTCTTGTGCGAGACTCGTTTGTCACTTCTTCAACAATACTCGTTTTGCGTTTTCATTTACAAGACTAGTTTTACCATTTCTTCAGCAAAACTCGTTTCACCTTGTCTCCTGTAGGACTCATTTTACCTTTTCTTCAACGAGATTTGTTCTGTTTTTTCCTGCAAGACTTGTTTTGCGTTTTTTTCTACAAGATTCGGTTGTGCCATTTTTTCACAGGATGCAATTTGAAATCCTTTTTCTTTTGTTCTCCAGTCTAAACATCATTTTTTTCTTTCCACCTCCTGAAACGACCTTTTTCAATTTCATTTCCGTTAGATCACTATTCCCACGACTAAAATTCTTTTCTCTATTGCACATTTTCACGATTCAGAACTGGATTGCATCAACACTCTCAATTACGTTGGTTTTGTCAGTGACTGACTTGGCATCACTTATCGCGGTCACTTCTACGGCATTTTTTAAATTTTTTAACAGTTTGTCCAATTTTGCAGATTGACAACGCGTCATTTGCATTTAAATCTTTCACCTTTGGAATCTCATTTCTGGCAGCTCTTTGATTTCTGTCATCCCGGTAGAACTACTTGGCATCTGTTTTGAAAATCTGTCCACGATCGACAGTTCTGCTAAAAGCCTAAAGAATAAAGAGATATGAAAAATGGACTAAATTTTATAGACAAAATAGAATATTTAAAACTGATGGAAAAAATCCTTCCGAGAAAAAAAAACTTGAAGAGAAGTCTTTAGGTTATCCCTAGAGATGATGATATTTCATTATGGAACACTGACCTCTTCCTTTCTTATTCGAATAGGATGATAACATCCAGTAATGTCAGCGTAAACTGTGATATATTCCAAGAAGATTCATTATCCATGGAAGGAGACAGAGAAATAGATATAAAAGAACTAAGACAAGAAGAGATATATAAGTATTTAGGAATTAATGAAGGAAGACGAATCCAACATGCTAGTATGAAAGAGAAAGTAAGGAAAGAATGCTTCAGAAGAGTGAGTGCAGTACTAAAGGCCGAGCAGAATTCAAAAAATAGAGTAAAAGCCGTTAATACGCTAGCTATCTCTATTGTGAGATATAGTTTTAATATAATTATCTGAAATCTAGATCAGATTAGAAAAATAGACACAAAAATAAGGGAACGACTAAGGGGCCACAGCTAAGGAACATAAAAGTACAAAAAAATTGCATTCGATAATAAAAGAGAGTGAGAAGTTTGCAAGAGAACTAAATATAAACTTGGACACTGGAGAATATTCACAGAATATAGATGTGGAAAAGATGAAGCAACACGTAAAGGAGCAGGGGTCATAAACAGCTTGAAGTAAAATTGGAACAGAAATCTCTGCATGGACAATACGCTCTCTGAAGCAAAGACGCTGATGTAGGCCAGAAAAAACGCCCATCAGTGGCAAGCATTAAGCAATACCAGCAGAAAATAACCGGTATGAACACTAACCACACCCAGTAATCGATGGACAGAACACCACGTATGGTAAATATCGACAGGACCATCAAAGCGAATAGAGCCGACATAATAGTCAAGGACCACTAGAAAAGAACTTACCCGTTAACATGACGGTGTCATCTGATAGAAATATGATAGTAAAGGAACCCATGGAACTAGGCAAGTACGAGGGCCTTGAAATTGAGATACAGAAGAAAAGGCACTTGAAAACACAAACTGTCTCAGTTATTGTAGGAACACTAGGGATGATCAAGAAAGGCACTGAAAAACATATCGCCAAAATCCCTGGCGAGCCTTCTCTCTGTGAAATCCATTTCAGACACAGTCTGTATTTTGAGAAGAGCTGTATCACCTGTTGTATACTAGTGCAACACACTAATAAAAACAGCGACATACGCAAAAAACTGCAAAGCATAAAATAAGACTTTGTAAAAAAAAAAAATAGAGTGAATCACATCAACCGTCTTTCGCCCAAGGTTGTTAGTAACGTTTTGGCTATAGATTGTAAACAACAGAGATAATAATAATAATAATAATAATAATAATAATAATAATAATAATAATAATAGGTTATATGCAAGAAAAAAGAATGGGGAAGAAGCGCAGTTGGCATCGAGGATTGTGTTTAATTGGCCAAAATGGGATTCGCAAAATATGCAAAATGTAATGGAATTGTCATGGAAACCTAACAGAACCGTTGATAAGAGGACTAAAAACAGTAGACATGGAAAATAAAGATGGCAACGAAAGAAAAAAATGGAGAAAGAAAACTTTCCACGAAGAATTTAAAAGGAATATAAAAACTATCATGAATGGGCATGGTTACGAAGAGGACATCTGAAAAGAGGAACGGAATTATAGCTACCCTGAACAAATGCATCGAAACAAACAACATACAAGCGAAAATGGACAGCCCATACCAAGAAAAAGCAGATGCCACTTTCGTGAAGATGAGACGGTAAACTACATCATAAGTGAATACAGCAAGCTGGCTTAAAAGGAACATTAAACAGGCACAATAGGGTTGGGGCAGCATACATTGGGAACTGTGCAAACGACTTGGCTTCGAACAAATGGTATCAACACAAACTAGAGTTTGTCCTTTCGAAAAAAACAAAAACAATGGAAGCAATTAGTTTCCTAAGGCTGAAAAATGGTAGATGATTGTGAAATAAATCAGTAATGTTGTTTAATAAGGGTAAGATAATGAAAATAAGATTCTGAAATATCTTTTACAAACCAAAAGAACTTCGGGTGTAATCCAGTAAATTGCCCTCTCGTTTTGTTTCTTTGTGTTAATAGATAGGTCAACGACCCTTTAAGACATAAGCTATATAGCACTCAGTGAGTGCATACTTTGCTAGTGTCATTGTCACTAAAAACGAAGACCTCCATTCAAAATCGTTCGTTGATTTCTCAAAGAATCTAAGCACAAGCAGTAAATACAAGCGGTAAATATAGAAAAGTATTTCAGGATACGCCACAAAATTTAAACAATTTTTCTCTCTCAGCCTATTGTTCAGTGTTCACCCTTCCACAAAATCACATTGAAATTCATTCAAAGCTCTTGGAAATATTGTGTGAACAAACAGACAAAGATGAGAAAATATACCTTTTTTTCCAACTTCAGGCATTAAGCACCTTGTAAATTTTGAAAGACTTGAAGGGTATAAAACCCCAAGTACAAAGAGTGCAGACTTCCTGTTTCTTTTTTTTTCAGTACTTATTTTAAAATATGTATACATCTCAACTTTTGAGAGGGAATTATCGATGCTAACACGCGACTTAGTTCGTAGTATCTCGAATTCAGTTTCATTTACACATACCGTGAAACTAGTTTTAATTTTCTTATCTATCAGTTTCAGTGCTGCCTTTCCCCCGTCTAGGAAGCCAGTTATTTGTCAGGTGAAAGAGAGAGGTAAAAGCATTGTAATACAATTTGTATGTATGTAAATCACACTCGGGAGTCGTTGGCAAAAGTTGCACGGGTTAAACCACGTTACCCTCCCTTTTCAAGGTAACATTTTTAGCCATATCAGAGTTGACATTACATTCCAGTCGTCTTTTGGATTCGTACCCCTTATACTTACCTGGATTGCAAGTTGGGTAACTTGCCGGACACACTGTGATGGGCAGTTGTTGTTGTTGTTTAAGCGAGGTAAGGTCAGACATCTTTTCATTTTTGTTGTTATTTTCAAAAATAAATAAACATTGATTGATTAACCATTGGGCTTAGTAGGCTCGAATTAGGGACCTGGAAGCGAGGGAGTGATATTTAAAAGAGGCTGTACAAAATAGTTTTATCAAGTCGTACACGTGAGTATTTGGGATTATGTAATTGTAAACTTCTATGATATAAGTACACATAGTACAATGACAAGTTATTTAATGTGACAAAGTCACTTTCCTCTATTCAACAAATTGGGTTGTGCAGTGTTGCCAATTTAGCGTTTTGGTGCTAAATTCAGCGCTTTTCTTGTTGTTTTGACAGTGTGAAAAGGCACTATATTAGTGCAGATGTACATTAACATTTTAGCCATTTTTGGTGGTTTGGGATCATTTCTATCATCTTTTCTGGTGTGTTTTGGCGCAATATTTTCTAATAACTTGAGTACCATTTAGCGTATTTTGGCATTCAAACTAGCGCGAAAATATTTTGGGGGTTGGTTACACCAAAACTAGGGGACAAGATCAGAGGGGGCCTTAAAGTCTTGGGGCTCGGGTGGTCGATAATTCGTCACGTTGGTAAACAAAAAACATAGAACATTATTAGTGATCACTGGATATTTTTACGGTAAAACTAGCTTACAATATATTGTGACCTTTATGGAATTACAAGTATTGCATTCCAAGTATTTCATTAATTGGGCGGGGGAAACTTGACCGGTGAGAGGGTTTCAATGCGCCCTAGGCGGGATTAAAAATTGCGCAATGGTGTTCTGGAGTGACATACAAAAATTGCATTCCAAGTTTCTTCCACTGACAGGTCAGTACTGTTCCCCCTCAGATGTCTGAACCCTGGGCGGCTATTCTTTGGCCTAGGTGGCGCTGGCCCTAGAGGTTGTGACATTTTGATGAAATTTATATATTTTCAAGAATGTTGTGAAAATAAACCAAAGAAATTCTAGGGCTGGAGGCGCTTGTCGAGGTTTAAATAATGGTTTAACATTGTGGACTCGCTGATCATCACTACTGGGTTCGTTCATCCTTGATTGTGGTCTTGTGCTAAAACGAAGCTGAACAATATTAAGCTTAATAACTACGCATACAATTTATTTTCCATTCTTGCAGAAATATGATTGAGGAAAACTTTGTTGAGACGTTTTTACGTCACATCATCATTTCTAAATTATGAATTATTAATGCTATTATAATCATCGTTATCAAATTAATATCTTTAAAAAGTAATCTTTGGGAACAAAGAAAAATTGAACACGTTATACTTTATCGTGATATATAACCTAACTTTCGAAGGATGTTTATTGTTCATGTATTTACTCCACAAAAAAGTTGTATAATTTTTGATAACTTTTACAATATGATAGTAGGTAAGGAATGTTACTCGTAGCCTAAATTAACTACGGAACAAGACATTTTTTTAGTCAACTTGACCCATGCCAGAGGTCGGGGTTCGAAGCCAACTAGAGAAAAAGAAACAAGGACTTTCTTGAGTTCTCAATGCCCTCACCTCTTTCAATATTGGCGCGACATAGTCTTTCTTTTCTATGGCCTAACCCTCTAGGAAATGTTATTGAAATTTATTGAGAGCTTTTGGAGATATTGAGCTACGATGAGGAGTGGTAACTGTGAGATATCGCTGGATCTGTCCCTAAATTTAATCAAATCTCCTGTAGGATACAGGCCAACCTTCCACAATATTTCATTGAAATTCATTGATAACTTCTAGAGATATTGTGTGGACTGACAAAAAGTCAGATAGACATGGGTGAATACTTATATCTTTTTCGACTTTTTTTTGCTGAGATAAAGAGGAGCTATGCCTGTAGCACTTATCGTATCAGTAGCAGCCATCAACCCCTCTCCCTTTATACCCACCAATTAAACTGCTTAACTTCCCCTCTTTTCCTTCCAACCCTCTTGTTAAACTACCTTTCTTTTCTCGCCTTTCCCTTCCTATTCTGTCACACTTATAGCATTATTAGCATCCATTAGCCATTGTACACTTATAATGACCATCAGTGACTAGTTGAAATAATACCATTTTACACGTATTACAAACCATAAATCTAGTTCTCAATTTTTTATCAAGAAAATGCAATGGACACTTGCTATGTATTGGAACTTTTATACGTATATATTATTGCTGTCCGCTTGTGAGGCCCACCCTAGCAATCAGGCAAGTAAGCCAAGGTTCTCCTCTTTTTGAGTGTGTGTGGGTGTGTGTATGTGTATCTTTGGGTCACACTTTTGGTATTACAACCATGAAAATCTGCAATAGTGTACCAGTAAGCCCCATTTAAAATCCCCTTCTTGTTTTTTTTCAAAAAGTCTTTTCATGGGTCTCTAAGGTCATTTTGGACCAACAATGCCCATATCTTGTGCTGGTATTTTTTTCAAGATAATTTTAGATAAAAGATTTTTTCAGATAATTTTAGATTATGTTTACGTAATTAATTCTTATAAACACATTGGATGCAGTGATTAATTCATATGAGGTATAGATATTAATTTTATTTTATTTCATCAAGATGATAACCTTTGTTTTCATCTGACAATAGTATTAATATGACTAATATTGATCATTACAAAATGTACTTACCATATCTATTTCCACGGGTTATGAAAATTTTGGTGCTGATTAAAGGAAAAGAATCCATGTTTAAAATATACCTTACATCAGGTGTAAAATAGAGTCTGGAACATTGATTAAATCTCATCAAGGTTGAAGGCTCTACCTGTTACTACTTAGGTAGATAAGGTATTTATTAGAAAATGGTTTGCCCAAATGTTCCTCCCTATTCTTACCCGTCAACTCTCATGGCATATCAGTAACAAGATGTTTCCATCAAGATATCTGGCCTTGAGACAAAGTGCCGGGAGTTTGTGCCTTCCCCAAGAGCATTAGTACAAAATGAACAACCCCGACCTGAATTTGAACTCTGCTAACAGTTTCTCGTTGTAGAATCAGTAAAGTGAAAGTAGTGGGTCACCAATCTGGTTAGCAATCTGGGGATGTTTGTTATACCGACTGCAGGACTAATCTTCTGTATTTGATAATGGGTGTCCACTGAGAGGGGAGCAAACAGGGGCATTTGTCCCTCCCTAGATTAGGCCTTCTCACTGAGGGCGAAGGTGTATGTGAAAGTTCAAACCTTATAGTAGCCAGTGATCAAGGGGTCTCTATGAACAGTGTCAGCTTAGGATGAGTCACATATGTATCTTGGCTAAATGCCAGACTGATGGAGCTAGAGGGCTGAAAATCTAAACATTTCCACGAACAGTGACAGTTTAAGATGAGTCAAAGCTCAAGCACTCACGAGTCCCTTAACTGATGACTGACATCCAGATATAACTTTTTGAGCCCCCCTCCAGAATATATTCTTCTGTTTTCCAGTCTCAAACCCCACTCAACCTTGAAAAATAGAGGCAGGCACCAATGGAGTGTTTATTCGCTGTCCCACTGCAGCAAAATATGACACAAGGTCGAGCTTAACGTGGGAAGAATAGGAAACCATCCGTCCAAAAATGGCTCCAGCCAATGCGGCTACGGTTCGCTTTGCAACCAAAGCAACCTCTGCCACAAAAGCGTCCACCAGGGGACCTGCTCCTTTAAGTGCAATGGAGCAGTGCTGCTCCAGGGAAACCGAGTCCTACCAGATACTACACTTTGATCCCAAAGAAAAGGCCACAAAAAGGGTGCTGGATATCATATACTCATTGGACAAAAAATAGAACATACTAGGAACTGTCAACATCAACAGTTTTCAAGTGGCTGGCTGTCTATTTGTGTATGTCCACAGGCCATACTAATGGAGCTAGAGGGCTGAAAATGCAACCCCCACCTTTGATTGATTTTTAGTGGTCTATGCTAAATTGGTCATTTAGTTTGTGTCTGGTAACATTCACAGTGTTTTTTTGAAATTTGGGACGTTTTTAGTGATCACTGCCCAACAAAAGGTATGAAAATTTAACTTATTTATTGATTACCCTTTCTTCCAATATTTTTAATTGATCACCCCCCACCCCCCAAGCACAACATGCTGCCAGAAGACATTGGTCACATGCCGGTTTCAATTGAGTGACCAACTAGAGCTGCCTTATTTTCCAATAAAAGTTAAAATTTGTGTGTGTGTGTGTAGTTCAAAAGAGAATCACCATTAAAAAGTTATTAAAGTGAAAAAGGTGATATTTTTTTGTCCCTTTTCAACACCTTTTGAATATTTCCTGTTTACTTTTCAAGGATAGACATACGTGAAGAAGGAACATGAAAAGAATATATGAGGAGCAGAGAATATTCAGCAATGAAAATACACTCATATGACAGTTAGAAATGCGTTTTTATACTCTGTTACGCTCAGGGTTGCAACTTATCTATGATGACTTCAGGTAGAATTTTATGTTCTGATGATGTAGTAAAAATGCTGAGTTGAAAGAATTGTAAAAATATAAGAAGAAAAACTATATTTGATAAATAAAACGTCACATTTATTCAATGGTGGATGGAATATTTGTAAATTTTTGGAGCAAAACATTTTTTATCTGAGAAATATATACATGTATATGTGTATCCATATATATATATATATATATATATATATATAGATATATATATATGTATACATATATATGCATGGTATGGATACACACATACATATATATATATATATATATATATATATATTATAAAATACTAATGTATTTGTGTTTGTTTATACACCAAGATCTAGAAAACTATGCATCACAGAAGAGAAATAAAGACATCTCTGAAATCAGCAGGTCTCCAATTACCAGTCATACATATCTTTAGGCATCACAAAACCAATGTGTCAAAAATTAAAATATTTCAAGGTTTTATAAGGGAGGTATCCTATTTACATTATAGTTATAATGCTAAATGGCAAACTAAATTTCCATTGGTTGACCATGGAGGTGAATTTCTCTTACTCTCAGTGCTTATGCCAGTTTGCCCTGGGTTGCGCACTGGCCTGTGCATGTCTGCCTAGGAATGTGTGCTGGTCCAACCCGTGAGTTTTCACAGAAGAAAAACAAAGGCGAATCCGAAATCAGCAGATCACTATTTACCTATAACATAAATATCAAGGTCAAATTTTATCAGAAATGAATCATTGATTTATTTTGGGGGGAAAGGGGTCTGTATTCAAGCTCACATAATAGAAACTGATTTTAGTGCTAAAAAAATCAGGGAGAGCAACCATATACCAGTGTTTAGAAATGCGGTAAAGACAATAAATGGACCAAGTTCAGATCCTTTGGGGAAAATTTCCATTTTTTCTCTCTGTTTCCCGTGCTTTCCATCTATTAGACCTTTAGATTTTCTGGAAATCTGTCAGTTTTGAGAAAAGATATATTTGAAGGTTTTATAAAAAGGGGTTCTATTTACAATGTAGCAATGATGCTAAATTGCATCCAAACATGTTTCAATATTTATACAAAAAAATAGTGGTGGCAGGTGATTCCCCTATCACTATTGGATTATTGACATGGCAAAATGACAAACAGTGAAGAGATTACTCCCTTAAGTTTAGAGTGGATTGTTGTTATTGCTCTTGTTATGAGGGAAAAATAAGCTCCAGACTTGGACAGGAGTTTGACAAGAGTCATGCAATGGAATATCTAAGAAGCTTCAAATGATCCCAGGCAAGATAAAGCATGTCACAAATTTTACCATCAATTCAAATCCACTCATTAAGAAGAAGATGGCAATATATATATATATATATATATATATATGTGTATCACTTGAGAAGGAAGATACTGATGTTGTCTAATGAATATTTATTTAGAGATTGTTCAAAATGTATCAAATGACATTTTGAGATTATGAAATTAGAAACCATGTGCATGGAAAATACTACAAAATCTAAAAACAAATGCTCCAAGAGGAAATTCAATACTGTAAAAGTTATTCAACTTGGTATGAAAGTCCTGTAAAAGATGTTCAAAGAATAAATGTTCTGAAATACTGAATTAAAAGGTTCCTTTTAAAGTAAATGTTCAGAATTGTAAGGTTGATATGTAGAAGACCTATTAAGAGAAACTGCACAATCTGGAAATCTGACTTATTAAAACAGAACCCATTCCAAAGGTGCATGTTTGGAACTCTTATGTTGTGTAATAGTCATATAAATAATTTTCTCTCTGTTATTTGAAACTATGACTTCAAAATATTTCAATTAGTTTTCTTCACTGTTGCCTATTTATATATTTCAAATTGGAATTTAGATTTATAATTTTAGATAAAAGATCTACATTTTGTTATTTTTCATTCATTTTTAAAAGATTCTTTGAGAACAGCTAATCCAAAAGAACTTCCAACTTGCCTTTGTACTGCCTTGTATACTGACTAATACAAGCAGCAGATGGTTACTTTGCAAAATAGTCAGAATGTACACACAGACAGTTTCTTTGATTGTAGTGAGATGTGTCAAGGCTTGACAAAAGAATATATTTGTTTATTCTTAAAACATGAAGGTTTTATTTTTTGGTCTGTCAAAATGAAAAGAGCAAGGTTCAGTGTCTGTTTTCAGTTTATATAATTAACGTTCTGATAGTACTGGATACAAATTGGAATACAAATTTTCGGATTGACATTTTGTGAATTTCAGCTTTAGTCTAAGTTTCTATAATCTGGCAGAATAATATCTGTCTGTTTAGTGTTAGACTTGTCTAAATTTCATTGTCTACAATGCTGTAATCTTTATATAAGAGTTTAAAATGAGCAAAATTTTTCAAGTCACTTGACTACAATAGTCAAACCTTGGCATTCTTGATGAGTAGTACATAAAGACCATTAGATGTGAGTCCAGATGGGGCTCCGGGAGATCCAGAGTTATCCCTTCCACCTGCTTGGACCTGATTCAATTAATATTCTTTAAATAAATATCTAGATAAAGAAATCTTATACATAAAACCTCCAAATAATCCCAAGAAATATATATATTAAACTTAAATACAAAAGAAATTCTCACTAACATAGTCAATGGTTGAACAATTGTAGTGTCAAAATTTGAAGTCATGTAAAAAAATTCCATTGAATGATAAATATGGTCAGAATAAATTCTGTTTATGACATCACTGGTGTTTCCCACTGGAAAATGTCTAAAATGGAGTAAAAAACATCTAGATTCTGGAACTGGCCACATTGCGAGAATGGCAGATAACCGCTCGACATCATGACTCACAATGTGGATCCCTAGAGATCACATGGGAAACTGTGATCATCAAAATATAAGATGGTGTGACAAACTGAACAAGTTCAAAACGTATTGACTCTGCAACGCCCATGATGGAGAGATCTACCAAATCTTGGGGAAGGTCTATGTCCAACAATAGATATTGAAAGGCCAATGATGATGATGATTATGATGATAAAAGATAATATGTTGAAAATCGCTTTTGCCAAGAATATACAAAATACTCTTTCTTATTTTGTTTTGGGGTGGAGTAAGCTCTAAAAATTTAAAATGCATATCAGTGTGTATATACATGTGTATATGCATATGTATATACATACGTATATGCATGGGCATTTACAAGTGAAAATATGAAAAGAAAAATAGATGCAGATTGGGCAGGCATTTAAGTAAAAATTATGTATGTGTGCAGGGCTGGCTTTAAGCTAATTTTGGCTCCATGCTAGAGTGATCTATTCTGGTCTTGTCAATCTGGTACGGCGACATGTGTATTCACCAAACATCACATTGCAGGTTTTACAGTGAACAGTAATGATTTTAATCATCTTCTGAATTCTTAAAAGGTCAGGAGTGTTTGTTATACCATTTATACTTTAGTTTTTTTCTTTCTGTAATTAAATAAGATAATTAATTGTAGAACAACATCAAAATTGATTTCTTTGAAATTTCTAAATGTACATTTTGATTGCTATCCTTTCAATCATATAGAGATATAAAGTCTATAATAAACTTTATCTACATCTTAAAATTTGTACCGACCTTGGTTAGGAAACAGCAAAAAATGTTTCCCATTGGGCCTGTCTGAGGAGAGCTGTGTATATATGTGTGTGTATGTGTATACACAGTGTAGAATATCAAAATAGCCCTGTATAAAATATTTGTTTATTTTTTAGGTAAAATCATTGACCCTTTTTTCAATAGAAATTGAATTACAGTAGTATCCTGCAGGGGATTTCTCCCGAGGTCCCCTGTGGATAGTGAAATCACAGATAGTACTGAATCCTATATGCTTTTTTTCCTATGCATACATAACTATAAAATTTGATTTACAAATAAAGGCTTAACTGAGTTTGGCAAACCTTACGTTCTTTTCTTGCCACTCAGAAGCCTTCTTTGTCTTCCCTCAACCCAGAAACAGACAATCCGTGTCGGTCTCACCTGTCCCCCAAATCAGGTATATTTAGAGAGAAACCCAGATTTTTTCTTTGTTTCTGATCAGGTGATTTTAAGATCGCAAAATCATTATCACATGATAAAAAACTGGAAATTCCACAAGAGTCTTAGTCATAAAAAAAAATGTAATGATTGAATTTTTTGCTCCATTTTGGTTTAGATGCCAAATTTGATTGGGCTATGCCCATGTTTAAGTGGTTTCTACAGCGTGACAGACAAACAAACACACATAGAGAGCACTGAATAATATATATAGATTTAGGAGGACATAAGGCAATGATCAGTGAGCTCATCTCGAAGATAGTTGTTAGTGTAATACGTTCGATTCCCTCTGGGTACTGCATTACTCTGGTCTTGTGACAAACTGCCTACTATTGATAGTTGCTATAGACTACGGAAATCCCAAGGTGTGCTATCATATAACTAAGGCCCTCATTGGTGGGGCTTGGATATAACTCCTGTAAGGTATGACCAGAATCCCTGAAGTTGGATGGTGGTTTGTAGGGTTCTGTTAATCACTTTCAAAATGTATTACCTACGATTCTGTTAGGGATGGAGAGGGGTGCGTATGTAAAGAATTGATGATGCATCCTGAATTTTCACCTTAGCCAATTTGAAATCGTTTCCCATTTTATTGAATAATTTCAGTCCCTGTCAAATATGGGAAGCAATGAGAGACAAACAAAATGTAATTTCAAAAAAGCTTTTATACAGAAGTTTGTGATGATCTGTGAAAGAATTTCAATTTCTCTTTACTGTCTCTACCTTTGCTGCTCTGTTTTTCTGGTACTTCCATCAACGGTATATGTCCTGAATAGAATATTCCTTTAAAATGTGTAAATGATTATGAGCAATATGATGAATCCAGTGAATGCATACATTTTGATAGTCTTTCACCTGAACTTCTTCTTTGTTTGAGCAAAAGTTTTCCTGTCTTATTTTATCCGTTGAAAATTAGCTTCATCTTATTGTTATTTTCATGATTAATGTTTATTACTTGTAATAAATGATATTTCCATTTCATTCTCATCGCTACATGTTCAATCTCTTAATGAGAAGCAAAGGTAATGTACTTCTAAAAAAATCTTTCATACAGTTTTGTGGTGATTAAATAAAGAATTTTGTGTTAGGGTTTGTTACTGGTAACCAACTAAAGACGCAACTGAACAGTCGCATACTCAAACATAAATCGGCACTTTTTTTTGTAAAAAATGTTTTTCCTTGTGAAATTGAAAAAAGAACTTTGAGATGTATTAAAAATACATGTCCTGTCTGACTGGTGTGGATCGGTGAAAAATTAAGCCCTCGGTGGTCTATCTACACACAGACAGACAGAGAGAAATTTGCCACTAAGGTCGAACAAAGAGAAAAAATGAGCAAAAGAGAAAAGGATTCAAACTGAAAAGTTACAAGTGTTGTTACCACAATTGATAAATAATATATTAGCTTCACTTCCCATTGCCTCTTGTTGCTTCTTGTATTTTACCACAGACCAAATGATTTTTCTCTTGAAAAGTTTGATTTAATTTTTTTCTAACCAACCCTGATTTGCAGGTGGGATAACATTCCATTGCATCAGGTAACAGCTTGAATAAGATTTGTAATATGTTTACCTGGTCAGCTCACTGGAATGGAACTAGTGACCTATTTGTACTGACAGGGGAGGGGGGGAGTAGGGTGACTTCCTCAGGTTTTGTGCAGTAGCCACTGTTTTTAGATTCAGAAAGATAGTAAAGAGCTACTAACACTGCTAGGTAATGTGATTTTTGCAACTTGGCCGAGACAATAGTTTTAGCAAGTATAACAGTTGTACCTACAGACGAGCGGAAAAATAATGTAATCATATTTTTTTTTACAATATAAAGTTGTTTACATCAATGAATTTATAACAATGAATGGAAATAGTTCTGATTGTTATATCCTTTGCTTGATTTTTTCAGCTGGTTATTGTTATCTAAAAGACCCTATCCCAAAATGATCACAATAAGTGGCTTCCTTGATATCTATTGTATAAAATTGAGAGATGCTAATGTATGGAAATAGAGAAGGTTGATGCAGAAGTTCCTTGTGTCATGTGCTAATTTAAAACTGAATGAAGATCAGTTCATAATATTTCAGAAAATTATTTATCTCTTCTTATTATGTGAAAAAATATCTTTCATTCAAAAATAAATTCCTGGATGCACCCAAAAATTTTATCAATTCTCCCTTAGTCCATGACCCTGCCTTCTACGAAAAGTCATTAAAATTTGTTGAAAACTTTTGGAGATATTGTGTGGTTAAACATGTGTGAATACATGTAATTATAGGAAAAAGTATTTTAATTGTAAAAAAAAATTCCTAGATCTGTCCCAAAGTTTAATCAATTCTTCCCTGCCGTATAGTCCACCCTTCCACAAAATGTCATTGAAAGTCATCGAGAACTTTTGGAGATATATGGACAAACAGACATGAGTGAATATATGTACCTCTTGTAACTCTGTTTGCGGAGGAGCAAAAAGCCTACCTGTTCCTATTTACACAAACCCAAAGGGAACAGGATGTGACAAAGGGTCAGTTTAATGTACGGGAATCTCATTTGGGAACATTTGGGACAGGAACTTTCTCAAAAATTCTCTTTAGTCATCAGAGCACTTGAGCTGATCACAGGGCAAACCCTGATCCCACTGGTCTAGACTACACAAAGCAATGCCAAGGGCATTGCATATGTGTTCGTCTGGTAAAAAAAAAACCTACCTATCATTATCAGACACTATCTGGATTTAATTGCATTGACTGAAATTAACACACCAGCTCTTATTTATTTTGGTAACCGGTTAGAAACTAATGGGGGGATAAAATGTAGCTTTTAATTCAGACCTCCCACCCCAGGTTGCACTTGTCACTGCAGTCTCTGCATTTTGGATTTGCGGAAAGGTCTGGAACTTCAAGATGAGTCATTATCTTACCACAAGTTCCTCAGTCCTTCAGGTTGCTTATTGATCATCTTCAGCAAGTATGTTATGGGCTGGTATTGGAAGCCCCACCTCCCTGGGCTTGAGAGCCTAGTCTGCCCTATTATTTTACCCATAGCTGGGGAAGAGGGGAGATAAATTCAAGCCTTTCCCAAGGGCATGTGCAAAGTGAACCTAAACAGCCTCAGCCAGAAATTGAACTCGGCTTTCTGAACCCATTCTTCGTGCCTGTAACCGTAAGGCCATTCTGACCTCCTACCTTATCTCAATCTTGCTGATCCTAATTCAACCTTTCAGTTAGTCCATTCTTCAGCCTTCCTAAGGTATGACATTTTTTTAAAAGTCAGGGCTGTTCATGTTCACTTCGCACTAATGCTCCAGGGATAAGTATGAATCCATTTCTTCTCCCCCTCAATCAGCTATGGATAAAATAGTGGGGCATATTGGGCTCTCTAACCAGGGGTGGGGGGCAACCAGTCTTGAAGAAGAACAACTCTGATTCTAAATCAGGAAGTGGAGCCCCTTTAAGGCGATTTAAAGTCCTTCTGTCAGCTCCTGCAGCCAAACAGGTACCAGATATATTGTTCTCTGCTTTCATCTGGATTACATCGGCAAGGCCTAATGTGGGGGTTCTGACGACAGAACGGAGGCTATATCATGAGAAGGACCACTTTTCCTGATGGCTGTTGAAGCATTGAAGTTAAACATTGTTTCTTAGAATGGTTACCTTCAAAATGGGAACAAACATTACACAATTTACTTGTCAGGTTCTGAAAGATTGCACATCAAAGCTTACCTGATCCTGTGAATTCCAATCTGTGCGATCACAATTGTGTTTTATGTGGTTGTAGAAAGCCACATATAGGCTGCTTGATTGTACAACCATGGACGACGATACAAGTAGAAAATAAAGACATTAAACATCTATGTGGTGCACTCACTTGCAGTAGTTTTGGCTTTTACATTGCAATTTGCCTAGAATATAACCGTACATATGCAAGGCAGGCCAAAAACACATTTAGAACAAAATTCAATATCCACTGACAAACATGGAACAGGTTTGATTGGTTAAGAAATCAAGACAATGAAGCTCTTTTAAAACACTATACATGTCACTTTTAAAAAACTGAAAAAGACATTACAACTTCATAAGGCTTATATGTATTGTATTGCATTGAGGCTTGTATTTCTCGAACAATGCAAACCAATAGAGAACTATTGAAAAAACATGTCCAATCAAGTATCAATATTAAAAGAATGGTACTCCCAGATGGGTCTATACAACAAATCTGTGAGTGCAATGGGCAGTTGACAAAGTTTCAATTGCTTGAAGAGAGTAAGCTGCGAGGGATGAACAAGTTAAGCTCCCTAACTTTGTTTTTGTTCCACGAGTGTGGTATGGATCATGTATAAATTGGAGAGATAAAACTGTTGCATGTGCAGCATTTTAAACATTTTATGTTACATCAGCAGTTATGACTAAGCTTTGATAAATGCATTTAATTGGTTCTGGCTGAGTCAGTTTCTGCCAATCAAAAGTAAATTTGTAAAAGTTTGCTCAGGTCCAGAAATGCCCTCTGAAAAATCGATGGTTCAATAATTGGGATGTTGATAATGAGCCTAAACAGTCATAAAATGTATGCTAGAAGTATGCATTAATAAAAGCAATGCATAAAACAGACCTACGTTTGTAAGAATTTGAAGTTTTAAAAGTTCTAAATTTTCGGAATTTTAATTTTAAAATAAATGCCCACAAACACCAGATCAAGAAGGAAAAAAATAGAAATCATTTCCATTTTCATAATTTATTGTTTATTCTTGAAAGATTCTTTTTTTTTCTTCAAAAGATTTTTCTTTTGCAATGGATTGATGTTTATAAGGAAGGTCATTAGCATTAGTTATGGACGTATGGGAAAGAGTTTGCCTTTTCTTTCAAAACAATTTTTGTTTAAGTTGTCTGAATATCAAAGATGGAGAATCTTATTGATTATTGATTTTGGATAGTTTACCTTTCACCTTATTTTTGTTGCTTTTCATTAATCCCATAGTTGAAATTTAACTTAGTCACTCAAGATCTAGATTACTAGGATTTGCTTTAGGTGCTTAACTGGATTCTATGGCAGAGGCATAAGTGAACTGGGAGGGGCTGGGGGACTATTTGACCTCCCAGCCCTCAAGGGTGTAAGGGCACTAGAACTTTATAGATAATTCTTACTAACAAATATCCCCAAATGTTGGAGGGGAGCCCCTACATCCCTAGCTACACCTTTGTTCTTTGGGTCAATGGGTCTGTCAATTAGTCATTGGAAGACTTTTTACAGAAAGACACTTAACAAAATCAAAACTTCTATTTTTCTCTTTTTAATCTTCAAGGGTACTCATCTCCCTTTGAGCATCGGCTCTTACATTTACCCTTGATGATAATTCATAATCTCTGTTGATAAAACTCAGGAAATCCTGGTGTTGAACTTTTTAATTTTGCTGGTGAAATCAGGTGTGTTATATTAAGTACTGTATTTTTTAGTGGATAAAATGCTAAAAGTGGTTAGATATACCCTATTATTAGCAATGTATTTTTCTTGAAAATTTTTTTCTGTTCGTATCTTGTGACTAGGGTTTGTGAGGTTCAGCAAACTTCCCCCCATTTCTTGACCCTGATTTTTAAGGGTATTTTTCAAGATTGAAAATGCATCTTTTCTGCTGGGAAACATGGTGAGTTTTAAGCATATGTTGTAATCAATGCGAGAAATGTGGGTTTGGTTATAATGTTGTTCCTTTTGAAACGCATATTGTCAAGCTCTAAAACTGGGGTTGACTTTAGAACAAGAACAATCCTCATCAAAATTAGGGGTGTAAACTCATATGTAAAATTCATATCCCCTACCATGATTTGATATCACCACCAACTGATTGCCAGGAGGCTGTCTTACTGACTGAGCAAAATTGACGATTCTTAGGTATCAATGAAAATTTATCATACAGATATGCTTGTGCTTATTTCATTCTAATAAATAGATACACTCATATAAAATATACATATTTCTTTTTATTTATTATATATACAATACAAAAGTTGCTGTCATCATCTTCAGTTGGAACAGAAGATGCAGTTGAGTTTGACACTGCAGCATCCAGTCTTCTTTTTATTAGTTCTCCCTAACTAGATTTACTCCATCTAATTAATCTTTATTCCAACGTTCCCGGTTGATACACTCTTTATTATAACCCTAGAATAGAACCTGTTAAAAATGACAGGTAATATTTTTTCCTCTATTATGGTACCCAACCTATGAATATACAGAATTTGGATATTTATGAAAATTCCAACCAAAAGTTACTGAGCAAAACCAGATTTAGTTTTTATATCTTAGTGTTTCTAGTTTTTCTGTTTTATAAATTTACAGTTATTAGAGGATAAAATATTTGACTGGTTTTTAGCCACAGAAAGTGGAGTCACATTATATTCAAGGCTGCATTGTACTCAAGTGAATACAGTAACAAATATCGAATCGATGGAGTTGAATATTGAATTAATTAATAAATATTAAATTAATTAATAGATATATTGTAATTATTTACCATTGTATACTTTTTCAAACCATCCATAATTGCTTGTAATCTATGGTATCCAGAGAATATTTGTTTTTTAAAAATTAAACAGTTTGACTAGTAACTTTTGTTGCTCTGTTATCTGCTTACCCTTACCCGATCTGACTGATTGACAACACTTCAGGAATGAGATCCTAATCTACTTCATCTCTGTAGTGGTAGCTCATATGTATGTCATCAGTCTATAAAGGTGGGGCAATCGAGTTAAGGTCATTGTAGCATTTCTTAATTTTATATTTTTCTAGTTTTGAATAGTGTGACATCTGTGCAAAAAAAGGATAATGGTACATGCTTTTTTAAAATTAGTTTTTGATTAGTTTTACTCCATCTTATTATTGTTGCTTTTTATCCCAACACGTTGGTTGGATGAACTCTTCATGATAACTATTATTCTATTACTAATTTCATTCCATCTTATTTTTGTTGCTTTTTATTACAACAAATATGAATAATACTAGTTTCATTCTCTGGAACTGAGTTCAATCCTTGAGCAGGGTAGTGTGTTAGAACATTCACTCACTGGAGAAGCCATGTGTCAACTCAAAAAAAGGATTTAGGGTGTCAAATCTCAAATAAGGATACTGGATAGGTCAAAAAGGCATGAGAACATAATGCCCTTTGAGAAAATAGAAAATGTGCAGAAATGTGATAAAAACAATAAAGGAGGGTTTTAGTGAAAAGAAATGTAGTATTAGAACTTCTGTAATATATTCAAATTTTATTTTTGCTTTTTCTCTTGATGAGCCCATATGGGATCTGTAAGTGTAATAAGATTTCCAATTGGCCTTGCCAGTTAACTAACCCAATATTAACCTGTTAAGGTGTATGATGCCTGAAGTTTTAAAAAGGTATTAAAAAAAAGGTTAAAATGTATTAATTTTCATTTAATAAATAAAAAAAAACATCTGCTCTAATAATAAACGGAGATTTTCTTGGCTTGCTGATAGTAACACTGGACTCTTCAATGAGTGGAGGTAAAATTTTGCTGAAAAAATATTTCCTGTCCACTATTTCAAACTTAGCACTATTCCCAGTAGACAATGTATTTTTTTCTAAAAAAAAATATGTGAATTTTTCACAGTAATAACTTGTTCTTTTAATGAATCAAAACTTCTTTTTTTAAAGAACCAAAATCCTCATGGAGTACATATTACCCATTAGACATTTATCTAAGGGATGTGTAATCTTATTTACCTAATTTATACTTCAGGATCTATATGTACCAGGGTTAAATATGTATTATTAGGCTGATAGAGTCCTGTTGGTAGCTGTCATGAGGAGTAGTTGCTTGAAGCTGAGGTCAGGTGAATAATAAACTGTCTTTTAGAGAAGTTAAATTGTTGAAAGAATGTTTTAATAAGTGAATTCTTATTTATAAAAGTATATATCTCTCTGCCACTTAAGCCCTACCACCTCTAAGGGTTGAATCAGGTGTTATGTCGTTTCTTTCAACCTGCTTTTTCCTTTTTTTTCATTCTTAAGCGTAATTACAGAGTGGACAGCTTTGGAAGTATTTCCCCCTTTTCACTACTTACATATGATAAATAATTACAGCTTTTTAATTCTGATTCAATAAGCAGCCTCTCCACCTCTTCTCTTATGGAAGTATATATTTACTTATCTATACAGTATACATACTTATCTCTCTCTCCCTACTTTCAAGTGCTTTTGTCTACTGTCCTATGGTATAATAAAGGAGTAATACTTATAAAGTCTGATGCAGGGCTGGCTCAAAGTACCGGCCGGTTGGGCAGTTACCCAGGGCGCCACATGCTAGGGGAGCACTTTCAAAATACATATGGAAATCATGAATCACCGCCACCCATATGTGCTTCTTTTTACCTTATAAACTTGGCAGGTGGAGGTGAAATTAATCCACCTTGATGAAAATACTACCAATAAAGTTTGAACCATCACTTCATGATGAAAATTGAAAAAATCTAATATTCATAATTAGTTTTGATACTGATATATTGGTGGCTGTTTAGCTCAATGGTAAGAGCAATGATACGTTTAAGCGACTGCCCTATTAGTCACAGGTTCGATTCCTGCAGCAGCCCCATTTTCTTTAATTGTTTATTCTATTTATGTTGTCTAGGCAAAGCAATACATTAACCGTGTAATGACGGGAGATCATTTTGAGTTTCTACATAATAAAACTTTGTAATCATTCTGTCGGATCATTTATATCCGTTTCTTGATATATACTTATATACATATGTACATTTGTTGAAACACAAATGATTTAAGCCCAGTAATGGTGTTTGAATTGATCTGCTGTGGGTTGTGGTGATTAATAACAATTACATGCACAACAGATGATATAAATGTGAAAAGATGTTTTTTTTCCCGCCTGGTGACCAATGTCTTTTGGCAGCCTGTAGTGTTGGTGGGGGTGATCAAGCAAAAATTAGAAAAAAGGAGTAATCAATGAATAGCTTATTCATTGATTACTCCTTATTTTGTTGGACTTTGATCACCAAAAAGTCTGGATTTTCAAAAAAAACAAACATGATCTCTGTTGGACACAAAATAAGGGACCAATTTGGCATAAACTTACATTGTAAATTGAACCCCCACACTCACTAAAGACTATTTTTGGTGGGAAATTTTCAAAGAACAAAAAAACTAATCCTTACTCATTGAGGGGAGTGTGTGAACCAAATTCCAAGTTTCTGCTATGAACAGTCAGGGCTGAATGAAGTTCAGATACATAGATACATATGAATATTAAAACACATGAATAGCTGAAACCCAGCAGCAGTATTTAAATAGGTCTGTTACAGGTAGCAGTGATTAGGAATGGGAAAATGAAAAAATGAAACTGAATAGAGACAGTTAAAATGAGAAAAATTCCTTAATATCTAGTCAGATTTTTCAGGAATATCAGATGGTTAAATACTTTCTGTTGTTGCGAAACAAAGAGAAAAAAATTGCAAAGGAAATTCTCATCGATAACAAGCTCTTTTAATTAATGTGTTGTAATTTAACTCATATTGATATTTGGTATAAATCAGAATGGTATAGTACCTACATATATGTATTTCTATTTTTCTCATTATAATAAATGAATAAGATAATACTATACTTTGAAGAAGGCTGATGTTTAGCTTGTCTGGGGCATCCGCAGCCCTAGGATCAGCTCTGATTCTAAGTCATAATAGAGGATTGACAGTTGAAAAATCTGAAGCCCCATTTCTAACTACACATTTTGAAGACCTTATCTTAAGCCAGTCTTTCTCAGCTGATTTAAACTGGAGAAACCCTTGAAATAACTTTTATATCCCAAGGAGCTCGTACATAAAATATTTCATGTACAGTTAATGACACAATATTGTGTCCCAAGATTTATATGAAATATTATAATTCAAATGTACAGATATCAGTATTAGTTGAACCTGTGGAAATTCCATGGCTGCTGACAACTAATATTATCCATTATCTCATGTCTGCTCTTGTCTCACTCTATGCCTGTATCTTCTTATCCTCTCCCTTATCCCTTCCAATCTTCATTGCTGTTCCATGTTTACATCTAAATGTTATACAAACATCAATTAATTTCACATGTAAAATTCTTCCTACCCCTCTGTAAAAAAACCTTACTTTCTTTTCTCTCCTCTTTCTTTCTGCCCACTTATAAAACTACCTAACTTCTTTTTGTCCTCTCTCTTACCACCCTCTCATTTGATTACCTAAGTTTTTTCTGTCCTCTCTGTTAGTACCCTCTTATTAAATTATCTAATTTTTTTACTGTCCTCTCTCTTACTACCCTCTTATTAAACTACCTAATCTTTCCCCTTGTAGTACTACTGAAAGTGTTGCATTTGAACGCAAGTAGTGACAAACAGAATAACATAGATTCTACTTTGTACAGGAAGATAGTTTTCTACATAATTGCTCATTTTTCAATCCATCTGTAATTTGTTTGTCAGAGTGATCTACAATATCCAGTGACATATTTTTTGTTTTTTCAAAAATTTGGCTGTCTGACTAGTGACTTTTGCTGCTCTGTTATCTGCTTCCCCTTATCCAATCTGATTGACAACACTTTAGGAATGAGATCCCAATCTACTTCAACTCTGTAGTGGTAGCTATTTCTCAGTCATTTCTTTCTCAAAGGATATTTATTATAAAAAATATAAAATGAAAGGCAGATCCCTTGGAAAAAGTATTGATAAACTTGGCTTAACTGTAATAAGATTATTGCTTTCCATAAATTTTATACACAGGTCTCTGTTTCTTGATGCTTAATCGCATGTACATGCTGATTATTCGACCTTAGAAATATTTCTGTGGAGAAAAATATGAGAGTTCCTGTAGATAATGATGATCGTAATATGCAAGAGTGGGAGTAATTTGTTTTATGAAAATGTTTACCGAAAAGGTTTTGGAATATAAAAATACTGAAAAAGTAGTATTCAAAAAAAGAAAAGTAGAAATTGTATTTTGCATAAAAAGAAAAGTTAAAAAAATTGGTGAAAATAAATTATATTCTGCATAAAAGTTTATTGACCAATTCATGGTTTTGTATATCAATATACTACATTCCCTTTTGAATACTTACAACCCTATATTGATTGATGTATTCATCGTTATAACTCAGAATAATATCTGAGAAGTTATTATGGGATGGAAGTCATTAATCGATTCAGTGATTTGTGTCAGTGTTCAAAGTTGTTGTGTATTGAGTATTTTTCAAGCATTATGTACGTCATTAGAGAAATTTGCTGAAATTAGACCTCCTTTCTTTAAACTGCATTTCCTGAGATTTATTCTGCACAGACTTCCTTCATTTCTTTTTTGCAGATGAATGATGTCTATCTGTTGATATATTTATGATTGGTTTGTAGTAATCATAATTATTCTTTATGAAAACTGCAAAATACCTGTGTTACATGTATTACCGTTTGTATCTATCTCATTGAATGCTTTAAAGCTTGTATATTTTAGGTTCTGATTCATATTTAATGTCATAGTGATTTACAAGAAAGTATCTATAAAACTGATTAGAGTATAGTGCCTAGATTGGAAAATAAAATGGAGCATAAAATTTATCCCCTGCATTCTGTGGCTGACAAAACCAATAAACATGTAAAAGATTCTTATTTTATATGTAATATTGTCCATACCATCCATGGAACAAAAAATGAAGTGACAGTGTGGAAAGAAGAGAAGCTGAAATTAGGAAAGATTACCTTAGAATGTACTTGAAAGATGTATTTCATAGGTTCAAAAGTGGAAGCCCTACAGTCAAAATTGGTTTCAGTAAATTTGCAGCACTGAAACCTTAAAATGTCTTATTACTGAATTGTCCCCCAAGAGGATCGATGTTTCTCTAAAACTGCAAGCCTTGCATTTTTAGTACTCTGATGAGTTTTGGTCAAAGTATCTTTGTGAGAATGCATGTCTTGAGTATGATTGCTGGAAAGGTCGATGTGAGAAGTGCAAATGCGGTCGGTTGTTTAGAGAGGGAATAGAAGGGATTGATCTTAGTGAAGTTGTGATGCGGAAGTAATGCAAGAAAAATGAAAGATCAGGAAGAATCCATGTAGAGTTTAAATAAGGTTGTAAGAGTCAGTTGCTTGAAGGCATCTTTGAAGGATGAGAAGAATTCTAAGAGCATGTGAGAGTTGAACACTTTCAGTCAGATTCTTTCAAGCATCATAAATCGGATCCAAATGTAACTGTACATCAGTGTGATTTTGCAATGGCATACAACTGTTCCTACCAAGATGAAATCCAGAATGCTCTCTGGCCCAGAGCGCTCTCTGGCCAGAGCGTTCCTGTAAATGAGGTTACACTAACTCTGGACCAGGGAATGCTGTGGGCCAGAGAGCGCTGTGGGCCAGAGAGCGCTGTGGGCCAGAGCGTTCCCTGGTCCAGAGTTAGTGTAACCTCATTTGCTATTGCTCTTGATCAGAGAGATCTTCCATGCAAATCAATGCTCATTGCAACAGATCACAATAACAAAGGAAAAATTAAGTTTTTACCATTCTGATGAAGATTGTAGATTTGCTGAAAGGATCTGACATAGGTGACTATTTTATCTCATATACAGATGGCTCTGCCTCTGAATTCAAGAACAAATACTGTCTCAATGAATGGCACTTGTAGTCTGTGTTATACAATTATAGAGTTCACACTCAATCTTGAACCAGTCTGTGAACTTACCTTTGAGTATTACTGAATGGATGTTACCAGTGTTAATGATGTGCAGGCAAAACTGGCTTCTTGTTATGCATAACTCGAAAATGTACCAAGGTGAACTCAGACATTGAGGTTTTGATAATGCACCAAATTTTCAATCAGCTTTTGAAGTGGCCAGACAAACCTGAGTGAATATCCATTTGGCAGTCAGATATTGTCAGAAAAGCCCCCCCCCTGCTCCAGGGGGTTCTGGACAATAATTCAGATTTGAGGACAGCTTCTGAAGTTGTTTTGATAAGAATCAAAAGGACAGGTAAACCTGTTACCTGTGTCACCATACCATCTGTTATTTGTGTCATATTTCATATTGCTCTACTAATATTGCAGTTTGGTCATTGGAACTTTGCAAGCATTGATTACAGACAACATTAACAAATGTAAACAAAGTTTTGTCAATGCAGACTAGCCTTCACTATACTTACCAATACATATCAACTGCTGTATGTATGTAACTGTACAGTAATACACACAGTACTTGTATGATATTTCTTTTGTTCATATCAAAAGTATACTTGCCATAGTATTTTCAGTTAAAAATCAAATATGAAATTTTGTAATTGTTGATAGCTGATGTTGGTATGTGAGTAAGCCTAGGCTAGAATAAGCTTTGTAGCTAGCTTATTGATGCACATATATATTATTTAAAATATGTCCTGCTTTAAAATGTGCCCATTGTGTGAGACTATCTGCAATATAGCGCATAATTTAGGTCATTTAGTCAGTACAAGAAGTCTAGTATGCCATAGGCTTGTACATTCTAAAGTATTATACAATGTTTGCCTGACATCCAAATCGACTAATGTCTTACGGCTAGAACACTACTCGGACGTTAAATGATACATACCTGAACTTATATCAAAAAATATAAGAACTTGGAATTTTTTTCATTTAAAAAACTCAAATTTATAACAATTATAAAAAAATGACAACCGCTGGTCTTTCTCGGTTGATAAGAGGGTTATTATATGTATAATTTGAATGCATTGCTAATGATTTAGCAATTGAAATGCATTGGGAACCAGGAAAAAAGGGATTGTCAGGAGTCAGGAATTAATACAAGCTTTACTGACTGAATAAGGCTATTATATAATGTAAATGCATCCTGAATATAATTTACAAGCTGCCAGTCTATGTGTGATAACAGAAAGAGAGGAAGGGGATAATATAAACACATGAATATAAATTGTTTATTGGCTATTCAGCTCTGTGTGTGTACATGTATTTCTAAGTTGGCTGCTAATGATATAAATACTACTATTACTACTGCTGCTGCAGCTACTACTACTACTACTACTATTATAGATCTATCAATTCAATTTTTACACAAAAATGAATACAAGATCTTTAGTTCAAAATACCTTGCATTTACCTTTCAAATTACTGTGTGAACATACTGACATAAAACACAGCTTCAGGTATACCGTTAGCAAAGTCATAGACAAAAACTTGTTACTATTAATTTACACAGACAGAACAGTGCCATTGTGTGTGTGCATGGGCATTGGTGGAGTGGGGTGGGGGCAAAGGATATATTTACTGTTACCAGCAAAGAATGATATCATTTTTTTATAAGGAAGCATTAAGTGTTAAATAAAACAAGTGTCATCATCATCACCACCACCACCACCACCACCACCACCACCACCACCATCATCATCATCATCATCATCATCATCATCATCATCCATTTAGCATCCATCGTGAGACATACTCCTTCCCCAAGATTGATCAGACCTCTCTATCATGGGCATCATGGAGCCAATATTTTCTGAATTAGTCTGGTTCATTGTGCCGTCTTATTTTCTGTTGGCCACATTTGTGGCTAGCCACAATTATCCTTTATTGACTACAAGATTATAACTTTCAAATCCCCTGGCCCCAAGTGAGAAGGCCTGATCCAGGGGGAGGGGAAATGCTCGATTTGCTCTCCCCTGAACCACTCCATTGTACACCCATGTGTTTGGGCATGATTTCTGTTGAATTTTAGTTTTCTTTTTATACACGCAAGCATCTCTAGTAGCAATGACCTTCTCTGATTTACTGACAGACTGGTATACCAAAAAACTCTCACCACTACTCATTTCCTCCCTCTCCTATATATGTATGAAAGTGAAACGGGGAGAACTTTCAGGTTTTGCTAATGTTTATTTCTTGCAATCTCTTCTTTAGCCTCAAGTTGCAGAGACGGAACCTACGCCCAGAACAGCTTTGTTAGACAACCAAGGAAAGAGTGTACGCCACCGATCAACTAAACCACCGGATGTCACTACTTATGAGAGTATGTACCCTAGATTTTATTATCTTTATCTACACCCTGTCTCCTAAGTGGACAAACTATGACCCACATTCTATCTATGTTTGTCTCCAAAAAGAAGAGAAAACGTTTTGTCACTTTTCTGCCTTGTCCCGTTGTCAAGGAATTCTTTTTCTACACTTTCATTGGAAACTTCTCATGTATCTGATTTGAGCAGGGCTGTGCATTTGGTTTAAATAGTAAACTAGTTGGTAAAAGAGAACCTGAGTCAAGAGGCAGTCTAGATTTAATAGTAAGCTACTTGGGCGGCTTAGAGGGGGCTTGATTTGATACCTCTATTTTTATTTAAGAGGAATTTTATCTTGTTACCATGGACGTTTCTTCTTTATACCCGAACATTGACAAAGGTGTTTAAAGGTGTTTATGCTTCTAAAGAAGCCTTTGATAAATGACAGAATTTTTCAGTACTATTGGACTACATTTTTAGTATGATTTTGTATATTCCTATAAGCAAACCCTTAATTTTAAAGGTGAATTTTGCCATCAAATAAAAAGAACAGCTTTGGGAACTCCGATTGCTGTCAATTTTTAGTATAATTTCATTCATTACTCTTGATCTTTTATGGGATTTTAATATCGAATATAAAAAACACAGGTTTGGGAACTCTGATGACAGTCAATTTTGCAAAACTGCTCATGTCTAAATTTGAAACAGAACTACATGAAGCCTTCCGAAAAGATTATGTAATGCAACCATTGTCATGGATGAGGTGCCTTGACAATATTTTTTCATGTGGAAAGGAGATCAACAAAGTTTTAGAACATTCCTCTCATATTACAATTCTTTCATTGAAAAGAACAGCAACAAATCAAAAATAAATTTTGTCTGTGAATTTTCCGAAATTTTATTTTTAGACACAAGAGTAAAAATCCATAAACATTTACTTATAACAGAATTATACTTAAAACCCACTTCTAAACATACAAACCTACACAGAGATTATTGGATCGAATCGACTTTTGCTATGTATTAGGATTAGAATGATTTGCAATCTCATTGATGACCACCAAAAGGTTGCTCACAAATATGTAATTCTTTATGATCAACAGAGGATATCCTCAAATTAAACTAATTCAGATGATGAGAGAAGTTGAGGCGAGGAATGGCCAGGACCTTTTAGCTTTAATTAAAGAAAACAATAAAGCATCTGTGAGTAAAGTGGCATAAAAAGTTGAAAAGACTTGCTCTAATCCTGCGTAGAGATAATCAGATATTAGTTGAGGATCAACCAGGACTCACTGCCATCTTTCCAGAGCCTCTGATAGTTTCATACTGTGGCAACCTAAACTTACCATCAATCTTGATCTCCTGTCGACCAAAGTTCAAAGAAATATCAGGACCATGCATCAAATACACACAAGTGAATTTGAAATATGTCATCTCTTTTGCAAATTATGTAACAACATGGGAAAATGTTAGATCTGGCAAGACATTTCAGGAGATTCTTGTAAATCAAAAAATATTTATGCTGCAGAATATACGAAACATGACCTGTTATACATGGGATTTACATTTACAACTTTGAGCCGGCATTCCATCAATCATCGTTGTGATTTGGAGAATGAACTGGCAGTGACAGAGCTGAGCATTCACCAGTGAAAACAAAATGTATAGTTTCGATAATGGCCTCTGGGTACCCTGTCTTAGAGAAGGTGGAGGCAGGGAGCTTGATGCTCTTGCACACCAAGAGATTAACTTATGTTATAGCTTATTCAAATTTTTCAAATCATTTTATTTTTCAAAAAGCTACCACATCATTGGAAATTTGATCTATAATGTTCAAATTCTATTTAGGTTTTCATTGCAAAATAAATCATTTAAGTTTTCATTGATTTGAATTTAAATCTAACGGACAAAAAAATGCATCATATTGAAAATTTTCAGCATTACTATATTATATATTCTATGGACACATAGCGTAGTGGTTACAGAATTACTGCAAGTAATTTAATGGTTCTAGGTTCAATCCCAGTGTGAGACAATGATAATACTACTAACGCTAAGAGGGGAGTGCGGTCAATATACCCCCGTTGGTTAAATAAAGGGTTCGGTTCGTTACTTCCCCACACCTACCAGATGATACCTGATGAATGTCGTAAAGTACAATGGCCGAAACGTTGTATGAAAAACAACCAAGATGAGGATAGTCCAAATGATAATAGAAATAGTTTTGTTTTTCTTCTCTTTATCATTATTATTCTTTTATTTTTGCAGTGTCTTGAGAAAATGATTATTTTTTGACAGTTTTCAATGACAGTTTTCTATCAGACAACTGTATCATAAACCGATACTATTTTTGACTGGTATTCATCTTCCATCTCAATTTTAGTTGCTTTTCATCACAACCACTCAGTCCATGGTTGTTAGTAAGCAGTGTAGATTGGATATGAAGAATAAGCTATTGATGAGACTTGAACTCTTGTCTATGGGATGCCAGGTTATTCATTCCGGCTATTCTTACAAATTAAGCTATGAGAACTGCCACAATTAGCAGAAGATCAAATATAACCTTTAAACCTAACCTTCATTTTTCCCTAATCAGTTAGCACCAGATTTGTTATTGTTTTTACATGTGTAAGTTGTGGCAGTATAGTCTTGATTTATTTTTTCTATTAGACCAAGAATTGTCAACCATTGTTTTTTTTATTAGTTATTCTTTCATCTTAATTTTAGTAGCTTTTCATTGTAACCAGTCAGACCATCTGTCTATGAATGTTGGTAAAAGCAACTAAAATTAAGATGGAAGATATACCGATAAGAAATTGCTAATGGTTGACAATGCATCATTTGATAGAAAAAAAAATCAAGATAATATTTCAACTGCAGGGACTATTTCCTTCCAGACATAATACACGATTTAGTAAAATGTAAATAAGTGCAGTTAAAGGGAAGTAACTCTGGCTCTCTTGATTGAGTGAAAAAAGATAGGTTGAATTCCTCTATTTGAGTTCAGTGTCAAGGTAACAATTAAAAGTAATAATTTCAGTTTTCATAGCGTTTGCTTTTGTTAAAAGTTTATTATTGGTTTCCATTTTCATTTTCAGAATACGGCTTCTCCTTAAGTCATATTGAATTCACAATGGTGGCAAGTGTAGACAAGGTATTTGTGGTGAGTACACAAGTTTTTTTCTCTGCACACTCTAACCTTTCAAGAAATCCTCCATCATAGTCTGTCATTCCCAACCTTTTTATGGTTATGACCCTCATTTTAGGTTCCAGCTCCCTCCCCTGTTAAAAAGAGATACAACATAAAATTGACAAATATTTATTGAAGTCAATCTTATAAGTGAGATTGGTTTCAACTTGAAGGCTGAAGAATAAATTGACCAGAAGTTTTGAGAAACAAACAAAAAATCTACTGAAAAAGACAAAACTAAATTTAGTTTTTTATTTCTTTTGAGGAATATGTGTGGGTGGCCTAATGGTTAATGACGCAGAGAATGTAATTGTTGAACCAAGTTCAAACTCTGGCTTGGACAGCCCTGAGAAAGGCATGAATCCACTTCTCCTAGCTATGGGTAAATAACAAAGGAACTTTTAACTCTTTGGTCTTTGGTAAGTGCTGCCAAATGGTTGATAAGACTATACAAGGAGTCGATGAATGCCATGGGTTTAATAAATGCTGGGAGGTGTCTATTGAATATTTGGTATGTTTCACTTAATTTGATTTATATTCTTGTTTACTTTTTATTTTGCAATTGATTTTTTAGTAATGTCATGATTTTGATATGTAATTATATATAATTATGTATATCTATATGTATCTATATACTATGGATTTGGTATGTTTTTTTGAGAATTTTGAACTTTTTAAAAAAGATTTGGTACATTTTAGAATGTGATGATCGTATGTTTGATAACCTTCTCTTGGCAGTCCTGCCCAGGATTTGAAAAAGAATCAAAGATTTCATATATGGATCGCTGGTCTAAAAGATTTGGTAACCCCTGATTTGGAGCGTCGGGCTAGCACCCTGGCTTTGTAAAAATCTACTGTCACTCCAAACAATTCTTGGTTCTCCATGAATCTTCAAGAAATGAGGACAAAATCATCTTCTCATGTCTCATGCAACAAGGGAAGTAACTTTGCTCGGCTTCGCTCATTTGATGAGGAGTCTTGCATATCCAACGAAAATTGATGGGGGAATAAATTGTGATATTTTTAAATAAACGATCATTTATAAATGTAAATCAATGTATCTAAAGTAGGGCAATATCTAGTTGGTAAGGTCAGCCTATAGAGTCCTACTGTGGTTTTGAGTTTCTATCCTGAGTACTTTTTAGTTTCTCGTTGGAAAATTCATATCAGATAGGAGTGGATTATTTCTAACCCTGGTGGCTGTTTGGATTTGTAGCTTCTTGCTGTGACCTCTGGTTGTACTGTTTAAGGATGGATATAGCATGATTTTATCTGGACAGATGATGCATTTACGGTCTTCATCAATGGTGTGTAGACTTGAGGTTATCCTATACATTTACGGTTGATCAGCACAGATTCTTCTGTAGGATAATGTCTCTAGATCAAGCTCTTTCAGGTTTTCTAAATATGACAGATGTTTGGTGATGGGGATCATCTTTGTGGGTCTTCTTTTTACTATTTCTGTAGCGTCTGTGTTAAATTTATGTTGGGGTAACCAAATGCAGTAGCTTGCCCCCCTCCTAGGGTGGTATACTGGGTTACGTTTTGTGTCTCATGCTGAATGGCAGGGAGGGTACTGATGCTTTCATTATCCTAGCAAAATAAAATTTCAACAGATCTCCATGACCCATGCTGATATCAGTTTGCAATTCAATTATATGAAAACATTTATGTCTATTTGGGGGGTTAATCTTATGATTTTCATTATTTTTCTTTTATCAGGACCGTGTAAAAGTCTTCAACCAGTTTTTGGTCAAATATTTCACAATGCGGGACACCCTAAAAGAGTTTCAAAAACTCTTCACACCTAAAAATACTGATGTCATACCCATTCAAGAGGCAGTTGAATCTCTTGGCAGACACTGCAGTAAGTTTTTTTTTTCTGTTTCTCCTTTTCATTATTTATAAGAGAGTGTCAACATCAACATTGGTTTTTTCAGTTTTCAAATGAGTCTGGCTTGAAAATTTGAATATTAAATCTGTGTAGTAAAAACTAATTCTTATAGTTTCCTTTATATAAGTATGTATTCAAGAAATGGACATATTTGGTCTGAAAGAATGAATTACAAATTGCGTTATATTATTTAGAAACTTAAATTGTTTATTTTATTTATGCTGTTTAATTTGAATGATATATTAACTGTATATTGACAGGAAATCATTTCAGATAAGTTTCTATATGATATAACGCAATTCATAATTTGTATGAGTATATAAAATTTATGAAAAACATTCATTTTATGAAAGGTAAGCTTGGCTTATCAATATTTTTTTAAAGCTTCCTTTTTATATTTCTTATATTAAACTAGAATATATCAAGTAAAAATTATATGGTTATTTATATATAGATCAGCACTAAGGAGCCTAAATCTATTTTATTTGATAATTCATTTTTTATAATTCAAGTATCCTGATTTGAATTTTTTTTTAATGTGTGATGATCAGATATGAGGTCTTAAGAGTTTCTATTACGTAATTCTTATTGCTATTTCATAATAGCAAAGGATTTTTCCATTTGAGTGTAAATAAGCATACAAATGGAGAAAACTTTGTATAGAAGCTCATTCTATGGTTAGATGTCCTTTGGGTGAGAGAGGACTGAAAAAAATATATTATCTTTGAATGTTCACCAAAATAAACAACTATGTAGAAATCTATCTTCCAGTACACTGATATTGTTATGTCATTATAGGAAGGAATTATCCTATTTGAGTGTGAATTAACAGACCATTTCTGGCCCGCAAGGGAAAAATAATTACTTTTAGATTATGATACTTATAAAATCTTTGATACATAGATGTGTCGTTAGCTGTACAAATGATATTTTCATTCAGGGGTTTCTTTTGATACAAATGTTATTTCAGGGGTTCCTCCAGTCTTAAAAGGTTGAGAAAGGCTGCCATATATCAGAGGTCTGCAACTATTTTGCCTCTGCGGGTTGGATTGCCTATCAGTGACTGGACAGTGGGTCAGATAAATGCCCTAAAAAAGCTTGAGATGTAGGGATTGCCAATTTAAATATAATCGTGATATATTTCACCTTAAATCAATGAACAATGCATGATAGAAAATCATTTTTTCTTAAAAATAAGGACATAAGTTAATAATCAAAGAACTCAATTTAGTAGCAATTTTTTTTATTTGAGGCATCCTTCGAATCCATCCAAAAGATCTTAAAAACAAAGAAAGTAAGCATTGTATCCCAATATTTGATTGTAGACTGGTCAAAATTCTTTTGTGCGCCAGAGATGGTCTGTAGGGTGTAGCCTATCCCCACTACAGTTTGAGTGTCTAAAAAATTGTATTTTTTCTCTTTCAGAAGAGACGACTGTCAACTTAAGCCGCACCCACAAGTATTGCTTGTCTCTATCTTACGATATTGATGAACTTAGACAAAAGAAGGGTTCTTTAGCTGATAGCCTCCTTGCTTCAGCGATTACCTATTTCAATGCTCTGAACCGGTTAATCAAGAATATAATGGACCAGGCGCCTACGCTGGTAGACTCCTTTGTTCTTCTTTGTAAAGATGAGGTAACTGTACGACGGAACATAATGAATGCTGATCTGGGTTCTACTCGAGAACCAGAAGCCCTTAAACATTGTGTTGAGAACTACAATGAGATGCGGAGATGTCACGGGTCATTGGTTCAGATAATATCTGAAGTTGAGAGTCTCTGTGCTGTTTTGTTGACAGGATCGCAAGAATTCTTCAAATAATGCTCATGGAACTTTGTTCAGATTTTAATTGACTGAGATGTCAGAAGACGTCTGGGTTTCTTTTCCGTCAGTCCCCACCCAAAGCTAACGGCCATAATTTAAAAAGAAGCATTAAAAGAAAAAAAAATTAATCAAGTTTTTTTTTTTGCCCCCAAAGACCCTAAATTCTGTGGGCCTTTTTGAGAAAACAAAACCCCTAACCCCTTTGCCCTGGGGGGGGGGGGTAACAGTATAAACCTAACAAATCAATTCCCACTAGTTGAAAGATTTGGGACTGTTGGGGAGAAAGCTTCCAAACGCTGTGACCTATATTGCTACCATTTTCTCTTTTCAAACTTTTGACAGCACTCACCTTTTATTCAGGCAAAGCTGCCAATTTCTGATGATTTGACTGATCTGGAACTCAATTAAAAAGATATACAGGACTGACTGTTTGGGAGATGGTTTGAAATGCTTTGATTCTCTAAAATCAAATAGCTGTTACAATTCGACTGCAAACTAACCCCGCAATATATATATATAGAGAGAGGATCAATAAGTCCATAGCCTGACATGTGGTTATTAATTGAATTTTGATCTGAAATTTTCGCTATATATTGTTCAAGCTCTGTGATTAGTATTAACTACTTAATTAAGTGCGCTGACAAGGAAGGAGATCACGTTGAAAAATAAATATTTGTTGAGTAAAATGAATTTTTTCTTTATTAGGCTACAGACTTATTGATGTAGCTATGTATACCCGTTTGACACTTGTTGGATCACATCGACCCCCCCCCACTTACCCCCATACACACAAACAAAATGATAAGAAAAATAACCGTTATCCTAAAATGATAATTCTAAAATATACCATAAATACTCTACACTCTAGTTGTATATAGAAATAGGATGAAAATAGAAAATGGACAGTTGTCCGCTGACTGCAATGCCTGTGGGGAAACTGATCAGTGACAACAAAATAATAAAATATGTATGAAATTATAATAATATATATATATATATATATATATATATATATATATATATATATATATATATATATATATATATATATATATATATATATATATATATGTAACTGTACATTGTGAATAAATGAACTCATTGATGAGGAAAATAATCCAATCATATCATGCATAATGATTAAAAATGATTACTGCAATGCTTGTATTATATATATAATAAATAAATTAAATGTATGAAACATGTCAGTTAAGCTTAGTCTGTAGGTTGGGAAATCTTAATTTCATATTCAGGTTTGGTTTAACCTGACGGATAGACAAACAGTGAAGTGTTTACTCCTCTAAATTTGATGAGGATTATTCTTGTTCCTATTGTCATAGGGTTGGGGACAAAGTCAACTCTAAGTTGGACTGGAGTCTAACAATATCTAGTATAGAAAAAATATCAACAATAATCATGAACTACTCCAAGTTAATTTTGTTGAAGCTAAGGTGTTACACTTTGAGCATAAGCTTGGTGGGACAAGGCTGTCCCAGTATGGACACCACATATCCATTCTACCATTTCTCTCTGAGCCTCTCTGTCTCCAGCAAGATGTAAGATTCCTTCAAGGTCATCCTCTGTGTCAATTCTTAGGTATTTTTGTGTATTTGCAATCTTTTAGTGTGGGATCACAGGTGATGAGATTATCTAAGTCACTTTTTAATTTTGTTGGCAGAGTTTATTCCTGACCGTCCTCTGTATCTTCCCTTATCTGATTATTATCTGATTATTAGAAATAAAAATGAATCACTTCATCTAAGAATGTGGCCCAGTAATTTCCATCTAGCTCTGCTGATGGTTTTTGATATAGGTTTGTTTCTTCATATTCAAATAACTCTTTGTTGGATATTTTCTTTGGATAGCATATGTTGAGAAGCTTTCTCAATAGGTTTTTATGGAAGACATTGAGATGCTTCGAAGATATCTGTCAACAAATGAAATCTAGGCACTTCCCCCAAACAACTTAGCAAATTTTGATCAATAACACTTCATGTAAAAAAGTAAAAAAAAAATTCCAATAAGAAATAGGCTCCAAAGATTTACCTAGAAAAATCATGCAGACATAGTTGTAAACACCATCATGTGATCTAATCAACCAATCACATCAGGATTGCCATTTGTTATGTATTGTAAATTGAATTTATTCTAGCATAACTTGACTCCATGATTATTTAAATTCGATTCTCTCTTGTATAACTCTTGGGCCTTCCAGTTACCTACTTCATTAAGTGACTTTGTATCGTTGTTGTAAAGCAAGTTTTGTTTGATGAAAGTTCTATATGATTTTAGTCTTATTCGATTTCATCTGAATCATATTAATGTTGAATTTTTGATTTCCGTGGCCAGCACTAATTGTTGTCTGCCTCCATCTTCTTTATCTTTTAGTGTGATTCCATTTTCTTCATTTTTCTTCATCGCTTGTCTGTTTCTTCGTCCAGTTTTTATTAATATGTATTTGGTTTCAACCTGATTTGACTTCACATAGAATTTAACTTCAGATTTTATCATATTTGTCTCCAGGTCTTTGATGTTTTTGTTTTTGTTTCGGGCTTTTGAATTCATCGGAAAAACAGAGCACAGGGGATCATGGGATATGGTGAAGCATTATGATTTTTTACAAATGCAAATACACAACAAATTTTTATTCTTGGATGAAGTATTGCAACATTATTAATTTTGACTAGTTTTTACCTTCATCTTAATTTTCAGTTGTTTTTTATCACAACTTGGAATAGGACCGTAATCTTACAGCAACAATCAAACAACATCATTGGAAGATAAAAAGCAAGTCTGTGGTGATAATCAAACTCTAGCCAGAGGAAGTTTAATATATGGCTGGCTGTATTTAATCATTCAGCTATGGGACTTTGTAGTCAAACAGAAGCTTACAAACCAACTCCTTACAATTGATATTCCTTGCTGATGATGTTTACAATTGAGACCTAAAAGTTAGAAAAACTAACAAAATCCTTGAATTAAAAGACTGCTAAGTCTCAATGTTAACATCAGCATGAAATAGCAGTTGTATGGAGTTGAGTTTAGGGTGTAAAATCAACTTCTGTTTAACTATAAAGTATTCATAGACAAATGGTTAAAAGCAGCCAGTTGTATACTAAAACCCCTGTAGTTAGAGGGTGTAAGTAAGGGTGTAGATTCTCTTTGTGGGCTTACTCTTTAATCTCCAATTCACTGTTTTCCAACTGATGATCTTCTGTGTTCTAGGGTTAGGGCACAAGTGATCATAGATAATTAAAAAAACAAACAAAAACAAATGCCTGCAAGCTGCCAACTTGAAGATGTATTACTTCCTTATCTTCATATAACCCATTTCACATCCAACAGAGTTGGTCTTTTTTTTTATACGAATATATTTATGAAATTATCTTCTACCTACAATTATTTTTTTCACTGTGCCTCGGTTTCTCATAAATAGTCCGCTTATGCGTCCTTATTGGGTAGAAAGAAGAAAGAAGGGAAATGATAAATTTTGATTTAAACGTGATCATTTCATCTGTCAAGGGAAGTAATTGTCTTCAAACTTTTTTAGAGTTATTTGCCTCGATTATACCATAATCACCGCAGATATGGGTTAGTAAGACCACATGCTACATTACTCTGGCATTGGCCTTGAAAAATCGAAGGAGGATAAATGATTTGGTGCCGACCAGTACATGGTTATTTTATCACCATTTTACTTTTGTTTAATTTTAGCTCAATCACTTTTTTAAAATCAATAAAAAGGTTGTTATGATTTAATCAGAATCTTATTCAATTGACCTCTTCACAGAAGATAATCAGTACGTTTTGATACCAAAAGTTTATATGTGTAGTTTTAATCTGATCTAACTTCATTTAATCAAATCACAGCAGATAAGTTCATCAAAATTGATTTTTTTACAAGAAATAAGTAATTCGATGAGAAGTCTACTTAATCAAAACACGGCCGATAACTACAACAAAACTATTTTTAACAAAATTTCATTTTCGAAAAATATACGAAATTTTTATCCGATCAGAAATATATCCAATAAAAAGGAAATAAAAAGGGAAAAATTGAAAAGCGCATGCGTGCATCAAGACTAATTCCTTCACCAAAAGTAGATACTGTTTTTTTTCAAAAAATTTTATGATGCTTTTCTTCGTAATATCCTTTTGATCAAATGAACATACATGCATTCTCTTCTCCTCGATATTCGTAACTTCTAATCAAAATAAAACAACACATTTATTTTTGTGGGGAACAAGCTTCATAAAAATTGTTTTAATGTGTTTATACGCTCTGTTTATATTAAATAAAATTTTGATCAAATAAAATCCACGTATCTTTTTGTATAAAAAGTTTGACTAGATTATAACTACCTCTTTAATTATTCAAGAAGAAAGTTGTATTCATATAAAGTATCAATTTTTTACTATCAAAACCATGTGAAAACGTACAGGAGAAAAGTAGGACTGTCTAATCGAGCGATATTACGTGAAATAATTTACCCTGATTTATCTCCCTTTCATTCTCCAATCTTATGACGTCGTGTAACGTACTAGGCTATAATCTTATGTCGACCTGAGTTATAAAGAAGAAGTTATACAGAAGAAGCAATATTTGAGTAAACTTGTTGATATTCTCTTCGGCCCTGAATTACTGCTAAGTCAGTACTAACTTAATGTCAAATAGCCTATTAATCCGAGTAAGGAAAATTGACAAAAGATGAAAAGACTAAGTTTGTCCATTGTCTTCAATAGCATAAATAAAAAAACTGTCTCGATATATCGACATCGTCACATTATTTTTTCTGGTCTATAAAACATCGTGTTACTATTTACATGTGAACAAATTCAATTACACTGTCTAATATCTCTTGACACAAAATTTGAATTTCAATTTTAAAAGATCAACCAAATATTCATAGAACAACGATATTGTAAGGAATATTTTAAAGTTAGAGTAACAGGTAACACGATAGGCTCGCTTTTAAGGTCGCTTAAACATTGTATAACTATACACAACGCATTAATCACGCTAAATAAAGCAAGCAATTAGTTTCTTATATATATGTATATATAAATCGTTACATAATTTTTCTAGTATCAGCAGTAAGATTTAATAAGGAGTTGCAAGAACATATTCATTCTGTGGGGAGCTCCGGAGATCCTCCACGACCAGGAATCTCGTCATTTTTAGTGACAGTATTTCGGCCAGTATAATGAGGAAGCAAAAGTATGAAGAGTCTCCGCTATGGCTCAGCTATATGAAATATAAACTTAGCCTATGGGTCCAAGCCATATATATCGTCGGTCGTTGCTATCTCTCGAGTTCAAGGATCACGGCCTCCGTTCTCTACGTTTGTGATTTATTTCATGTGTGGACTCTCTCGTGACATGAGTCCTATTCTTACTTCGAATGTTTGTTTACACTTTGGACAGATGATACCTGTTGGAAGATCAGTCTCCAGTTTCTATTGCCTTCCTTTTCTTCTCCTTTCCCCTTCTTCCATTTTTGCGAATCTGTTGGCTTGATGATGGTTCTCCTGGGATTCCTGTCTTAGGCATTAGCTTCCCAGTTGTTGAAGTGGGTGCCACATTTCTTCCTGTTGGTCTTCAACACGTTCTTGTATCTCTTTTTCTGGTCGCCACTCTTACCTTTGCTCCTCTCAAGTTGAGAGTAGGAAATCTGCTTTGGCAAACCCTTGTCTTCCATTCGAACAATATAGCCACCCTAACTAAGTTGGTTCTTGATGATAAAGGTTTCAGCGCTTGTTGTCCTTGTTTTGCTCGGGACGCTGATATTAGCTTTTCTGTCTTCCCACTTGATGTTCTAAATGTTCTGATGACAGCATTGCTGGAACAATTCTAGAGTTTTCAGATAATGTCGATAAGTTGTCTAGGTTTCCGACGGTTATAAAAGTGTAGGGATCAACGATGCTTTCTTTACACACTAAAATTTTAGTGTCTCCTCGGCTGTCACGGTCATGAAAGACGAGTTCAGAAACGCCTGGAAGCTGCTGCAGTGCATTTGAGACGATACTGCATCTCTTCATCAAGATCGACATTGGAAGAAAAGTGGCAACTAAAGTACTGGTTGTGGTCCACATTTTCCAGAGTTTTTTTTTTCCAAGTTGAATAGATAGTCCAAGTTTGGTGTATGCAAGCTTGAAAGCGTACAGACTCTCTCGTAATTGGGCTTTAGAAAGAGCTGCTGTGCTGTTGTCGTCTGAGAATTGGAACTCAGTAAGGTAGCTCGTAAATGTCTTGTTTTTGGACCTGAGACCAGATAAATTGAAAAATTTCGATTCCTTGGTGGTAATTCGTCTTTGGTGATGTGAATATTGCGGCAATCAGGGACTTACACTCCCGGTTTCACTTGGAAGGGCTAATAATTGCTGTCGCTATTACTGTGCAAATATACCATCATCGGGGAGTTTTGGGATTCGAATGTATTTTTCAGAACACGTGTAGCTGGAGAGGATTTCCCAGAGAAATTGCTTTGTTACAGAGTCAAAGGCATTCGTGAGGTCGATAAATGCCATGTACAGAGATTGTTCACAACTTTGTTCTTATCAGTTGTTCAATGTGATGGCCTGGAGCCGACTGAGGTCTCTGGTAGTGTCTTCTCGGCTAATGGCTTGAGGTTTATGTTCATGATGCTGATGAGGATCTTGCCTTGCTAACATGGAAATTCCACGGTAGTTTCCACTGATAGATCATTTTTTTTTCTTGTAGGCAGTGACTATAACTGAGTCTCTGAGGTCTGTTGACATCTCTTGTCAAGATCTTGACAATGATTTGATGCAGTTGATAATGGAAGAGATCACCCAGATGATATACATCTCAGCCGGAATTCCGTCAAGTTCAACAGCTTTGTTGTTTTCCTAGGTCTTGATGGCTTTCCTAACTTCTTCAAAAGTTGGTGTTTCGCTTTAGGAGTCGTCAGTGAACTGCTCGGTAATGCTGTTGATAATATTTCTGTTAAATGTTATGGTTTGATGAGGAGGTCTTTAAAATGCTCCCAAAAATCTGGCGCTAATTTCAGCGTTGCTTTTTAGGATAGTTGAGTCGTTTTTGTTTCTAAGGGGAGCGTGACAACGAGTGAAAGGACCAAAATAGCCGTGGTTGCATTGGTGAAATTTCGAGGGTCGTTGGCATTTGCAAGCTGTATGTCGCAATCTTTCTCCCTCTGTTGATTTTTCGGGTTTCTTGGAGTGTTCGTCATTTCCACTGAGCCAATCTGGATCTTTTTTGTTGTTGTTCTGAAGCCGATTGTTTCTTTGTGCGTAGTGATGATAGCACACTTCAGTTAGTTCCAATGCTCCTGTGTAAATGGTGGGATTCACCGTGGCAGCTGTCTCAGAAATTCTTGCTGAAGCTTCTGTACTCGGTTGTTGTCTTGAAAGCTGTCAACATTTAACTTTCTGTTGTTATTCTGACCTTAATACTTTCTTGTAGACCGAATCTTTATTCTCATTGTGGAAGAATGAGATGATGGTCTATCCAACACTCGTTTGTACCCGTGACAGCATATGTTTTCGGTACGTATTGTTGACCTATGGATCGTACAATAACGTAATCGATCAAATGTCAGTGTTTAGAACGCAGGTGTTGCCAACAGATTTTGTACTTGTTTTTTTTTCTGGCGAAATAAGGTGTTTGTGATGACCAGGTTATGTTCAGCTCATTTTGTGGGAAGGAATGTTCCATTTGCGTTGACCCTACCAACATCTTTACCAATGGTTCCTCTTCGGAGTTTACAATCTTTTCCAACTCTGGCATTGAAATTATCAAAGAGAACGACTTTGTCATTTTTGTGGACAAAGGTAAGGATGATGTTATAAGCTGGGCATAAAAGTTCTATTTTGAATTTAATCTTGAGCATTTAGGATTGAAGCATAGGCACTGATAATGGTGACGTGTTGGTCTCTGTCGAGACGGATTCAAAGAGTCATGAGACGCTCATTGAATCCTGATGGTTGTTCTGATACATTCTTCAGTTGGCTGTTTCGAATGGAAAAACTCAAACCATGGATCCTCTGATTCAGGATCGAGTCCTTTCCCGAAGAAAGTTGTATTGACCCTATTCCACCGTTAATTGTCCCTCTCCAGCCCTGCGGGTTTCCATCAGAGTAACGAGGTCAAAATTCCATCTCTGAAGCTCGCAGACAACAGGGGACGTTCGTTTTCCTGGTTGGCCTGAGTTAGGGTTGTCCATCATTTTTCGTTCTTTCCATGTTCCACATTTGATTTCTTGATAATTTTCGACCGCGGAGGGGTGATCCTCCTGGATGCGGTTTTCCAGCCAGCATGAGATGAAGCTATTTTTAGGGCACCTTTTCTAGCCTCCTCCCAGTTCTGGGTGAGCAGAGAGGATCTTTGTTTGGACAGCTCAGTCATGAATACCAATTGCCGAACAGCTCTCCCGCTTTAAGCCCAGAGGCTTAGCGATGGAAATTTAGTATGCACTGCTTCTGTCTCGATTAGGAGCTTCCATCTTTGCTTTTACGTTGCCTGTCCCTGTCACCCTTTCCCGATCGTCGAAAGACTTTGGTGGTTGTGCCGGTGACATAAACAGAAAGGAGACGCATATGTGTGAGTTTGTTTAGCGTGTACTTGAAGCTACACTTCAGTAGGCACACAGTCCTTCAGAGGGTCGTAGGAGAACAAATTCGATTACGCTAAATGATATATCTTGGTATATAAAGGTTGGATATCATTTTAAAAGATTATAACATTATATACATGTATATATATATGTATATATATATATATGTATATATATGTGTGTGTGTGTGTGTGTGTGTGCGTGTAATATCATAATCATAGAATACAACGATATTCTAAGGAATATTCTACTCATGGAGTAACATGCTCGTTAAGGCTGCTAAAACATCCTGTAATTATGTGCAGCGCAGGTAAACGACTTTGATTACGCTAAATAAAGCAAGCGATTGATTTCTAATATATATATATGTATATATATGTGCAAAAAAGCTTTACAACTTTGAACACTAAACATTGAAAAACCTTTTCAAAATTAAAATAAAATCATATATATATATACACTGTTATTTGAGTCTTTTGTTCGTGCGAGTCTCTTTTCTGCTAAAACTATATGGCTGTTTGGCCTAATATGTGACGTAGAGAATAAATAAAAATCAACTTTCCCCATAGACTAACCTTCGAAGTCGATAGAGTTATTTTCTTCGTTTCCAAACATCATCGGTTCTAAACACCAGAAATAAATTTCATACACGGAATTTCCTCATCCATCATTGATTCATCATTCTTCTCCTGAATGGATAATCATTTTAAGTGTAAGTAATTCTATGAGCAACTTCCCTTAACTTTTCATAGTAAGAGCTACGGATGTGGTCAGCTTCTATCATCCCTTCCCTCTTTCAAATGGACTAGCCTTTATAAACGGGCCATCTTTGAAAATAACTTTGAAAATAAATTCAAATTTCTACTTCGCAGGTTTCTATTTCGCGGATTTTATTATTCTGGATTTTGTTATCAATAATTATTTTTTTACAAGGCATTGCACATTTTCGTTAATGTTAGATTTATAATTTTTCTCATATAAATGACATCTTTAAAAGTTCGCGTACAGGAATATTCTCTCTCTCTCTCTCTCTCTCTCTCTCTGCTTAGTGTTTTATTTTATCTATAGCAATATTTGCCACCAGCATGGGTTAAAATTCGTTTTACCAGTGAAAGCAAAAAAAAGAAAAGTTTTAATGATTTTCCCCCATTTATTTCCTCCTTTCTATCAGACTTCTATTACTTTTAGTGTCAGTTTTGATTTTTTCCCCAGTTTTGGGTGGATGTAACTGTTCTATTTGTTATCATGCTGGGATGGACCATTACTTTCCGCCCATAGTACGGTCATCTGCAATCATTAGAAGAAAACGCAACTCTGTTAGAACATTTTTACGAATGACAAATCGGCTCCCTCCCTTCATGATTCTTTTTGCTACTGAATGGAAGTAAGAGAGGTTTTCTTTTTTTTTCATGTATCGTCACATTATTCTTTACTAAGAATTGTAAACAGAAAGATCTGCTAAGGAGTCCAATTATAGCAAGAATATTTCCATTCAGTGTGGGACTGGGGATTTCCATTCTTTGCAGAGCCCCACAGATTCTCTGTTGGTCTAGAATCTCGTCATTTCTTGTAATGCTCATGGTTTCTTTGGTCAGTGTAGTAAGAAAACATTCTTCTAGTCATAAAGAGCCTTGCTGAGCTCAGCTGTAATATGAAATATGGGCTTAGACTATGGAGCCGAGTCTTACATATATGTATATATCCCATCATCAGTATTGTTCAGTGCTGTTGAAAGGCCTTTCCCATAACCTTTCATTCTGTTCAGATCGTTTGAACGAACGTATTAATCGATGTAAAGACTGTCAAAACATCGAATGAATATACTTTAATTACGCTGAATAAAGCAAGCGTTGGAGACCAGTTCATTTAGACATAGTTGAATTATTTGACGATGTTCAATCATCACATTATTCTCTTTTCTTGTGTAAGCTGATTGTATAAGATTTCATATGGATTTTAATAATAGCAAGGACATTCCTTCTGTGCAGAGCTCCAGAGATTCTCCTCTGGTCAATAATCTCGTCATTTCTCGTAACGGTAGCTTCAGTCATGGAGAGCCTCTGCTATGGTTCGGCTCTATTATTTAACTACTGTCATTTTTTTTTTAGATAGTAGGGAAACTTTATAACAGTTAGCTTTTACAATAGCAATGTCTAGATCAAGGGAGCACTCATTGAGGAACTAACTCATTACTTGATGATTAAGGCTCTGTTTCGTAACCATAGCTCTTCAGCAGACACTTTCAGGTATAGAATTCCCCAGCTATCCGAAAGTAAAGCATGGGCCTAAATAACATAAAAAGTGAAAAGGCAATTACCATGAATTTATTTGGGAACAAATTCAAGCGTCCCCAGATCCGAAAATGATGATGTTTTTTTAGGCTGAATCGTTGAAGTTTGAGGTGGTTCGAAGTATCGAAAACTGGGGTATAGAGGAGGGTGGGGAGGGTTCACGCTACCTCTATAACCGATCGTTGCTAAATAAACGCTTAACGGTAATTTAACTTTCCACTTTTTTTCGTTCAAGCGAAGGGGTAAATATTTTATCAAAATATAACTTTGAGGGTCGTGGATGAATGCAGTCGATAATTCATTTGGAAACGGTTTGAACTTTCCAAAAGGTTTATTATAGGTATCCATATTTTCTGACCAAAACCTACTGAACCAACGCTGAACAGTTGGCACTGTAGTAGCATCCACTTGGTATTCTATCTCGCGAAAATAATTTACTGAAGATATTCAAAAGCTAGCGCCGCAGAGGGTCATATTGTCTGGGTAAATCTGGAAGACACATTTTATAAATACGTTTAATCATCTCCTCGAGCGCTTGACATAGAGCAATAGCAGGTAAATTGGCGCTAATCTACAATCAGGAAAATCATTTATCTATGTACATCTTTATCAAAAACTAATATTTACAGGTACATCACCGATTTTCCGACACCCCTCATCCCAGTACCGTGCCGGATTATCCATTTTGTCTAATTAAAAAAGAGGTTACGTAATAATGATATTTCAATGATAGATCTCTGACCCAATAATTATGTACATCCAATAAATTTAAAGCATTAGGACTATTAGAAACTTGAATCAAACAAGTATCAGGTATGAATTCAATGATTGAATCATGTTGATGATAATGATGATGATGATGATGATGATCATCATCATCATCATCATCATCATCAGTCTTTTAACGTCCGTTGTTGGACATAGACCTCCCCAGGATTCGCCACATTTCTCTATTATGGACGTCGCAGAGCCAGTATTTTCTGACTTTGTCTTGTTCATCTCTACATCTTATTTTTTGTCGGCCTCGGTTTCGTATGTGATCTCTGGGGATCCATGTTGTGAGTCCATCAGTTGTCCTTCATTCTCGCAACATGACAAACCCATTGCCATTTGAGTTTCCCAATGGATTCTCTGATGTCTCTGACCCTTGTTTTCTTTCTGATATATTGTGCTATCTTGTGATCTCTCCATGTGAGGTTGAGCATGATTCTTTCATGCGCACGTTGCATGCTTCTCAGTTTGCAGGTTTGTCTCTTGGTTAGGTTCCATGCTTCAGCTCCATAAGTGACTATCGGGAGAATGCATTGGTTGCATATCCTTCTTTTTAGGATTATTGGGGTCTTCTTGTTTTTGAAGGTTGAGCTTGCTTTGCCGAAAGCTTGCCACCCGAGAGTAAATTTCCGCTTGATTTTACATGACGTTAATATAAAAAAACAAACAAACAAAAGAACAAAAACAAACTCTGTTCAGAATCTGCGAAGTTGTTTAGACAATTTTGATAGCATTTGGCAAAATTTGTTTCTGTAATAAAACTATTTTCTCGCAATTGATTAAGAAAAAAGAATAATGTAAAGCTGTTAAGAGATTAAAAAAGACACTCTGAAAATGGACACTGACTAGTTTTCTCAACCTTTGCTACATTTTCGTTTGCATCAAAGAAGTGTGTACCTACGCTTAAATATGAGAAGTTGAAAAATGTTTCAGTTTCTTGAATGTCGAATGTTTTTTTTTCTTATACTTTGACCTTTGACCACTCAATGAACTAGTATAAGAGCTGCAAGACATTTAAATGTCCGTTCGTAACCTTTCCTGATTAAAAGAGGTTCCGATATTGCATCTGTATTTGACTTTATCTAATCTATCACGTAAGTATAAATGAAAGAAAACATGTCATTATTTGTTCCTAGTCACGGACGTAAGCTGTGCCTTATCGTAACAAGAAGCTTGTGTTTCCTTCACGAAAGTCGATTTTGTGCCGATACTGAGACAAAGAGTTTTTGAGTTTTAAAAAAAATCTCTGCTAAAGGAAGGTCCAGTTACCTCTCGAAGGAGAGAGTAGAGGCTCGGATACCGATAAAAGGGGACATTAATTAACGTTGCTTGGTGCTGAACATGTTGAAGTTTTTGATTCAGACTATTTATACACCGGGTGCAAATTATTATTATTATCATTAGAAAGCGTCAATCAAATCGGTCAATATAGATATTTTCAGTTTTTAAGTGAGTCTGGCCGGCTATGTATGTATCGTGCATATAGGACACACCAGTCGATATCTTGATGTCAAGGAAAGGAGTTTTATTTTTAACCCCCCCCCCCCAGGCGTTTAGTTTTGAGTTGCATCTCGATGTAAATTCATGCTAAATTGGTCTCTTATTTTATTTCTGGCAGTGTTCTATCTATCAGTTTTGTTATTTTTTGACAAATTCAGACTTTTTTTTAACCAGATCAGTTGAATTAGTTTTTTGAAAGAGAAAACCAATATCTTACTGTCCGTTGAAAAATATACAATAGTAGCTTCGCTAAATTTTGATCTGAAGTTTTCACTGCTCGATCTATGTTATTGATATTCACCACAGAATTCATAAGGAAGGAGATTATGTTGCAGAATAAATATTTATTTTATACAATGAATGAATGCTTTCCCATCATTAGGTTGCAGTCATAGGCTGATTCCTTGGTGTACGTGGGTTCTAGTCCCATACAGCGCTCATTTTTCTTTATTCATTTATGCAATCTAGGACTGCCAGAAAATCGAAACCCCATGTTACCTATGCCTAAATGAAAAATTTGAAATCTTAATTTTGGCCTATAGAACAAAAAGAGAAAAAAGCAGAATTGATAAATAGAAAAAGTAGTATAAAAGTGTTGGCACCGATTAAAGTTTCGATTAAAAAACAAAATTAATACCCTGCATACAGGTATAAATAAATTAACCGCCATTGCTATCTTATTCCTCTCATAATAATTAATAATAGCAGTAGCAGCGTTACTATTAACATTAACGTTATTACTATTTCATACTTCCAGTCACTTAAAGAACAACCAAATCACCCTTTCATAATTATCTTAGATATACCAAACATATCAAACCAAGAATAATCAAATTAACAATTAAAGTCATGTAAAAGTGAACCCCAACACTGGCAGACAGATTTAAGTAAAGAATAAAATACTCTCAGAGAGGTAAGATATTACAAAGAGCTGATGTTTTAACAACATACTGATAAGGGAAGTGCCTAGAGTGTCTCCTGCTAATTCATAATTTATAACTACCATTAAGCAAAGTATCTCCACTATGTAGAACAGAAAAACATAACATGCAGTGACCACCAACTAAACAAAGAAAATAAAAAAGAAAAAGAAAAGATATATAAATAGAATAAGAGGAATGTTCTCCACATTAAAAAATAGGCAAATGTTCTAAATAGGGATTTAAATAAATCGAATCATTCGCCTGAAGAAGCTCGAACAGGGCAGAAACATAAACGTGTTTGTGTAGCGAATCCTTCATTTCATCATATACATATATATGTATGTGTGGTGTATTTTTTCGAATTGTAGAGTTGGCTTAAGGATCAATAGCAGCGAAATTCAAATTCTGGTTGAGGCTGTTTGTGTTCACTTGGCACTAATAATTTTGGGAAAGACATGAACCTGCCTCTCCCCTCAGGTCAGATATTACTCCTTGATACTGAGTCCAAGTAACCCAGCACAATCTGACGCATCTTACTTGGAGAGGAGATGACTACTGCTACCAAGCAATCCCATTGTCCTGAGAAATGTCACCAAGAGCTCCGACCATTTAATTTTCACAAATAGAAACCCTCAATCAAAACATAGTCGACATCAACACAGGTTTCTTCAGTTTCTAAGTCTGTTTAGCTAGCTATGTATGTAAGAGTCGCGCATACCAGCAGCACCAATCGAGCAAGAGGACTGGAAATGTAAACATTTCCTTATATTATGCCTAAGAACGCTTTTTTACCCCTCATAAGTTTCAAGTAAAGGTTCAATTTACAATGTAAGAGTATGCTAAATTGGTCCCTTTGTGTCCGGCGGTGTTTACGCTTGTTTTTCTTTTGTTTTTTGGTTTTTAGCGATGACCTCTCAACTTATCCATTGATCATCCCTTTTCCAAATTTTTGAATTGATCACCCCGAACATGCTGTCAAATGAAAAAATCCATTGACTCGGAGTTTTGTGATAAAAAATCAATAGTAAACTCATAATAAAATAATTGTTATATTGAAGAGTGTATCGACCGAGAATTCAGTGATGAGAAGCAACAATAATAAGATGGAATAAAACTCGCCATCACAGTCAATAATCGAACGACCGTAGCGTTAAAATTTGAAGTGATACACACAAGTTCCATCGAAGAAGAAATATAGTCAGAATTAATTCTATTTATGATATCAATGGTGTTATCTACTGAAGAACATCTAAAAAAGAGTGAAAAAAAAAACCCAAACATCTAGAAACATCTTTAGAGAATCTAGATGTTATTAATACCCCACGCCAACCCAGAATAAGGCCCCTAAAAGACCCCAAAAGCTTTTTTTCCAATAAAGATCTCATTAGATGGGGGTCCAGTGAAGAGCTGATGCCAATTTTCTAGCTTCTAGACAAAAAAGAATGGCCCGGGCGCTGGAATACACAAACACATTAACAAATAACCACACAGACACATTAAAAAAAAGAATAGAACCTGCACCATCTTTGATGGCTACGGTTATTCAACTTGTAATAAAATACAAGCAATATTGAAAAGTATGTCGACTCAGTGTGTTGTGATAAAATAGCAGCAATAAAGAGAAAGAGAGTAAGTAGTATCCTTAAACTGGCAACAACTTTAATCGTCCCTGTCCGGGTTCCATATATCACAGGTTTCTGTCTCGGCTCCGATCTGTGAAATACATTTAGAGGTGAAAAGCACCCGAAGTAGCATCACTCACTTCAACCTTCTCTATTTCACCAGTTGTTGGGGGGAGATGGATCCATGCCTTTCCTAAGGGCATTCGTGCGAAGTGAACTCAAACTGTCTCGCTGGGTCCATTTTCCGTATCGTTAACCGCTCAGCTACACTGTACCTCCAATCAGATAGAGAACCAGTGATAATAGTTGTGAAGGTTTTAATATTTTCTCTATACGCCAGAGTACTCACACGTGATCTGTCAGAAACCACCAACCAAAGCTGTCAACATAGGTTTCTTCATTTCTTAAGTGGGTTTGGCTAGTTGATTATATATGTATGTGCTGCGCAAACAGATCGCTGGAGGGCTATTTCAACATTTACTCATGTCTAAGAAGACTTTTTTTTCAAATCCTGCTTAAATAGGTTTTTGATGGGAAGTTAAACTACCGATGTAAGTCTATGTTAAATTGGTCCCTTAGTTTATGTCCAGCAGCAATGAAGCTTGTTTTGGAAAATTCAAACGTGTTTCGTGATCACTACCAAACAAAGGGTGAGAGAAGTAACTTATTCATTGATCACTTCTTTTTCCAATTTTTTAATTGATCATCCCCAACACGGCATGCTGGCAAAAGACATTGGTTACTGGACGGTTTCTATCGAGTGACTAACCATACCTGTTTTTTTTTGTTTGTGTACCAGAAAAGGTAATGGACATTTGCTATGAATTCGAGTCAAAATCGTAAAAGATTTCATTTATTGGGAGGTGCTGAACAAACGAATAACAAATGATTTAGTAATATGCTGAATGTATCAAATGTCAGGAATGCTGTAAAGGAGTGGTTCTTAAACAGAGGGGGAATCCCTCTCCCTGACGGGAATTTTAGGGTTTTAGACAGGGATTCCGGACCGCAGATTCCAACTGTTGAAATAGATAATACAAGTTAAGGTATTTGTGCTAATATAGAAAAAAAAAAAAAAAAAAAGGAAGATTTTAAATATCATATGCAAAGATTACTGGATTATTTACGCATGGATCGGCATTTCTTTGAAGAATAAGACATCAATAGTTATTTCTATACGTGTATATAACAATATATATATATATATATATATATATATATATATATATATATATATATATATATATATATAGAGAGAGAGAGAGAGAGAGAGAGAGAGAGAGATGAACAGACAATGTATTTCATAGATGCGTATCATTTGGGCTTTTGTGACCAAGACAATCGCCTTGCTTGTGACTCATTAGAATCTAACAAAAATTTTCGTGACCCTACACAATAGCGTAGCATCAGTGGATACTATGACTATATAGTGAGTCCTTAATCGTAACCTTGCAATAAATAAACTTACGATAGGCCTGGTTGCTGAAGGGTCAAACTCCACTCCTACTTCTATTCCAAATAAAAAATGATTTTTGCAACTTTTATATTGCATATTTAATAAATAAATTCGAGATCATATTTGTCAGTTGGACACGTTGGTAAGAACGTCACCGAGCGATCACTTGACAAAGAAATATTGATTCTATGTATGTGTCAGGCATTGGCAACCTTTTTGGTCCAGCAGGGCCACATACAACTTTTCAAATCTTTATTGGGCCACTCACACATTTCAAAAATGTCGATCGAATTATAGAAAGCGTACTTGAATTCAATTCTACACGAACAACTGAATTAAAATTATCATATTATTGATCTGTGCAGCTAAAATTATATATATGTATATATATATATATATATATAGAGAGAGAGAGAGAGAGAGAGAGAGGGAGAGAGGGAAGAAGGAGATACAGAGAGAGAGAGAGAGAGAGAGAGAGAGAGAGAGAGAGAGAGTCACTGCTTGGCCATGCATTACGATTCAAATAATCACCTTTAACAGCTAACAACCTTACGGTAAGTAAGAACGACTTCAGGAATAATTCAAAGATAGTAAGAAGAAATGAATGTCATTTGGATGAATTACACACGTCCTCATACTCGTCCACACGAACAAAATCCAAAGCGAATACCGAATCCTCAAAGCTTATTTGTTCAATTGATTGTGTTTACAAACGGACGATTGGCTTAGTAATAACTATTGCTCTCCGAACACGTAGGCAACCAAGAATCTGGGCTTCATATCACGTGCTTCGCAATACAGGTAAGGTCTTCAAGTTGTTTGCATATCCTGCGATGGAATTGGGTTTTGGGAAAAGGTATAAGGCAAGGCTGCATCTAGGATTTGTGCTCGGGGACCACTGGGGGTCTACCAGGAATGAGCGATGGGCTCGCGTGCAGCTGAGGATTCCAGGGCACTGAAAGCCCTGGGGATAATTAAAAAGAAACACGGCCAATTTTGTGACTATTTTGATGTAAACAAAAACCTGAAAATTGAGAAGTAGGTATACGCCGTGTCCCCCCACATTTCAAGTACTTCCTGTGGTTGATTATAAGTCACGTCCCCCAATGCAACTACTTCCTGTGATTGATTTATTATCACTTGGACCCTTAGGCTGAGCTTTTGTAAGGCTCCCCCTGCTGAATTTATCTCTCCTCTTGTCTCACCTTCTGTTGATAAAAAAGTAACGTTGTTACGCTAAATGACTAAATTCATTTATATGTCTTATCATGCTATAAAAAACAAATATGTATTCATACCTAACATGTTATATAAATACAAATAAAGCCCTTTTATTTTGTTCGTTCGTTTTTTATTCGATTAAACGAAATAATATCCGTTAAGTTCGAGATACGGAGGCGATTTGTACAGAAAGACTGAAATAACACCCCAAACAGACATTAGTACAATCAATTAAACCATTTTTTGTACATTCTATTGAAACACTTTTGGGGCTTGAACCAAGTCAGCCTAATGGTTGATCGGTCACTGTGCATACTATTATTATCATTATTATTATTATCATTATTATTATTATTATTATTATTATTATTATTATTATTGCTGTTATAGTTGGTATTATTACTATCGTTGTTGTTGTTAGTATTATTATTATCATCATCATCATCATTATAATTATTATTGTTGTTGTTGTTGTTGCTGCTGCTGTTGTTGTTGTTATTATTATTTATTTATTTATTCATTTATTTATTTATCCATTTTTACAAATTCTTTTCCCTTTTCATCTAACTGCATGTTCACACCAGGTGTTTGGTGGTTTTCGCTCGGAATATTATAGCAAGTTGATGATTTCGTTGTTAAATGTCCCAAATTATCTCGGTTGTTATGAGGGCACCTGTTTTGTCGGTCAGTTGAAACAAAAAAAATAATATTTGAAATAATTTTTTACAACAGCATCAACATTTTTTCTGGCTCTTTGTATTTATCATAATTTTGAAAGGAAACTAAAAACAGTGTGCTGCTAACCATATGGTAAAATAAATCATGCTCTTAAAGCTAAAACAGCCGAGGGAATGTTTATGTTTATCAAGTGCGAAATATTTAGTTGCGTCACCGAGTTTTTTCTCTCTCTCTCTGTTAGCGGTTTCAAAAACTTTGTATGTACATGACTCTCCAGGCAATAACTTTTTATTGATTCTCGCCGAATTAAGTTAGGGCACGTATTTTTGATATACCTCAAAGCACTTTTTTTTATTTCACGAAAAAACAACAAAAAAAAAACCCCAACTTTTTTCTCAGCTTTCACGATGGGTGTTCTATTGACAATGTAAAATTATGTAAAACTCGATCCTGACTTTCTGTCATAGTTTCAGAATTAAAATTAACATGTAAAAAAAGTTAATTTCCCTTTGACTGATATATTTTCTCTGCAGTCTGAATTTTTTCCCACTTCTGTGGTGTTTCTTTACTGAAATATTTAGAAGCTATATTAATTCAGTTTATTGTTATGGAAAAATTTTCCGTTTTGAAGAAAATGTTGGCTTCTATAGATAGATTTGGGGAAGTAACACTAACAAGATAAATAAAAGAAATAAAAAAGATATAATAAACATAAAAACAAAAAATAAATGATATTGTCAACATTAGTAAAATCAATAAAGTAATAAAAACGGTTTCGATGAATAGATGGTAGCCAGTAACCAAACTTAAGTTTGAATGCTTTGCTCATTTATCTACTCATTCGTCCATGGAACCGAGGACCCATTTCTTTGTGTCTGATTGAGTGTACACAGGCCTTTCAAAAATGTTTTCAAGGGCTTTAGAGGGGATGTCTATTTACAATGTTACTATAACGTTTAATTGGACCCTTACTTTCCACCCAATGAAAAATTTACCCCAAAATTTAAAACATGTTTATATGCTGAATTTCATTTTTTTTTTCAAGTGTCATTCTTTTTCAACTGAGTAGATGCGTGTCAACATGATTTTACTTTTCAGATTTTTTTTCAAATAGATTAGATATTCACTCAGTTGGTATTTGCTTCAACTCACCCTCAAGTTCCCTCACAACAAGTGTTGCCAATTTAAATGTTTTCCCTTCCAATTTTTTTAATCTTGTATCATCGTGACAATTTTGGTCACTAAACTACGATATAGTCCAGCAACTCTGTTTAATTCGCTTGCGCCTTTCTGGGTATCTCTTCAAATATGATGATTTTGAACTTGTGGCATTCTCACACCAGTTGTAACTGGGTGTTCTTGCTGGAGATCAAGTGACATAAGTGTCCTCAGTTTCCCAGCACTCTCTTCGTTGCTGATTCTAGTAATTTTCTTGAATGGTTTCAATTATTGCTGCTTTACCCAGTTTTTTTCATTCATGTGCGCAGTTTCTTTCTTTTTTCTTTCTTTCTTTCTTTCTTTCTTTCTTTCTATCTATCTATCTATCTATCTATCTTTGTACGTTCACTAATTGGTCAATCAGTCCATATATACCTCCACATTCCTCTTTATCTCTGTCTAACCCTGTATATTTTTATACGCAGCCCATTCACATGCATGTACTCATATTAATATCTATTTGTCTATTAATTGGTAGCAATTTCAGTCTTTTCACGTCGATTTCGGTTTCTTTAGAATTCTCCAACTCGGCCATCTCATATCTATCTACTTGACCTATCAGAGCTTGTTCCCACCAATCCAATTTTATCTCAGACTGACCATACTCAAAATCATGAATACACAACGGAAAAGGCAATTCTTAGAGATAGAAAGAAGTCATTATTGATCCAAGAGCAGACCCAGGTAGAAGATACCATAAAAGTGATTAGGCGACGAAAATGAAAAAAAAAATACATAGCAAGAAAAGAGGAACAAGGTGTGATTCCTGAGCATGATTCATCATAATCATCATCAGTCTTTTAACGTCCGTCGTTGGACATAGACCTTCCCCAGGATTCGCCATACTTCTCTATCATGGGCGTCACGGAGCCAGTACTTTCTGAATTTGTCTAGTTCGTCTATCCATCTAGTATTCTGCCTGCCTCGGTTACGCGTGTAATTTCTGGGGATCACTGCTGTGAGTCATGATGTCCATCGATTGTTTACAATTCTTGCAACATCACCAACCCATTGCTATTTAAGTTTTCTAGCAGATTCTATGATGTCTTGGACTCCCGTTTTCTTCCTGATTTACTGTGCTGTCCAATGATCTCTCCATGTGAGGTTGAGCATGATTCTTTCATGTGCATGTTGCATGCTTCTCAGTCTGTAGGTCAGTCTCTTGGTTAGGTTCCATGTTTCAGGCCCATAAGTGACTAATGGGAGGATGCATTGGTTGTATACTCTTTTTTAAGGATTAATTGGATCTTCTTGTTTTCGAAGATTGAGCTTGCTCAACCAAAAGCTTGCCATCCTAGAGTAATTCTTCGCTTGATTCCTTCTTCTTCAGAGGGTTTCACAGAGATTCGTTGTCCTAGGTAGATGTAGTGGTTTACTTTCTCCACTTCTGCGTCTCCCATTTTGATCTTTGTGTTCTTATTTCTGACGTGATTGTTGCACACGATCTTTGTTTTGCTGAAGTTCATGTGTAGGCTGACTTTCTTGCTTTCTTCATTTAGTTCATCTACCATTGGTTGGAGTTCGTGAAGGTTCTCTATCAAGAAGATCGATGTCGTCTGCAAATCTGAGGTTGCTCAGATATCCGCCGTCTATTTTGGTTCCTCCATTTTCCCAGTCCGAGTTTCTGAAGATTATCTCGAGGCAGGCTGTGAAGAGTTTGGGTGAGCAGGTATCACCTGGTCTTAGCTTTTTTTTTTAGCTGAAAAGGTTCAGAGACTTCATTTGGCCTGATGAAGGAGCTGCTGTGACTGCATATATGTTGTAGTACACTGACGTACACGGGGTCAACACCTTGCAGAGTGATGGCCATCATGACTATGGGAATTTCCTCAGAGTCGGAGGCCTTTTTGAAGTTGATAAATGCTACAGCGAGTGGCATCTTGTATCTTGCTGCTAAATCTTTCAGCTGATTCATCGAATGCAGGTAGTCTATGGTCGAGTAGCTTCCAAAGCCAGGTTTCTCCCGTGGTTAGTTTTCATCTTTTGTGATTCTGTTGGTGATGATTTTTGTGAAAAGTTTGTATGTGCAGTTGGGTAGGCTTAAAGGTCTGTAGTTATTGGGGTCTTTCAGGATTCCGTTTTGCATAAAAAAACATTATGATTGCAGCGTTCCAATCTTCCGGGACTTTACTTTGTTTTAGGTATAAGTTGAATAGACAAGCCAGTTTCCTAGTAATGATCTTACCAGCTTAAAAAAAAGAGTAGATCAATGGTGATGTCTGGTCTAGAGTTTTTTCCTTTCTTTGTTTGATGGCTTGCTTCACCTTCCATGGTATTACTTTTGGGAAATCTTCGAGCTGATTGCTCATGTCTTGCATATCCTGTTCGTTGTTTTGAAGTCCTTGTTTGGTGCGGAGATAGATCTGAAGAGATGTGAACAGGCTCACATAGGAAAATAAGATAGATACAAAAGGGCCGGGTTAGGGTGTTATGAATAGACTGTAAGATATACGACCGTAGTCAGAGGCGATCCATAGGCTCCTTTTTCGTTCGCTACTATCCTTTTGTATAGGAATATACAAGGAACCTAAAATAGCTGCTGCTGCTGATTCATCATATTCCCCACTATATCTGATCCAGTCTGTTCATATACGTAGCCTGTTACTATCTATTCATCCAATTAGTAAGCTTTCTCAGTCTGTCTATCTACCGTATTGTATGGTATATAAAATCACCGGCACACAAGACCACACCCCATTTTAACAGGAAATATAAAGAAAAATATTTTTATTGTGTTCATGGCTAGGCATTTAATGTTATTGAAATATGTAACTATAGTATAGCAGAAAAAACAAAATTGAAAGTCAGACCATAGATGCACGATTCTCTCCCTTGTACTTTCAGGTATATATAGAGAGGAGAGATGGGAGGAAACAAGAGGTGATAGGAACGTTTTAGCATGTTAGTCTGTCAGTCAGCTATGAGTCAGTCAGTGAGGGCAATTGGCACTAGAGTTGCACATGCATTTTAAAAACATGCAACTTGAACAGCAAGAGATATCTTTACTATTACTTAAGAAATCACCGTTCGTATGTTTGTGTGTGTGTCCATCCACACACCAAGATAACTCGACAACTGGCCATTGTATGCAGTTGATATTCGTCATTGGTCAACGCAAGGGACATTGCAGTGTCAAGTTTCAAGTCATTTGGGTCTGCAGTTCTCGATATGTGGGATACTAAATTTACAATAAAGATCTATACTGAAATGAACACAACTTTTTGACTGCAAAGAGACGTTTTTATGACGTGATGTGCGTTTCTAATTATTTCGGAATAAAATTGAAAAATATGGAGAGAAAGAAAGAAAGAAAAAAAAGAGAGAGAGAGAGAGAGAGAGAGAGAGAGAATCCTTTTTTCTTGCTGATTTTTTCTTTAGATCAAGATTAGATTATTATTAGATGACCTGACCGAATTTGAGAAAAACGAACTCTGATTTTTTTAGTATTACGGTTCACGACGATATTTCTATTTTGATCGTTGGTATTAACGACATCACAGATAAAGAACAGCAACTCATTATTCCGAATGTGGCTGAAGATTTTTATGAATCTGCAAGCATATTTTGAACGGGTATGTCCTAGTTTTTAATCTACCCTTATAATTAGCTTATATGCAATCTTTTTCAATACATTTGTTTGTTTATATTTCTGTTTATTTGCACTCAAATTGGGTGGTCTCATTGATTGATTTACCTTCCTATTATGATATAACATTAAAAATTACGTCTTAGAAACTCTTGAGACTTCATGTCTGGTCACACATTAAAACAGCTTTTGATGAATTGAGACTTGGATTGAAAACTTAAAAGTAGGATACTTGAATTTCGAAAAACAAATTACCCAATGATAGCTTTAGGCTCTTTAGGGCTGATCCATACATAAATACCCCGTCATTTTGGACGGGTATATTCTATTCATAAATAAATACTGCATTAATTTACAAGAAAAAACAGAAGCAACTGCAATTTCGCACGTGAGAACCGGGGGATATTTTTTTTTCTTGTGGTTGGGGGTCATTTGTTTGTGATCTAACATTTACAGCCATCTTTCTGACCACTATTACTGGGGAAAACTGCAAATCTCACTCGTTTTTGAATATTTTGAAACTTTGGGTTCGTCGTTTGTGCGTTTTGATGATGTCACGCATTAGACGACATTCAAACAAAATTGTTTACTGGGCTAAATGCATACATCAGTTGTTAAATGTATTTACCATCCCTGTCCCCAAACAAATGAAATCTCACTTAGTTTTGTGATCCTTGATTTATGATGAGCTCCTCAAGAATCAGCAACCTTTCTTCTTTACAATTAATGATGCATGATATACACATACTTTTTGCAGAAATATATGTGCGTGTAATTGTATGCATGTTCATTAGTATGAACATTATTGTCAGTTTGACAATTGGCAAGTTAATCAACTGAGTAGTGTGGTAGTTGTATGTCCAACATACAAATTTGATATTTGCACATGATAGAGGATACTATTCCCAAAAGAGAAAAGAAATTCGTAGATGACATTGATATTGTTAAACCAGGGATTTCGGCGACACACATAATTAGTAATGTAAAAATTAGATATTTTCCTTATATATTTATCACGTTCAGCTGGGGATGTATATCCATGTATGATACTCTTGATAGATGTTTCAGCTTATCTATAATTCTAGGCATTTGGTTATAATGAAATATATTGTATGCTTCTCAATATCGTTTCATTAATATTTATGTCGCTATCATGTTGTTTAGTCTTTAAGTGAGGTAACCCATCCATTGTAAGCATTATGCAATGCTCTTCCACAGGAATAGAGCACTCTGGTGGAAGGGGGATTTCTGTGTAAATAAATATATCGCTTAAATTCAGCCTTACTGACTGTCCCAGTTCTGTCTGAAGCGAAGGTTTCAATCCTGAAAGTAGTGCAATCTGATGACTAAAATTAACATTAAATTACAACTGTAGGTTTCTACGCATTTGCAAGTGAATGAATAAGCGGAACGACTCTATGATTAGTATTCAATAGTTATCTCCCATGAAAAGTCGGGGGTGAGTGAGGTAGCAGACCCCACACTATTATTACTAAGTTAGAAATTACCAGTATTATTTTTTGTATCCTATTATATACCTTAATTAATTTCATCTGGCTAGGGCACACCGTTTGGTCACAAGCAGATAAATTTAATCAGACGTTTAGTATTATGTAGATGTAAACTGTATAAACCCGCGTATATGACGAGTTTTGAAGACTAGATTTTCAGTCAAAGAAATTGTGTTCGACCTATACATGAGTAATGCTGAAAGATATTTAATGGTTCCAACCAGCAAATGAATCAATGGACGACTTATACATGAGATCGACTTATACACGGGTATATGGGTACTGTTATGTGACGAGGGACGTGATCGGTGTTGCAACTCTGGTTGATAAAACGATTGACAAAAATCCAACATATAAAAACACGACTGGTTAGTCTCTCAACAGAAACCATCACATGACCAACGTTTCTCAGCAGCATGCCTTGTTGAGGGTGAACAATTAGGATATTGAAAAAGAGGTGAACTATAAGTTAATTTTCTTGCATTTTGTTAGGCGGTGATCACTAAAAGAGTCCAAATTTTCAACTAAAAAACAAAAAAAAATAAGCCAGCGTGAATGTTTTCGGACACAAACAAAGGGGGCAATTCAGCATAAAGTTACATTGTTAATTAAACACTAAAGACCTATTGGTGAGGGTCAAAATACAAATGAAATTTTTTGACCAAAGAGAGAAATTTTCAGCTCTCTAGCTCTATTGGTGCGGCCTTTACGTACGATACATAAATATGCCAGACCAACTTGAAGAAGGTTGACATTTTTGGTCTATGGTATCCAAAAAATGTACTTTGCTATTGACCTCCTGTGGATAAACAAAACAATTGGAAGGATTTGAAAACTAGGTCGAAAAATCAGATGGAAGAACAATGAGAGAGAGAGAGAGAGAGAGAAATGAAATTAGGGAAACAATAAAAACAATGAAAAGAAATTTGAGTCAGGTGTTTTAGTGTGTGGTCAACACAATGTGAGGAATAAATGTCAAAAGATTTCTATGGAAAAGGAAAAGTACAATTAATGGTTCCAAGTCGTTCAGACTTCCTGGTTTATGAGATGGCTGATAAATTAATTGAACAATGAGATTTCTCCAATGTAGATTTTGCTAGAATAACACAGATGTTGAATCACAAGAAAGATTGGTAGGTCTGAAACGAATGGTGGAAATTGGGGCTCTAGAAAACAACGGAGAAGATTTTTTTTCTAAAATTGAGAACATTGACAAAGCAAAACAAAACAATAGATAGAGAAATCAAAACAGAATTTTGAAAAAAAAGTGGGCCGAGAACAAATGAGAAAGATTAAGGAAATTGAAAGTTGATTTCCAATTCCCCAAAAGCGATGTGTCAGGAATCAAAAGTCGATGATATACTGCTTTTGTCTGAATTTCCGATCAAAGCAATACACAAGATCAATCGTCAGCATTCAGATATCGGCTCTTCGGCGTGTTGTGTCTCGCTTGCAAGGTTGCTGTTATGAAGTTCATCAGTTCCGCAACTTAGAAAAACAGTCAGCTTCACGATATCATGCTATATAATGAAAGCATCTTTTGGTATGTTTTTCGGGGTTAGCTTATTCTTTATGACGTATTCATCTCGTAGTTTCTGTCCATGTAAAGCCACGACTCACAAAGGGAGGGTTGAGGTTTGATATCATCATCATCATCATCATCAGTTTTTAATCGTCCGTTGTTGGACATTGACCATCCTTGGGATTCGCCACACTTCTCTATCGTAAAGTCGAAGACCCAATAGTTTCTGAATTTGTCTAGTTCGTCTCTCCATCTAGAATTCTGCCGGCTTCGGTTGCGTATGTGATCTCTGGGGATCCATGTTGTGAGTCGTGATGTCCATTGGTTGTCTTTCATTTTTGCAACGTGACCAGTACATTGCCATTTGAGTTTTCTTGTAGATTCTCTGATATCTTGGATTCCTATTTTCTCCCTGATGTACTGTGCTGTCGTGATCTCTCCATGATTCTCTCATGTGTACGTTACATATCTTTAATCGTCTGTCGGATTCGTCATACCTCTCTATCATGATGGGGGGAGCCAGTACTTTCTGAACTTCCATCTTGTATTCTGCAGTCCTCGGTTGTACGGTTAGGCAGGGTTCCCAATAAAAAGTATAGCCCGAGCGGCAGTACTTTTTATCAGGGACCCTGCCCGACCGTACCTGATTTTATCTGACGAAATGGGAAGCAGATATTACCGTTTAGCAAAACAAAAACATTCCGACAGGCAAAATCTAGTACAGTCGGGCAGTGTCCCAGATAAAAAGTATTGCCTCCGCAAAGGGTGCGAAAAAATAAGTTTAAAACCCCTGCTGTAAACCTTTATTATTTTTATTACTATTTACTTTCCTCTTATCTTTTAAAACATAAACGCGTTAGTGTTGTGAATTACCATCCTACTATATATATATATATATATATATATATATATATATATATATATATATATATATATATATATATATACATATATATATACATATCATTGTGTCATCCACAGACAGTTGTAACAGCTTTAAACACTAACATTAATGAACTTTTTCGAAAGACTTTTTTGTGTCACTTCAGTCACCCATTTCCCAATATCTGTCGATGCAATTTATGTAATTTTCTTTAGTATTTTTCCTGTGCCCCTACACTTTGGTATTGTGGTGCAGTGTATGAACGGTCTCTTGTTGGGATATATATATATATATATATATATATATATATATATATATATATATATATATATATATATATACATTTATATATATTGAAAATCTGGGAGAATAATTATCCATGACGTGTTTTTTGGTTCAACCGATTGTCAAGAGTCGTGGATTATTTTTTAGTTTTGATCTAATTATTTATGAAGTTACTGTTAGAACACATTATTTGAAATTAATCGAAGTATATTTCGTAACTTGGATTTCACAAATGGAAGTAATGTAAAAACGCTATTGTCACGAGAATGACCAAATCATTCTTGAAATTTTCAACGTTTTTATTTCAGTTCATCGACATTGTAATAAATGAGAGGGAGTGCGAGGTTAACATGCTCGTCTCACTGACCCTTATTTCTGTCGATATTTCGATCCTTATGACGTGCACCAGATTCCTGGCCTTGTGTCAAAGGCCACAAATACAGGACACCCGATGAGGGTCCAACTCATTACAAAAATAATCGTCTGCTTTGTGATACAGATCGCACTGTCGTGGAGCAGTGACTAGCTAACAATTACGATCGATTCTCACGGTCCCTCAGATTTGTAGGCTTGTGCTAGACCAACCTAAGCTAAACCCTTGATTGAGAAGGTAGATTCATACATCATTACTTACAGCATTTACCTCATATCACATTTAGTGTCTTGTATGCGTGCCCTTGTGTCATACTAAACTTAGCTGAACGATGAGCGCCCTGACATGCGGAAGTTACGCATTTCTTAATCACGAGAAAAAACGTTTTCGTGAACAATTGGTCAGGATTTCAAGTGTCATCGTTGGTTGTCTCCCCTTTCTCTGGCTGCATTTATTCAAAATAATAAGAAAATTAAATGCACTATTTTCTTCCAACGAAGCTTTCATTCCTTGTTATTGATATTAATTTAAAACCTCACCTTGATCAGGATTTCTTATCAGGTAATTTAAGCTACTTGGAATTCATCAATCCCTTACAACTCACTCACCATGAAAGAATTATTAGCAAGCTAATCGTGCAAACTATTATTTCTGTATTGAATCCGAGGTGCGGTACACTTGTTTAGCCAAGTTTGATAAATATCAACCCGACTGTCACATCGTGGAGCATCGGTTTACAACCTGTTTTGTGTTATTATCATGTGTAGGAAAACCATTCAGGATTTTACAAGCTTTCCGTAGTAACAGCTTGTAGTAGTAACAGCTTGTGGTTGAGTGGGTCAAATGATTTGCTTAAAATATAGGGCGTCAACCATCCCACCACAGGGTCTTTGACCGATATCGCGAACAATGACAATTAGGTCAACAGAAAACATGGAGGAATAGTAGAAATAATTTATAAATTATACACTGACTGATTTTGACACCTTTCGTACAGACACGTGTGGCATTCCCAAAAGCTCAAACGGTTAGAACGATAACAGAAACTAAATAAGATGGAGTGATTCGGGATATCAACCATTATTAGGTTTTAGGACTGAAACAACAGATAAAGAGGGTGTCATAGGTGGCCGAATTATCGATGTTAGAAGCGACCAATTTTCTAGGCCGAATGGCGAGTCATAAAGGTAGTCCATTCAACTGGATGACCTAAAATTCGTGAATGACGATGAAAAATTTGACAGCCAAAGAATTGGTCAAGATAATGGCTTCTCTCTACATTTTCAAGGAATAAACGAACGTAGGATTACTTAGAAGAAATTTGAGTGTAAACCCCAGGTGGACAGGCGGTTGGCACCTGAGCACGCTGGCATTGCAGCCAATTAGGGAAGATCGATTGTGTCGTTGTGGTGTGAAGACTTAAATAAACACCTGTATTTGAGAAAAAGAGAGTCGATCTTTCCACTTATTTCGACACGAAGAAAGAATACAGTCTTAGTATAGACAATAATAAGAAAGAATATAAGTCGAATATGGCAAAGAGAAGAAAAAGGAAGAAATTCAATAAGTAGTTCATTTCTTTGACAAAAATAACACAGATAGAAGACACTCAAAAGTGAAAAAGAAAGTAATGATCTGTGAGACTAACATGGTAACCATTGCTCGATGGTCAAGTCATTAGGCTTGGCTTAATCTGACTCAACGCCTCTACCGTGGGGCCACCAATAAAGATAGAACTTATCACAGTAACAGTGGTTAACGAGGTTAGCATGATAACAATTGTTCTACATTGTGGCACCTCACTTGGTAAACTTTGCTTAGTATGGCTTAAGGTCACAAGTGAAGAGTGTTCATTGAGGATCGAAATCCCATAGGAGTAATTCAGTTCAATTTAATTGCAAACACGTTGATAATTTTGTATCAATCGGTAAATAGGAGAAGGGAAGGTTTGTTTGCCTTGAAAATCTACGTTTGAAATCCTTGCTTTCAATTTCGACCCAAGCTCCGATCATTAGCTTTATGCCTATTTTAATTTCTTATACGCCATTAGTTCTGACATACACGCTTAGTGTCATCAAAATCATTAAAGATCACTCATCGATTTATGGTACGAGGGCTCAGAGCATATGGCAGTGGTCAGCGTGTTGTTCTTTTTAATTAGAGACCGCCAACCAGACCTGCCATGAAACGGTCAACATGTTTCTTTAGTTTCCTAGTTGGTCTGGCCGACGGGCTAGTTATACAAGAATCACACGATCAGACCACACCAATCTAGCTAGAGAACTGAAAATTTAATCATTTACTCCTTATTAGGAAAACGTTTTTTTTTTTTATCTTCAATGATAAATACGATTTCTTTTGGACCGGAATAGCAATTTCACGTAAACAAGGACAGTTAACTAAAACATTTTCCTTTGTTTATCATTTCTGATAAAACTTGTTTTAATATATATATATATATATATATATATATATATATATGTGTGTGTGTGTGTGTGTGTGCAAATTTGAGTGAACACGTCAAGGAATGTCGTTTTAACTCTTTTAGTGGTTTTTCTTGTTTTCTCACTAGCGAACAAATAAAAAGAATAAGATCGCCCACCACAAAAAAAACAAGAAAAAAAAAACAAAAAAAAAAACAGCAAATGAAAATCCTCACCACCTCACTTACACTAGACAAATAAACTTGACATTAGCAGTAGCACCATCAGCAAACATTAATACTGAAGGAATAATTGAGAACTGGCCTATTCATTTTTATCAGATGAAGTATTGTAAGCCAGCACTTCTCAAGTTAGGGGTCGCATGAGTTCTTGGAGAAATATCAAGATTAATTATATAATTAGTTTTTTAAAAAAAATTTCTCTACAGATATTTACTCCTATTGGTGCTTATTGTGAAATGACTTGTTATATAATAATTTTATGAGTACAAATTTTGTTTCGGCCACATTTTAGCATTTTCCCCCCAGAATGAACAGTAAACACCGTAATTGAAGTTTTGCATTTTGTTGTGGTTGTCTCTGTGTGTGTGTATGTGGAGGGTAATTCTATGTTCAGTTGTGGTAAGATTACAATGAAAAACTATAAAAAAACATATTGATCGAAATTAAAGAATAAGCTCTCGGTGTAAATAATCTTTTCTTTTTCTCTCAATTTGTTGTGTTGTGTACGAAAAAATATATCAAAGGATATACTTTTCACCGTGTTACATTTGACGTTATTTTCCTTGGGCAACATCGGGTATTCCTGCCAGTAGCGGCTACCCTATTGCTGGTAGGTTCGATTCCTGCGGCAGTCACATTTTCTTCAATTGTTTATTCTATTTACATTGTCTACGGTGAGTGATACATTAATCGTGTAATGACAGGAGATCATTTCAAATAAGTTTCAATATAATATAACGCAATTTATAATCATTTCTATCAGATCATATATATCCATTTCTTAATACATAACTGACGCATTGAAAGAAGCGAATAGACCTAGAATGAAGCTGTTATTTGGGCCTTTGCATAACTGACAGCTGTTTAGCTCAATGGTAAGAGCATCACTGCTTCAGGTGGATAATATATATATATATATATATATATATATATATATATATATACTGTGAGATTGAAAATCACAGCAAAAAATAAAATATTCAACAATTCTTTTGATCCAATTCTACCCCATTATTAAGATTATTAAGTCACCTGATCTTTTTTTTTCCAGGTGTACGGCAGACAAAGTGAGCAACTCTGGAAATTTCCCAGATCATTGTTTCCAAACATGAAAACATACTGGTGGCTTATATCAATCCAAATCCACTTCGCCCACCTGCGACACTGTTTCAAATACAACCCTATGACTACAATAACGAAGCCGTGAATCTTGTTGGGAGGTCGAAGGTGTCAGGGAAGCGACATTTTTCAATTTATTGGAAACCAGTAAGGATTATGGCTTGGTTCAAAATGACTGACTTGGAAGCCTTTTTGACACTAAAGAAACATTGAGAGTCAGCAGAAAGTTTGACCCACGAGTTTCCAAGAAAAAGAAGGATGTTTAATGAAGATGATATCCAAAATAGGAGGCTCTCTATGGGAGACGAACCACACTATTTTGAACAGGTATTTAGTTCACATATTCCAGTTGTCTGATTGAAATATTAGTTATCGAGTTAATGTCTCTCTACACAGAAATAGTACATTCAATTTCATCCTGTTTGTAATCATGCAATACTTTTCTTTCTGAAATGTATCATAATACCTATTCTTTACTTACTAGACCCATGAAACTCCACTCTCCGCCATCAACAGTCTTTTAACGTCCATCGTTGGACATAGACCTTCTCCAGGATCTTTCATTCTCCCACTCTCTTTATCCACCCATTCAATGAACTACCTAACCTCTGTCCCTACGCGTTCTTTCTAATTAAAATAAGGAATAATTTAAAGGAAATAAATAATATTTTGGAGATTATGAATGATCCATGTACGTCGGGAAAGGGTTCAAAATTGAATAAAAAGATAAATAGATGGATGGGAATCAGATCATTATTTTCAGTGCGAGTACGAACACAGGCCTCACAATAGATATGACGGATCCAAAGTAAGGGCCCAGTTTAGCATTATACTCACATGATAAATCAAACCTTCCGCTAAAAACAGCCTAGTATCTTATCAGTTCATAAAGAAAAAATCAACCCACGTTTGGAGAAACGTTTCGTCTCACTTTTGACTCTTAAAAGTGAAAAAATTCCCCCTCAATTCTGACCCCTTGAAATGTAAAAAAAGTTCCCCCTCGTTTGGACCCCTCAAACTTGACCCCCCCCAATTTTGACCTTTAAAAGTGAAAAAAATACTTCCCTCTCAATTTTGTCTTGTGGAAGCGAAAAAAACTTCTGCCTCAATTCTGGCCACTCTTTTAGTGGTCAGCATTGAGGGAGAAGTTTGAAGCTGAGGAAAAAATAGTTACTTTTCGATTTTGACTCCTAAAAGTGAAAAAAGTTCTCTCTCAATTCTGACCCCCTAAAGTAAACAAAAGTTACTTCACGATTTTGACCCCCAAAATGAAAAAAGTTTCCCCTTTCTGAGCTTCCATACATCATTTCTTTCTATTTTTCATTTCTTTTTCTTTAATCTTCTTTCTCATCCCTTCTTTCTATCGTCTTATCATTCTTTCTTCTTTTTTCATACTTTGATGTATGTTTTTGACTATTCTCTTCACTTTTTTTTCTTTCTCTTTTATGTATTCCTCATTTTTCTCTACTCTCTTTCTCGCTTCTTTCCTCTCTTTCTATTTTCTTTCTTTTTTTTCGTTCATTCAATCTTTTTAATTCTTCTTTTTCTTGTTTTTACACGTCTTTATGATATTTTGGTCTTTTTATTTAGGTAAAAACAAGTGAGAGCCGTGAAACCTTGACCGAAAAATATTTACTTGGTCGAGCTGAGATCTTACGTCGTCCAGAGAACAATGAATCCCCTGGAGAGGAACCATACATACGGATCACACAAGTGGCACCTTCAAATAGCAGCATCTTTGATGGTCAGTTCCATGATAAAGTATCTGATTTAGCACACACGCACACATACATACACATATACATATACACACATATATACAATCACAAACCCATGTATATGTATATACGTTGGTGTATCAAATATGTTTTAGACATAATATTCATCGTTTTAAATGTACTTAATTTAATCGTCAATATCAATACTGCGGATGTGTGTGTGTGTGTGTGTGTGTGTGTGTGTGTGTGTGTGTGTGTAAATGAAATCTATACCACCACAAGTCGTACATCAATCAGAAAGATCTTCATTCCAATAGTGCTCAATACTAAGAGTAGAGGCAATGTATTGATAAGTTGCAGAAAGTTGGTCAATGTTCGCTGTTCTCTGATCGCCAGATTGACAATTTAACTTGGCCTTCAAGTTGTTTATATACTTGCACTATGATTTGAAATATGACGATTAGAGTAGGTTGTGATTATTTACCTTGCAAGCATTATAGGATATTGTTTTAACAAGGTTTGTTTACTCACATTGCATTACAATCTGCTTTCAATTGTTCTATGAGTTTTCTTTTTCAATTTGTGTATACAAAGTTTTAATTGTTTGTTAAATTAAGAGGTATTATTTGCCTTCAATTCATATCATTAGCCCGATTTTAAACATGTTTTTAATTTATGATTTTTTTTGTTTCTTTTTTCTAAGGGCAACTTATTTGCAAATGCGTTTTTCGGTTGTTCTTGAGTTGTAAAAGTTTGTTACAACATTGTATTGTTTTATTCTATTTTATTCAGCTTTAAAGTTTTTCTCTTTGTTTTTGAACAAAGTTTATAATTTGGTTGGGTTATTTTGCGTTCTACTCTCATCACACGCCAGTTTCTGATTTTTTAAATTCTTATTTTGTTATTTCCTAATTAATGGTTGTTCAGATTTCTTGGAGAATTTATTGGGGTGTCTTTTACATTCCAATTTTTTTGTCTTCTAATATTTTTAAAGAGTATAATTCTTCCTGTGTCAGCATTTAGCACTGATCGCTGACCTAGAATTGAGTAATTTATCTCTATCCCCAAATTTTAAAATTTGTTTTACTCTGAGGCACAGATTGCACCTTGAATGAAGGTTTCTCGCACTTTTTAAAAATATTCCATCCCATCCTTTACCTTTATCCCCAATTTTAAAAAAAAAAGTTCCGTTTTGTGATTTTCAAGGTTAAAGGAGGTAAAATGGTTAGCTAATCTGCTCTTGAAATTTAATTTAGGTATTTCTGTGTGGAATTTAGAATCATTTTTACCTGTGTGTGTGTATATTTGCACTCTATATATAATTTCTGGTGGCACTTCTCTTCTTTTCATTCACTGTGCCCCAGGCCTGGAACACTGAGACATTAAATCAGAATAAGAGGTACAGTGAATCAACATAAGAAAGAATGATTTAAAGAAGTCCCTGAGTGAAATCAGCCACAGTATTATTGAATAGCAGTTTTGGTCGCAAAAAGTGATTATCGAATTCTCTCAAGTATTCATTGGCTAGAGTTGGGCGCACAGAGGGAATAGAGAACTACTCAGAGAGCGCATACCTATGTCAACGCCATTGTCTAGGGAAGTAATGATGGATGGATCCGTCCCAAATTTTAATCACATCTTTCATGGCTCATTACCCACTCTTCCTCAAAATGTCATTGAAATTCTTTGAGAACTTGCGAGATATCGTGTGGACAGACAACAAATTTTGGTGACATATTGTAGTGTTGACGTATAACTACGATGTAGCGGTGATATAGCATGGATCTATCCTAAAAATCAGTCACACCTTCCTAACCCTTTTGTTCATCCTTTCGTCAAATCTTATAGAAATTCATTGAGAACTGTTAGAGATATCGTGTAGATAAACACGAGGATATACATAAATGTATGAAAAAACGGGAAAATATTTCCCAATCAAGATAGAATTCATGGATCTGCCTCAAAATTTAACCACCTTTTTCTAATCCACCCCTCAACATAATATCATCCAATTCCATTGATTACTTTCTGAGATATCGTGTTCACAGAAGTGATCCATTGTTTCCGAATCACTGAGCTCCACAAACAATATTGAGAAAGATAAACTTGCATCTCTCTAAAGAGCAAGCACAGTGATTGCAGTTTGGGACGATAAATAATTCTAATGAAATATCAATTCCATCCCATATAGCAGAATTAGACGATTATGGGAATTAATGGCTCTAAAATGAAAGTAAGTACTTCTGAATATTAATTTGGGCTTAAAAGTAGACCCCTTAGCTTGCACACCGTGCAATGCTCAAGCAGGCAAGTCTTTCACAAAAAAAGATTGCAGATGTGTTGACCTGAATTTTACGGGTTTATTAATAACATTAAGCTTCTCCTGCATCTTGATGTTTCTGGAGTCTTTTATTTTTTTAACTCTATTTTAGATATTCTCCTGTGGAAAACGCTAATGTTTTCATGTGTAGAATCTAGTCTGACCATGTCTACTGACGCAGCGGTTGATTAATTATTGACTATGATGGCGAGTCTTTTTCATTTTCATTTCAGCTGTCGAAGACGATGAAAAATGGAAAATCCCGTTGGAAAGTTTCTCACCGATAAAACAAGCCGACAATTTTGAAAAAATGCCTAAAAGAATGAAGTAAGTCAGTTGGTTATTCACGCTATCTATCTTGCTTTCTGCCCACGATTCCCGTATCACAGGTTTGGCTTGCGATATGTGAAATAGACCTATAGGCGACAACCACCCGAAGTGGTGTCACTTTCTTCACCATTCCAGTTTACGACACATGGTATTCCCAAGAAGTTGCACTGACCAGTCTCGTCGATTAACGTCGGTGATCGTTCCAGAAACGGTGTATCAAACGTGATTTGTCCATAAGCTGTTGTTTACAAAATCTTGAAAATAAATGCCCAATTTTTCTAGAGAAATCCAACCATTTGTGGTCAGCGAGATAATAACACATACTAGTTAGAATGAGATTGTACCTTACTGAGTGCCTTATAAACATGACTCTGTGCCAAGTCTTACTCTCTATAAATAAAACCTTTCTGCTTTGTCCCTTTCTGCTATTACTAGTATGTGGGTACATAAAAATACTCTAGGGAGCTGAACACACTTGCCTTGCTCATTTCCAGATCACAATTAGCAAGGTATAGCACCTGCTAGCCTCCCAATTCCCTTGAAGTCACTAAACACTGTTGGTCCCGAAATGACCAGGGAGACCGAAAGGCACTTTTTCTGAAAAAAAACAAAAACAAACAAACAAAAACAAACAACAAAATAACACGCACACACACACACACACACACACACACACACCTTGAATTCGAATTTTGTTTGAACGAAAAACTTTTCAATTTTCTTAGAATTGTCGACTTTCGTTGCAGTTGGCCACTTCTATCAATAATTTTCCATAATAAAAACATCGAGGTTGATTAATAGAGTTTATAATTCTAGTACAAAACATAATGAACCAACGCTGAACAGTTCTTACGGTAGTAGTATTCACTCCAAAAGCTTTGTTGACGTTATCACCGACTTGAGCAGCATCATGTCCCAACTTGAAATGATATTTGAAAATTTGTTTAACTTCTTGGGTAGAGTCCATTGCTAGTACGGACTCAGAACTCCTAATAGCGAATTATATGGCTATTTACATTAAATCTGCAAAAATGCAGTTACATTCGTAAATCTTTCCTTTTTAGCGTTATTCTCTATGATGTAAGATACGACGTGTCATGTACGAGATCCAAATACATTTCTGATAGTCTTACAAGAAATATGTCTACTTTCCAACTACGTTAGTTGTGCCCCAAAAGGTCAAGTATTGATTTCAAAAAGCCTTACCTACATAACCGACCAAGTGGCTGGCATAATATTTATTTTCAATTAATTCTTACTCGGTTTCAGATCCTATTACAAAGCCCAGAACAAGTTGATCGCGTCCTATGAGGAGAGTTGCCTTTTAGAGAACGGAGTTTCGTACGGCACTGACTTGAATAAGAACAACGACCTCAAGAAAAAAGCCAGTATTTTTGCACGGATTACGCTGTTCGTGAACGTGGTAAGTGCGATGAAAGGAATTTGGAATTACTAAGTGTTCCTGGTGCATCGGGCAAGCTGAACTTCCGCGTCCTTCAAAGTATATTATCATCTTATTTATGCCTTATAGCCACAATACTAAACCGATTGATACTGAATATAAATAATTTGAATCAGAATGTATGAATAAAATGAGCTTGGAACAAGTTTCACCACAACAAAAAGAATTAAACTGTCAGAAATTTCCGAACAATCTCCTTCTACACCAGGAAAATTTCTTCTTTTTTTTTTCTTTAAAAATTCTGTTTAATCTATACATTTTACCATTTTTTTATTTGTACTTCGAAAGTCCTACCGTCTCAGTGTTGCCGGTACATGGAACCGACCCTGACATCCATGATATTAATGTTTAAAATAACTTTTATTTAAGAATCTATAGCCACCACCAGTAATGAATGTTTCTTCAATCCTTTTCGTATTTACCAGTGTCTCACGATAGCCAAAGCAGTTGCTGTTGCCTTATCGGGGTCAATTTCTATTACGTCCAGTTTGGTCGACAGCTGCGTTGATTTGATATCTGGCGCCATTTTCTGGTGGACGACGCACGCCATGAAGAAAAGAAATCCTTACAATTACCCACAAGGTGAGAAAGAAAAAAATCCATACTCCGAAAAATGACTTCTTAGTTTGAGGATGTGTTATAAACAGTAAAGTGACCATTAAATAAGTTACTCCTCCAGTCCTTTGTTGGACATTGATTACCAAAAAAAAAAAAAGGTAAAAAAAGTCTGAATTTAAAAAAAAAATGAAACAAGTATGAATGCTGCCGGGCATAAATTGAGGGACCCCCATCACCAAGTAAAAACCTATTATAGAGGGTGGGATTTTCGAAAATGAAAATTCATATTTATTCTCTTCATGATAAGAAGTAAATGTTTAAATTTTCAGTCCCTACATCCTCTGACACAGCCGGTACGCGTGGTACGTACGTATATACATACATGCATACAGAATCAGTTAGACCAATTTGAAAACTGAAGAAACCCATGTTGACTTTTGTGCCACCCTGTATAAATTCAGATGATTCATTTCGGCTAATATGTTAGCCTTTCTTCTCTTTTGCAGGTCGCACAAAGCTGGAACCAATTGCCATAACCATTCTTTCCGTGATCATGTCTTTAGCAGCATTGCAACTGATCCAAGAATCCATTTCCAAGATTGTTGACTTCACTAGCAAAAGTACCATACCATCCGTGGATCTGACCACCATTTGTATAGCTCTCAGCACTATAGGTAACAATTAATGGCTTAATTTTTGCGAACGAAGATTTAGGAGGGGTTCCATATCAGTTCGCCGATGACCGGTGCGGTCTGCATAGGACAAGCATAGTCTTCGACAGTGGCTTCTGAAAAATGTCTGGCAGCCGGAAAGGGGGTTCCAGTTTTACGACATTGCCTCTCCATTGCAGACTGGGACCGTGGAAAGCCCTTAGGCTTGTAGAATGAAATTTTAAGATAGAGCACGACCCATGACATAAAGAGTTTTAGGGGGCCTAGCAAATGAGACGATGGTAGTAAGGTCGAAGGTTTTTTTAGTTTCTTTCTCTCAGGCAGATGTTTGTGCGGGTTTGGGAGGTCTGACACACACAATAAGACTGACTGGAACAGATCGTACCCTCAGATCCCGTGATATCCCCCAAATCGCTGTTCGTATGCTTTGAAGCTTTTGTTTCAGGTCCTTATATATTCTACTTAGTTTGGGGGGTCATTTCTTTACCTTTCCCCCTTACTTATACCAGTAGCGGTGTTATGTCCGACTGCTCCTCCAGCAAACTTACATTATTTTTTTTAGATATTTTTAGATTATTTTTAAAAAATTCAGTGTTTTTCCGCTATTTGTACCGAGTCCCACGTGTCACCCGTGCTCTACATGAGATTACAGGATTGATTGAGAAGATTGTGCCGCAAAGGCAATATTTTTACCTCATTCGAATAGACATTTTCGTTATTCGTAGAGAGATCAACACGTAATTAAGCAGGTAGTCATTTTTTTGATAAAGCTTCAAACGATTCGAGATATGCTCATAAGGCCAAAAAAATAGAGGAAACTTACGTCAGATTTATACAGGCAGGGCCCCTGAGAGGAATTTTATGCGGTGGCGCAAAGCTGTTTTCATCCACCCTCCCGCACACACACTAAACACCCAGAGCCTTTATCCATCCTGCCTTCATCTGCAATGACCCTTTTAGCCAACCATACTAGATTCACTCGCCTGTAAACGATAGTCAGTCTATTTTATTGATGGACATATCGCATCGACTTATAACTCTTAGGTCCCCTTTGAGTATCCAGACCCGGTGCGATTTATCGGCTGTATCCACGTCTCAAAGGCTCTTTATACCTCGTTTCACAAAATTTGGCTAAACACCGATCCGATTATACCAACCGACCATAGCTTTGAATTGTTTCTATGGGCTTCTGTGATTTATCTCGATTTATTTTGTAGTGTTAAAAGGCACCAGAAAAGCCTAAGAGAGCTTTTAAGGGTATTATATGCTTAGCATAGAACGGCCTAGACACGGAGGAGGGTGATTTTTTGGAAATGCTAAAAAATTGTTCCCAAATAAATTAATGGTAATTCTATTTACATGTTTATACACACACACACACACACACACACACACACACACACACACACACACACACACACATAATATTCCTTTGTAAATATAAATATACATGGATGATTTTCCATTATAATAACACACACACACACACATATATATTCACACACACACACACACATATATATATATATATATATATATATATATATATATATATATATATATATATATATATATATACCTGAAGGAATATTTGTATATGTATATATCTTATTATTCAAAAGCTGATGTTACATTTCTAGTTTGTTGGTTCTGTCACACGAGCGAAAATGGTATTAATAGTAGCTAGCTAGCCCCAGCTTGTGTATAATTGGTAGGTTAGGCGTTACTGTGCTGGCAGAAAGGATGACAATGATGCAGCATCTAGCTAATCAACTAAAGAGACGGGCAGAATTGAAAAAAAATTCTTGCCATTACAATCAATTACTAGGTAATCGTTGCGTTAAAATTTGAAGTCATGTAAAAAAAAATAGCGACAAATATGGCCAGAATAAATTCTATTTATGGAAGTACTGACATTTTCCATTGAAAACTTCTAAAATAGAGTTAATACAACACATCTGAAAATATCCAGGTTATCAATAAACCTACCAGAATAAGGCTTTTTTTTCTCCTAAAAATGAAAATAAATCAGAGGAGTCTAGTAGAGTACTGATTTAAATTTTCAAGCATGTAGACAAAACAGTATGGCCAGGAGCGCTGGATCACACAAAGACATAAACACTGACATAAACATACAAACTCATCAACACACAAACACACGCAAATATAGAAAAGGATAGAACCCTTCACTATTTTCGATGACTGCGTTTGTTCAACATAAGATGTCTCGAAAGAGATGTCTGAGTTGGTTTGAAAAGTAAAACTGATTCTGTGATCACTTTTAAAAGAACTGAAAGCGAGTGTAAAATTTCGATCATAAACTACTTCAATTGAAAAATGGCGGGATTATTAATGTATTGATAACCTATAAAAATATATACTTGGGCATAAATGTTCGTAAATCTGAATAGAACAAGGAATCGAATTAAGAGAAAGAAATACAGATGGAAGAAGATCAATGTAAACTATTGGGATCACCGTCATTTACAAAGAATGTCGTCCCCAAAGGATTGTTACAGTATATACATTTATACTAGGATCGATATTTGTATAATCTATCCATACTTGAACAATCCTGTCAAACGGGATCTTTCAAGTCTGTATTTCTTTGTTAAAGTTGTACACAAATCAGATGTTAACTCAAGTCAAAACTAAAGACTTGTGTTAAAAAAGTAAAGATAAAGTAATAACTACCTTTACTGGTTGTTACTTTCTAAACCAGTTTCAAAAATATCTTTTGGAAGTTTGAATGAAGCTGATTAACTCATGCATATTGTTCAAAATTTGATACAGATCTACCCGATCGTCTTTTGGTTTAGTCCACATTATGAAAAAGCAATAGTTTAAAAGGTGTTTCCACAATTGCTCAATATTTTCTGAAAGTTATTTCTCATGTATGTATATATATATATATATATATATATATATATATATATATATATATATATATATATATATATATATTATAAATAGTCTAGAAAGCTTTACAGCTTTAAACACTAAATACTTTTTCAGAATATTTGTGTCACTCAAGTCACTTATTTCCCAATAGAAGTATTTATGTAATTTTCTTCAGTGTTTTCCCTGTTTTACATAAATATTAATTCCAATTAAATTTTGATTAAATATACAACAATGTTTAAAGCTATAAAGCTTTCCAGACTATATATATATTCAAGATAACTGACAAAAGCTGTCTGTTTCAGTTTTTTGTTAATTCTCCTTGCTTTTTGTAAAAATGTTCCTTTGTGTAGTGTGTGTAAGTGAGTAAAATGACAATATCAGAAGATTGTTTAAGACAAATGACAGTTTATTTTTAGGGTTCGTTCATTACAAGTTTGACACCAATACTATATACACTTAATATCTATTTGATTTCAACGGCTCAAATGACCGAACGTCCAGCAGATGATCTTCCTAGGGCCGTGACACATTCCACATACAATATACATCAGCACCCACCACAAACTCATAGATTCTCAAATAGTAGGAACGATAGATCTTCCCCATAAATCAAATCCTAAATTAACCTCATGCTAAACACCTGATTATACCAGCAACCCTGACGATCTAAAGTCCTCAAAGGTCGTTGCACAAATATCACCAAACTTGCCACAAACATGATCTATAAAAAACCACCTCCCCATCCACATCACGATTCACAGTCCAACTATATATACACCCTGTTTTGGGAGACCTCAATTCCTGACGAAGCTCGTGATGAGTGAAACGTTAAAATAAAGTGTCATTTGTTTCAAAGGGTTTTCCGATATTGTAATTTCACTTACATATCGGATAAACCATTAATCCATACCTTTCATTATATATATATATATATATATATATATATATATATATATATATATATATATATATATATAACGTTCTTCTTCACTTTTTCTTCTAGCTATAAAACTGACCCTGTATCTGATATGTCGGCGAGTGTCCAGTTCCACAGTTCAAGCCTTGGCGATGGATCACCGAAATGACGTCTTGTCTAATACAGTAGCGATTATTTTTGGATACATAGGTATGTATTTGACGAACCAAACATTTCTCAAACCTCTAATATTCCTTTCGACTACCATTTATCATCATCTTGATTGTTTGTTGGTTTTCATCACTTGACTCCAGCCTTTGACCTACGACCACGAATGAATAGCACACATCGGATATAAAGAATAAGCTCTCGGTGAGATTTGGACTCGCTGCCCTTTTGCCAAAGGGAAACCTCGTTAAACACACCAACTGCTTTAACCATCAGAGCTATAAGGACTCGATGGCTTGCCAAAAGATCAAACGTAACCCTTAAATGATCCCAATATCTGGCGCCAAGGTAGTTCTTGTTTCTGTATTGTCAGTATCGGCGAATCAATTATGTTATATTTATTTTAATTAGATATAACAGAAAGAATAGTTCTATAATATACATGCATTGATATTGATTTTACCGTAGAAATGCATTAAAAATCGAGTTGAATGAAAGTGTGAGAAAGACAAGAGAAAGAAAGGATATCAGAGGAGAAAAGAAAGAAAAGACAGTGAAAAGAAAAAAAGAACACAGAGAGAAAGAGAAGAAGAAATAGTGGAGGAGAAAAAAAGAGAAAGATGGAAAAGGAAATTATTATAGGGAGAGAAAGGTAAAGAAAGAAAGGAAGAGAGAGAACAAAGAAAGAAAAAAGAAAGAAAAAAAGGAAAAAGAAAGAAAGAATAAAAGTGATAGAAAGGCAGAGAAAACAGAAAGAAAGATGGATAAGAAAAAAGAAAAAAGAAAGAAAGAAATGCCTCGCTGCTGGGTCAAACCACAATTCTTGTATTGTGGGGAATAAATTAAGTCCTTGCAAATTTGTAATATAAATTTTCATAGATATGTAAGACTTGTCAGTTCGGCACCGTCGGGAAGAGAATCGCCTATCAATCACTTGGTCATGATTCCATATCACAATAAGGATTTATTAATTTTATATATTGGTTTGGTTAAACGTGACAGGATCGCCAAGGAGTGGAGTGTTTATTTCCCTAAATTTATATTAGGTAAGGATTGTTGTTCTTGTTACAAGAAGAAAATATTTCCAACTAGGACTTGAGACTGACGAAAATATTTCTTATTATTCAATATTCAGCCCGAAGTATTCATTTGCAGGGTAAGATTTCTAGGAAAGTCGGTTAGTATCCTCCTCTACAGGAAGAAAATTGTTTCATTACTCAATTTCTTGAGAAATTTCCATTTAGAGATGTTTAACATGTTTAATCAGCAAACAATTGTTAGTGGATTCATGAACAAACATTCGAAGAGGTCCGGTTTCATTTCTAAAAGCTTTTAAAAAAAAAAGTGTGAATAGAAATTGGGTAAATATAGGCGTTTCGTTTTTCTTGAATTGCGCCTAGTCTTTACATCCGATCAGCAAGATTACCTATCATTGCCTGGATTTCCATTTCAGGTGGAGATGTATATGTATTTGGTTGTGTGAGTCTTTCCGTCTGTCTATCTGTCTGTCCACACAAATCCTGCGAAGGTTCTCCGTAAATCTATATGAAATGTTGTGGAAGGGATAAGAAGAAGTTTAATTTTATGGCAGATCCTGGAATATTTGTTTGATTGACAAATATCTTCCAATTTTTCATACATCTATCTCCACATCTATCTATACAATATCTCCAAAAATTCAGGATGAATTTCAATGAAATTTATTGGAAGGTAGGACCAAAGGCTGGGAAATATGTGATTGAATTTTTGGCTAGATCCATCCACAATTTAGCTCTTCAGTGTCGTGGTTATATGTCCACACCACATAATATCGCCCCAATTTCATATCTGTCCTCAGGATATCTGTATATCTGAGTGCCTTTTATTCTCAAATGATATCAAATAAGTTTTTGAATTTTAGTCTAGTTTCTTTGCTTTCCCAGGGTATTTCTATTTAATATTAACACAAACAAATAGCCTACCTAGGTCAATAGTGCCTTAGTCTCCTTTAAAGTACTCTCTTTTGGACCTCACACACTTATTCTCACCTTTTTAAAACTGTCCGTAAAGTCCTCTGTCGGGATTACTATTAGCCGTTAGTAATCCCCACCTTTTCAACAGCAATTTTAGCTCTGAGAAAAGTCAGAAGTCACGAAGAGCCAAATCTGGATTTTCTATATTTGTTACAGATCTGCATATATAAACTCCCCTCGCTATCCGAAAGTTGAACGTTCCTTGAAAAAGCTGGAGTGGTGTTATGCGAAAAAGCAATTACCATTAATTTGTGAGGAAAATGTTTGACCATTCGTTGACTCTAAGAATAGTGATGATGACATGTTTGGCAAAGTCATCAGAAGTTGGGGTGTTGAGGGGTACGGGTGTGGCCGAGATGGAAGGTGAGCAAAAAAAGCAACATAAAGCGAACTTTCGAAAACCGAAGGACATCTGTATAGCGTAGTGAAAACAGTCTCCAAAACTGATGCATTCTTCTCCTCTTGCTTTTCTCTTTCATAGAGTCTGTCACTATCATGTCTAGTGTGTGCATCGACATTAATTTCCTTACCCGTCGATTGAACAATTTTACGATATATATATATATATATATATATATATATATATATATATATATATATATATATATATATATATATATATATATTCTGTTCTCATTTTTTTCATTTCATTGTATACTTGAAAAGGGTCTCATCAGATGTTTCAAAAAACTGGGAAGACGGAGTTACGCTACCTAGATCCCGTTGGTGCTATTCTGATCAGTATCTACATCATGGTCAACTGGTGGAAAACTGGATACGGTGAGTTGACACACACACACACACACACACACACACACACACACACACACACACACACACACACATACGTATATATATATATATATATATATATATGTATATATATATATATATATATATATATATATATATATATATATATAAAAGCAGCAGACAAAAACGAAACTAACGACTACATTTATCCCTTCTGTCACTGTAACAAAAAATAACTTGATTGTCTTAATTTACAAATTTAAAAAGAATTATCCGTTGCAAATGTGAATTCAAGAAAAAGTGAAAGTGTTGTATCACTGCTGTAACATCTGGTCAAATAACTGACCGTTTTGTAAAATTCCATCGGATGAAACAAATCGAAACAGGACACCAAACTCATTGTAAAAATTTACTCATTAGTTCTATGTATAAGAATTGAGTGCTCTGGAACAAAGAAATTTTCAAATATTTACGGTATATATATATATATAATATATATATATATATATATATATATATATATATATATATATATATATATATATATATATATATATATATATATATATATATATATATATATCACTTTTTATATACCCGAGCATCTATCTGCAGGACCCAAGGCGGACACCTACAGCTAGCTCAGGCATCTGCCATGACATGAAAAAGGAACTCCCATAAAACTTACGACCAAGGAACTTTGCTCGCATTTTTCTACCTGGTGGATCATAGCACGATTTAAAGGTTGGGATCGATCGTATGAACACCGTATCTCACCTCAGAACTCCATTGCACAGGTATTGCTGGTATATATATATATATATATATATATATATATATATATATATATATATATATATATATATATATATATATATATTATATATTTATATTTAAAAGGTTCGCGAATTATTCAGCTACATTGTCAAACAGTTTGCAAAAGTCCTCTTTCGGCATTGCAATCGGCTGCTCTGTTGCATTCTCCTCAATTTCGCCCATGGTTTGAAATTCCTTCACTTTCGATGTTGAAAAGCCAGAAGTCACAGGGGGCAAAATCTCGACTGTAGATGGGGCTTACAGAAGTATGATGTAAGAGCAATCTGCACAAAACTCGGCGGCTCCCTTTTTTTCCAGTTTCACTGGGACTGAAAAAACATCTGTATTCAGAGGAAAAGAAAAGAAGTCAGCTTGGTTAATTTGAGGGAATTAGGTGAAGTAACAGAAGCTTTTCTATTCATAGCAGAAAAAAATTCTACCCTGTCCATCTGGTGACTTGCCGATGAGACGTTTTCCAAAAAAAAAAAAAAAGATGAATAGGCTCAATCATGAGGAACGTTATCCTCCAGGATCACCAAATCTTGCCAATTATTTAGCTATGTCTCTGTGTGCTCACTTGTGTTAGTAGACTTGTCGTGTAAGCTTGTATATATTTTTATGTCTGTGTTCGTTCCCATGTTTATTTTTGTACTAGTGTATACGTCTGCCTGGATTGTGTTTATGCTTTGAGAAGAGTTATTAACCTTCCAAATTTTTGTTCGGACAATTGAATTTCTCCTCTGCATCCTTGATGTTGTAACTCTGGAAATATAAAAGCATATGCAGAGAATAGATGGAAAAAATGTTGCCTGGCAGACCATATGTGAAGTAAAAAGGGTACACGGACCCTCTTCTTGTATTGTCTATATAATTGATTGGGAATATCGATGAATAATGAAGAAGTTGAAGGAAGTGACATACATCGGGGGGGGGGGGCTTGTCGGGCTAGTACGGAATTCAATGTGGTTTTCTTTCTTGAGCTAAAGAGGCGTTAGGGATCAAATCCGTGTATAGTTTGGATTTTCCTGGGTACTTGGTTGGAGGTATGGTTATGTGTACCTAACATTGTTGAAATGGATTGATCCGCTTTGTATGTTAATGGCAACCTTTCCTCTGCCATGACTGGGTTGAGCAAAAAGGTTGGTCTCTTTTTTCGACTTATATACCTGACATTGGCTGAAGAATGGATCGGCTGATCAAAGTTAGGAAGAGGAATTTCAATTGTCCGAACAAAATTTGAAATACTTATATTGTGTTTATCTCGATACGATAACCGAAGTTGATCAACGTCGAGCCTGGTCAGTACCTAGATGGGTCACCAACTGTGTATATTATGTTGTGCTGTGTGTATCTCGTTACTGCTTTTCTTTTTGATGGATTGATTCCTTCCAGGTCAATGTGTAAGTTTCTATGCATGTTAACTTCTATGCATTTATGTGTATAAACATATGAGTGCAAACACTTGTGTGAGTTTGAATAAGTAGGCTTATGCATACGTATACTCGTGTGTATGACCCATGTCTTTTTTGCACTTTTTTCAGATGGTTATTAATGTATTCGTGTCTGTATTTATATTGTATTGTGTTGTCTGTATATCTGCACGTGCGTATGTGTATGCAGTTGTCTACATGTGTGTGTGCATGTGCATGAGTATGTATATTTGTTCCTGTGAGGATGTTTATATTTTTTCTCATCGACTGATTCATTTGTTCCAGGTCAGATCAAATTATTGACCGGCTACACGGCAAAACCAATGTTTCTCAGCAAACTGACCTGGATTTGCTTGAATCACGACAAGAATATCAAACAGATTGACACTGTCCGAGCGTTTTATTTTGGCAACAATTTTCTGGTCGAAGTGGACATCGTCCTTCCCGAGGACATGTCCCTGAAGCAGGCCCACGACATTGGTGAAAGTCTCCAACAAAAATTGGAAAGGCTTTCCGAGGTAGAAAGAGCCTTCGTGCACCTCGATTACGAGTTCACCCACGATCCCCTCAGCGAACACAAAGTGGTGTGATAAGGTGGTCCTGGAAAAGAAAAAAATTTAGAACCTGCTTTGTGACTGATATGTTTACGGGGCCGTACATTATCTATACGACAGTACGTCAGTCTAATGCAATAACAATAATTATAACCCAACTCTATCGCTATAAATACATCATAATGTCTAGGTATGCCAATCAATATTCCTCTAAATACAGCGAAAGTACACCAGTTTGAGACACTATAAATATACCCAGTGTTATTACTAGAAATGCATCCTGATCTCAAAGGTGTTTTTCGCCAGAAAAAGATTGGAGCCTGCTTTGCGACAGAGAAGTTTAGGGGGTCGTACTTTTATGTACGCTTGTACACCAGACACACAATGATGTCAGTGCTAAGGGATGCCAGCACTGCAGAACGCCAGTCTTGCCCAATTAAAATAATCTCAACCTAATGCTTTAATGCTAAGGCATGCCAATATCACCAAGAAGACAACCAGTACGAGGGTACGCTAGTATAAAACACTATAAACATACTCTATTGTCACTGTAAACCATTTCAATGTATGTTTGAATCATTATTCTCTGCTTATACCCTCTTTGAGGCTGTTGCAGGGTTAAATACACATGGGCAATTGTTAGCATGACACACTTCCAACTTGCCAGGCCTGTCGAAGCTTCATTCAGTTTACAGTAACTGGTTTTCCCAAAGGATCACCCATCTAGGTACTGACTGTGCTCGACGTTGCTCAACTTCGGTTTCCACAATCCTAGTTCTTGTGCTAAATGCTCAACAGAGCGGCATTGAGTAGCATTTTAAAAGTCTTTGATGGGACGGCGGTGGATTGAACCACAGCTTACTGGACCAGAGGCAAGCACTCCACCATTGGGCCACAGTGATCGGTATGCCAATTAGTATCACCATAATTACAACCAGTACAAATGTAATAAAATACCAAATACCGAAGTGCACAATTATAGAATATTATGATTACAGTACAATAGTTATTTACTTATTATCATACTGTCATCATGGACTGGTAATCCCCGTGAAAATACCTGTGAATTTATCGTGAAATTATCGGAATAACGCTTTAAGTATTAATTTTCAGATGTCTACTTTATACAGTCGAACAGAAATAAGACTGGCGTGTTGGCGTACATATAAACAGAAATTGGCGTGCTTGACTGACAGGCTAAAAATAGACTAGCATGCTGCCATGCTGGCGTACCTGAACAGGGATGTGTGCCTATTTTCAACAGTGCCAGAGGTTAGTAATTGAGCTTAAGCTGGGATCTTATGTTATATATCATATTTTATATATGGATGAGGAATCATGACACATTGAAGCACAAAGGTATGAATAAATTCTGGCTGCTCTCTTAGCAGAAATATGAGAAGTAAGATGCAAGTGAAGGGTTTAAAAGAGATGAGATATGTGGCATATACTGGCATATAAGTCGACTTTTTAAGCGTCAAGTTTTTTCCTAAATAATCATATTAGTCTGTTAAGAGACGCAGTGAATTTGACACTCTGGTGGATACAATGCTGTCTTCTGTTGGAGAGTCAACTCCAACGACGAATCTTGAATCAAACTTGAATTAACACCTTAGTTTTAGGGTCGACTTATACACCGTTATATGCGACAAATAATGTCAGTTGTAAGGGGATGAAGATAGGGATTTATGAAAGAGAGAAAGCAAACCAAAAGAAGAATCAAAACGAGATCATGAAGATGAGGGGCTCATGTCGTGGAGTTTGCAAAAGAAACTTGCGTGCCATTCCTACTATTGCATGTTCGATATTCATTGGTGCCTCCTAAATTCTAAATCTTAACATTGATATAAACTGCGCATTAACTTAAGACGATCTCAATTCCTATCCTGCCCAAGGCATTTGATTATGTGATGTACTTACCAGGCCTAGGAATCAGCCTGTGGCCTCAAAAAAAAAAGTATATGATACTAAGTCCGAGGAATTTCAACCCTGTAGCAGCACCTTCCCACTATAGAGGGAGGGTCAGAAGGACATTTTTGACTGGCTGCAGAGAGTGAGCATTTTTTCCTAGCACACATGCATGCATGTGGTCTCTGATGTTAAACTGACATTGTACCACATTACTTCCTCGTGTGGAAGGGGTCAAAAAACAACGTACCAAATTGAACTAAATGAATATCAAATGTCTTCAGAAAAACTGTAAACATAAGGTAGAACGATCCTTTTGTAGATCGTCTACGTATTCCAGCACAAAATGGGGATTTTTGTTGGTCCTCATCAAAAGCTAATGTCTATAATTTTGAAGTACGGAAGCCTATAAAGGAAGAGAATAAGTTGTAGTTCTTTTCTCTCGTCGAAAAAGACTCTCAAAACAGGGCTTTTTGGATAGTTCCTCCCACAAAAACGGAAATCTTAACCCTAACCTCAATCCCTAACGCGGGTAGGGGACAACTAATAAAATTATCTAAGCATATCAATTCCCATTGGTTATAAACGAAAAAGGCCCTATATTGCTGCTTTTTCTTAGCGCTGCAAAATTTTGACCACTTGACTCTTCAGGAACCCAACTGAAAAGATATGTGATGCTGACCTTTTGGAAGAAAGGCTGAAATGTTCCATTCTTCAAGATCAAATAGGGGTAGAAATTTGACTCTAAACGTCATAACGTAAATGATGTTGATGTTTGGGAGCTGCAAAACAAACACTTTTCATTGTTACATCCACATAAATAATAACAAATACATGTATGCAATTACATTTATTCGTGTATGTTATTTTTCAAACTCTTCATTTCATTAGCTTTAGTAATCACAAAGTACACATAAATACCAAACGTTTTCAAAAGCTTGACTGATATGTGTTTTAACAATATTGAAAGTATTTAATAAGGTTACTAAAAAACACTCAGACAGTGCATACATTTGCCAACTCCGTATACTAACTAAATTGTAAAGAAATCATGGATTTGATCACTCCTTCCTTAGGCCATAGCCATCATCCTATCAATTTACATTGAAATTCATTGAGAACTTTTGGAGATATCGTGGAGACAGATAGACAGAATAATGTAAAGAAGACACAGGGTGATACATATAGCTCTCCAACTTCATTGACACAGATGAATGAATGGAAGATGGGGAAAACGGAAAAATGTGCGTAACAAAAAATAGACAAATAGATAAACAAACAAACAAAAGGAAAAACTGAGATATTTTAATGTTATTAATTTAACTCAGTAAATATCTGGTCCAAACATGGAGAAAAATGTAAAAAATAAAATAAAGTTAGTGATATTTTAAATAACTGTTCTATCATATTTTTTTCATTACACAAACTAGCAATGCTATAATTCTCAGGCTATGTAAACTCATGGGCGAATGAAATGAGCCAAGCACTTTACATCATATAAAAGATTTTGGCATGATGATGATGATGATGATGATGATGATGATGATGATGATGATCATCATCATCATCATTCTTTTAACGCCCGTCGTTGGACATAGACCTTCCCCAGGATTTGCCACACTTCTCTATCATGGGCGTCGCGGAGCCAGTACTTTCTGAACTTGTCTAGCTCGTCTCTCCATCTAATATTCTGCCGGCCTCGGTTACGCATGTGATCTCGGGGGATCCATGTCGTGAGTCATGATGTCCATCGGTTGTCTGCCATTCTTGCAACATGGTCAGCCCACCGCCATTTGAGATTTTTAATGGATTCTATGATGTCCCTGACTCTTGTCTTTTCTTGGATGTACTGTGCTATCTTGTGGTCTCTCCATGTGAGGCCCAGCATAATTCTTTCATGTGCACGTTGCATGGTTCTCAATTTACGGATCTGTCTCTTGGTTTGGTTCCATGTTTCAGCTCCATAAGGGACTTTTGGCAGGATGCATTGGTTATACACCCTTCTCTTAAGGATTAATGGGATCTTCTTATTTTTGAAGGTTGAGCTAGCTCTGCCAAAGGCTTGCCATCCTAGTGTGATTCTTCGCTTGATTTCTTCTCTTTTTTTAAGCCAAGCTTGTTGGGAAAAAATTGGGAAGCAGTCAGAGGCGGATGGAACAGCACTGAGACAGGATACTGTAAACAACTATCGAACAGCTGGACAAAACGACTCAATTTGCCGAAGAAAAACTAAGAAAAAGCTATTCCAAATTATAACGTACTCTGTACACAAACACTGCACGCACTGTTGTGTAGCCTTATCAAATATTTGATCGGTAACTGTTAGAATAAAACAGTAATTGCTAAAAAGAAATTGTAAAAAATAAGCTTGGTTCCTTTTTTTGCCCGGCAGTGTATGCATGTATGTATGTAAGTATGTTTTATCGTTTTCTGCTTATATCCTCAGGTTTTAGTACACAAAGGCAATTGTTAGTAAGACCCACTTCTGACTTACCAGGCCTGCCGAGGCATCGTTCTACTTACGGCACCTATCACCCATTTAGGTACTGACCAGACTCAAAGTTGTTTCGGTGATCTTACGAGGACTAGTGTACCCAACGTAATTTGGCTTCAGGGAGAGATTCTTGAAGGTTAATTGAACAGAGACCTTAACGGAGTAACACTTTTTAAAGTCTCGACTTAGCGATGGGTTGAACCACGGCTTACCTGACCGGGTCACGGTGATTGGTCTAGGGCTATTAATGCTGCTATAGACTGTCTAGTAAGCAGGGCTGAATAGCCGTGACTCAGTACATAACAATCCCTAGTGCCCTTTCTATTTTCGTATTTAGCAATTATTTTCAAACAAATCAAAACAAAAATAACATATTCATAAAATCAAGTTCAATTTAACGTAAAGACTTTTATAGATGAATTATCTATCTCCACGCAACATAATTAATTCTCAAACTAGTTTTTCGGAGACAAATTACTTTTTACTGACACAAAACGAAAAAAAAAATTTTTAAAGACATTTTTGAGGAGGAGGATAAACATTCGGGGCCCTGGGCGACTGCACTGATTGTATTGCTTTGGGTACTGCCCTGTTTGTAGGTCTCAATCTCAGCTGTGGGTCGTTGAGAATAAACACTTACTTCCACTCTATTATTCATTTTCTCCTTTTAACACGGGTCTTTAATAATAGGACTCAGAGCGGCAATGGAGTAAGAATAGTGTTCCAATCGTTATTTCGAAAATAATTATTCGATACAATTTCTATACTTCATATTTGTTGGTTTTCATAAAAAGTTTCGACCGAAACTTTTTGTTAAAAACAACAAAAATGAAGACAATAGTCTGTAAATCCTGATTACTGCTTTGTCAAACTCCATTCTAACTTCTATCGTGACAAAAGATTACTGGGATAGTAAATATGATTCATAAATTCATTGGTTTATAAGACTTGTCAGTTTAACTCAGTTATGAAGACAGCCGCCTATTAATCACTCCATCATGATTCCAAAGCACGGAAGCGAATATTAATTTTATAAATTGGTTTTGGTTTTGAAGAGTTCAATTTGTTCTGGTCGTCTTTGTCACTGGGGGAAACAACAAAAAAGTCAACTCTAACTTGAACTGGAGTTTGACAAAAGTACATCGAAGTATTGTGCTATATTATAAAAAAGATCTTGAAGATTCTTATTTGAAGACGAATTGAAGTAAAATTGATTGAGTTCTGTTCATTATCTGGGCTTATTTTATTTGTTACTAATTGTTCATTCCTGTAGACTCCTTGCAGGGCACAGGACCGCTTTTGCAGGTCTGGAGTTGCCAGCCCACGCCTGGGTTGTATTTTTTCTTTTCTCTTCAGAGTAATCTTCTCCTAGATTTACTGCCAACATAGAAAACGGATCATAATTATCATGGTGTGCCCAGACCCTATCGAGTCTCAAAATGGATCGGAAATTGCTTTATTCTTCAAGTTAGAAGTTAGAATTGCTTTATTCTTAAAGCATTTTAATGGTAGGGTGCATACAGAGCTCTGTCTATGATGTACCGTTTTCGCTGTGTTATGGTAAACTAGCAATGATGAGAGCCGCTTTTTAACAGGTGTCCATCTCTACTCCCTCTTCCTTAGATATTTGTACATACAGAAGATCAGAGGTTTCGAAATTGTGGTCCATTCATTACAATGAATTTAAAAATGACATAACCTACTTCGGCATTATACCACTTTGGATGGAAGAATATTACTCAAGAATTAACACGTCAAATACTGAAGAGAATATTGCGAACGTCATGGCAGAGAAACATCATTGTTTGCACAGCTATCAAAAAATCATCATTAAACACAGACCTTTACTATATATTAGGACTCGAATAAAGGTAATCCATACAAGATAAAATTTAAAAAATTAACGGTCAAAGATTGCTTTTTATTGTAGGTAGTTAATTATTGTCTGAAAACTAATTGCTAATCATAGGGCTTCTTCTATAGAAGCGATTCTCGAATTTTCAAAGTATCAAACCTCTGCAGTAGATGATAAGCGCTTGTGCGACACACATATCGTTCTCCGAGTAGAAAATATTTGACGGGCAGTGATAAGCATGAGTAAGATAACTGGAAGCTATATCAAGTGCAGGTTTGAGTTTCTCGGGGTTGAGCTTCGCTGGAAATAGCGATACATTGGGTTGGGAAATCAGAATGACTAAACTTCATCAGATAATGGTTGGTGGCCCTTAGTCGAAAACCATTCTAAAAAAAAAATTCTATGTATTCAAAATTAGGATGACTGAGACCAACAATAAACTGAGCGGCAAACTGACTTGGCTATTGTATGATGGTCTCTTAAAAAATAGAATTGAAGAAAAAAAGAAAACAAAAAAAAAAGAAAACAAAAAACAAAACAAAACATAAAACAAACAAACAAACAAACAAAAAAAAAACTAAGCCCAAAACAACAGTTTTCTTGATTTGGGGCTATCAGTGATAAATACTTATCCAGAAGTATCAGAATCCCCTTTAAAAATTATTTTCTATTTATACAACTCATCTTTGTAAGTGAACTTTATTTAAATACAAAAATTAAGAAAGAAACCAACTGAATGTTGAACACGAATAGAGAAATAACACATCAAATATCGAACCTGACATTGCAAATTTTGTGGCAGATGAATAACATTCATTTCAAAACTATCGTAAACACATAATTATTGTACACTGACCTGCAGTTTTTATTAGGATTCGAATAAATGTAATCCATTTTGAATGAACATAATTTGAAAGATCAAAAGTCGCTTAATATTGTAGCTCATTAATTGTAGAAAATTAAATGCTAAAAAATACGGGTTTTTCAGAATATTTCCTTCATTGAAAGGATCCTCGAGTTTTTGAAGTTTCAAAAGCACTGATCTAAGATTTGTAAACGACGTGCTAGCGTTAAGAAATTGCACAGGGCATGGATAGATAGAAAACTTCAGAAACACTTTTAAGATACTCTAATATTGAAAGTTCTTCATCCAGTAAACACATTTAAGATGGTAATATTTACAACAAGCTGCCTATACATTTGCAGCATTGGCGCTAAACTATCTTCCTGTCCCCTCGCTTTCCCCATTTCGATCCGTTCCATTGAGTAAGTAAATTTCTAAAATTACAGAATTTATAGGATCAAGGGAGACTATTCAAAGACAAAAGGGAGATAATTCGTATTCTCTCTTAGTAGGTTACCCCCCTTGAATATTTCGGGCGGGGGAGAGTGGATGGATGGTTGCGTGTTTAGCTGTACGAATCTCACTCAGCATCGCCATCACATGTTTTCTCCCTTGATTTTTTTTTTATTGATTTAAAGTTGTGGTTTTTAACCTTTTCTAGTTCATGTTTCAGCTCGACAGCTAGAAAAATTAAATGTCACTCCAGAACAGAAATGAAAAAACCTCAGATTTGTTGATGACATTGTCCTAATTGTAGAAAAAGCTATTCATGATATCCAAGTAATGCCTGATAAACTAAACGAAGAGAGCAAGAAAGTTGGTCTTTGCGTGCATTTCGGTAAAATAAATATGTTGAGGACAGAGACACAAAAATCAAAATAAAAAACGCAGACAACGAAGCTCCACGAAGTCCTCGAAAGGAGAAGAAATCAAGCAGAGGATCACACAAAGTTGGCAAGCTTTCGGTAGAGCATTTAAAGACAAGAAAATCCCATTAGTCTTGAAAAGAAGGGTGTACAACCAATGCATCCTTCCAATAGTCACCTATGGAGCTGAAACAAGGCACTTAACCAAAAGATCGACCTTATCATCTGAGAACCATGCAATGTGCACATCAACATGGAGAGATCACAAAACAGAACGATCTATTAAAGAAAAAAACAGGTTTCAGGGATATCATAGTATCAATTAGAAGACTCAAGTGGCAATGGGGTGGTCATTTAGCCAAGATGTCAGAAAGAGAAGGTAAAAAAGAGCAAACACCAGACTAGGACTTGGTGGAAGAAACGAGTGGCATTCGTTCTTTTCTTTTTGGAAAGACAAATAAGACGTATGTTAGGTAAATGTATATCATAATATCAGTTATGCCGTGCATATATTTCACTCAATCCCATAATGATGAACTAACGCCTAAATCGAGTTGCGTCTATTCTGTCCGAATGTAACCCGGACGCAAGTCGACGTATGGCTCTCTATATATATATATGTTCGCGTGTTCTGACTCGAAAGAAGGAAACGTTGGGAACTAGGTGAGTATTTCATGTGGTCAAATTCCTCAGAATTTCCGATTGCACTCCTTTGAGTTGGGGAAGGTATAGGAGACTGCGTTTATAATTACTTTCTGTAAAACAAACGGCAATATTGGTTTTACGATAGGAAGGTATAGAAAATCAAGAAAACAGGAATTGTCAGTAGCCATGAAGCGTTGTTGAAAGAATACATCGATATTTAGAGTTAGATGAATTTACAAGTATTCATGCAAATATGAGAAGTTACAGTGAAAGTCCAACTGCATGGGGACAGGATATGTCCGGATTTTCGGATTTTCTGGATTATCAGGCAGTACTTTTAAAATTCACAAAGAGATGAACAGGTAAATGATGGAACTTTATCCGTTAGAACGAGCAAATTTCAAGTAAATAAACAGTTTTCATTACAAAAGGGTGTGTAGTGCTTGAAATTATGTTTGAAAATGAACATTGTAAGAGAAAATACATTTAACAAATGAAAGCCTGACTTATTTCATACAAATTGATTATCAATTTTCAGTTTATTAACGAAACATTTTCATAGTACAAAATACAAAAACATGTATCTATTCATCTCCATGAAATTTCTGTTGAATTATAATAACTCGCTGTAAAACAAACGCTAAACGTTGTCTTCGCTTTTTGTCCCTCTTCTAAAGCAAAAACGTGACGAGAAGCGAATTTTCTAGCGCAGGGAATATCTGTATTTCATTAAATTACTTGTATAGTTTAAATCAAGGGTTATTTCTTCTAACAATTTAAATTCATTTCTCACGATTACTTCGTTAATAATAAGATACTAGGTGAACCCATGGAAATATCGGTAGGCCCTGTTAGGAACAAGCTGAAAACCCGTCCGATAGGTCGGATTCCAGCTAATAAACTAAGAAAAAAAAATGCGGGAGGAAAAAAGATTTTTAAGTTGATAAGATCTGAAGTTTCTTACTCGTAAGATCAAAGGTTGTGGGAGAATTTCATTTGCGAGAAAACTCAAGCAGAAAGGAATTAGATTCTCTTTTTTTTCTTTTCTTACAGGGAAATGGAAAGCTAATTGGTGTCGAAAGACTTGGCAGGTTTCATGAAATTGACTCATCAAGGTTAATCATGGAGGCCGGGAGGCAGTTGAAAGGCTTCTTGACTCGACATTCCTTTTCTTATATCAGTATCTATCTATGATACGGGATAGATCTATTTATCCATCTCATATCATTTTCATTCTCTTTCTAACCAATGCGTCTATCTCTGTGCCTGGTTCATATTATTCTGTCAACATACGTTTATACATACACTATCATCTGTAAATGAGTACACGCTTCCACTTTTTTAAAGATAGACGGTTAATTTTCTTCCAAACAAAACAGGATTTTATTTCTAATGAAACACTACTCAATCAAAATAAATATTATCAAAACTCAACAGCATTAAAACTCTGTATGAATGTTTCCGTCCAAAAATGAGTACACCCCCACGAGAAAAATATTTTTGTTAACGGAGTTTCGACACTGTACATACATACACAACGCAATGCATTTATATCACAATGTATAAATATTTCAGTGAAAAAAATCAAGAGTATTTTAGTAATCTACTCAGCAATAGTTATCAAATGTGCCACTGCGATCGGTAATGTGTCGCTTCGTTAATAGGCGATTAAATACTTAAAGAGACCTTGAATGATTGCTAAAGTCTCCTAAAGGCCGCTGGGACGAATAGAATGGATATTGCCCACTTATTGTCTCTCCTTACTTTCATTTTCACACCATGATACTTGAATTAAAATGATCCATCACTTTCTGTGATTCCCTATAAAAAGGAACGCGTATTCTAATTTCTTTAAACCTTAGCACTGTCCATTTTTCAGGGGCATCAAGATTTTGTGCACTCCGATAGTCCTCAAATTATGTATCTCTTCTTGTATAACTGAAATTGACATGAAATTGACATGACGCAACCACGAAATCCAAACTCACTATCATTTAGGGTTCAGAGTTGCCTGTAATGGCAGGAAACACTCTTTGTCCCCAACCCAATGCGGAAGATGGACGGAAGGATGCTGTATGTGATTGTGCGATTTCTATGACTAAAAGGGGTCGATAAAGGAAAAAGCTTGAGAAACCCTGCACAAATAATTGATGATTTGTTACGACGCATACGCTAGAAATATATGATTGTTCTTGTTGAGTAGTCTTTTTTTCTTCTTGGTCCTAAACCTCAGGTAACATGGGGGGAAGACATTGTCAGTGGTCAGGAATTTATGCAAGCATGACATGACTGAATATATATATATATATATATATATATATATATATATATATATATATATATATATATAACACTGATGATTCTCCGATAGAACTGCATTGAAAATCAGAAAGAAAGGGATTGTCAGTGGTCAGGAATTTATGCAAGCATTACTGACAGAATAGGTCTTACTATATGAGCATTGGTCAAAGAGCGCATACTTCTGCCAATACCATTTTCATTAAAAACAGAACAACTGTTGAACTCAAGCGGTGACTACCGTTTGCTTGTATGATCCTATACACTAATTAGCAATCGAATGAACACCAGTTCACATATAGCTACGATGCAAGGGAAATAAGTGTGTAAATTTCGATATTCCATATTTCATACTATTGTCTTAATATATGAATAATATCTCTCAATCGATACGCTGTACCTGTAAAAAGTTCTTTGATCAACCCCCCGATTAGATTATTTTTTTCTCCACCCACAAATATATTCAAAATCCATTGAGAACTTCTGGAGATATTGTGTAGAGATATCTGAATTAATGAAAAATATCTTCAATCAGGGAAATTCCAAGACCTGCAATAAAATTCGATCAATTGTTCATCACCCCACATCTAACCCTTTGCACAAATGTCATTGAAATTCGTGTGTTCATGGACTGACGTGTAAATCTGTGTGAATGTTCTAACTTCGTTGGTAGAGGGAAATCAAGAAGAAAGGTATTGTCAGTGATCAGGAATTTTTTGATGCATGCAGCAGCATTTTTGACAATAAGCTAAAATGACACTTGATTTTACTGGAACTGATGTCGCTCGCATGGATATAAGATAATGAATGATCACTGAACAATACGCTATATCCTTCCTCCTTAAAATCCGTCTTTCTTCTCCATCCTCCCTCTGTCTCCCCCTCAATCTTCTCTCTCTCCCTAACCCTCTCTCTCTCTTAATCCCTTGCATTTTTTCTTTTATTTCGCTTTATTACAACATAATGACCTTTTAGTCATTGTATGCGTCAGAGATGTGCCTACACAATCGAACAACCCGAAATTCCCCGCGGCCCATACTGGAGGAGAGGAAGCAAAACGCGGGAAAGGACGCTCAGCTTTTTTCTTTCTTTCTTTTTTTTTCACTCGAACGAAGCTAATTTAGTCGTGACTCCGCACATTATTATCGTGAGACGATGATTCCCAAAGTGTGTACTGCGGCTCCCCAGCGCGCTGCGGTTAGTTTCAAGGGCACCGCAGGATATTCGAAAGTTTCAATAATTCCAAGCTATCGTAATTCAGTGCATGATGTACGGCCATGATTATACTTTCAAGAAGATAATAATGGTTCTACAATACAAAGGCATTGAAAATCAAGAAAATAGGATTAGTCAATAGTCGTGAAGCTTTATTAAAAGAATACACCAATATTTAAAGTTAGATGAATTTACAAGTATTCATGTAGATATGAGAAAGTACAGTAGAAGTCCAACGGCACGGGGACAGAATATGTCCGGATTTTTGGATTTTCTGGATTATAGAGCAGTACTTTTAAAATTCAAGAAGAGATGAATTGGTAAATGTTGAAACTTAATTCATTAGCAAATGCAGAAAGCTCCATTCATCAAAACGAGTAAATTAAAAGAAGAATAAAGTATACAAACATTTTTTCACTACAAAAAAATGTGTATAATGCTTGATCATGTTTGAAAATGAACAATTTAAAAGAAAGTACAATTAACAAATAGAAAGCCGAAGTTATGTCATACAAATTGATTATCTATTTTCAGTTTATTAACGAAACATTTTCATAATACAAAATACAAAATCTACAAAAACATATATCTATTCATCTCTACGAAATTTCCGTTAAATTTTAAAAGTTTGAGAATTTTCAGAAAGTCCAAGTTCTCGGATGGACCGGATTTCTGACATCCAGATTTTTGGACTTCAATTGTTCTATGTAAAATACTTGGAATGAGCATACCCGATCACAATTTTGGAAAGACATTGTGAATCATTTCAAACTTGTTTCTTAAAATTGTGGCATATATCCAAACTATTGTTTTTCCATTCCCTGTGAGCACGAATTCCGTGGGGAAGCATTTAATTTTCAAATGTTCTATTAACACCCACAAGCATGAACTCCAAGATTAACCAATTACCCCAGTTATCTCATTAATGTTCCGACGACGATTTTCATTATTTACTTGGTGAACTTTCTCCGGATTTTCGTCATTTCTGCAAGATTAAGTTCGGTATCCAAGTAACATTTCTCAACGTCTGAAACATACTCTTGTTTCACCTAAAGCTTATTCTTTAAAAGCCTTTCAAAGCATTATTGTATTTTCAGCAGCAGTTTTCCCCAAATGAAAACTAAAATTCACGCAAACTGTCATTTTTTATCGGTCGTAGCAATAATCGCCAAACGTGCTTACAATCACAAGAAGGAAGGCTACATCACTTAATCCAGAACCACGCCACGTGGCAGATTTGGCAAAAGATGAAGTCGACTCGCGATACCTAGCAACACAATGTTCAACTATCAGAACATCCAGTCCCTGCACCACATTAGAATTCTATTTTTTTAAAAATGCTTTCTTATATATTTCAAATGCATTTAATTTGATTTCAGGAAAATGTTCCAAAGTTCAACCTCCTGATCCAAACGCTGTCCCTACTTTTTAAATCGATATTTGAAAACAATATTTCCCATGATAACAGGCCAATAATGTATGCATCATGTTTGCAAATGTTACTGTCTCGAACATCTGCGCAGTTACATCCTGCGACTCAGAGAAAGGCTAATCCGAGGACACTGCAATAGACAGATGAACCGAAGCAGATCAGCACAGGGGATGTCCTAATGAATAATCTATAGAGACCGATGATTATCTGATTGCATTGGACAATCTATCTCCCCAACGTTCCAAAACTTGATCGAGCTTTATGCACCTTACTCCCCTTTCTAGCTCTCCTTGCTCTCCTTTCAACTCAATCGTGTTTTGGCAACTGAATCGGGAGTGCTGCGGCTGAGTGAGCTGAGTTGACAGCTCTGGGTCTCGTTAGAGCTGCCCTTGTAAATTGATAATGAGGCATCTCAGAGGTACACGTGGCCAAATGGTTTGAAGCACAGTGAATGGAATTGGTGCGCCGAGTTCAAACTCCGTCTGAGACAGTTTTCGTTCACTTCGCACTAATGCCGTTGTCATCAATCCATATCTTCTTCCCTTTCTTCTCGCCTCCCTTCAACTTGGAAATTAGAAGTGTTATTTTCATTGCCTTGAGAAATACCATTAAGGGTCCTGTGTAGAATCCCGACGATCTGATACATCACGTTATGAATGTTTATTATGATATACGTTTATGCACGCTGTAAAAAATGACAGCATACATGAAATATATGGATACATCTTGCATTTCATATACATATATAATAGAGATTTGCATTGTAGAAAGCTTGGAGAATATCATGCTGTTGCACACAAATTTATTCTAAAAATTCAGTGATTTTATTACGTCATTAGAACATAAATGAAATTTTATTCTACTACTTTAGTTGTATGAATGAATTTTTTTTTTACTTCGTCAGTTGTGTCCCTTAGCGTGATGGAAGACATCTGCATATTGCTAATTATTATATGTATGGATATCTATTATGTTTATGTATTTACTTAGTTTCATTTAATACGGTACAAGACTACAAGTGATGGGCACGTAATGAACGTTAAATTGACTATAGTAGTTTCGGTCTGTGAGACGTGTTCTTTAACCATTGCACTGTGGTAAGATTATGTTGAGATGTATGAGTGTGCATTCATGTGATTCTCTTTTTATCATCAAAGTTAAGTAGCGTCGAACCTGGTCTGTACAGGTTGAAACTCACTAACCCTGTAAAGGTTTGGGTCAGACACATACCGGAGTAATGGATTTTCCGAACCAGTCAAGCTTAAGATAAAAATAATAAAATAACGCGTACACTGTATTGTATTACTGTTACCTGTCGTTGTGCTTAGAACATTAAATGTACAATGAATGGAATGGGGTACCTTACTTTCGTCTACATTTCTTCAGTAAGTATTAATTTTATCTAAATCACTTTGATCTAAGATCACTTTAGTCTACATGCACTTGAGTCTAAAAGTACTTACCTGGGGCGTGCATGATATTTCTTATTGGGGTGTACAAGCTCCTGATAAAGTGCCTGTAGACTAAAGTGATCTTAGACCAACGTGATTTGAACAAAACTGTTACTTACTATATTTGCAAGATGAAAGCATTGTTACCCAATGCATAATACCAGCCACGACATACGGATAGAAAGCATGGAAAATAATTAATTCTCTCGGAAACAAACTCTGAATAGCATAGAGAGTAATAGAAAGAGCAATGCTGAAATGACGAGATAGAAAAAGATCAACATAGATCCGAGAGCGGACCGTGCAGATATCATTCAAGTAATTAAACGACAGAAATGGGGATGGAATGGACACTTAACAAGAAAGAATCGCTATGTTACCCAATGGATAGCGAACGTAGTAAGAAAAGACCTGGCATCAAGATAGGGAGATGAGATAGAAAGATATACAAGTAGAACATGATAGAAGTTGGTGCTATCACAGTCGTCATGGAAAGAGCTTGGAAAGGCCCTTGAAAATAATTCAATCCTTTACATTCTTTTTATATTAATCAATCAAGTATTCATTAATCATACTTTTTGTTTTTAAATTACTGCTTAATTTAAAGAAAGAATATTACTAAAATTTTCAATGTATCGTATTTGACCGACTTTACGGAGTTACTGATGAAATATATGCTGTAAACACTTATCTAGATGGTTGAGTTCCCCGTAAGTAGGCAGCTGATAAAGTCTATCATTTTCTTAGAATTTCTTTTTGATATCATCTTAATATCGAGCGTATTGCCTTTGTGGTGAGATTCCTTAGACGAAGGCATTGTTTGCACCAACAACTTAACTCATGAATCTTGTAAGAGATCATGAAAATAGATAAATAACATGGAAGAAAGACTCGCATTGAAACTGCGGAGGAGTAAAGAGCAAATTCTTTGAAGTCTTTTGACATTTCAAAATCATTATCAGGCTGAATATAGAGCGATGTGTGAGTATGTGCATGAGTGTTCACATCTATCACTCTGTTTATCTATCACAGTCTGTTCATATTTATCTATGTCTGTCTCAAACTATCTATTTCAGTCTGTTCACATCTATCTATCAATCAATCTATCTATCTATCTATCTATCTATCTATCTCTCTCTCTCTCTCTCTCTCTCTCTCTATATATATATATATATATATATATATATATATATATATATATATATATATTCAAGAAAGCTTCACAACTTTACGCACTAAACATTCAAAAAATTTTCAATTTTTTTGTGTCACTCATTTCCAAATATCTGTTTGTGTAATTTATGCAATTGTCTTCAGTATATCCACAATATATATATATATATATATATATATATATATATATATATATATATATATATATATATATATATATATATATATATATATATTCAAGAAAGCTTCACAACTTTACGCACTAAACATTCAAAAAATTTTCAATTTTTTTGTGTCACTCATTTCCAAATATCTGTTTGTGTAATTTATGCAATTGTCTTCAGTATATCCACAATATATATATATATATATATATATATATATATATATATATATATATATAGAGAGAGAGAGAGAGAGAGAGAGAGAGAGATAGAGAGATAGAGAGAGAGAGAGAGACAGACAGAGACAGAGACAGAGAGACAGAGAGACAGATAGATAGAGAGAGGAAGAGAGTTAGAGGGGGAAGAGATAGATAGATAGATAGATAGATAATTTAAATGTAAGGTATGGCAAAAAAAAAAATCATGTATTTACATATGTGCACCACTCCTATATTTGTCCCAACGAAATGTCTTTTCTAATAAGAAACCAGGTATATATGATGTTAATTAAAGTCAATTCTAAGCTTCAGAACAAATCAACTCACTCAGTGAATTGTGATTTTCTTGGTTCTCTGTCCGGACCCATGGACTCTTCCATTACAAATCTGCTGTTAAAATATAACTGTTTCAAACACTAGGTTCTTCCATTGAAACGAGTTTTTAGTTTCTTTTCTAAAAAAAATAATCTAATAAAATTCAGATTCAGTTATTTCCGAAAGTCCGCTTTAAACCATGTTTTTGCGAAAAGCGAAAACAGCGTTCAGCTTTTGTTTTACGGTGAGCCATTATTGAGGCAATCCCCCCCCCAACCTCTCTCTTCAACACCCCAGACTCCTGTACCTCCCAACACCACGACATCCGATGAGTCAGACTGATTAATAATGTTATTCATTTTTTGGGTCTGAGGACGCTCAAATTTTCCCCCATATTAATTTATGGTGATTTGTTTCTTCACTTTACGCCATGTCGACGTAAGAAATGCTTTATAAGAACGCCCCACCATCGAATTGCTGGGGAAACCTGTTCATCGGGGATTTTTTCTCACGGGGAATAACTATTCTTAGGGTGAACGTCAACTGATGTTAGATAACATCAACGAAAAAGGTTACCATCACTTTCAACATAGGTTTATCCAGTTTATAAGCTGATCTAGCTGACTGGCTCTATATATATCACATGTACAAGCCGCGACTACGGAACTGTAAATCCCAACATTTACACCTTATTATGTGCAGAGAAAAACGGTTTTGTTGTTTTTTACCCACCCACCCCGCCAATCAGGCTTTTGGTAGGAGGTTCATTTTACAATGAAAGTTCATGCTAAATTGTTCCCTTAGTTTGTGTCTGGCGGCCTTGAGGCTGTTTTTCTCTTAATTCAGGTTTCTTTTGAATAATCACTGTCCAACAAAAGGCAACCCATTCATTCATCATCCCCTTTTCCAATTTTTTTTAATTGATTACCCATGATGTGGCGTGGGGCCAAAAGACATTGGTCATGTGATAGTTTCTATCAAGTTATTAACCAGACTTGTTTCTCTTGTAATCGTCTAGCACCGAGAAGAAGGCGAAGAATAGAGTAAGGGTACGTATTTCCGACTTGTATGTTTAACAGAGCTCTGGCGAATAATTTGACTGTCGTTTTCACCACTGCGCCTCTTGCACAATCCTGGCATATATGATGTTAACAAAGTGGATAGAGCAAATAAAAGAATCGGCTACATATGACACTCATCGAAATTAATCGATAATCGATGAGAAGAGCTTCTTTCTACTTTCTGGTATGCCCCCTTCTGGAGTTTGCTTCCTGTACATGGTATCCTTACCTGAAGTACAACAGATACCCTAGAAAGAGCATAGAGAGTAGTCATCAAGAACATCCCAAGGCTGAGAGATATATCTTACACTGGAAGATCAAAACAACTTAATCGAGAAACCCTGAAATATAGAAGAAAACACGTTAACTGTGGAAGTCTATAGAATCCCGAACAACATACGTAGAGTTGACATTGACGTTCAAAATGCCCTGATAAGAAAATGCTGACTTCATCTGTTTTCAGGAAAACAAGAGGACGTTGCCGTAAATCAGAAATCCAGACCTCTGCTGGTGTTAGAAAAAATTTCTTCTTGACTAGAAGATTAAAAAAAATACCATCAAGATAATATTGTAAGAAGGCTGTCAAGATTACTATAAGTAGGAGACCAGCTACATTTGTGGATAGTTGATAGACACTCGTAATACCATTGAAGTTGGCAGTGAGTATTAGTTTCCAGTTGATAGAACTGTTTCACGGTCAGGCCGAGCCAGAATTACTAAGTATTGTTTTTTCTTTGTTTATAGTTTAAACTGTCATAAAAAATGGCTAAAATTGGCTGGATTTTAAAAAAAAGTTTCCAGCAAATTTTATCGCTATACTGTCGTGTAGAAGAACAGGGGTCATTTTTGCTCAAATATGAAGCCATTGTGCTTGTAACTACTTTTCTGATATTTCAACATTTATTTGTCCTTCAAATTTAACAGGTAATAATGCTTTTAGCATTTTTGTTTCCATTCTATTTCTCAATATTAATTTGTGTTCGTCACACAATATTTTTTCAACTCCAGCATTTGAGTGAGGCAATATCTAATCAGATAGATTTTATAACCAAACTGGAAATAGCCACATATAGCCGGAAAATGGCTACTTTGGCAACCGTGCTTAGGTCGTACAAAAGTTACCCCTCCTGATCCTCGTTCGAGTTGCATCAGCTTGCGATTATTTCAATTGGTATTTGTGAAAGATTTCCTTGTACAAAATCGTGTGAGGTCACGTCCTGACGTGAACAGACCGTTGACACGACAGGCGAGATTAATCTGTAATTAGTGGCGTTCCCTTTGATGTAGATGGATTTAAAATCTGCGGTTTAAACAAGACAGGCTATAGGCAAGGTGAGACGGTAGGACTTCCCAAATACAAATAAATGGGAATAAAACAGTCTACATGAGAAAATTGCCTGGTGTGAAGTCAGATATTTTAGAATTATCTTTTAGGAATATCCGACAGATGAAATATTTTTGCTTTCAGGGAACTAAGACAAACAATTAGCCGAGAAAATTCTCTTGACCGACGACATGCTCATTTAATTAATGCATTGTACTAACGAGAAACCCTATAAGTTTTCATACATCCATTATATATTAACTGTTTCTCCTCAAACTCCATTACAAATAGTTGATATATATATATATATATATATATATATATATATATATATATATATATATATATATATGCAAATGAAATTCCATCCCGGCAAATGCAAGGTCATGCACTTAAGTATAAACAGCACAATAAGAAACTACGCCATGATTGAAGGTGACTGAACACAATAAACACTGAATGAAACAACAGAGGAGAAAGATCTTAGCATTTATGTAAGCAACTCATTTAACCTTTCTACGCATATACAAAACAAAATCCACTAGCATTTCAAAGGAAATGATAATCACCGCCCCCGATATATACAGTGTTGAGGCTAATCAATTAAAAAGTTGGTACAAAAGAGGTAATCAACGAATACATTACTACAATCGACTCTTGTTGAGCTGTGATCACTAAAAGAAAAGTCTAAATTTCCAAAAGATAAGCGAGCAAAGACTAATGACCAATTTAGCATAAACCTACATTGGATATTGAACCTCCTACTAAAAACCTCGTTTGGAGTGGGTGTAAAAGACATTTCTCCCACTCATTGAGAGGAGTATGACTGAACGATGTCCGTATAAAGAGATAGGTAGGTCTGTCAGAACACATACTTAACCTAGCAACAGTGGTCAGACCAGTCTGTTGTGGTAGCGGTGCATACAACAAATAACACACTCGGCACTCATTTTTCATTGATGAGCTTCCAACCGCTTTACAAGTCTCTGGTACGTCCCAATGTGGAGTTAGCTTCCTATGTATGATCTCCTTACCCGGAGTACAACTCAGATGCCTAAGGAGAGTATAAGGGAGAGCCACAAAAACCATTCCGATGCTGGGATACATATCTTACACTGAAAGATTAAAACAACTTAATCTAGAGACACTGGAATACAGAAGAAAACGTGCCGGTCTATTGAAAGTCTATAGAATCTGGAATAGCATACTTAGAGTCATTACTCAAAATTCCCCGATAAGAAAATGCTGACTTTATTTATCTACAGTAAAACTAGAGAACACATCCATAAATTACAAATTTAGACTGGAGTTAGAACAAATTCATCTGGATAAGAATAACAACCGCATTGAAGAACTTGAATGAGAAGAGGGTCACATACGAGAAGATCAATATTTTCAAAAATGACCTTCATTCTGATATCAGCTGAATTTAACTACCAATTTTCTTATTAGCTCAATTCATCCCAAATATTGAGAGACTGGCTTTATGACGCAATAAACTGCTGTCAAAAAAGGCATAGATTCAATACGTTTTAGTGCATATATGAAAATGTATCGGATTTCTGAACATTTTTTTACTCGTCCTGAAATAGAGTCAATATGTTTGAATCTTGACAATAACCATTTTACTAAATCCTTTGGGTCAAAATTGTTTCGAAAATGAGTTCATATATCTCTGTACGTTGTTTCATTATGTATTTCAGCCTGTTACCTAACAGATTCATAATAGACTCGTCAATGATTAAGAAAAAACAAGAGGCGAAAAAAATTCCATCCATGCATGGAGCTATTTTTTTTTCTCTCCTAGACTTAATAGTACAGAACTGCTCATTCCCTATTATGGTTCGTTTGTCTCTTTCTTTTTTTTCTCATGGTATAATTTCTTTCTTTCTTCTGAATCTTCCGCTGGTAAATATCTAAAACGAATCAGCTAAATAAGTAATAATCATATTTATAGAAATATCAACGAGTTTACTCATGTCGTGGTCGAGGGGGGTTGCTCTTAATTTAACGTCGCCATGAAAAAAGAATGGTGAGGAGAACAAACCGTGCCAAGAAAGATATCCAGTCCATACAATTGATTAGTAGTCTTGTGTTCTTGCTTGTTTTGCCAGTTCGGTCGACTGGAACCACCCACACATTTGGCCCGTGGCCTCGACTCCTCTGTTGCTGGGTACCCGTTCGATTCTTCCTTCCCCTACACCTTCTCCCCATATTTCTCTTTCCTCCCAGGCTTTCTTTCTTTCCATCTTTCTTTTCTTCATGTTTCTTTCCATCTTTTTTTTTCTTTTCTTCATGCTTAATTTCCTCCTTTCTTCTTCCTCTCATACTTTCCTTCATCCGTTCATTCATTCTTTTTTCTCTTTTTCTTCCTTCCTCTTTCTTTTTTCTTTCATTGTTTCTTTCTCCACTCATGCTTTTCTTCATCCCTTCCTTCCTTCTTTCTTTTTATATTGATGTTTTCGTTCGTTTGTTCATCCATTCCTCCTTTCTTTCTTTCATTCTTTCTTTCTTCCTTCCTTTTTCTGCATGTACCCTCGTCATTCTTCTTCCTCTCAGGCTTTTCTTCCTCATTTCCTTCTTTCTCGCTTTCTTTCCTTCTTTAAACTTCTTCCGGCTTCACTTTCTTTTTTTCTTTCTTAGGCCTTTGGCATCAGTTTTTCTATTGCTGGGTACTCGCATGTTTCTTTCTTTCTTCGTATAAATTTATGCATTCATTTTTATATCCCTGTTACTAGACTAATGTGCTTTTGCCAAATTTGATCTCTGAACCCCCTCTGTCTTACTAAATGCGTATCTCTAATAATTTTTCTTTCTATTGCTGTCTCTATTCTATCTCTCTCTCTCTCTCTTTCTTTGTCTCTCTCCCACACTCACGTTTTGCTTTCATTTCATCTTCCTTCATTTTGAAAAAAATAATATTTCGCTTCTTTCTTTTTTTCTTCTAACACTATCTTACCTCATCTCTTTCTTTTCCCTATTATTGTTTGTTACTTTCTTTTTCCTCTCTCACTTTCATTATCTCATGCTTTGTCTCTTTCTTCCTTTCTTTCATGCTCCCTCTCTTCTTATATACCCAACGCACACACGCGCACACACTCACACATGCATAAGCACACACACACACACACACACACACACACATATATATATATATATATGTGTTCATATTCGACCTGTTTCTCCTCTATCAAGCTCTTTGCTGTACTCTTACCTACCCCAGCAGCACCACCACCACCACTCTACCCCCACAACTGTTCCATCTTTCAGTCTTACACTTTCTCCTTCTCTTGGTTTGTCCTTCTGTCTTCTCTCTATTTCTGTCTTTCATACCCTTCACCTCTCAGACTCTCTCGATTATTCTTTCATTCACTCTCTCTCTCTCTCTCTCTCTCTTTCTCTTCCTGTTTCTCACACCCTCTCAATTATTCCATCTCATTCATCCTACATTCTCTTTCTTTCTCTTTCTCTCTCTCCTCACACTCTTGCAATGATTCCATTTCATTTATCCCACACTTTCACTCTCTTCCTCTCTCTTCCTTTCTCACACTTTCGCAATTATTCCATCTCATCCATTCTGCTCTATTTTTCTCTCCCCTTCTTTTCTCACTCATTCCTTCTTTCTTTCTCCCCCCTCTCTATTTGTTCTTTCGGGTGTCTCTGTGAGAACCATTGAGTCGTGTGGCCGACCACGTGGCCAGCAAATAATAGCGGGAAATATATGAGATCGATGAATGCAGACGAAAGGTCGGCAAAGAATTTGGATAGCGACATTCATTGAAGAGACTCAGATATCGATTACTCGAAAACTTCGTATACGGTTGCTTAGCAACTGGCCGAGACGCATGGATTATGATCTTGGCACTTGGTCATATACTCAGAAGTTTTGGCCAAGTCTATATATATATATATATATATATATATATATATATATATATATATATATAGATAGATAGATAGATAGATAGATGGATAGATATGAATAGACTGAGAGAGAGAGAGAGAGAGAGAGAGAGAGAGAGAGAGAGAGAGAGAGAGAGAGAGAGAGAGAGTCACTTTAACGTTATTTGCTACAGGATCACGTGGTTGTAGTTGAGCGGAATTTTCATTTTGTATTCATTTATCATTGTTTATTTTTCTGCAATCCAACATTGCCAAAATGTGACACACGGTATTTCATAGAGGAACCTGTTTACCCACCCGATAGGGTACATGACTCAAGGTTATTTTTTATGCTAGGTCATCCAAAAATAGCCATGTTCCTACAGACTTCAGAATGTAGCCCAGGCCATTCTTAATGCAATGGGGAGATATTGTTTGGACGATAGATCACCAATCAGCAAGTATCAATTACAAGACTCCCCGTTATATGAAAGTGGTGCGTTCTTATTAACACCTTTCGTAAGCCGAAATGGCGTAAAACAAAGATGCAATTACAATCAATTTATATGTGGAATATTTTGAGTGTTACCAGACCCCCAAAATGGGGATGATGGTATGTTTGGCTTGATTGTTGGATGTTGGGGTAGTAGAGAGAGGTCGAGGGTGCACACTTCCTGTAAAAATAGCTTGGTATACAACAAACATATATATATATATATATATATATATATATATATATATATATATATATATATATATATATATATATATATATATATATATACATATAAAATCCCCGAAACAGTTACATGGTAAAAAATTGATGATCCCGACAAGAGAGAACAAAGTATATGTAAAACAGGGGAAAAACATCGGAGAAAATTACATATATTGCATTGACAGCTATTGGGAAATGAGTGACTCAAATGACATCAGAAAATTTTTTAAAAGTTTCTTAATGTTAGCGTTCAAAGCTGTGGAGCTTTCTAGACTATATGTGTATGTAAAGAGAGGAAGGACAGAAGAGAAACATATACAAGTGTATACCAAGTGTGGTTTAGTCAGGTACAAGGCCATAAATGTTGGGTATCCAGTGACAATCAAACTCAATACATTATAGTAAAGATCTGCGAGACTAATAAGCCAATCATTACCCAAGGACAAGTCACTCTTCCTCCTCTCGTTATGTTCATATATGTATCGGCCTACGGGTCTGAAGTAAAGGTTTCAATTCTGCCTCGCGGTACTGGATGGGATAATGGAAAGTCTATTGCCACACTGAAGAGATGTAATACATTGAATCAGCTGTCGAAACAGATGACACAATAATTAATGCTCCTCTATTCAGGGTTGAGCTCTCTTCAAGTGAGGTAACTCATCCGCTGTAAACTTATGCAATGCTCTTCTACAGGAATTGAGCACTCTAGTGGATGAGGGATTTCTGTGTAATTTGAAATATATCGCTTAAATTCAGCCTTACTGCCTGTCCAGTTCCATTGTCCAGAGGTAGGGTATCGGCCTACGGGTCTGAAGTGAAGGTTTCAATGTAATAGAAAGTCTATAGCCACACTGAAGAGATGTAATACATCGGAACAGCTGTCTGTGAATGACACAATAATATATGCATACATATATGTATGAGTGTGTGTGTGTGTGGTTACGTAGATAGATAGTCCTGTTCCTTAAATAGTAAATATTTCTGACAAGTACCCCTTCCATCGTATTTTCAGTTGCTTTTTATCACAACTCCTAAACCCTTATTGTACGATCCTTATCAAGAATGGTGATCGCCAGTAGGAATGAGGATCTGGGAATTACATTAAAAAGCAACAGAAATTAAGAAATACTTGACACAAAATACTAATAATTGATAATTTTCCATCTGAGAAATTCGAATAATATTCAAACTTCTTTTCAGTATAACATTAAATATTTGAATATGTAAACTGGTTTCTATTCTTCAGTTGATGGTTTGGCGTTACAATTCACCCCAATCAACAAAGACATATCTGAGAGATTAGGAGTGTCGTTTTACCCTCATCCCCACCTGTGTCACAAGTCGAGGTAAGGCCCCAAAACTTTATAGATGATAGTTCACCTATAGCATTTCTAGTGACAAATCTCACTATATATTGGAGGAGGCCCCTGAAAGAGCCAAGCCTTCGGATCCCCAAATCACCCAGATCTCTAGCTATACCTCTGCCCATCAAATATTTGCGTCGATGCCCAGTTGAGTAAATATCTGTATACTCCTTCAAGAAATTCCCAAACATTTTTATCTAGATCGGATAAAAGAAAAAAAAACCTTTCAAAATCTGTCTTTTTCCTGCATGCAATAGTCAGACATATTCTCTTCATTGATTATATATCAAAGGTTTTTCTACTTTTCCAAAGATAGAGCATTCCTATTAAACCACTCGTAAGCCGAAATAGCGTAAACCAGAAGAGAAGTTATCATTGATTTATACGAGGAAATTCTTTTGTATGTTCTCGGACCCAAAATACCTTTTTGTATCTGTCATTTTCCCGCATAGCGTTATAACCTTATTAGATCTTTTAGGCTTTTCTTATACCTCATGACATATCTTGCTAATTGATGAACAATAAATCGAGATACATCACAGATGGTTTCAGACACAGTTCTAACCTATGGCAAATTTCGTCTTTCGTGAAATGTGAGGGATGTCTATATTACTCTTAAAGGCAACCCATAGTTTGTTTCAAAAGTTCCTGATTAACTATGTAGCAAATGTAGCATATGCTATGGGCCCCACAATTTCAAGGAACCTGCACTAAATGCTTTCAAGCTATCAATTCTGATTCGATCATTTTGATACAATAATTAATGGGAATGGGATATCTTTGTGGCGGATATTCGGTATATAAATCAGAACATATTTGAAATTGAAATCATAGACAATGCACAAAGTTGAAAACGAAGTAATACTATGGCATATTCGTTGTAGTATCTGGCTGTATAGAATATGAACAAAATCAAGTTATAATGTATTTGTTTTAATATTTATGTGTATTTTCATAATTCGAACCCTCTTTATAGTATATGCTATAAGTTGTACACTAGCTTGATTCACATCATATTCTAAATACGCAGAATATGGCGGGGATATGTCAAGAGTTAGTTCAAAACTATGACAACTTGCGGTCTTTCGTAAAGTAGCGTGAAGTAAACTATTGTAAAGCGGGGGATACCTATATTCCTTTTTTTAATGGCGACCCATGGCTTGTCTACATCATATTCTAAATAGGCAGAATCTGGCTGGGATATGTCAAGAGTTTGACAAGGTAAGTGCCATCTTATGTCGCAAGTAGAACAAAAACAATCAGACGTCCATTGCAACACGTGCCTTCCCATTAAACAGTTAAGCCTCTTTGTCACGGTCTCTGCGTTAATCACCAACGCAGTGTTCCAAGAATTCGAAATGGGAAACATGCTAATCTACTAGAAGCACTGCTGTCAAGTACACTTAAAGCTAACACTGTCATTGTTATGACTAAAGATGGCTAAACCCAGCTAAATCCGGCTATTTCTAGCTACCTTAATTGCTGAAATGTTATACAGTTATTCTTTGATCATTGCAGTTGATTCAATCAAAAATTGTCCGTACTATTGAAAACTGCACTGTTCAAGGTCATATTATAATTCAATGTGTTTCTTTTTCAGCTCATAGTTACATTAATTTGTACAGCAAAACCTTAACCGTACTACATCAAAATTAACACTAAATCAAGGTATTGCTGCATACTCATTTGAAATAAAATAACCATACGGTAAGATGTCAGAACAAAATATTAATAAAAATTACATATTTACTTCCATTCAATCTACTAATTATTCTTTTAATTGGATTTTTATTGGACAGATTTTCGGCTATCGTAGATTTTTATTGGGTAAATGGGGGGGAAACAGCCATATCTAGCCAGAAATGAATAATCTGGCCATCTTGACTGGAAGCACCGGATACGCTTTGAGGTATACATTTGACGTTTCAAGTTCTAATCTATCGGTAGTGTTTAATGCAATGTAAAGCGGAAGTCAACGACGGCTGTCAAGCGGAAGTGCAATTTTGATCGGGTGGGTCAAACTTACGCCAAACAGCTTTTACGGGCACCTGCTATAATCTGATAACACTCTAGATAGCAGGGCGAGTTGAATAGCAGAGTGGCCACCTGGGTTCTATTCCCGGTTCATGCATTTAGTTCTGGGAACCCTACCGAGGTTTAAATGACTTATAATCATTCTAGTGAGTTTGAATCTTGTTGAGTATCCGTTGTGTCAGAATACAGCATAACAGGGTGTAGCACGAGTTGGGGAACCTCATAGGCGAACTTGTGGAACAGGAACTTCCACAAAAATCCTCTTTAGTCCTCACAACCATTGTTGTGGGGACAAGAGAGCGTTTGACTTAGTCACAGAGCGAACCCTGTAGTCTCTAGACAACACAACAATGTCAATGACATCGCACTGGCATCTGTCTGGCCAGGAATGGTCTTCCAGGTATGAATACGCTTGCATCTATTGTGATGTCTCGCCGTAGTGTACTGGTTAACAAGCTGGTCAACTTCTGTAGTGGATGTTTAAACACTAACCAATGTTCGTTTCCGTAAGATCATGTGAAACGCATTTAACAAGCTTCTGAATTTTCTTTGAGTATGTAAACCACGTATTACATTTGGATGATTGCACATGCAATAAAAAGCTAAATAGACACTTCTAAGATTATCCTAACAAAGTGAAAAAGAAGGCGGTGGCTATTTCTGCATCAAAACAGCAACAACAACAACAACAACAACAACAACAACAACAACAATAATAATAATAATAATAATAATAATAATGATAATAATAATAATAATAATCCAATTTAGGATTAAACAGTATATGTTGCTTGCGTGGTCCATCTGCCAAGGGGAAATTTAATTCAATTTAGATTTCCCCACCTTCTCCTCCCTCCCCCTCTCCTGCCAGTCACTGCTGCACACCACCCAACTCCTCCACCAGCACGGCACACCCCATCTCACCCAATTTGAAAAGTGGAAAGGGGACAGGTGAGACCTTTCAAAAGAGATTATTTTGTTTATTGAAAAGTAAACGTAAGCATGATGAATCCTCTATAATCTATAAAACAGTCGTCATTTTTTTACAACACGGTTATTAGTTATTAATAAGAACACATTATTTTCCCTACATATCCTCGGGGATTTTTCATTAAAAATACTTCTTGCAAAAAGAAATCTTTGCCACAAATCATCCCGAAATTTTCAAATGGCATTCTGAAATATTCGTGGGCGTTTAATAAACACCAAGGGGGAAAGGAAGAGAGGAATGGAAGAATTGTATGGAAGATTGGCTGTGCCAAAAGAAACAGATATTGCTCTGTTTGGCAACAAAAGACAGAGAATGGGAATAGGATTACGACGACTGCAACCAGAAAAATAGAAAGAGAGGAAAGAAAGAAAGAAAGAAAAAAGAAAGAAAAATAAATATATTGAAAGAGAGAAAAGAATGAAAAAATGACAGTAAAGGAAAGAGTAAGTAAGACAGAAACGAAAAGAAAAAAGTAGAAAGAAAGAAAGAAAGAAAGAAAGAAAGAAAGACAAACAGAAAAAGGTTTTGAAAGAATGACATAAAAGAGAAGGGCGAAAGACTGAAAGGAAAAGAAAGAAAGGAAAAGAAAAAAGAAAGAAAAATATGAAATAGAAAGTAGAAAAAGATATCAATAGAAAAGAAGCAAGAAAAGAAAAGGTAAAGAGAAACAAACAAATAACAAAAAGAAAGAAAGGGATAGAAGGAGGGAATAAAAGAAGAGAAAGGGAAAACGAATAGAAAAGGGGATTTAGAAATAAGTGAAAGAAAATAAAAGACAGACAGAAAGAAAGAAAGTACAAAAAAAACATCTGAGGGAGAAAAGGAACAAAAAACCAGAGAATGGCAAACGAAAGAAATTTAGAAGGGAACCAGAGAAAACGAATAAAAATGAAAACAAGGAAGAAAACTAATATGTAGAAGAGGAAGGTATTCGGGAACAACCGGGCCCCCAAAAGCCTTATAAATAGCTGTTTGCCTCTTCACTTCCACTGACGTTATATAATAATGAAAATATATTTGCAAATACGTGAATTGCATCAATAATAATTCACTCTTTGGGGTTTTCTTTTTCAGCAATTAAGTAATACTGCATGTCTATTTATGGCAAATTTTCTTTTTTCATCAAATCTAATAAAATGTTGGTACGGGACTCTCGTGGTGATCCCCCACCCAGCCAAATTTCTATTTATCCCTAGTTACGCCACTTGAAGGAAGTAAAAAAAAACAACAAACAAACAAAAAACAAAAAACAAAAAAGAAAGCAAAGCAAAAATATTAGAAGGAAAGAAACTCTTGGAATTTGACTAATAAAGTTGCTTTCACCAAAAATGAATGAATCGATATATAAGTAAATAGAATCGTGACATGAATAGTTTTGACGGAGTGTGTTGAATAAACCAAAAAGAAGGTAAAACAGGTCTGCCTAGTCATTCAGTAGAAACCGTCATGTAACAAACATCTTTTGGTAGCATTTCATGTTGGGCATGATCAATTGAAAAATTAGAAAAGTAACCATGATCAATGAGTAAGTTACTTCTCTGATATTATGTTGAGCAGTGATCCCCAAAAATCCCGGAATTTAAAAAGAAACAAACGTGAAAGTTGCCGGACACAAAGTGAGTGGTCAATTCAGCATCAACCTATGAATTGAGCCCAAACTAAAATTCATATAGGGAAATTAAAAAAAGTTTTTCTCGAGATAATAAGGAGTAAATACTTGAATTTCAAGCTCTCTAATTCAATTGGTGCGGCCTATATGCGTGATACATACATAGTCAACTAGCCAGACAAACTTGAAAACTGAAGAAACCTATAATGATAGTTATGATGCGAGGTCTGGTTGGAGGTTTAGAAAGAAGAAAATTATTCCGTAGAAGGAAAGAATCAGAGAGAACGAATATGTGAGTGTTTCAGAATATAAGAGACAGATAGATTGATAGATATGAACAGACTGATAGATAGATAGATAGATAGATAGATAGATAGATATGAACAGACTGATAGATAGATAGATAGATAGATAGATAGATAGATAGATAGATAGATATGAACAGACTGATAGATAGATAGATAGATGGATAGATAGATAGATATAGATAGATATGAACAGACTGATAGATAGATAGATAGATAGATATAAATAGACTGATAGATAGATAGATAGATATGAACAGACTGATAGATAGATAAAAACAGACTGATAGATAGATAGATAGATTGCAAGTGAGCAAGCAGAAGACTTGACGACGTAGCAGTGTTGAACACACAAGACATCCACACAACTTAACACTTATTGATTCCGTCTTTTGATCACTTTTAAAAGAACAATGTTTATAGGATGAGATCCAAAACAGTTGTACAAATATGGAATGCATTCTCTGAACTGCAAGAGATACTTTAGTTGATTACACCTCAGTCTCAAGACGATGCAAACGTTTCAATATTCCGAGAGGAGGATATTTAGAACACTTGAGATGAAGCATCCTTTTAACTGCACTTCGACAGGGTTAATAGATTGATGTAGGTATGAATGCTCTCAGATAGAAGAGTAGATACGAAGAGATTAATGGAGAGGGAGAAAGAGAGAGAGAGGGGAAGAGAGAGAGAGAGGGAGAGAAAGAGAGAGAGAGAGAGAGGTAAGCAATACATGTATATATAGAGAGAGATAGATAGAGAGAAATAGATATATAGAAAAACACATACATGCATGCATATATGCACGCACATACATACATACTCAGAGGCAAATTGAATTTGAGCGACTTTTTTATAGATGAATATATATACATAGATGGAGAGAGAGAGAGAGAGAGAGGGAGAGAGAGGGATAGGGAAATACAATTTGAGAAAAAAAGATTCTTATACAGATAAAGTACAGAGATAGATAGATAGATAGATAGATAGATAGATAGATAGATATGAATAGATATAAATAGACTAACTGATAGGCAGATATGAATAGATTAATATAGATAGATATCTTGAGAATAAATATCCAAAGAACTGATTTTGCACACACACACACACACACGCGCGCACACACACACACACACACACACACACACACACACACACACATATATATATATATTGAGAGAGAGAGGGTGCTTTGGAGAGAGTGATTTGAATAAAGAGAGAGGTAGATCTACAAGAGAGACACCGTCTCATTAATGCACCCTGGTGTCTCTTTGTGATCGGGAGGTTTTATTCATCCGAAGTCGCCGCCTACCGACCATCAAAAGAAGACAAGATTTGACCTCCAAAGTCCATTGGGTGAATGAACTAATTTGCATAAATTTGCATAAGTGACTATTGATCTTTTCGGGTGTCGAGAAGCGTCTTGAGCCTCGAAATTGCATCATTCATGACAAAGGAGAATCAAGTGTGGAATTGAGTCTGGATGATTTGATCAGTGATTATGATTTGGAAAGAAAGAAGGAAATATATTAGAATGAAAAGGAAGAAAGATAAAATGAAGAGGGAGAGAGAAAGATATTGATAGAACGAAAAGAATGGAAGAAAAAGGAAGAAGAAAGAAGGAAAAAAAGAAAGGAAGGAATTAAGGGACGAAGGAAGATAATGAGAAAAAGCACTCAGAAAGCAGAGAGAGAGAAAAAGGAAAGAAACAAGGAAAATAAAGCAAGGAAAAAAGATAGGTGATACTTGAAAAAGCAGAAGAGAAAAGGATGAAGAGAAAAGAAAGTAAAAACAGGAAGAAACGAATAATTTTGGAAAAGAAAGGAAGAAAGAAGGAAAGAAACAATGATAAATAGAAGGCAGGAGAGAAAGAAAGAAATAAAGTAAGAAAGAAAGCAAGAAAAAAGAAAATAAGGAAAGAATGAAGGAGAAAAGGTCAGCAAAAAGCTAGAAGAAAAGAAGACACGAACAGAGACGTAAAGAGAACGAAGAGAGAGAGAGAGAGAGAGAGAGAGAGAGAGAGAGAGAGAGAGAGAGTTGGAAGAAAAAACCCAAATTGGCTTCATTGTCGTCTGCTTCCATTGACCACCAGCGCTAACAAGCCGAAGTTGACCAACCTTAACTGTTTGGCCTTGTTGAATGTCCAGCCATTGTACGTCACATAGACGTCAGATTCGACCTGCAGATTCAGCCAGGAAGTTGGAGGAAAAAAGTTGGCCAGAGGAGGAGAAGGAAGAGGAGAAGACGTTGAAAAAATAGCCGATACTACTTGCACTGAGGCTAGCACAAATATTGCTACTCTCGCCTAAGAATTGGTGAGAGAAAAAATACTATAAAAAGGGCAAGAAGCAGAGGAAAACGAAGCAAAATACAATAAATTCTGGTTTTGGTAATATTCGTTCTAACGGAACTATTCAATGGCACACTCGATCTAACGGCATGTTTGTTCGTATATTGTCGCAAGTCAAGACTATTGTCGGAGATTAGTTCACAGCAACAGCACAGGGAGATGTCAGTGTACTATTGTAAAAACTAAAATCAGTAAACTTTTAAAATGATGCTCCAAAAGTAACACAGAACTTTAATAAGAAATTCCTTTATATCTGCATTAAAATTTTGCCAGTCTTTGGAATTTTTCAAGAATTTGCTGACACGTTCAACAAACAATTAATTACGTAGCCCCATGCATATGGTTATCGTCATAACTTTTTGGTAAAACAATTCTTCAACTTTTCAAAAAAAAAAAAACACTCCCCAAGCGTGCCGTAATAATGGGAGTCTATTGCACACGAGAAATATGTCAGCAGAAAGGCGTTGAATATGATGAAAATAATGGTAGTAATGTTCTTGATTAAAAGAGGAAAAAGAAGACAGAGAGTGAAAAAGTGAACGAACAATAGAAGAAGAAGAAGTAAAAGAAAGAGAAACGTAAGGAGCAGACAGAGCACAGAAGAAGGAGAAAAGGAGAAAAAGAAAAAGATGAAAGAAGAAGAAGGGGTAATATAAACAAAGAGAATGAAATTGGAAAGAGGAAGAATTAAAAAGGAAGAAAAGAAGAATAAATCGAAATTGAAGGTGAAAAAAGTAATGGTAGGAAGAAAATATAGTAGAAAGGGAAAGGAAGGAAGAGGGAAGAAGAAAGTATGAAGAAAACAAGGAGAAAAAAGACAAGGAGTTAAAGAAAAAGTGATTAGCATAAAAATTAACAAAGAAACTAATAAGTGGAGAAAGAAAGAAAGTAAGGAAGAAAGAAAGAAAGAAAGAAAGAAAGAAAGGTATTAATGGACCGAAAATGGGAAAATGGGGAAAGACAGTCCAAATGAAAGAAAGGTATAAATGAAAATTAGAGAATCGAAGAAATCAAGACGGAAGGAGGAAAGAAAAGATATCAATAGAATGAAGAAGAGAGATGAGCAAGAAAAATTGGAAGAAGTTTGTGAAATGAAAAAAGGGAAAGAAAGTAAGAAAAAAGACAAGAAGGAATAAATAGAATGAAAAAGAAAAAAAGCAAAAAATAGAATGAAAAGAGAGAAAGAAGGAAAGAGAGAAAAGAGGAAGGAAGGTGGGGAATCGTGTCTTCTGCAGCTGAGGGTAAATTCATAGACTTCATTTGGAATTTATAGGCCGTCTGACTGCCTGCACGGGTAATTAAGAAGCAAATTACAGGCGTAAGACGAACGAGCCTTGCATTAGACAGAATATCAGATCTCCTATTACAGAATATATGCTGATTCTTCCCTGGGCGTGTTGTTTACCCCTCAATCTTTAGGCCCGCAATCTGATGCGATCGGAGGCACGAGTAACGAAGCGGTTAACGGCGCAGACAATGGAATCGGCGAGCCGAGTTTACACTTCTCTTCTCCCCGCCTCTACGAGATATGGGTAAAATAGGAGGCAAACTGGGCTCTCTAGCTTTGGGAGGGCAGCCAGTCTAGGAGAAGAATAATTCTAGTGGAGGCCCCTTAAGGCAGTTAGGGACCAATTTTGACTGCAGCTCCTACAACCAGACTGATGACTGATATATTGCGCTCTGTCGACGAGGCTGAGAGGGGGATTCTGTCGACGTGGCACCCCAGGATCTTCATACGCTTCGCTCAGGCTTAAGCCATAAAGATGTAACTTCATTGCCGTTCCATTGTCTATTGAGGAACGAGGGGGCCATCTTGTTAATCTGATAAAATATGAACTGGGAGACAACAAATAAGACGGTGCCCTCTCTTTACTAATTCGAAAACCCCCTGCAAAGACTGGGATTTTACTATAACAGGTTTAACCGATCATTGTGGCCCTGTGAGAGACTCTCACCTCCGGTTTGTAGATCGTAGGTTCAATCCGTGACCGAGTCAAACCAATGACTTCAAAAAAGGTACTCAATGCCTCTCAGCATGAAGATAGGATTCAGGAAGCCTGAAGAGGATTGGGTTTCATCAGACAATTCCGCCCAAGACGCACCCGAGATGATGCACCAATGACCCGCTGCTGGGGATAGGAAACCTTTTACTAGATTACGAGGCTAAAGGCAAACCTAGGAATAGCAGGTTTCCTTTGATCTTTTCGTATATATACGTATTATTGTTGGGAGATTGTAGTATCGAGCAGTAATTTTTATGGTATTTTTTTGTATTCTTTTTAAAAAATCTCAAATTTGAACGCTAGACTCATGAAAGAAGAGGAACAGACTGTAGCTCATAAACTGGTGCAACACACGTGTCAACATTCAACTGAATCTACAATATCTCTCTAAATTGTAAAAATATCGAATTATCGTAGCCCCACAAGTGACCAACCAGCCAAGTGGGCTAAACATTCTTCTCTCTTTACTTATTTGTAGGTGAGTCTTCAGGCGCTCCGAGTCACATTTCCTGGGGGACAATTTACATGAGTACACTACTATGTGTCATCTGAAAACGGTTCTATTGTATTTTCAAAAAGGTTTAAAGGAGGTTCCTGTGTTCATTTTGAATAAAATCTTGTGCTTGGGTTATTTTTTAAAGATAATTTTCGATATATATTTAGATATATAATTTTCGATAAGAGATCTATTCTACTGGATAATTTTAAGTATTTTTTGATAATTAATTCTGGTACATCCCTTATTCATTCTATCATTTCATACCTGTGCGTACATGCTTTTGTTTGTGTGGGCGTGTGTGTGTTAAAGGTGAGGTTGTGAACCAAGTAATTTCGAAAATTAGATGCTTAACGAGTTTGTAGTACTTGGTCATTACTACTGTAATGAGTGTGATCCTCACTGGGTGTTACACTACTGTGATCTTATGTCAACCTCGGCTCTCTCTCTCTTTCTCTCTCTCTCTCTCTCTCTCTCTCTCTCTCTCTCTATATATATATATATATATATATATATGTATAGTACATGCAGTACAGATCAGGCTAGCAGTATAACATAATATGATAATATATTAATAATGTAGAGCCACTTCTGATATGTCATGGATTTATTTCATATAGTGCTCGATACATAGGATGTTTTTTACTATTGAAGTTAAGTTGTAGAACTGGGAATAAATAGTGGAATGTTGATTCGCTACACGAACTAGCACATGTTTCTGCCCACTCCAGGCCTCATCAGGCGAATACAGAGGATATCAACAAGGACAATAAAATCCAATACCAAAATACCTAGGTCAAGATAAAAACTTCTCCCAGATTACTACAAAGCATCCTTTCTGAGATGAGTCTTAGATCCAGTTCACACCTCTTGACAAAATGAATATCCCCACACCACTCACTACCACACTCACAAGATTCTCACCGAATTCCCCAGGACTAGAACCAAAAAAAACATAGACAATCACGAGCTAGTTTGTATAGCAAATTCACATTCTACTATATATATATATATATATATATATATATATATATATATATATATATATATATATATATATATATATATATATATCCTGAAGCAGAATATACTTAATATTTACTAATTTTTGAGGCCACAGTTGTGGAGCACCTAATGAGGGTTGAACTACACTAATGATGGTCAACATAAAAAGCTTGTTAATAATTACTATACTGATAGTGAAGTTATACATTTCATCAAATTACTGAAACGATCAGAGATTTTACTAAATCTCTGTGGATTTCGCGAAATCGCTAGTTTCATAGTCTTACTGTAACATATATATTCCAAGAATGGTCTAATCGCTAACTGCGAGGGTAAAGTTACAGGGTGTGGTTCAGAAAAGAGTTGAGATGAGGGAGAAAGAAAGATAAATTCGATGCCTACTAGCGGGAAATCTGATGCTTTTAACTGACTTCGCTCCATCGATGCAAAGGTATCCCCCTGCCAAGGTAAAAGATGGTTTACCTGCATAAAAAGCATCTAAAATTACTTTCCCGATCTTCACCTTTCTTTAACGTCATCCCTCGATACTGGCAAGGATCAAAGCCGGCATTGCTTCATCAACATCAGCATCAGAGACTTCACGCCTCCATACAAACTTCACCGATGATTTTTGTTGTTGTTGTTGTTGTTGCTGTTGTTACTATTGTTGTTGTTGTTGGCGGCAGCGTTGTTGTTGTTGTTCTTCTTCATCTTCTTCTCTTTCTTCTTCTTCTTGTCCTTCTTCTTGTTCTTCTTCTTCGTCCACTCCTCCCCTCTGTTGTTGTTGTTGTTGTTAGCACTGTTGTTGTTGGCGCTGTTGTTGTTAGCATTGCTGTTGGCATTATTGTTGTTGTTGTTGTTGTTGTTGTTGTTATTGGCGGCGTTGTTGTTGTTGGCAGCGTTGTTGTTGGTGGCGTTGTTGTTGTTATTGTTGTTGTTGTTGTTGGCAGCGTTGTTGTTGGCGGCGTTGTTGTTGTTGGCAGCGTTGTTGTTGGTGGTGGTGGCGTTGTTGTGTTCTTGTTCGTGTTCTCCTTCTTTTTCTTCTTCTTTTCTACTTTTTCTTGACGTTCTTGTTCCTTGTTTTTCTACTTCTTCTTATTATCGTTGTTGTTCTTCTCATTGTTCTACCTCTTGTTGTTATTGTTATTGTTCTTTTTGTTTTTCCTTATTCTTGTTTCTTCTTCTTTTCCCCAATTCTTCTAGAGGTGTGCGATTTCCATACAGATAATCTGTAGATTATGAAGTCCTACAGGCATCTTCCTTACACCCTCCTGATATTTCTCGTACAGATTATCATTTATACAATGGTTAATGATCGTTGATTTTTTTTACTATTAAACCTAAATTGTATTGGCATAGCATATCATCATTCAGTGATCGTTGGAAAATGTATTGCTGTAAATGGGTTATATTTTGATTAAATATTTATCTGCTTCTGTGTTATTTATATCATCTTTCATCATACTATTCAAAAACATTTAATATTCAACAACAATATCAACTGGGTTTAGCTTTGTCAATGTAAATCCGTAGAGACAAGGAAATATATAATTTCAGGAAAAATCCTACATTTCTATGGATGTATCAAATTTATCACTGTATCAATGAAATAACAAATGCAGGATTTTAAATCACAGTTATATAAACTGCTGCAGATTCAAACGTAAGTCTTACTTCTATTCCAACTGAAGATGATTATTACAGCTTTTGTATTGTATACTTGTCAGTTTGGCTCAGTTGGTAAGACAGCTGGCTAGCGATTACAAGGTCGTGAGATAGAGATAAATTGTTAATTTCAATTTTATTTCTTAATAATTTGGATTAATTTGACGGCATAGACGAACAGACAAAGTTTAAACCCCTAAAATGCAGAGGATGCTCTTGTTTTTGTTCTTATTACGAAGGGAGAACAAAGTCATCTGGAATTTGACGAAAATAAATGAAATACAAACTCGCCATCACAGTCAATGATTTAACAACCATAGCATCAAAATTAGAAGTCATGTACAAAAAAATTCCATCTAAGAATAAATATGGTCAGAATAAATTTTATTTATGACATCACTGGTGTTTTCCATTGAAAAATATCTAAAATAGAGTAAAAATGAAACATCTAAATTCTGGAGAGTCTAAATGTTATTAATAAACCCGTCATAATGAGGCTACCGAATTGGTCAAAAAATTAAAAAAAAACAACCCCCCCCCCGAGTATTGATGCCAATTTTCAAGTTAATAGACAAAATGGTGTGGGCAGGATTGCTAGAACACTTAAACACATAAGTAAATACACAAATACAGGCACATCTAAAAAGGATAGAACCATCTGCCATCTTTGATGGTTACGGTTGTTCAACGTTTGATTGATTATGAAACCGTTAGTCATGACACTATAATGTTACTTATGTAATGAACAGCATGATTTTTTCTCTTTCTTTGTCTGTAACAATGGACTCTTCCACACAAAGTTTACAATTTTGCTGATAAAATATATCTTATCCACCATTTGAAACAATGAAACTTCCCTTTTAAAAAAATCTCATAGTAATTCGAATATATCAAAATACAGAAAAAAAGCATGATAGTGAATGTTGTATCCCACATTTTGTGAACAGGCTTCCCGAGTCGGTCTCCGTAACGCTTCGCCGATTGGTGATTTGCAACGCTGGTCAGGCCGTAGTTGACTGGTCACTGTATCTCTTTCTCGAGTCGCCCACACCTCACCACGTGGAATTCTCTGCAGTGTCCTGGCCGCTTCTCTGGCCCTCTGCTGTTACTAAAAAATAACTGCTTATATGATGGTCGGCTCCCTTTGTGTGTGGGGGTCGATGGCTGAAAGGTTCATGATTGATTTTTCCCCTCTCAGCTGGTTAATATTGAAATCGTGCTGACCTAAGCAATTTTTATTTCGACGTCTCCAAACTTGGGAATCCATAATTTCTCTTTGGAAATATGCGTAGGCGATAGGCGGGGTAATATCATCTGGCAATCAATTTAGCTGCCTAGAAACTAAAGATATATCCCTAACTCAGAGATCTTTAAATCTCGTAACAGAAGCGATTGATCATGCATCTGTATTCTGTCCACGCCTCGATCGTCTGACCCTTTTTAGTACAGAAGTATTTCCCTAATTGAGGGATTTTTAATCCCCTCAGACAAAGCCGATTAATCATACATCTGGTTTCTCTCGAAAACCCTGTCGGTGACCGTTCTGATTTGTAAGTACACTCAACCTCACAAAGTTATCTTATTTCCATTTTTAGATTTTTCTAATTAACCCTTCATTTCCATAGTGTCACATCACTCCCTTACCTTTTCGTCATTTACTTGCAAATGACATCGATACTCCGCTTATCTCCGGTGAGAAACATGCAACATCTTCCAACTTCCTTGAATATGATTCTCCTACTCAACATGCAGTAGCAATTAAAAGTTTCTTCGTCTTCTTCGCTTATGATTCCCCTATTCAACATGCTATAGGGATTAAAAAGAAGTCTCTTCATTTTTTCTCTTGACTCAGGAGGTTCGCAGCACCTCTTACAAATTGATAAATCATTATCGTCATCAGTTCGTTTAATTCTCAAACAGAAGATCCTCTCTTTCTCTTCTTCACGCACTGGTTTCAGTTTTCCCTTCTTCTTTGATCTGGGTTTCTAGTGCGGATACATTCAACCTTCTTTGGCAGAGAACACTTTATGGTTCTCCTTTTTTATCATCAAGCACACACGCTGGTTCATACTTGCTAGTTTTTCTTTTTGTATATCTCCTCCATACCCATTATACAGAAGCTATCACCACTAGAATCCCGATAATGCTTAATATTGTTAATCAGCTTATTATGGTCGTGATTTTGTTATTCCAAGTCTCGCCGTCTTTCCCTAAGTCTCTCAATTCCGACCTCAATCGTTCCGAATCAATCGATTTCACAGGTCTTAACAGCTCAGGTAACTTCTTCAAAGTCATCTCCAGAAACTCCTTTACTATTGGCTCCTACAGCTCTGTCCCGTTACTGAAACTAGTTTCAATTAACTTTATAAAGTTATTAACTTTTCCTCGTTTTTCTCTTCGGTCTGATAATACGGGAGGAGAGATATCGACACCCCAAATGCAGAACATCCCAACGGCATTTTTATTATAGATGAAGGGGGTACTATATTCACTGTCTCAGCTGATTTCCCTTCACATACGCGAGATAATTCGATCTCATTCAGGGTGGCTACGGCCCAGAATCCATCAGAGATGCTCATTGCCTGTGGCAACATATCATCCATTAATACTTCTACCTAACAATTTTTCCTTATTCCATCCCGATTACCTTTAAACAAATCCAGAATACACAGCTTACGATCTCCTGTAACATAGATTGGGCTTTCAGACGTAAAATGTCCTGAGGGCGTTAGTTTAGCATTTCTCAGCCTCCCCTTTAGTTAACACCATAAATTTTGTTCGGGCCAAATTGAGTGCTATGAATTCCGTCTTCCCTTTTTTACCTAGCCACCGCCCTCAATTTCTGTCCTTCCCCTGGGTATGGAATGGGTGGATTCAATATCTGATACATTTCATAAATGCTATATCAGTCTAACAATGGTACCGACATTATTACCAATTCGGTATATAAGAAGATCCTTTCTATACCCTCTCTTTCATTTTTTTACTAATCTCATCACCACTCTTTGGGTCACTTATTGAATCTCCTAATGAACGAGGTGCTGGTGTCAGCACCCGCGAACCCCATCTCCACGGCCGCAACACCAGACATGCACGAGGCCCTTACTTCTTTCTTTTGCGCTATGCTGGTTCTCTCTCCTGTCCTTCCGGTACCCAATGAGACAATTTCGTCTCAGGTAGCCTGATCTACCACATTCCCAACATTTTCTTCAGGCATAATTTGCCACATAATGACCGCTCTGTCCGCAGGTCAAACATTTTCTTCCCTTATATCTATAATTCGCTAGGACCACCTTCCCTTTCTCTTTCTCTGGGGTGGTACTCGACGACACCCCCAATTCTACTGGACAGTTTATGGCTACATAGCTTCCATAATCATAGTTCCAACAAATTATCCCATATTTCCCTGGATTTTTTTTTATAGAACCCATGGCTTAAGGACCAAGCCCTTTTGTGGGGAACCGTCTCATCCTCCCAATTTTCCGATTTCAGCCTATCTGCACCCCTCTTTGGATGCCTCTGCCTTTTCAGCCTCTTACCCTAGCCTCTGTCCTGGCCCCTTGTACCTCTAATCCTTATTCAAACCCTTCCTTTCTCTTTTGCCGTTTCTACTGCTGCATTCAGCGTTTGTGGGGTCTCCGCTGCCGTATTTGCCCTTACTTACTCGTCTGATATAGCGTCTACATATAAGTCTGCCAATTGTGCCTGGATGGCTGGACCATTTCGGACCGCTCCACTCGTAAAGGCCAGCGTTGCCAATCTAGCCATTCAATGTCCAAGCTCTATGAGCGTTTCGTCGTTCCTTCGTTTAGTTCTCATTAATGCCTCCATGGCCTCTATGGACAAACTCTCATCCACATATTGTTCTCTCATCAGGGTCACTCTGATTTCCCAAGTCAGATTCCTATCTTTCACTAATTGCTCTTGCACAAATTCTGACACATCCCCAGTGGTGTGCTCATAAGCCAATAACACAGCTTCAGCTTACATATAAACCTTTTTTTTTTAAGGGATAGCTGCTGACCAGTCCGGTAATTCAGATGGAGCCCCATTGTATATCGCTCGCTTTGCCACATTTAGCTTTTTTCTAAGTGGCCCTTTCTACTGGAGACATTTTCTGTTCCTCTGACTTTTCTCTAGTAGGAGGCTGATAGACCTTGACAATGTGATGTTTTGCAAAAAAAGACTACACAAGACGTGAAGAATGGGCCGACTCAGCACCTAGTAAAAAAAAAAGAAAGCTCATTCAGTGGCATGTCCATGCAGTCTGAGTAAGCCCAGAGTAGAATTTTTGTTTACATATGCTCAGTAGAGTATCTCTTGATTAGTTTCCAAGTTACAGCATCAGTTCTTGAGATATCAAAAATGACTGGATACTAACCAAACAGACCTGGTATTTATGACGGTATAAACCTGTCTGTGCAAACAACTTTCGCATAGACATCAGAAAGAACTTTATATGCTGAGTAAGCCAGTACAGTTAGTTGGAAGTTTAATCTGTTAAAGACACTTTTCAACCGCTACGTATTTTACGCCTCCACATTTTGGTTAATATTTTTAATTTCTGAAGCTAAAACTTTCACCAAGACCAGTGATTCTGAAAGAGGGGGGCAATGTGAATATAATCAGGGCAATTTGGAACTGGGGGGGGGCAATGTGAATATATTGGGGCAATTTGGAATTCGGTTGTGAAGTGCAAAACAGTCATCTGGTTTAAAACAGAGTTGTGTCAAGGCTTAACTGATTAATTCCCAACTATTTAATACTATCAATTCCTAAATATAACATACTATTAATTCCCAATCACACCATGAAATAACTACTTTCATAATGGATTACATAATGGTTAACCTATTAACTTTGTGAGGTATAAAAGTAATGAGGTCGGGATGGGGTATGGAGGAAAAATGCACAGATTTCAGCCAAATAAAACTTGGAAATATTGGTTTCAAAACTCAACTTGCACTAGGGAATCTTCATTTTATTGGACGGGATTTGGTTACGAACAGATGGCAAAACAACTTCAACGGAGTCTCACAACTTGGTTTCCCACATTGTTTCAATCATCATAATGTCGGATATATCCTATCCGATCTTACACACACACACACACACGCGCACGCGCGCGCACACACACACACACACACACATATATATATATATATATATATATATATATATATATATATATATATATATATATATGAATATGATGTGAAAGGATGTTGTGTATCCGACATTATGGTGAGAAAAGACCATCTTGAAACCAAGTTTAAATACAAATATCTACAATTATTATTCAATATCTTTCTCCATCAGAGAATGATTTCGATGTTGTAGCGTTACATACGCACAAGTATTCACACATTCACGAACCCTACAATATTTCCCCTCCTTAAGCTTGACAAGACTTGCCCTTTCCACACCACCATGCAGATAAGATTCTCCATTTCCTGTTCTCTGCTTGTCAGGATGTGAGGGCCATCACTGTAACCATTCTTGGTCTGACAAAGTCATCCGGCGAAATTATTACCATAAATAATAAATGATAGATATTCGTATTTACCCTAGGTTTTCAGATTATTTTTCAAACTATATGTATCGAATAAGTGAGAGTTCCCCAATTGCCTCCTAGGACTTCCTGAAGACCTCCCTCAAAGACGTAGACATTGTCGTCAACTCCTGGGAGAGCATGACCCAGAAGTGCAATGTATGTCAAAAGACCACAACAAAGGCCAATGAAGCGAAGCCAGAAAAATAGCCGAAGCTGCAAGGAAACGCCTGAGCCGCCATTATTCTATCCACAGCGTCTGCAATCATGTGCCCCATATATGAGAGGCTTCTGGGCCCAGATCGGCATCATTAGCCACCACATTAGCCACATCATTAGTTACGATTTCAATACTCAGTTCTGAAGTCATACGAAGGACGTCATCATCATCAAATAAAGAACTACATTCTTTTCTAACGAGGCAACCATTCTGCTTTGCACCACACACACACACACACACACACACACACACACACACACACACACACATACATATGTGTATATATATAATACATATAGTTCAAATCAGGTTTGCAATATAGTATGATATAATGTAATATAAAGCGATGTCTGATATGTGATGGGTTTATTTCGTAGAGTGCTCGATACATTCAACTTTAAACTCCAATAGTTAATTAGGTTTAGAGTAGAGCTGGAAAATGTTGTAGAAAGTAGATTCGCTATGCAAAAACGTTAATGTTTTCGCCCTCTTCGAGCCTCTTCGGGCGAATGATTACGTGTGTTTTGGGGATTCTTATTTGGGGAATTTGGTGAGAGTCTTGTAGGTGTCACTATGTTCGGAGGAGTTTTTATTTTTGTTTTATTGTTGTTGTTTTTTTGTTGTGTGTATGTTTTGCTGGTGGTTTTAAGTTACATGTCAAAGGGTGTTAACTAAGTATGGGAGTTATCTAAAGGTAGATTCTGAATGATGTTCTAAGGGATATTTGATCTTAACCTTGATTTTTGCATTAAATTTATTGCCTATGTTAGTGTCCTTCATGACTGTAGTGGATTGTATTGTTCTTAATTCATTTAGACATATGAGAGAGTAGATAATGTTGAGTAGATGTTTTTTTGTGATGATGGGTAGGTAAACTATCTATGTTGCCTTTTGTGTAGTTTTGTATTATAGTACACTAAAGGCAACACTGAAAGTAACTTCGTACTCTCTCTCTCTCTCTCTCTCTCTCTCTCTATATATATATATATATATATATATATATATATATATATATAATGGGTATTAGTATTCGACAATTTGAATAAGGAAAGACAAGTTCGGAAACTAAACTTTGCTCGATCCGAAATATTTACGGTAGTGAGCGAAACAACGGAGAAGAATTGAACCCACACCCACTACTATACTGGAACACTTATGTAGCCTAGGTCCGCGCTGACCGATCGACAGAGGTCGAAATAATACCTTCAACTCATTTTTTCTCTTCTCTGATCGCCGTCCAGTTTTGTTTGAACTTTTAGCCTCAGAACTACGAATGTGTTCGTTTTCCTACGTTTATATTACTGTCCCGATGTCAACAGCATGAAAAATAATGGATATTAGTATCTGACAATGCGAATAAGGGAAGACAGTTTTAGGAACTAAATTTTGCACGAACAAAAGCATGTACATACTTATAGGACGGTATTTGTTTTTTTAAGTGTATATATATATATATATATATGTGTGTGTGTGTGTGTGTGTGTGTTTTTCAAAGAACTGAGATAAAATAAAATCCAATGCACATATTGGCAGGTATCTATTTATGAATGGATAGATCGATAGATAGATATCAGAGCTTCTGGTTGCTATTTATCTATCCCAGTCTTCATATTTATCTATGACTATTCATACCTATCACGGTCTGTTAATATTCATCTACCTCAATCCGTTAATTCCTCTCTCTGTCTCTCTGTCTCTGTCTCTTTCAGTGATCTATCGATACCCTGCTTTTTAATTAAAGCCAAATAGGAAGCCAATCTTTGAACCAAAAAACAGATCAATTACGTAGAACTACGTTCCTTACATCAACTCAATCCTGCAACCTCAATAATTACCCCAAAAGAGGCCAAGTGCGAAATCCCTTAAATATTTTCTCCGAAAAAGCATCATTTACGGAAGATTTTCAGATAATTTCAACGAAGCGAAATCGAATTTTCTAGAGGCAGTGAGATAAGGACTCAGTGTCAGGGCGTTTTTAAGTACATTAACCATAAATAGAATTAAGAGAATCCATTTCTGATAGCTATTTCGTCAAACTTTAATCAAAGTTGTTTGTTAACCATAAGATGAAGGAAAACAAGAATGATTCCCAACAAATCTACAGCTAATTAGAATGGGTTTCTTACCCACTGAGCTATATTGACAAATCTTACATATCTACTGAAATATATGTTATAAACATACAAGAGTTTATTTCATTCTTCTAAAAAATTTTTAAAGTTTATTCTAAAACATACATATTTTTTTCTATAATAGTTTATTCATTATATATATATATATATATATATATATATATATATATATATATATATATATATATATATATATATATATAAAAGTTTCATCTTGAATTATCTTGAATCGGAATAGAATAAGGACTGGAGTTATATCATGCAGCAACCAGGCTTGTGTACCAATAAATTTCTTTGAGTGAAAAACTTAGAAGTTCATTTTCTTCCTACTAGTACGCATGTTAGCACTATTGGACTTTTTAGATACTTCAAGGTCTTACCTATTATGAAACTCTAACTATTTAGTTTTGACTTTATTTTCATACGTAACAATGATGATAGGTGACTATGACCAGACCAAAATCCCGTTACACCATGCACGAATAACAGTGACGTATGTGAAAACTGATGGCGAATTCACTCCCACTTCTAAAGCCCAACTCAGGTCGACATGTCTTGCTAAAGTTTGCAAATCCCATTTACAGGAACTATTGGTAAGGGGGTTGAAGTAGTACTTGTAGTTTGGGAATAGTATTGTATAATGCATTGAAGAAATTAATTCTGTTTTATTCAACTTTTAGAATTTTATGAAGCAAAGGAGTTTGACCCTTGAACAACTAAGCTTGTATTTTTTTACACTTGATATCTTTTATGAAAGGAGGTGATCAGTTGTCATGATGCTTTCCTTCGTAAAATTCACAACGGCATGAAGGAAGCATAATGAGTCGTATGATGTTGCTAACTGTACTTATTCACGTGATTCACTACGTGTACTTAATCGTGTGATTTGTGTCGTATAGTGTTCATATTTAACAGCGTGATCAGCGGACATATCTTCGATCACGCCATCCATGGCCTCCATTGGTCGAGCCATGCTGCTGAATATCAATCTAACTAGAAAAAGAGTCCAGGTTTTGTAAACCAAAAAAAAAGGCATTCATATATGGTGGATTTTTTTTTATAGACATTGAGGAAACATGCACAGACACAAACAAACACACGTCCAGAACACAAATTCCACTCACACATAAAAACAAAAGGAATTACCCTAACCACACCCCTACATGTGGGCCTATTCTCTATCCAACAAAGAAAGATGACAGATATACGAGCCAAAACAAAATCCAGTCATCCACAGACAAGCTCAAACACAGTGCTACCTAACCCATTCTCAACATAGATAACTCCAGCTCAGAGGGCTTTCCCTTTCATTTTTTCCATATAGCTGCTGATGTGGAGCTATTCCCTCATTGTGTATACATAGGTGTGTAACGATTACTTATCATACTGTTGACATAGGGGCAATAATATATACGTGGAAGTACGATATACCGGTGGTTCTGAGACTCTACAGAACACATGAACAAAAAAGACCAATGATCGAATAGAAGGGATGAGTTAATGGTGTTATTTCGACCTCTGTCTACCATCCGAGTCCCGGTGGCTGGATCGGTTAGTGCAGACCTAGGCTACATAGGTGCTCCCACGGCAATGGGTGTGGGTTCAATTTTTTTTTTCTGAACATCGCTGTTGTTACGCTTACCACCGAAAGCATTTCGATTCAATCAAAATATAGTTCCAAAACCTGTATTGCCTTATTCACATGCAATGCCCACCGTTTATATATATTTATATATGTAATTAATGCTCCTCTCTCTAAGGTAACTCATCCATTAGCTTATGCAATGCTTTTCCACTGAAATAGAGCATTCTGGTGGATGGGGAATTTCTGCGTTAATTGATATAACACTTAAATCCAGCTGACCATCCAGTTCCGTAGCCCAGAGGTAGGATATCGGTCTCCAGATCTGAAGCGAAGGTTTCACTCCTGTCTCGCGGTACTGGATGGGTTAATGGAAAGTCTATAGCCACACTGAAGAGATGTATTACATCGAAACAGCTGTCCGTGGATGACACAATAATATACATACATATATATATATATATGTATATGAATTGTGTTATATTGTATAGAAATTTATTTGAGACGATCTCCCATCGTTACACGGTTATACATCACTTGCCCTATACAATGTAAATAGAATAAACAATTGAAAAAAATGACACTGCTGTAGGAAATTTTCTCTAATTGATTTCTCTATTTCCGTTGTCTACGGCGAGTGATATATTAACCGAGCAACGACGGGAGATCATGTCAAATAAGTTTCTATACACTATAATGCAATTCACAATTCATTCAATTGATACATATATATGTATAGATTGATAGTGCGAAGCGAAAGTTTGTCTGGGTGCGTATCATTATAAGAGGATCGCCTTTATTTCCACGTTTAATATGTTTAGAAATTCTCGGGACTTTAATTTCTATGATAAACTTGATTGTATATAGGTGCACAAGTACGTATAATGCCTGGACAGGTGTACATCTGCACGGACTTATGTATCTAAAAAAATGTGTATTGCATTTTTTGCGTCTGGTTGAGTATTATTAGAAAGTACGAAGCCTAGTACTCTTCTTTTTCCTATAATCGACATTTGATTCTATCGTCAGGCTTTGCTGACTATAGATGCAGTCGAAACAGGATGCCTACTTATGCCTAGATTAATTGTGATAATTGTTAGTTAATGAGAAAAAACCAGCAACAGCATCATGGCAGCCCAAAACAAATGCAGCAGGACAAACTATATCAAAGGAGAAAATGGCGGAATTCAAACTAAAAGCAAACGCCTTCTATATAGAGATAGGAATGAGACCGTCAACCACATAACTAGTGAATGTAGTCAACCAGCAAAGAAAGAGTTCATGAAGTTGGTTGTAAAAAATATATTTGCGTACCTACAACAGATTTAAGAGCAGATAAAGATCGTGTTCACATTAATGACTACAAAAATATCGATTCCACCAAGAGTTGTTACACTCCCTACGATCACATGTTTTTTAAGAAATTGAATGGATGACAAGAAATGTCAACGTCTAATCAAATTTCCGGACGCAAATACCTATTGACAAATCCAGGAGGAGCTAAATAACATTCCTGGATTACACGCCACCATACTTAACAAAATGTATCGTCTGTAATTAAGCAAAATAATGAAACTTAAAAAAAATATAATTTCATCAAATATTGTAAAAGTTGATATTTATCGATAATTAAAACACCGTTCTTTCTTAATAACAATGTTTCAGGGGCATAAACAACATTAATTTACTCGAAAAAATTTTAAAAGGCCATAAAAAAAACATTTCCAGCAGATATTATTTTGTACAATTGAAAAGTGTACACTAAATTTTAATAAAGGAAGTGACTAAAATTTCTGCAAAAAAAAGAAAAAAATTTTATTGCATTTTTTTTTTTCGATTCAGGGCCAAGTGAGAAAATAATTTGCTGCTTCGAATAAAATGTCAACTGATCTAATTTCTCAGAGTATTTGTCTCCAGAGAAATTTAATCATATATTACATGCAGAAGATATTTTATTGAGATTTGATAAAATCATAAGAGGTGTCTGCGTACGTCTTTGTGTACGTGTATGTGTATATGCATGCATGCGTATGTGTGAAGGGATTGTAATCAACTTGAAAGATATTCACATGAATTTTTATTACAAAATAGCTTTTTCATGAAGAAGTTAATTAAAAAATGAATAAATATCGAAAATGTATAGAAACCGGCTCAATACTTCGTGCATATTTGGAGCTATTTTTTAAAGATGCAAATTCTTACCGTTCATCGGTTCGGTAACTATAAATAATTTTTCAAATACAAATATCTCTATATGAGGATCTTTTAGATTTTTTTATTGTTATTAATAACGCAAAGATTATTACAATAAAATCGATGGATTACAGGTTTTGCGCATTTTTATCGACGCATGTCACTTTGCTACTAAAAGTCGGTTTGTTGTCGGTGTAAAACATCAAATAAAATTTGCAAATAACAAAGTTTGAAGATGGGGTGGGGGATGATGCAAGGTTATTGCTTTTCTCAGTTTGTTATCTTCATTGGCGAAAAAATAGATGTCTTCAAGTCAAACAGTCTCCTCTCCAACAGGTTAGTACAAAAATATACTACCTGCACTCTTCTAAAATCTTGGTTTACTAACATACAGCCTGATCCCGATGAAGACACATTTTCTTCCAAAAGCTAAAACCTAAATAAATAAAAAAAATACACTACTTAAACTTTTGTAAAGTCTTGGATTACCCACACTCATATTCACATAATATAACAATGTAGATACACCCATCCCATAAATAACACACTTACAACACAGAACACATACGCAGGCTACATTCACACGTACACTTTCTCAATAACAGTCACTAGACTAAACTATATGTACACACAAAACCCTCCTCAATTTCACTTATAGACAAATGATTTCAACTTTGATACGAAAACTTCTGCTTTTTCGCCGATGAAGATAACAAATAAAGAAAACAATAACCTTGCATCATCTCCCCACTCCTCTCGAAACCTGGTTATTCGCAAAAAATTATCATTTTTCCCATTCGATGCTTGACAACGAAAGCAAACAGTTTCTCGAAACATGTAACGGAAATAATTTCAATTCAGTTTCTAAACTTCCGTGCTTCCATATTGTGTGTTGTATTCACCATATATATATGTATGTGTGTGTGTGTGTGTGTATATATATATATATATATATATATATATATATATATATATATATATATATATATACATATATATATATATTCACATACACATGGTTAGGTGTTACCTGTTACCACTTCCAAATATCAAATTTCCGTGACCTCGCAGATGTTTCGACGTAAATGGAAAATACATATAATTTCTAACCTTGTCAACATTTTCCAATGAAGCCTGTCAAAACTTGTAAACGTGAGCTGAGTTCAGGCAGTAAATGTCTATACCTTCGGGGTCCTCTCAATTTGGCTATGTGTATAAATGTATTAACATCACGTTATTCGTAAAGGTTATTTGATTCAAAAGGTAAATTAGATGGCTTCATCAATTCAAACTCCATTTGATGTTTGCGTCCTCACCATAATGCAGAGGTGAGCATGCAGGCCTTGTAAGTCATTTCTTGCACGGGGTCTCATAAACGTGATCTTGTGCCAAACTTACTAAATTAAAATTAAGTTTAAAGAAACCTTTTCATTCTTAATTACTAACTACGTGCGAAAACCTTTCTCTACAGTGGTCCGACTTGTAAAATGCTCGATATCGACAACTGATGCACTTATTACCGTCTCTAAAAATGGTATGAGTGACTTGTGTTCAAACTCTGGTTGTCACTTTTGATGTCATGACGTCCTAACGTCATCAAGACAGGCATGAATCTAACTGTACCATCTACCAAGCCTTATTGCATGGATGAAAACGATGCTACTCGTGTTTTTAATCGGTTACCATTCACGTACCTCCACCCAGCCCAAATTCCTCTAATTTCTATGATTACTATCCAAACAGTGTGAGGACCGGGACCAGAGAAAATATAGCTATAAATTTTGTTATCGAGAATTAGTTTTTATTTAGCATTTTTATAGAATTATAAATCACTTGACCTATAGTTCAAACATGATTTAGGAAAAATATTGGGTTGACTGAAAAAATCGTTCAGTTTCTGTGGTTACTTAGCATTAAGGGCGTTGAGTTTCAAGTAATTTCATTCAAAAAGATCCCTTTATGATAGCATTGTTACAGCTGTCATGCGTAGTTGCATAAGAAAGGGAATTTGTTGAAATTGACGTAGTTTTGTTTACTGATTCTAATTTGTAAAATTTCAAAGTTCTAGACGTTAATTTTGTGACTGTTAGTGAACAGTTACAAAATCTGCGTCTAAAACTCAGCATGTTTGAATAAATTCTGTAAGTTTAGCACGATAACAGAGACGCCATGGTCTAAACCAAAATTCTTTCCATTGAGAACGAATTTGAAAATTTTACAGCATAATTCTCATTCCACCCACCCAGTAAAAGCTAAAGTCTTTTTTCCTGAGAAGATCTTATACTCCTCTTTCGTTTCTAAAATTAAAAGCAGATAAAAATACTTCTTCCTGTTATTTCGAAAAGCCTTTTCCTAATATGATGTTTGTAAGACATTAACACGGTGTAATAAAAACAGGTTACGAAACACACCAATGTGATTAACTATTTCGTTCTCCTCCGTGGACAGGAGTGAGGGGGGAAAAGGGAATGGAGAGAGAGACAGATAGACAGAGGCAGAGAGAAAACGAGGGAAAGACTGGTAGAGACAGCCGGACATAAAAAAGGCCGATAAAATGTTCTATTTTTCACAGGGTTCGTACGACATAAATGTGCAAATACGGTGAGTGCAAAAAGTATCCGATACATTTCAAAAAGTTCCTTCTTGTTTTATTGCAACAAAATAGACAGAATTTCGAACATAGATTAAAACAATGAAAAAAAAAAAAAACAAACAAACAAACAAACAAACAAAGAACTTTGAAACGAGATTGAACCCTTGAAAAATCGAAAATCTTTCGTCCAAATTCTGTGTATTTCGAAGGTGCATGTGGATGCTAAAAAAATTTCAAAAAAAGAGACATCGGATACGTTTTGCGAAAGTATATTTTTCTCTGTATTTTATCTACATCAGTAGTTCTTTAGCATCGGAAATTATCACGAGTTGTATGAGAGGTAGAAGTTGAGGAAAGGAGAAAGCTAATATACTGAAAGAAATAAAAAATTAAAACGGTCTGGTTAGTCACTCAATGGGAACTGTCACGTGATTAATGTCTTTCGCCAGTATGCTGTAATGGCTGGTGATAAGTTGAAAAAAAAAATAAAAAAAAATGAGTGATCAATGAAAAAGTCATTTATCTCACCTTTGGTTGGGCGGTGATCACTAAAAAAGCCCGAACAAGTGTGAAACACGAAGAACTGTAAATCGAACCCATGAAAACATATTGGGGTTGTTTAAAAAACAAAAGTAATGTTTTTCTAGCTATAATAAGGAGCAAATGATTAGATTTTCAGCCCTCTAACTTCATTGGAGCGGTCTATACGTGTGATACATACATAGCCAGCCAGGTAGACCAACTAAAAAACTGAACAAACCTGTTGATGTTGACAGTCTTGGTTTACAGTTTTTAATTCTTGTAAAAAGACAAGTTTGAGATGTACAAAAAACAAAACAAACTACAAATATAACATGAAAATCAGCTTTTATTTTTCGAAAGATGTTTTCCCAGGCACAGATCATTGCTCTTCAGAGCAATTTCATAAAGCGTTCGTCTCTTTGTTTAATTCGGCAATTTTTCAATGATAAATCTCATTGAAGAAAACGAAATGGCTGGTTTGCGATGATATTTCGGACAGTTTTCAATTAGGAACCACTCTCCCACGGACACATCTGTTGAAAGAAGTGTCGTAGACTTTTCTTCCGCAACATGCCGGTCGGATGCCAAATCTTTGACCCACATTGCCTGCACAGCATAACTGGAATTTATGATCGTATACACGAATTCCACAACAGGATGGAGAAAGTCCGAATTTGTTTCTTACGTGGCCGTTACAACACAGTTGTAACTTTGGGTTGTAAGTTATCCCCCTGCAGTGAGCTATAAGAAGAAAATATCATCAACGACAACAGAAGCAACAACAACGACATAATAATAATAAAGATGATAATGATGATGATGATGATGATGGTGATGATGATGCAACTGGTGTGAGATGGCAAATAATAATAATAATAATAATAATAATAATAATAATAATAATAATAATAATAATAATAATAATGATGATGATGATGATGATGATAAGGCAACTGGTGTGATATGGCAAATAATAATAATAATGATAATAGTAATAATAATGATGATGATGATGATGATAAGACAACTGGTGTGAGATGGCAAATAATGACAATAATAACAATAATAATAATAATAATAATAATAATAGTTTGGCCTTGAGATGAACTCTGATTATTTTCGAACATTTTAATGATATTTTACTTTGGTTGATTATTCCTGATATTTTGATGGTTCTTATTGAATGTCTTATTAATAATAATGCTATTTTGACTACAGGCTGCCCTGGATGATTTTGTTCTGGGCTTAGTTAAAGAAGTTTTCTTTAGATTCTAATGATACTTAACGTTTGGCTTTGAGATGAACTCTGATTATCTTCGAACATTCTAATGATATTCTACTTTGGTTGATTATTCTTGATATTTTGATGGTATCTTTGTACCTCTGAGATGGTTTTCTTTGTGAGTCTGAGGAATTTTCTCTTGCAATGAGAAGACCACTGCCAAGTCGAAAAAAGTTGTTTTTTCTTAGACCTGCACGTGGGTAAGTGGAATTAAAATTAAATTTAAAATTATTATATTTATAATTTATATTTCAAAAGGAGTTGTCCCATAGAAGTATAGAAAAGCGAGGGGCGAGTATACATATATATGTGTGTGTGTGAATGAACTTTTCCACTTGCAACCTCCTCCCCCCCCCCCGCCCCCGAGATTAGTATAGTATAAATTGGCGGTGGTCGCTTGGCCATCTATCTACCCAGCGGGCATTGGAAGAAGAAGAAAAAAAACAACGAATATCTTGACTTATACTAAGTCAAGACTTATAACATTTAAGGGAGACATATGATCTTTTATGTACGCAACCCCCCCCCTCCCCAAGAAAAAGGCTTAGTGTTATTTCTTTAGTTCAACAATCAGGCAAATGTCATATCACTAGATAGATATCTCTGCAAGCCTGAATGGCTTGTCCTTGTGAGGCCATACCCTGGGTGGTAGGAGCTGGTGGGGCTCTTTGATTACCACTGTGCACATAGGTCTCAATGAACCCACCAAGGTATGGCGCTACCTTAAAAGAACCAAAAGGGCCGGTGGGGCTCTTGGGCTATTTCCGACTCACATCGGTCTTAACCAACCCACCAAGGTCTGGTACTACCTCCAAAGAACCAAAAACCCCAATCATGACAGTACAACCAAACCATTTTACCGCAAAAAACGGGGCACAGATCCAAGACCTGTGTGTCGTAACCGGCAGGTGTTCCCTTGATAGCCACCAGGAGGGACCCGGTCGTCATCCTGTGACTGCTGGCCAAAATCTCGGCTCGTGTACCCTTAATGGCCTTCAGGAGGGACACAGTCGTCACACAGCTACTGTTGGCCAAAACTCGTATACCACTAGCGATATCCAGGGGAAGTGCAGTCCTCATGGGGCGACTGCTATAAAGAACAAGAGAAAGAGATGGACAAGGGAAGAGAATAGACTAGTTATGTACTGTTACTATAAAAGTAAGCCTTCAGTGCGATCTTATAGGGAGCGTATGCTCCAAATATGGAGGGAAAAATCTGCTGTGGAAGTATCGAACCAACGCCTTGCTGACCAAGTAAAGCAGATTCAAAAGAAGAAATGGTTGTCTGAGACTGAACTACTAGAGATTCGCATTAATGTAGAGAGAGATTCAGGTGACACATCTGAAAAATGCCCCCCCAGCACAACTAGTACCAATAACAAAACTAGAATAATCCCCCATGAGACCCCCACAGTAAGCTACGCACCAGAGGGTGATGACGAGGCACCAACGGAAGAAGAGAAAAGCAAAATACAAGCTTTGAAAGAGATCATGCGAGGAGAGAAAACAACACTCCCCTCCCTGAGAGACAAAGACAGAAAGAAAGTCGGAGAAGTGACCGAACAGGTCAACTGCCTCTTACAGCACATAGAAACAGACACCCTCCTAGAACTCAACAACCTAATTTATGCAGGGGCGAAAATGGTAGCACAAAGCTTCACAACACAAGATAGGAACCTGGGTACTAATAGGGAAGGGAAACCCAACTGGGAGAGAAGGTTACAAAGGCAGATCTCCCAACTACAGAGAGACGAAGTACTGCTTAGAAATACACCACACACAGACAGACCACGAGTAAGACTTTATAACAAATATAAGGTAGCGCAAAAAGGCATCGCAACTGTAGTCGAAGAGTTACACCAGAAAAGACTAGCTAAAGAGGCAAGACTAAAAAGATACAGACTAAGATCGGCCCAATACACACAAAACCGCACATTCCAAAACAATGAGAAAAAGTTTTACCAAGATTTAAATGGGGAAAGAAGGCAGGACATAAAACCAGATGCCACAGAGGCCAAGAACTATTGGAATAGCATATGGGGGCACCCAAAAAGACACAATGTAACACCGCAATGGTTAGGAAACATGAGAAAAGAACTAGAAAATATAGACAAGGGAGAACCAATAGTACTGAATGAAACCACATTGAAACATACTCTTAGGAAAGTAGCCAACTGGAAAGCACCGGGTCCCGACGGGATCCATGGGTATTGGTTCAAAAAGTTCACCACGTTACACGGCAGACTCACCCACCTACTCCAAAATTGTCTAAATGAAGGCAAAGCACCAGAATGGATGACTAAAGGCAGAACCACCCTCATCCAAAAAGACCTGGGGAAGGGGAACATAGCAAGCAACTATAGACCAATCACTTGCCTACCACTTATGTGGAAAATCCTGACCGGGCAAATAGCAGAGAGAATATACATGTCAATGGATAGAAGGGGGCTACTACCAGAAGAACAGAAAGGGTGTAGGATAGGAACCAAAGGGGCAAACGATTTACTCTACATAGACCAGATGATCTTAAAAGAAGTAAGGAAAAGGAGAAAGAATATCGCAATGGGATGGATAGATTACAAAAAGGCATACGATATGATTCCACATAGCTGGATACTCGAATGCCTTAGAATGTTCAAAATTAGCGAACCGGTGGTTAAATTTATTGGTAATTCAATGAAAGACTGGAAAGTAGATTTGACAGCCGCAGGGGACAAACTAGCCGAGGTAGGGATAAAAAGGGGAATCTTCCAAGGAGACTCGTTGTCCCCACTATTATTTGTTCTAACAATGATACCGCTTAACAGAATCCTGAGAAACAGCAAAGGATACCACTTCTCTAAAACAAAAGGAAAGGTCAACCACTTAATGTACATGGACGATATTAAATTGTTTGCAAAAAACAGGGGAGAGCTTGAGACTCTGTTCAACGAAGTAAGGGAATATAGTGAGGACATAGGAATGGAGTTTGGGATAGAAAAATGCGCAATCATGGTGATGCATAAAGGAAGGCTTTCAATGACTGAGGGAATTGAACTTCCGGACAACAACAAGATTAGGGCATTAACTGCACAAGACCGATACAAGTACCTAGGTGTCCTTGAATGTGACACGATAAAACGGGAAGAGATGAAGGAGAAAATTAAGAGAGAATACCTCAGAAGGATAAGGAAAATATTAGAAACCAAATTAAATAGCAGAAATCTAATAAAAGGAATGAACACCTGGGCTGTGTCAGTAGTTAGGTATACAGGACCATTCCTATGATAGACAAAGGAAGAGCTCCAATCAATGGATAGGCGAACAAGGAAACTTATGACGATGCATAAAGCATTACATCCTAGGGATGATACAGATAGGCTATACGTTAAGAGAAAAGAAGGTGGTAGGGGGCTCATCAGCATAGAAGATTGTGTCCAGAGAGCTAAAGTAGTCCTAGATAGATATGTGCAAACAAATAGTGAAGAAATCATAAAGAGCGCGAGGGATAGTGCGACAAACAATAAAGTAGAAAACAATGGAACAGTACAGCAAACTAGAAAAGAAAAGTGGGAAGGGAAAAAATTGTACGGCGAGTTTAAAAGACAGATAAAAGATATAGTAGACGAGAAATCATGGACGTGGTTACGAAAGGGAAACCTTAAGAGAGAAACAGAATCGCTCATCATGGCAGCCCAAAACAAAAGCATAAGGACAAACTACATAAAAGCAAAAATCGATAGAACACAGACAAACAGCAAATGCCGCATGTGCGGTGAAAGAGATGAGACAGTAAACCACATAACTAGTGAATGTAGTCAACTCGCCCAGAAGGAGTATAAGCATAGACACGATAGAGTAGCAACGATGATACACTGGGAACTAAGCAAACAAATGGGATTCAACCATGTGGAAAAGTGGTATCAGCACAAGCCAGAGGCAGTCTTGGAGAATGACAACCACAAACTACTGTGGGACTTTGACATCCAAACTGACCACCTCATCTAGGCAAGAAGACCGGACTTAGTAATAGTAGACAAAAAAAGGAAGGCCTGCCAAATAGTAGACGTTGCTGTACCTGCAGACCATAGAGTAAAAAAGAAGGAGGGTGAAAAAAGGGAAAAATACCAGGACCTAGCAAGGGAGTTAAGGAAAATGTGGAACATGAGAACCAGGGTAGTACCGGTCATAGTGGGCGCACTAGGAACTGTCCCCAAAACGCTGAGGGAGAGACTGGAGGAGATCGGGATTAGGGGGAGGATAGAGACCGTACAGACCACAGCACTACTGGGAACTGCACGGATACTGAGGAAGGTGCTAGAGATATAAGTACTGCAACGAATTGTAGCTCTGTCATGATATGCGAAAGAGAGAGGAGACGTTAGCTGAAGACCTGAGGAGACTTATTGTCACTCAGCCTTCAGCGATAACCACTGGGCAACCGGTGTGAAACTGTAAATCGTAGAATTACTGCGACCTATGAGTACTGAGGGAGGGGGGCTGGAGACTTGAGGAGATTTGATGCCACTCAAACTCCAGCGGTTACCACCAGGCAACTGGTGTGAGATTCCAAATAATAATAATAATAATAATAATAATAATAATAATAATAATAATGTTTGCCCAGAAGAAGCAAAAAAGTAGGCATTATAGGGTTAGAAAGACGAGCCACTGGGATATATGTAAAGAAGTAGAATATCACTGCACAAATCAAAATCTTAGAGAATATTTTACATAAATTTGTCAATGATTTCAAACAAATGATCCAGTCAAGGTAGGAAATCAGAATCAAATCATTTTGATCAAGATGAAGGAAACTTATCAGATAGAGGATTTCGGTGTTTCCTTGGGTCACAGAGTAAGGTAGAGAGGAAATGAAAAGCTGGTCAAATATCCAGCCCGCGCAAGGGAACAGGGGGAAAAGAGGAATATGACAGTTGTGTCCAGGGTGTGTTGAAATGATTTTGTGCTTCGTAACGCAGAATTCTGACCAAATGGAAATCCAAAATGCTCTGCTACAATTTTGTCAATGGTTTAAATATTGCACATTATTTTTAACTGAAATTTCGAATCAACCAAACAATAAATTTTTTATTCAAAGTTCATTGTCCATAAAAAATAGTTTATACCTCCCATTCTACAACCTTCTTGTCACTTTACTTTGTTTAGTGTACGTTCTTAAGTCCGCATTAAAAGTGAAATGGAACTTCCCAAGCTGCTGCTCATTGTGATCTCTGAAATAAGTAACGAATACTCTCTTAATCAAGGGTCAGCAATAAACATTTTTTCATCATGATGTTCCGTGAGTTGTCTTGTTTTGTCACTTGTCTTCTCTGCTTTGCACCTACTGGCGGTGGAGTAGTGAGTACGAGTAAATTTTAGTCTCACGTCCGCTCAATCAAAGGCAGCGACCTTTGATTTAGCCCTTTGTACCCGTTTATCACCTGCTTTGATCATTTGTGTTTCTCTTTCCATCGAGTAATTTAGATTATCCTGCGTCTCAAATTCCAACTACCGACAAGAAAATGAATTCGTATATCTTGGAAAACTATTGACAGAAAATTGCAAGAGCGAAAAAGAACCCTTTCGCTATGTATCAATATTATGGGGGAATCTTCAACAAGATGTGGTCAACATTAGAAAAAACGAAAATATAAATCTTGAAGCAGGAAGAATCTTGAATTGCTGTGTACGGAGTAACGGATACTATGGAGCTGAGACATGAACAATTCAATGACATTTGGAAAACGAATGAAATATTTTGAGATGTGGTCACACGAGAATGTTGAAACTGTTATGGAGCGAAAAAACAACAAATGAAAAAATGCTATAAAGATTTGATGAAAAAGGAAAAATGATCAATATCTTCAGGAAAAGAAAACTTTGATATTTTCGACATCTAATAAGACTAAAGTGAAAGAGAAGGAGAAGTCACTAAGTATATCTAGTATAACAACTTTGAAGAATGGACTATATTGCAGAATGAATGACCAATAAGAGCAATGGACCGGAAAAGTGGGGGACTACCGTGTCATTCAACGTCGAAAGGCATGGAAACTGAGGAAGAATTTGGCTGCTGCGTTCCTCGGTCTTAATTGATAAGAAGAGACACCCAACGTGAAAACGCTATTTTTCAAGTTATTTCAACCAAAAACTGGAACGTTTTCCTATTCGATAGTCAGTTCAGCAATTATCAAATTATGTATTTTTGATCGATTCATGTTCCAAAAATGGCTACTTTATTTTGGGAATTTATCAATTTAAACGTTACTTTTCAAAGTCAATGTTTGCATTTCTGAAAGCGATTTCTTTAGTATCGACAAGTTTTTGTTTATCAGATTAAAAATTCAAAACACTGCAATGAATTTTCCTGAGATCAATCGGACACCAAAAAAACATTCAATCTTAGTGAACAAAGTAATCCTCAACACTTGAATCAATATTCGTTGGGAAATTTACGGTCTTGTGTAGGCGCCAGCAGAGAGAACTCGACGAACAACTTGTTGAAGATACGATTATAATGGAGAAATTTATCAAACTTATATTAGAATGAAAAAGTTGTTGAAAATTGAAATATACTTCATGACGAGAAGAAAAAAAAATGTTTAGTGATAAAATTGTAAACTCACATCTGCTGTCAAGAGCATTGTTTAAAACCAACATGGTGCACAAAAAGACTGCGATCTTCAGCATTTTCCCTATTTTCGAGCTTCGCAACTATTGGGGTTTATCAGCTTCAAGAATAACTGAAGATCAAGAACAAAGGCTTTTATACATGTTTAATTTCCGACTTGAAGCACGAAATCCTTGAAGGTAATTCCCAGACACTATAAACGAACATATGTCATATCCGCTTAAGGCGATTTGGGGAATTTTATGACAAAATTAAACACGTTATATAAAGCAACGTGGGTTGTGAGTGGCCGAGCAATTAACGGCCAAGATAATGGGGTTGGTGAGACGAAAACAGACTCTAGCTGAAACAATTTGTGTTGACTTCGCACCCATACAATTGACAACGTACGCTGATTAAAAAAGCAACAACATAATAATAATAATAACAACAGCAACAACAACAACAACAACAACAACAATAAAAATAATAATAATAATAATGATGATGATAATAATAATAATAATAATAATAAGAAGAAGAAGAAGAAGAAGAAGAAGAGGAAGAAGAAAGTTATTTAACATTAACCCGTTGCAGTACAAAAATGAAAGACATTGATCGTAACCCAGTTCGTAATTCCACTGGTCTTTCCAGAAGATTTCAGATGAACGAGCTGTTATTAAAGCCAAAAGCCATTAATCAGGACGGGTGTTAGTGGCATCACTCTAATGCAGTGGTTCACAACCTTTTTGGGGGGGTTATGGTTCTTTTGGGCACTGTGATTTGGAAAAAATAACTGTTTAGAAATGAATTGTATCTGTACTTTATAAAATGAGTTTTAGAGTTTAATGTAACAATTTATGAAATTCTAAATGCTTGGGAAGACACTTACATTTTTAGTACAGTTTTATTGACTTCTGATTTACTGATCAATCATTAAATCAATCAATATATATACATATATATATATATATATATATATATATATATATATTGATCAAATCATTCATACACATATCAAATTATTTATACTTGTAATTTAATCAAACAAATTTAATCAATAAAAAAAGATTATGATTTTCCAGTAAGAAAATTTACCCATTAAAATCGAATATTTTTCTTAGAAAAAATTCATGTGAAAATTATGATAAAATTTTGCTCAGGCGCCGTACTTCTTGAACCATCTAGATGAAAAATGATATTGATGTGTTTCAATTTGATATGACTATTTTTCAATGTGAATTTTAATTATTATGTGCTTGTGTGCACAAATTCCAATTTCTCAACAATCAGCTTGTTTAAATCATATCAGATAGCTTGATAATACCTTGAAGATCCTTGGTCTTTGTTTCAAGACTCTCTAAAGACATATTAGCCGGAAGCAAGATGAACGTTTCACAGCAAATTGGACCAGCTTTTCTTATTTCACTGGATGCAGAGGTCCGAAGTACAGGTATGTGCCAAAAAAGCGAATTTCTCTCTTTCTTATAATCAACGAATGTTTTGAACACCGTCAATTAGGGTACACATCATATTTTTATTTTCAACTGAATGAACTGGATAAGCTTTTTTCAGTCTGCCAGAATTCCCTTATCATTATTTATTTCTTATTATGTCTCATTATTTGGAGAAGGCAAACCGAATTTTTTTGCCATTTTTTTTAAATAATAGTAATGATGCAGTACCAGTAGTGATGAAAAGAAAAAACGAAACTGCTGGAGGATTTTAACTCCCCAACTTAGGAATCAACACATCAGCGTGAAAGAAACTTATAAGAATTTCGGTATTATGGAAGTGAATACGATCAAGAATGAAAAAGCCACAAAGAATACATAAGATGGACAAGAAAAGTATTTGAAACCAAATTCTAAAGCGAAATTTCGATCAATGAAACATATATATTAACAGTTTATATCTTGAAATATTCTGGAACCAAGTTTAAAAGAGAATAACTCAGAAATCTAGACCACAAAACAGAAAAAGCTGATGACAATGCATGAAGCTTTGCATTGCAAGACGACGTTGACAGACTACATGTAAAAAGGAAAAAGGAAAAAGGAAGAAATACTGTTTAAGATTGATTAAGGAAAGACTTATTTCAACAGCCAAAATTTGCGTGAGAGCTGATGAAACGACGAACAAAAGAGCAGGACATCCACAAACTAGAATCCAGAAATGGGGATACAAATAACAATACAGATTTAAGAAACGGCCGATGAAACGGCATAAACATAGTTTAGAAGAAGGAATCTAGAAAGAAACATAATCCCTATAAATACTGGCAAAGATCAACGTCACAAGAACCGACTGTATAAAAACCAAGGAAGATAAAACACAAAAATAGCACAATTTTTAAAAGATATCACTATATGAAATGTAATTTTAAAGTTTTTTTTTGTTTCCACTGAAAATTGCCCTAAAGTGTAAAGTAGTAAAAATGAAATAAAAATTAATCGGAAAAGAGCAATCTTAAGTGCAATGTTTTGACTTTCTGCAAGATTTTCAGATTTCAAAAACGTAAACAGAATCTATATTTCCATGGACTTATCTTTCATGCGTATAAAATCAAGATGGTACAATAATTATAAGTAAAACAACAACAAATAGATAAAAAGGGGGCGGGGATATAATCATTAGGAAAAATATTTTTTCTCGGAATTTGGATGATAGTTCCATAATATATTTGAATTTTCCAATTTTGGAAGACCCTCAGTTGAACAGACTAGATCCGCTCTACCCTATGATGAAAATCATATCTTCAGGGCCATCAAAAAGAAGCTGAAAGAAAGAAGAATTTCATTTCCTGTGAAGGAAAAAGTATCTCCAGACATACTATCAGGAGATCTCTGAAAAGATTTGGCATTACCAGTTGGGTTTGAACTAAAAAGCCTCAATAAAGAAATCATTGTCTGCTTCCTGTCAGTAGAAGCCATTTTGGCCAATCTTCGTTTGTCGTTTGAAGTTTGGAACGCTATCGGATAAGATCTTTCGTATCTATCTATCCATCTTCTTTCCCCAAAAGCTTTCAATTTCTTATGATGTTCAAAGCTCTATTTGTGACGAAATTGAAGACATCTTTTCCAATTCTCCTTCCTTTATCTTGGTTGATGCGTAATTGTGATTCGAGGAAATAATATGGATAGTTGCAAACAGGACTATCGCCGTTGGCTGCAGAACTCTTCGGAAATCGTTTCTGCAAATCAATTTCCCATTTTTGTAGGGAACCAAAAACATCTGCAACGTGAAAATTCCAAGAAAGGCAAATAAGAAATACAAATGTAGTTCATAGGAAGCGTGGAACGGCCCAACGAGTAACAGTATCGGTAATGGAATCGGCGAAACGACTTCAAACTCCAGTTGGGGTAGTTTATGTTCTTTTAGCACTAAAGCACTTGGGAAAGGTATGAATCAATCTTTTCTCCTTCCAGCTATGTGTAAATAGTAGGGAAAACTGGACTCTCTAGCTCTCATTGGCAACCGATCTATGAGGCGGTCAACTCTGATTCAAAATCAACCTCCACAAGGATGGGATCCATCAGATTAAATCGTTCTTGACACACCCATAATGTATCACCAATTGTACCCCAACAGAGTTACGAGATGATTTTCTTCTTTTGAAAGATTCTTTAGAGACTTTTACTAAGCCTTGTTACGTATGATCAACGGTCAAAAGTGCTGAGTACCCAGTAAAGACCGAACTCACAACGGTAATAATGATCCAAGACTAACTTACTAATAATTGCTCAATGGGAAATCTATATTTATAAAAGTTGGGTTGGTCTAACGGAGATATCAATACAATATGGGTAGAAAGTTTATATTACGCTGATCTTCTAAGCAGGGTAGGAATCTATCTATTAGGAAAATCAGCATTCAAAATCATGGGTTTATCTAATCTCGTAGAGATATCTCTGACACTGGGACGAAGTACGTAACCAAAGGACCTTGCCTCTTGGCTGAAATAGTTGTATATTTCATTCTGGTAGAGATCTCTTTTAGAGTTCAGATGCATTCATATCTATCTATCTATTTTTCTGGGTATAAATAGATATATGTAGGTATGCGTACTTGAATGTTCGGCTATGTATCATTGTAAAGCCTTATTGGTTCTATTAAACCCACTAACAAAAACAGGCCACGTTTTGAAACCAACCATATCGTGTACCAATGAGACAGCCTATTCGACTAATCACATTGATTGATTTTTACCGATGTTTGACGATAAAAATCTATCGATAGAATCAGTCGATTTCATTCAATGAATAACGTAAATCCTCTGAGATTTGCACAGAAATAGCAGTGGAGAGGATATTCTTTGTTTTTCTTTTAATCTATAAAGAGAAAGCGAAACACTTTTCATCTTCATCAGCTCCCTTCGCAATTTTCCAGTTTTAAACAGTATCAGATAAAACCGTCTATGTATGTATGTATGTATATATGTATGTATGTATGTATGTATGTATGAATATATGAATGCATGTATGTATGTATATATGTATGTATATATGAATGTATGTATGTATGTATGTATGTATGTATGTATGTATGTATGTATCACTTTATGTCAGTCTGTTTATATCTATACATCTATTAATAGACAGAGAGATAGATTTAAACAGACTGAGATAGATAGATATATACGAGTGAAGTTTTTCCAGTGGATATGAGGAAAGTCATTTCCTGATTGATCCACTCTTTCTTCATTCTAGCTTTTAAAAAGTACGGAAGGAATTGTAGCATTCTGTTATTACGGTACCCTCAAGAGTACCATCTTGCCGTTATAACGGTTGGATTTAAAAATATGACCGGCTAATTAAGGATACAGCATAAACATTTTTAAAAAATGCGGTGAGAAAAAAAAAACGGCTGGTAAATTACTTGTTAATTTGCCCGGGACGAGGTACAATCTCTGACTAGAGTTTTGCGAGAAAATAAAAACAAACGTGCTGTTAAAACGTAAGTGTTGAATAGTATCGTAAGAACGAGTGCCGTTACAATGTGAGTTTACTGTACTTTTCTTCCTGCACATATTTTCCCCCAGGCTCCCTCAACCCCCACTTTCTTCCCTTCAAATGTCTGCCTTTTTTATGTTTCCGTGCGAATAACACTTAATTAAGTTTACACGGCACGCAAGTTGCCCAGAGCGACAAGCCCAATAATATCCTTTCACACGAAGATGCAGCTTCGCAAATTATCAATAATTTTCCATTATTCCATAATTCTTATATTCTGTTACTCTATCTGTTCTATTAATATTCCAGATCGGTATCATTCTTTCATTGTTCTTTTATTCTGTTATTTGAGATGAATCTAATACACAATTCAATCCGATCAGAGACCACTTTTTTCTCCTGTTGTATTCCTTGGGGGACATAGGGTCACGTTGCAATTTCAGTAGCAAATAAGTTTTACGGGTTGGAGTTATAGGCAGCACCAGGCCAGAGCAAACCTGGACATTGCCCAGGCTCCCAGCAACCTTGGAAAATTTAATCTTGACATATCATTTATATAAAAACTTAGCTCGCTCTCATAGTCTTCAGATCGAATCTCACGTGCACCGTCACCAGTGGAGTTGCTAGCTCGATGCTATTTACCCATAAATGAGAACTGAATTCATGCATTTCCCAAGGGGGTGAATGAGAAATGGACGCAAACAGCCTGGGCTGAAACTCGATCTCAGTTCACCAAATCCGTTAACCGTTAGGTCACTTCACACCTACAAGATCATTTGTAGACACGATATTCCCGACGCAAACGAATGATGCCTCTTGTTAGCAGCAGATGGCGTTATATGTATCGAATACATATTTTAAATTTTTGTACCTTTCTTGGTATCATTCTTCAATTTTGTAAAAATTCTCTGCTCATTGTTGTTATTTACCCATAATCATGGCGTCTTTCATTTTATTCTTTCATTTTCAATTTAGACTCTAAAGACGAAATGTTTACAAAGGTATTTGGCGGACTATCGCTCACAGGAACTCATCCAAGTTCGATAACTGTCCATACTGAACTTAGACAGTAGACAGCCTCCGAGTGTTTATTTCAGCGCATTGGACGCAGTGTAGTAATTGTATCGTCTTTCCAGAAAATGTAATACGCTATTTGTTTATATTTCTAGTTATCCATTGTACAGGTACAAGGCCTGCAGTCAGACTCTCTTTAAATTCGACTGAGATTTGAGATTTCGAAAAGTTTTATTCTTACTTACTATATGTTTGCGTTTCTATCAATCTATTCTACAGGTAAGCCCTGTAATCCGACCCTCTTTTAATCCGAGTAACGTTTGATGAAAATGTTTTATTCACATTTACAAAGAGATCTGATCACCCTCTGTTTGAAGCGAATGTTACTGAATCAGCCAGACAATCAACAGGGTCTTCTGCATAGAGTATGTTGTACCAGGGATACCAAAAAATTTTCAAGGGAACCCTACACCAGGCTCACAAAAATACACAGGTTCAAAAGAAAAAGCCCAGGTTATCGAAATTTGAGTTTAAATAGAAACATATCTTTATTTTACTTATTTTTCATACTAAGATCACAATGATTACTCCATATCTTTTCCCTTGAGAGAGTAAACAATTCGTTATTTATGATAGGACTTTATTGATGATAATATTGATGGTATAGACGATAGATTTTGTGCTAGTTTGGCGGTTTTAATTTCAGGTGACGATTTCCCGGCGACATTTTTGTTCACTGCGTGGTTCTAGTCAATAGTATAATAGTACACGTATCATACGAGATTCAAGCACGTTTAATTGATGAGAAATCTAGCAACAGTTCATTTAAAAGTACAGATCAATTTTTTAAGTTATGAATGAGTTATTTTCAAAACTCTATTTACTTGATATATGAAAAACATCAAGATTATAGACCCAGATAATTGGTGAAAATCATAGATCTAGGGCGGGTGTAGCATTGGGAGCCCTGTGTTGTACTTTAAACCAAACAAATGTAAGTTAGTGTGTGTTATCTGTCGAAGGCTTTCGCACTGCTTTTAGTAACTAATTAACCTCTATTAAGTCGCGAAGAGGTAGATGTATTCAGTCGCGTCTTTTTGTCTGTTCGTTCGTCTATCCATACAATACCCAGAAAGTACAGAATTAATTTCAATAATATTTTATGTAAGACTGGGCAGTGGAATGAGAGAGAGATGGTAAAAAACAGGAATCATTTTCGATTGAGAGATACTTTTCCTCTTTTTTGTTTTTTCAATTACATTCATGTGTACGTTCATGACTGCCCACTCAATATTCCCAGAAGTTCTCAATGAATTTCAATGAAATTTTCTGCAAGGGTGGACAATAGGCTAATTAAAACCTGCTTGCTACTGAAATTGTATGGTGTCCCTGTAATCCACAAGGAGTCTGCAGAAAACACAAAATAAATTTTAAAAAACGGTGTTTGACACTCCTTTTGGGACGTGGAAATTTGATTTTAAAACTTCGACTTATACACCAGTATAAAGAGAGTTAAAGTGCCCCATCACTTGGAAGACAACTCCCAATGGAGTATGGAGGCTGATGACAAAGTCCTAATTTATGTCTCATGCATCAGCTTAGTGACCCTTGCAAGTCGGGTCGGACAAGTACTTTATTCCTACAAGTTTTTATGACAACCTTATTTATACAGCTTCTGAGAGCACACGTAAATTTATTCTAATAAAGAGTTTATTGCACACACTGCTCATACTATGAATCGAACCCAGGACCTACTGCCTGCAAAACATTACACTACCCGAGCAGACCTCATGCAGAAGTACACACACAATGTTTAGTAAAGTCTTCTCCAATATAAATTTGAAAGATGATGGAAAGAAAAAAACGTTAAGAAAAAATATTCGGCTTTATAATTACATTGAGAATAAGAATAATGGAATAATTGAATTATTGAATAATAAAAAAATAGAAGTGGAATAGTCTCATTGATGCATTGTGATGTAAAGAATAGAATTTAAACAATCATAAGAGAGATTAATAGATTAGAAATGCTTGCCAGCAGATTACGAGAATAATGGTATTAAAGAATGGCTATAGTATAGGAGAATAATGGAATATTTTTCAATGTTTTTCATGGAAATTATCAGATCAGAATGTTATGACTATTATCCTATTCTGATACGGCCTTTTTTTCTCTTTTTAATTCTTTTGTTCGAGTCTCTTCTGTTATCAATCTATTGTAAAGGCATTTTGCCCATCAATCTCCATGATGGAAAGAATCAAGAAAATTCCCTTTCTTTGTCTTTATTTTTACCATTGAGTTTGTTGTATTAAATGGCTTTTTATATTTTATTAACTAGTTTATTGGAAACCACCAATCAAAACTGCCATCAAAACTGTCAATATAGGTTTCTTCAGTTTTCAAGCAGGCTGGCTGGCTGTGTATGTATCTCACGTACAAGAGAGCTGTAAATTCAAACATGTGCTCCGTATTCTGTCTTCGGAAAAAATGCTGTTTTGTTTTTTACCCCCCCCCCCTCCAAAAAGGGTTTAGCAGGGGGGGGGGTCCATCTACAAATGTATCATTTATGCCAAAGTGGTCCCTAGATTGTGCCCAGTTTCATTCAAGCTTATTTTTTGGGAATTCAGTCTTTTAAGATATCCAGCAAAAGGCAAGAGAAGTAGCACACTCAATGATCAATTATTCAACTGATTATCCCCAACACGGCATGCTACCAAAAAACGTTGGTTCCTATTTCATTTTATTTGTGTTGCTTGTTTACACCCAAAAGTTGTAATAAACGTACTAGTCTTAGTTTCTTAGTTTGATTTCTTAGATGAAGCATTATTATTGTTATTCCTTTTTGGCTCGTTTTTTTAATTGTTTACATTAAGTAATGTTAATAGATGAGGGTGGATCAATGAGTCTTTGATTTGAGCTTGAATTTTTACTCCATTGTATTCGATTTATGTGATGAAAAGAGATAGGTTAGATGCATTGACAAGGAAAGAGATTATATTGAAGAATTGCTTTTTTCATGGTTCGATGTATGTGTTATATATATATATATATATATATATATATATATATATATATATAGATAGATAGATAGATATAGATATAGATATAGATATAGATAGATAGATCGATAGATAGATGTATATATACATATATATATATATATATATATATATAGATAGATAGATATACATATATGTATATATATATATATATATATATATATATATATATATATATATATATATACATATAGATAGATAGATAGATAGATAGATATTAGATCTTTTAGCATCCTGTTGTGTTGCTGCAGGAATGATAATAAATTCGATTCCTGCAGCAGTCCAATTTTCTTTAATTTTTTATTCTATTTATGTTGCCTAGGGTGAGTGATACATTAACAGTGAGGTGACGGGAGATGATTTCAAATAAGTTTCTATATAATATAATGCAATTTATAATCATTCGGTTGGATCACATACATCCATTTCCTAATACACACATTATCTCTCTCATACACACACACAATATATATATATATATATATATATATATATATATATATATGTATGTATATATATACTTCATCACACACACACACACACACAAATATATATATATATATATATATATATATATATATATATATATATATACATATATGTACTTCATCTTGTCAAAGAAAGTACGAAGCTTTTGGTTGAAAAGCGAACAGTGAAACAGGAACGGTAAACGAGCAGGGAAATTAAAAATACTGGAACGATTCTTGGCAAAATTGGCAAGCATCCTGGAAGCGGGAATCACATCGACATGCTGGATCTCATGAGCACAATTATCTGATGTTACAATAGATAATAGATAGGAAACGATCCAATTAGTTTCGTACGTGTCGTTGGTGGTCGTAGGAAAGAGGGAAGGAAGTTTGGGAAAGAAAGAAAAAGATAGAAATGAAGAGGGGGGGAAAGAGGGCAAAGGGGGAAAGGAAGAGATAAGTGAGAGAAGAAATTAGTGGGACAGAAAGAGACCGAGAGAAGGAAATTAACAAAAGTGATAAAAGTAACAAAACAGATGATGAAATCGCACACAATAACAACAAATAAAAAGTTGGAAAGAAATGAATTAGAAGTGAAATAAATGAAAGGCGGCAAAATGTATCGTTCAATTTGCTGCAGCAGAATATCACAGAAGGAAGAAGGATGAAAGAAAGAAAAGAAGTGGAGAGATGAGAAAGGAAGAAACAAAGAAACACAAACAAAGAGCAGAGGAGGAAATAAAAGAAAAGGACCAGAGAGAAAGGAAAGAAAAGAAAAGAAAGAGAGAACGAAAGTAGAATGCACAGAAAAGAGAAAGAACGAAAGAAAAGAAAGGAGAGAAAAACAATGGAAAGAACGAAGTAAAGAAAGAAAGAAAGAAAAGACAGATACGAACAAAAGGACAAAAATAAAGAAGAAAGTGAAACGGGTCTGGTTAGTCACTTCGTAGAAACTGTAAAGTGACCGAAGTATTTTGGCTGAACACTGTGTTGTGGATGATGAATTAAAACAGGAAAAAAAGGGGTGATCAATAAATAAGTTGCATCTCTCGGCCTTTGTCGAGCTACGGTCATTAAAAAAAAGTCCGAATTTTTAAAAGAAACAAAACGAATAGCGTGAATGTTGGATACAAATTAATGGATTTAAAAGGAGTTTTAAAAGAAAAGAAAATTTTTTCTAGACATAATAAGGAGTAGAAGTTTCAGTCTTCTAGCTCCATTGTACGCACATTACATACATATTTACATCGCCAGCCAACGAATCAAGCTTAAAAACTGAAGAGACTCATAATGATAATTTCAGTTAATGATTTCGAAGTAGAAAAAAGAAAAAAACGTTTCACAAAACGTGAAGAAACAGCAAATCATTTAGAAGAGAACATGGACTTATTTTCCTTCTCGTCTTCTCCCTTCAAACCCAGAATGTTGAAAGAATCTAAATTGAAAAAGACAGGGAAAAGGCACATCTGTTCAAGACAGGACAAGAAAGAATAAGATGATCACCAGAAAAAAAAAAGACGAAAGAAAAACGAAATGGTGTAACTCCAGACTCCGATATGAAGACAGAGATATCGAATCAAATAACTGCTTACGATCACGTTACCTTAGAAACTGGCTTTGCTATCGCCGCGTTTACCTCGCCGGTCGATTTTGGTGCCATGGTTGCAGACTTCGTGGGCGATCTTGGAGGTTATCAAATGGTCTGCCTGGAGGGCATCTTGCGTTGTCGGTGCACGTGACTGTCATTGATTCGATCACTGGATCAGTCAGAGACAAGAAAGATAAAAAGAAAATAGGAAGTACTCGGAGAGCGCACTCCTCTGTCAATGGCATTGTCGCTAAAAACTATTATTGTATTGAAATTATCGATACACACACACACACGTATATAATAATAATAATACTAATAATAATAACAACAATGATAATAATGATAATGATAATAATGATAATAATATATAGTGAATGTATCTCACCTTAGACAACGTAAATAGAATAAACAATTAAAGAATATATATATATATATATATATATATATATATATATATATATATATATATATATATATATATATATATATATATATATATATATATATATATATATATATATATATATATATATGTGTGTGTGTGTGTGTGGTGGGTTCGATTCCACCAGAAATCCCATTTTCTTTGATTGTTTTTTTAAAATGTATAAAGTATAGTAATAAGTGCCCCTATGCTGCCCCTGTCTGGACTTCTCATATCGCAAGTTTCTCCTAGTCTCTCTTAGAATAAGAGGAGTGAAGCTAACCCAGATGAGAAATTGTTACGGAATACAAGTATCATTACAATCATTTTTCTCTTATGGATAACGGATAAGGAAATTGTCCTTCAAGAGAAGCAACTATTAAGTGAAATATAAAAGCCATTCCCCTGCGTGACACATGAAGCAACCAACACCCGTTGTCTAAATCATAAATTCAATGATGATAATCTGTAAAATCCTTGTTTCTCTTTCTAGTGAATTTACGTTACGCTTTTATTTTCCCCTACAACGTTTGATTTGCGAAGATGCGACAGGATACTATAATATTCAAATAATTATTTGATATCAAAATTAGCATAGTACTCGTAAAAAATGACAGGATTATTCACGTGTGCATTGGCACTTTTTCTTAAGATCAGAGCATCCGTGCTCTCAAACCTAGGATCAAAATGTTGCTCTCCGACCTTCAGGCCAGGTTGGCCATTCAATAGAAACTATCATGTAACCAATGTATTTTGGCAGCATACCATGTTTGGTTGGGAGGGTCAATAAAAAATTTGTGAAAGGGGAGGATCAATGAATAAATTACTTTTGCTGGATCTCTAAAAAGTCAGCTTCATCAGGAAACAGACACGACGGTGCCGGATACCAAGGGGCCTATTTAGAATAAACTTACTTGTAAATTGAGCCCACCATTAAAAACCTATTTGTGGATGGGGTGCAAAATATAAAAGTGTTTTCTAGACACAATGAGGAGTAAATGTTTAAATTGTTGGCCCTCTAGCTCCATTGGTTCGGCCTGTATGAGTGATACACACATACGTATCCATCCAGCCAGACCGGCTTAAAAGCTGAAGAAACCTGTGTAATTTTCAAAGTGGTAAACAGGATTCTGTGATATTCAGTTGTATTTCTTTTTACTGATATCATGTAAATAGTCCTTCTTTCTCTTTCCACCGATGACGAGTAGCCACTAACTAGATATTCATCTATTTTATCATTATACAAGTAAACAGCGCGACAGATGAGGAGAGTAAGCCTCCGGTGAGGATCGAACTTCCACCCTCATTGCCAGAGAGAGTCAAGTATACACTTTTCTGCCTTAGGCATTCAGCCTCAGAGACTTCCATGGTTTCTAGAAGCTGATTTTACACCTTAAACTAATTCTTTAAAACCAACAACTGACAATTGGTACCATTTTCGTTTTTCGTAATTGAGACTCAGTAATCCTAAGAAAGCACTTTGGTATTATTTATTCTCTCAAATTGATGAAGTTAACACAGCGTCTTACTCTGTTACTATAGTTTAATCCATTAATATTAAGAGTAATAGGTGATCATAAAAGGTAGAGATTTGTTGTCTAAGAGGTTATTGAAGAAACAAACCAGTAGAAGAAGAAAGCTGTTACCCCTATATTCAACCTTGACAGGGTGCAGTCAATGTTTTCTTTAGATTGATAGATTCACATTTTCGTCTGTGATTCTTTGACAGTTCCTTGCTTATGATTCACCGTTGCTATATTTGGACCTGATGTAGAATGTTAAGGGGTTGGGTGGATTAGTTGCAGGGTATGATGTGAATTTGAGTCGGGTTAACCTTAGGGTCTGTCTGACTTGTGTCTAGATTTACGGGTTTTTGAGGGTTGGCAGCTTTGGGGCGGGGGTCGGTGCAGCGTTCAGGGCTGCACTTGCTCGGATTTCTCATTTCACCTCTTCCCATACCACTTAAACCAGTGAGTTTTTGCTTTTGTTTTGTTTTCCCCCCGAAGCTAATTTTTCTGGTTTTTTTTTTCATTTGTAAACTATAACGCCTGCATTTTCTACAACGTTTTCTCTGCTGTTTCCCCTATTTCTCTTCTCATTTTCGACTTCTTTCTCTCCAACTTTTTCTTTTCTTTTCTTTCTTTCTTTCTTTTTTCTTTCTTTCTTTCTTTCTTTCTTTCTTTCGACGGATAGATAGATGGATAGATAGATAGATGGATAGATAGGTATCCGTATCTCTCTCAAATGAATCACCGTAGATCGTGCTTGTACCAGAACTAATTATATAAAAATTATCTTGGATTATCTAAAAAAATAGATCTTTTAGCTAAAATTTCATCTAGAATCATCTTCAAAAATATCAGCTCAAGATTGGGTATTGTTGGTTCAAAATGACCATAGAGACCACAAAAAGCATTTAAAAACAAAAACAAAAACAAAACAAAACAAAAACAATAAAAGAACGCGGTTAGATGATGACTATCGGTGTACACATGCAAAATTCCAAAAATGTGACTTGGGGCGCCCGGAGAAACACACACACAAATAAACACAGAGACTCAAACAGCGAAGAATCTATAGCCCAATTGACTGGTTGGTCGGGTGGGCTATTTGTGAGGCTACGGGGATTAGATAGATTGATGGATAGAAAGAAAGGAACATTTTCATTTCCCCTACTTTTAACAGCTATTTTCTCATTGTGATGGATTAGTATTGTCTGTGATACTTGTGAGCTTCTTCTATCGTTGCCCGATGTATCGACTAATCACTCCTGGCAGAGAATAACCAGACAAACGAGTGAGTGATTAATTCTTGCAGACATCGCGTCAAGACATTGTAATGGATACAGGAAGGAATTGGGGAAGATATGTTTACAACAGAGAGGGGGAAAACGGGATGAGAAGACTGTCAAGTCGGTATTTGACGAACGAGCTTAAGATGGGTTTCATCATCATCAGTCTTTTATTGTCCATCGTTGGACACAGACCTTCCCCAGGATTCGTCAGCCCTCTCTATCATGGGCGTCCCGTAGCCAGCACTTTCTGAACTTGTCTATTTCGTCTCTCTATCTTGTATTCTGCCGGCTTCGGTTTCGTATGTAATCTTTGAGGATCCATGTAGTGAGTTGTTATGTCCATCGGTTGTCGGCCATTCTTTCAACATGACCAGCAAATTGGCATTTGAGTTTTATAGATTCTGTGGTATCTTAAACTCCTGTTTTCCCCCTGATATACTGTGCTGTCTTGTGATCTCTCCATGTGAGGTTGAGAATGATTGTGTGGTTCTCAGTTTGAGGCTCAATCCCTTGGTTAGGTTCCATGTTTCAGCGGCATCGGTGACGATTGGGAGGATGAAATGTTTGGATACTCTTCTTTTTAGGACTAATGGGATTTTCTTGTTTTTGAAGATTGAGCTTGCTCTGCCAAAGGCTTGCCATCCCAGAGCAATTCTTCACAATCATCCGATCACATTTTCTTTGCATTGATTTCTTTTCGTTTTTACTTTCTTTCTTTCTTCAGTCATTTTTCTTTGTTTCTTTCTTTTGTTCTTCAGTCATTTTTCTCTCTTTCTTCAATCAGTTTCCTTCCTTTCTTTCTTTCTTCTTTTTTTCCTCTCATTCTACCATCTTTTTCTTGCTAGATTTTCTTTCCTGCTTTCTTTCTTCCCCTCTTACTTTCTTGCAAACATTCCTTTCATTCTTTTCTTTATTCATTTTTTCTTTCTTTTTCTATTTTTTCTCTTTCCGATCTTCATTTTCTTTGGTTAACCTTTCTTGCTTTTCCCTTTTCAACTTTTCTTTCTTTCTTCGTTTCTTCTCAACCTATCTTTCTTTCCAAACTTTTTCTTCTTTCCATCTATCTTTTCTTCATTCTATCTTTTTTTCTTTAATTTCTTTCTGTCTCCCTTCCTTCCTTTCTTTCTTTTTTTCTGTCTTTTTCTTACTTTCTTGCCAACCAAACGTTCTGTTTTTATTTTCAAAATATTTTCATTCATCCATTTTAAAAAGTCTTTTTATTTCAATCCTATTTACCCACCTTTTTATGCTTTCATTTCTTTTATTCTTTCTTCCTTTTCTCATTCACGTTCGTCTTCCTCTGCGTTTCATTCCCCGCTTCGTGAGAATGAATCGTAAGCTTTGAAATTACATGACAGATGGAATTTCTATTGTTTTTGAGCTACAACCTCCCCCCCCGCCCGTCTATCACCATTTCATCTCACATCATTCCAAACCTTCCTACTACCCAACCGATAAAAAAGACCAACTGCCACCCATACAGTACCCTTTCCCAATACCCTGGCGCCGTCACAGTGACCCTGTATCGTCGTCAAACTTCATCGGGGATTTAGTGGAGGGAAGACACCCCCCTTCATATCACAAGCTACCGTCTTCTGCTTCAAACCCATCTTCAGCGGCAGCATCATTGTCTTCTTGCTACTTAGGCCAGTGAATGATTCACCCAAGGGTGAATCAAAATATACTGAGGGTGAATTAAACAGACGAGCTGAACAATAGCTGAATGAAACATGGGGGTGAATGATTTCGTTTACTCAAATGTTTTTCCATTCTTAAGGAAAAAATCTTTAAACTTTCTTATTTTTGAAACCATCTTTTGCTAATTTTATGTATACTATGAAAATTTTTCGTGTTTATTTTGTGTCCCTTATGTGTTCGGAAAGTAGGAAGAAAAACACTTGAGAAATTAATTAATTTATACCCTTTACTCATGATTCAAAATTAATAATCGATAAAACTATACAAAAAAAGGAATAAGATGAAAGTGATCAAAATCATAAGGATATTTAGTGAAGGGTTAATGAAATTTTGTAATAAAAACTGAAGAGTGAATGACTGTGAAATAGATTGAGATGTAATGCTCTGGGATTCTTTGGGGTCAGTAGAATTCTTCGTCATCGCCATCGACAGTATGGTATTGGCGCCAGTATGGCGGCTTATTGTTCGGTTTGCATTGCATGAGTGTGTGGGGGGATGATCACATGCATGCTTGAGTATGAAAGAGAGACAGAGACAGAGAGACATAGGAAGAAATGACTGATGTCAATCTTGTGACTTGCGATGCATTTTAACAGAATGAGCCCCCCCACACTCACCCTCTCTCCCCTTCTCTCTCTCTCTCTCTCTCTCTCTCTATATATATATATATATATATACATATATGTATATATATATATATATATGAATAAATCTGTTATATCATTTGAAACTGTATTTGAAATGACCTCCCGTTGTTAAACGTAGAATGAGTCAGCCGGCCAAGACAGTGGGAGGTCATTTCAAATAGTTTCAATTGATATCACGCATTCATAAATATTCTGTCGGATTATATATCCATTTCTTATATATATATATATATATATATATATATATATATATATATATATATATAGAGAGAGAGAGAGAGAGAGAGAGAGAGAGAGAGAGAGAGAAAGAGAGAGAGAGAGAGATAAATATATATATAGTTATAGATATGCATAGATACATATATATTGTTTATTCATTATCTATCTATCTATCTATCTATCTATCTATCTATCTATCTATCTATTCAAGTTTGGCCATACCTTAGATTTATAAGAATATACCAAGATATAAGCGGACTGAGATAAATATGAACAAAATCAGAAAAATATAAAAATGAGATCGATAGATAGATAAAAAGATAGAGATATGACCCGACTGAGATAGATAGATAGATAGATAGATAGATAGATACATACATACATACATACATACATACATGTTATTGCTACCTCAAAATTGTTGTTTTGGTGCAGTTTTTATTTTTTGCCGTTCGGATTTTGTCGAAAAATCCCGTATTGAAATTCTCATTAAAAAGCAAATGAGAAATTTAAGTGGTGTGAATTGACTACGACATAATCAGCCAAAAAGAATAACTGAATAAAAAAAAATGAAATGATTAAGAATTATTCAACCTGAAATTGGTAAAAAGATCGTCTCGTTGGTAATTGATTTTTTCTTCGCACATCATCATTATCTTCATCAGTATCAAAAACCCTTTAACGTCTGTCATTGGACCTAGACCTTTCCCAGGATTTGCCACACCTCACAATCTTGAGCGTCACATCATGGCGCCTATATCTCCAGAACCTATTTAGTCGTACAAAGTCTTATTTTCTGCCGGCCACTATTTCGCATATAATCTCTAGGGATCCACGTTATGAGCCAAGGTGTCCAGCAGTTGTCTGAAATTCTTCCAATATGGCCTGCCCATTGCCATTTAAGTTTTTTTTAATGGATTTTATGATATCTCTGGCTCCTGTTTGTTCTCTAATATACGCTGTTGTCTTCTGATCTTTCCATGTGATTTTAAGTATGATCCTCTCTTGGGTACTTTTCATGGTTCCATGGTTCTTATTCTGAAAGCCAATCTTTTGGTTAGGTTCCATAAAACTGACGAAATTGAGTTAAACCCATTAGCTACGGGAGAAACAGCTCAATCGCTTTAAATGCGGCCTTAACTTTGATTCTACAGAGTGGCGCAAAATAAGATGTACAGTTTGTGTTTGCTGTAAACAATGAACACTTCAACTTGAAAATATGGACAGAGAAACGTAGAAACAAACAGAAAAGGTCTGTAACGTAAGTGGGGAGGTCCATTGTTTACATAGAATAAATTTCGTTGACATCATTTGAGCTATAGAAATTGAAATTTAAGTTATCTGGTGTTCATAGGTTTGTTTCATTGAAGGCTGGATCGTGGATAATAGGTATATATATATATATATATATATATATATATATATATATATATATATATATATATATATATATATGTATGTATATATATATATATATATATATATATATATTATAATTGATAATTGTGTTTATATATATATATATATATCAAAATTACTACTTTGACATGGCTGGAAAGCGAAATATGTTAGCGTAATGAACTATTTCCTCAGAGTCTACTTAATGATAATAATAAAACTCCTAATATATATATATATATATATATATATATATATATATATATATATATATATATATATATATAATCCGACAGAATATTTATTAATACTATTTGAAACTCCATTTGAAATGACCCCGTTGTTCTGCAGAGAATGGGTCATTTGATCTAGACAGCGCAAATAGGAACAAACAATCAAAGAAAAATGCAGGTTCTCTTCAATTACTATTTCCTATTCATGCTGTGCAGACACATTATCCGTGTAACAACGGTAGGTCATTTCGAATAGAATTTCAAATAATATAACGTATTCATATATATAAATATATATATATATATATATATATATATAGAGAGAGAGAGAGAGAGAGACACAGAGACAGAGACACAGAGACAGAGACACAGAGACAGAGAGAGTAGGAGAAACAGGTTCGATCCCTGTTCTTTCTAAATAAGTTCCCATATTTACTTTTCTATGCTTGACCTGCTGAGGAGATAATTAAAGCCTAAAATGTGTGCCGTTTAAATCTTCTTACTTTCACCACAGGGAGTCTTTGATTCGGAAGGGACAGACATTTGGTTAAAAGCTCCAAAATTACGCCACCTCAAATGATTATCATTAGAATGTATCCTGTCTCTGATGGTCATATGATCAATCCCTGAATTAGGCAGTGAAAATCTCGTGCCGTAGAAAAATGAAAAGGCGGCATCAGAATGAACTCGGAAGATTTAATTGATACGATTAATCCTCTTGCATGGACATTGGAATGAAAACAATCTACCCCAGTGGATCAAATGAAGGGTTTGATTTGAAATTCTCACAAGATTAGGAAAGTTCAACTAACACCTGAAGAATGTCAGAGGGCACCACGGCTGACTTACAGATGCGAAACATGTAACCAAACTAAAAGAACTGAGACCGAGATTTGAAGTCGTACGAAGAGCTATTGAAAGAGCAATGCTATGGATAACTTTGCGAGATAGAAAAAAGATTTACATTGGTCAGGGGAAAGACGAGTGATATATATGTATATATATATGTATATATATACAGGGAGGAGAGAGACACAGAGAGAGAGAGAGGGAGATTCAACTTTTTTCTCTTATATTTTACTGCGCATTTGGTCGATGTTAGTGAAGTTGTTTATATCCACTATACATATTCGAAAACAACAGCAACAACAACAATAAAACAAATAAACTCCACAGTGAAATAAGAAAATCAGATTTTTTTTCATTCTACAATACATGCGAACAAATCTAATTTCTTTCCATATTGTATCTCTTCGAAAAAGTGCACGGCTTTTTTGAAGATTCTATCCGTGTGCATGTATGGAAAAAAAACGGATTTCCGCAACTCGTGTTAGAGATGGTTTCCAAAGATATTGCATAAAACGAATGCAACAATCGAACTTCACGCAGTTAAAGAAAATGATGTTTTAGACTTTGGATTTCTTTTCTTACAATGCTCAATGCGATTTAGACAATGGTATCTCAAACAGAAATAACAACAGGCCTGGTTAGTCACTCGAAAGAAACATTTACGTGAACAACGTCTTTTGAAAACTTATAAAATTGGAAAAAGGGTCAATGAAAAAGTTACCTCTTTCGCCTTTTGTTGGGCAGTGATCGCTTGGAGAGCCCAATTGTTCAAATAACCAGTACGAATACTGCCAGACACAAACTGAAGGACCAATTTTTTGCATAAACTTACATTGAAAAAAAAAACATGTTTAGGAAGGTAATCTTTTGAAAGAGAAAAAAACATTTTTTTTCTGACTCCTTAAGAGATTAGAGGCAATGTTTGAGATTAACGAAAGCTTCACAGGCTGCTGATGGTGATCTTGAGAGAGGACTTCACAGGCTTCAGAGAGAGAGAAAGAGAGGTGGGTGGGCAGGCAGGTAGGAGATAAGATTTGTGAGTGGAAGATGCGTGGGAAGGTTATAAGAGAATAGATAGGAAATCGATTGAAGGAGAGAGACAAAGAAAAAGGTGAAGAAAATGAGAGAAGGAGAGCAGGCGATAGGAGGAGAGAGAAAAAGCAAGAGAGACATGGAAAGGTGGGGGGCTATGAAGAAGAAGAGAAAGAAGAACATGACCCTAAAAGGAAGAAGTTTAAAAGCCCGTTGGGATATCAGAATCTCCATGGCGGATGGTGTCGGATGAGCAAAGCTGATTCTAATTTTTCAATCCTGTAGACGCTTTCGACTTCTCTCTTCCAATCTAATTTCGTTTGGTTCATTCTTATTTTCGATCCTTAATCCATTTTCTCAATCAATCAGTGTCTTACGATGAATAAAGGACCAAAAGTGCGTCCCAATTTATAAATATACATATATGTGTGTGTGTGTGTGTGTGCATGCATGTATAAATATATATGTATATATATATATATATATATATATATTGATAGATAGATAGATTGATAGATAGATAGATATTCACAATTTGGTTGTTACCGATCAGTTCAACGCAGTCATTGCGATCGATGGACAACTATTTTCATCTTATCTTCATATACGACTAGTGTATGCTTTCCCTTTTCTCTTCATATATATATATATATATATATATATATATATATATATATATATATATATATATATATATATATATATATATATATATATATATATATATATAGATAGATAGATAGATAGATAGATAGATAGATAGATTGATAGAGAAAGAAAGAAAGAAAGAGAGAGAGAGAAAGAAAGAAAAAGAGAGAGAGAGCATAACATGTGTGCTGTTTAAATCTTCTTCCTTCCACTATGATTTGGAAGGGACAGATGTTTGGTTTAAATCTCACTCTTATACAGGAGTTATTGTGGAGACGGAAGTCACTTTTGTTGAAGCGGTTACTCTATCGGTCGCTGGTTCGATTCCTGCAAAAGCCCCATTTTCTTTAATAGTTTATTCTATTTACGTTGTGAAAGCCAAATGATACATTCACTGTGTAATAACGGGCTATCATTTCTAATGGTGTTTCAAAATAATATAATGCAATTTATAAATATATCTGTTGGATTACATGTCCATTTTTAATATATATTCGCCACCTGTAGTTTTTTTTTCTAGCGGAGCTGACCCAGGTCTATTCACGTGATATGTTTATTTACGCACAATTCCCCATCCACCAGTGATAAAAAGTGGTCGAGTGAAATTATGATGAATTTATCATGTAAAATGAGGAGGAATGGAGTGGACAGACGAAATTAAGTGACTTCAATATCCCAAATATCTCCAGCACAATTTGGAGATTTTTTTAGAAAGCCAAAGGTTTGTGTTCGAGCCTCGGTAAATACCAGGTTATTGAATGATACAAAAAGAATTACTTAAGAGAAATACATATTCTTTATTTCAGCTCAGTGGAAAATTTTGTAAGCAATTTGCATATTGATCAATTAATTTGGTCATCTTTTCTGATATATATGTATATATATGTATGTAGAAAGTTATATTGGCGAATATAAAAATACTTTCTCAGAAATGAAATTTCAAAGAACTGTGCTAGATAAAAACAAAAAGATTTAGACTCAAATCTGAAATGTCTGGAATAATTAGAATACTCAATCTCAGAAGATCAGACAACTTAAGGCTTTGCACTAAATAAAAAAAGAAGTAGATGCATATCTAGAAATGTATTGAATAATTAAAATACTTAATCTCACAACCTCAAGTATTGTGGAGTATTGTGCAAAATAATAACAAAAAGATTTAAATATCAATTAAAAAATCTGGAATATGAAAATAGTAAGTCTCAAGACTTCAGATAATGTAAACTATCGTGCTCGTGATGAAAAGATTCAGATGCTAATCTGATATATGTACATAATCTAATAAAATCCCAGACAGAGTATGTGCTAAATAACAATAAAAAAATGGAGATACTAATCTAAAAATGTGTAGAATAATCAAAATACTTAATATCAGAAGATCTGACAACATAAGGCATTGAACTAAATGAAAATAAGAAGACAGAAATACTAGTTAAAAATGTGTGGAAGAGTGAATTAAAATCATCTCAGAGCCAAGGAGTCGATGCAACTTTTAAAACCTTGGTTCTTCCGAATCACGAACGACTTGGCGGTTCCATTGAACTGCCTGTTTTTTGCCTTTCTCTTCATTCGGCCATGGTATAGGCTGACATGTTTCAAACAATTCCCCGCCTTTAAATACCGCCACGGGAACGACACGCTTTCTAACACGACGTCGTTGGCCGGCGCTATCTTCCAACCAAACGTCACAATTTTCAAGTTTCAAAATCGTGATATCAGCTTCTCGACCAGGGGCCAAAATTCCGACCTTGTCGGATATTCCTAAAGCCCGGGCCGGTGTTATGGTAACCGCTTTCACCACTTCTACGAAAGGCATTCCAACATGCAGAAGTTTCGTCATCACCGTAGGTAAATCATAAGCCGGCCCATCATGATTACCACTGTGAAGGTCAGTGCTGATGATATCTGGCCAGAAGCCTTCGGCAGCACATTTTTCCAGGACGGTCCAGTTAAACGACCCCTGACCGTGGCCCACATCGAAAAGGACTCCTCGGTTCTTGGCCTCCCACACTGTCTTCAAAATGGTCCCGCTGTCAGGATCTAAAATTGAGCTCGGGTAGCCATGAAAGGTATGAGTGTAGATATCCCCCGCAGCCAAATCTCCTGGACAGGAAAGTTGATCACCTGTGAAGAAAAACAATTTTTTAATCTATTATTATTATTATTATCATTATTATTATTATTATAATTATTATTATTGTTTGTATGCACGACCTTTACGCTTTGTGGCCATTATTTGTTTCTTCTTTAGTGTCTGTTCACACCATGAAAGCATGTTGATTTATTTATTCTAACACGTTCATTAGTTTTACTGTCTTTTTCCTTTTTTGATATTTCTCCTCAGATTGATATTTCTCATATCTTTCATCCTTTTTCTTCTCTTTCTCAGCCCTACCTTACTATGTTATAAACAAACGTATGAATGGAAGAGGGTTTGAATGTTTGAATGGATGCCAAACGGAACCAAACTTCCCCTATAACTATTATTCTTTCATTATTCCTCTCTCATAAGGCTGAACCCTGAAAATTAAGTTATAGTAGTAGACCACAAGAAATTGATAATAATAATAGTAATAATGATAATAACAACGACAACAACAACTGATATATTAGTTTCATTTGCCTTTGCATGTTAATATAGATACATTCCATAAGTAATAAATTACTTTAACAAAAGCATATAGTGTATTTGCAGAAATATACAAGCGGGAGTAATGATTATATTTTAGTTGTCAACACCTGTGGAATTTTCACAGGTCCTGCTAATCATTTTTATCAATATTCACCAGGTTTTCACACCTGTTACAAGTAATAATTCCCGTTGGGGATCAATCGATAATAAGTCTCCCCAATCCCTCATCACATTTCAGAGTCTGGTTGCTTATTTCAATAATTTGATAGTCTGTGTGGTTGGAAGGCTTCCTCGGATTTCCAGCTTGAACGGTGACATCCACGATCTACCATAGAACACACACGCACACTCGTATAATAGGATAAAGACTGAAGATGGAGCTTACCATACACTGGAAAACGCAAGTGTAGAGAAATAACTTGATGTACACAATGACGAAACATTAAGATTTACTGCACACTGCCAACCGAAAAGCAACATAAAACACTGTGCTGTCTCCGCCACACGTTTAAGAACATGGATACAGAGATGTATATATATATATACATTGTATAAAGCATACGTCAGACTGTATTTAGAATTCAATTCCTGCATTTATTCACCCCAATGCAAATTTAACAAATAAAACCCTAACTCAAATGACAATGAGCAGGCCACGTTGCAAGAATGAAAGACAACTGATGGACATCACGTCTCACAACATGGATCCCCGGAGATCATATAAGAAACCGAGGCCGACAGAACACAAGATGGAGAGATGAACTGGACAGATTCAGGAAATACTGGCTCTGCGACGCCCATGATAGAGAATTGTGGCTAATCCTGGGGAAGGTCTATGTCCAACGACGGACGTTAAAAGACTGATGATGATCAATAGAGAGAGTGTAAAGAAGAACCACAAAGATGATCTCCTGCATCAAAACACCTTCCATATTCGGAAAGGCTAAAGATGCTTGATCTGGAGACATTATCCTACGGAAGAACCTGTATTGATTTAATGGAAATATACAGGTTAACTTCGGATCTACCCGTCATCGAGCAAGCGTTTTCCAAGATAAAATCTTGCTACAGCCATCCATAAGTAATGCAACCAGTTGCTGTAGTTAGTAATCACATCTTCTCAGACAGACAGCTCCTACCTGGAACAAGCTATCAGAAGCAACAGTTTCTTCTCCAAATGTAAACATATTCAAATCAAATCTCAAAAGGGATCTTAAGCACCAAACGTTCGAGTATGAACTAAATAATAAACCACAAACTCTATAGGATGACCTCATTTACCTAATGATAGCATGATTGAGATACTAATAAATATCCACCCGTGACAAGATGATAGGTCTGGGAATTTTATCTATTTTTGGTTCATAACTTGAGAATTATTGAACCAATTATGTTAAAGCTTCAAACTAAACCAATCCACATTTTTGGAAATAATACAACCACATTGTCAAACTCCAGCACAAAATCTGAAGTTGACTCTGTTTCCCTACCATAACATGAGGGATGCTTACCAATGTGTAAAATCCCCCCCCTCTCTCTCTCTCTCTCTCTCTCTCTATGTATATATATATATATATATATATATATATATATATATATAATATATATAATGACATTTTGACTCATATATACAATAAAAATTTGCAGTAATCATCTTTAGTTGGAATTGAATTAGGAGTGGAGTTTGATGTTGTAGCTGCCAGTCTTGTTTATTTCTTCATTAAAAAAAAATGCCCCAATGGGTATCTGCGTATACAACTTACTTTATTCAACATTAAAGTAGACATTATTTCAAGTGATAAAAATGTGTATGAAACTTATTGCGAAATTACAAGTTTATTAGTTCAGAGGAACATTTACCAGGCACATTTTCCCCCAAATTCTTCTATTTATTTCAGCTAATAATTCCCAAAATAGCCTTGTTAATTTGTTCCCTATCCCAGATGATCTAAATTTGTTCGAGTTATTTTCTTATAATTATTTATACTTGTACTATTTATTGTTAACAAATTGATAAGCAATTCCAGTATTTTAAAATGTCCTGGGAGAAAAATCAATTTGTTTTTGCGACTTATAATCTACAGTAGACCCAGTTAGTAAATTTGTCGTCCTTTTTGACTTATTAACATCAGACTTTTATAGTTAGTAAAACCATTTGATATCTTGAGAGTTTCGATTGAGACGTCTCTTGCCCAACTCGCAAACTAAGTAGTCATGCCTAACTTTTCTAGGTTATTCTTATAAATTGAATCTCTTATGCAATAAATCATTTAGGTAAATTTTCTCTGTAATGTCTCCTATTTCAAAATTAAATTCCGATCACCAATGAATAGCACATGGGTTTTAAGCTTGTACTCAGTAATCCAAAAGTGATCGTATTATTGCTTTATTGATTTTTAGCATAACATACGAATCTCTTGTTGAAATATTTCTGCTAATCCAAACAATTTTTGAGATAACTTTACCTACAACTGAAGAGATATTTTTTCAAAATCATATTGTTCATTAAATTCAACACCAAAGTATCTCTCTTCCAATACTTTTTGTCCTACTGTGTATGTATAAGTTTTGTATTTGTAACGATTAAACCAACTAAAGACAAATCTATTCATCTCGCAAGCACAGGATTCTGGGGTCCTAAAACCAATGAATACTTCGAAGATGTTTTGAGCTGCTGCTTGGTTGTTGAAGACTTTCTCTTGCAGGAAGTGGTCGAAATCCTTGAATCCTTGGTATTCGATCAGAGAGTGGTCTGGTGAATAAGCTGGGTGAGGTAGAACTTCGTAGCCTAGTTTGTTCAATTTGCGCAACATGCGATCAGACATTGTGATGGGGAAGAATTCATGCTTTTCGATTGATCAATATTGGATGTAAACGTTGCAGTTTTTGGTGCATTTTGCCGATTTTCTGGCAATACCTCTTTACTGTGATGGTTTCACCACGATTCAAGAAGTGATCGTAATCTTCTTTTGATGCAGGTTTGGTTTTGGGAAGTGTTTTGGTGCTTCACCTTTCCAGTCACTGCGCAAAATGTTGGCAATTGTCGTACAGAATCCCTTTTTGTCGCTTGTCACAATGCGATCTAGTAATAAATTGTTTTTGTAACACAGAAGAAGGGCAGTGCAAACTTCGATTTTTGGGGGGCCGGCTCCTGCATTACCAATTTGTCAAGATTTTTAGCTTTTCCAATTTGGTGATAAATGTTGAATGGTCGAAGTTTAGTTCCTCTGCAATCCCTCGAGTTGTTTTACACGGGTCCACCAGGATAATGGCCCTTAATTAGATATCGTCTATCACAGAAGGACGCCCGCAACCCTCCTAATCTTCAAAACTCTCATCTCCGTTTCGAAATCTTTGGAACCAATATTTAATTCAACGATCGTCTTTGGTCAGCTGGCCAAATACATGGTTCATATTGCAAGCAGTTTCCGCTGATTTACGTCTTGACTGAATCCATGCAACTTCTCGAATTTGTTTTGTATCCATCTTTGATTTGACTGCCTCAAATAAACCAGAATAAATAGTGAAAAGAAACTTTTAGCCTAAAAAAAAAAGAGCGAAATTCATGATCTGAAAGGATATATTCCATGAACATAGTTAAGTGATTGTTTATTCCAAAATAAACATCAAAATTTAAAACAACAAAAACCGCAATTATTTTTGCACCATCCTTACTCTTGTGAGCAGAACTTTTCATATAAACGATGTTTTTTTTTATATGAAAAGTACTGTTACTAATAAATATTTGAGATTTAGCAGGGTAGAAAAAATCTTGGTTTGATTCATTTAACAATTTAGTTTTAGCATTAACAAAAAACAAAACAAAAAGCAAGAAATTCAACACTCAGAACCTTTGATTAAAATAAAATTGGGTTCTTTTTGCATAAAGTTCCTAATTTAAACATTCAAAACCAAGGCATACAAGCAAAGTTTTTATTTTATTCAAAAATGTAATCTTACCCGTCTTCGTGATAGGAATTGTGGATATTGCATGATGCACCATAAGGGGTACTTTCGCTTGTCTGGCAGCCTGTAGAGCTCTCCTTTGAAAGAAAATTACAAACAGACATTTTGAAAGCAATCACTTGTATGTGAGTGATATACATATATGAACAGAGCTATTTACAGGATGTTTCATGAAAGACGCAATCCTAAGGATAATTGGGTAGAATTTCTGGACACGTAAAATTTATATAACAATATTAGTCACGTTGCAACACTGAACTTGGCAACTACAGTATTTAGCAGTTGAAATGATTGAATCATGTGCAAGCCTCATTCGAGCATCCACCATGTTGTGCTAGCTATGTCATCTGCCAAAGAAACGGATACAAAGCCGCACCCCGGTTGAAGGAAATCACTTCCAATATTCATTGTAAAGTTGAAATGTAGGAGTAATTTGTATCTTTTTGTATTTTTTTTTTTTGTAAATTGTGTCTTTTAAAATAGTTTGAAAAGTTGTGAAAAAGACGGTTGAATAGTTTTTGAAACACCTTGCATATAAATATACAAGACATACATATGTATTTCTCTAAAAAAAAGTCCTTTATCTAACATGCTAAAAAAACAAAAACAAAGAAAAAACACAAGTATTTTTGATCGAACTGAATTTGCAGACACAAAGACGTATTGGAAATGTAGTCAGACGGAAAGAACGTTGAAATTGTCACGGACCAGAAGGCAAGAAACGGGGAAGTGCTTTAAAGAATGAATGAAAAAGGGAAAACTGGTTAACATCTAAGGGGAAATAAAAAAATAATTTGGATGTCTAATAAAACTAAATAACATCTAAAGGACATTGCTAGAAAGGATATATCGACGGGAATGGATTATTGGTATAATAACATCAAAAAGTTGACAGAATAGCAGCATGGATGTTCTGTAAGAACGTCACTGGACAGGAAAAAGTGGAGGACTGCTGTATCATCAAAAGATGACAGACATGGAAACTGAAGAAGACATTTGGGTGGAATTTCCGTTATCAGATTTTTAAGTTTGAATCTCTTAAACATAGCCTTTGTTCATATCTCTCTATCTCAGTGTCTATCTATCCATCTATCTATATATATATATCTATTTCATAGCATGTCAACATTAATATTCAAACCCTATCACACATGTCAAACTCTTTCGAGTCTGCAGTCAAGTTTCTCTTTGGTCGACTCCATCCTTCACGAATGACACCGAGATCATCATTAACTGTCATAACTGCTTATTCCTTCATCTTTCAAATCTTTTCTCTCTTGCTTCCCATCCTCAGTTGACATTCATTCTCCTTAACTATTCATTACCAACTCTATAATTTCCGCAAAACGAGAATTCTTTTTACCGCACCAAAGCCATCATCTTCGTCCGTATGGCATTATCTGTTGTTGGGTCTTCCTGTCGTCTGGCCAGAATCTTTTGTTTGTTTATTCTTCTCTTACTCTTGAAGGATGTCGTTTTTTGAATCCTTTGATTCCATGGCCATTCTTCAGATTTCTGTATTTAGAGACGATTCCTTTCCCAAGGACGAAAGAATCTTTTTTTTTTTTCTATAATGAGACATTGACAAAAGCTTTTGCAGTCAAACGAGCTCATCGTATCTACTTGGGAAAAACTCATCTTTCTGTCAAATCGAATTCGGGGTTTATGTTATTGTTTTTGGGAGTTTATTTTTTGTTTTCATCAGAATCCCTTATATACATAATATTTTCTTTCTGCAAAAACATCATCGTCTCCTGCGCAGCCCACTCTCATGCAAACCATTTATATGCACGTTTTTGTTGTTGTTTTTGTTTTTGTTATTGTTGTTGTTGTTGTTGTTGTTCTTCTTCTTCTTCTTCTTCTTTTTTTTTCTTCTTCTTCATCTTCTATACTTTCTTTTTCACTTTTTCTTCGCTATCTATTCTTTCTCTATTCTTTCATTTCTTTCTTTCGTTTGCTTCTTCTCTCTCACTCATCTTTTTTCTCTTTCTTGTTCCCCTTTCTCTCTTTTGTTGTTTTCCCCTCCTATTTCTCATTTATGCTCCGTTTTCTTCTATTTGTTAATACCTTTTCTTCTTACTCTTTTTCCTGTGTCTTTCTTGTTTTTTCTTCTTTCTTTTTTTTCAGTATTTCTTTTGTCATTTCCTCTCACTTTTTATTCTCCTTTTATTTCTTTTTTTCCTTCCTTCTTCTACCTGTCTACTTCTTTCTTCTCTTCCTTTTCCCCCTTCTTTCCTTCTTCCGTCAGTTTCTTTTCTCTTTCTTCTTTCTTCTGTTTTTTCTCTCTCTCTTTTTATTCTTCTTTCTTTTTTCTCTATTCTTTTTCCCTTTCTTCTTTATCTTTTCTATTTCTTATTCCTTCATCCTTCACATTTTCTTCATTCTTTCTTTCACTCCTTTCTTTTCTCATTCTAGTTATTTTCATTTATCTATTATTTCTTCTAATTTCTACTTTCTTTCTTTCCCTTTTATATCTTCTTTTGCTTCTCTTTATTCTCCAGTCCCTTTCTTCTTCTTTTTATCTCTATTCCTTTCTTCCTTTTCTTCTTTCTCTTTTTTCCACTTTTTTCTTTTGTACTTCCAATTCTTCAATTCTTCTTTCCTTCTCATTCGTGTTTCATTTCTCTCATTTTCTAAATCTTCCAACCTTCATTTCTATTTGCCCTCTTTCTACTTTCCAAGGCAGGTACGCTGCCCTTCGCTGAGAAAACTGACGCAACACAGTTTTCTTTCCTCCATTCGGTGCAGACCTCAAAAGACATGAATAGATATTTGCCTCTTCAAGAGAAAATACCGCATCGTCAAATGAAGTGCGACTGATGAATACCGGAGATATGCTCGGCTGAAACGTCATCATTTATTCCAGACAAAAAATGAAAACTGTATTGTTGGTTATTGATACTCATAATGACACAGGAGTCTTATCAATTCGACAGTTTTTTTACTTTCCGTAAATCTTATTCCAATGGCAATCGTTGTGGTGACTTGCCAAACATATCTATTCATAGTAACCTTCATATATACTATTGAAACATGGCTAAAATGGAACAGCGGACGGACGCCATATTAAAGAATACAATTAGAAATATTAATATGAATATAAATAGGCTCCAGACACCGAGACCCTAAGAGTAAATAGTGAAATAGTTATGGAATGACGAAAAATCAGATTAAAAATGACTTACGAATCAAATGGCCGTGGATACTTTGGGACTATAAATTGATAATAAAAATGTTCCTTTTCAGCATTACAAAAATGGGAAGTTTATATAAATATATATATATATATATATATATATATATATATATATATATATATATATATATATATATATATAAACTGAGATATATTATCTTGAAACTTAATTTGAAATAATCTCCCGTTATTAAACGATGAATGCAACATTAGGCCTATACCACGTGAATAGAATAAATGATTAGAGGGAGAGAGAGAGAGAGAGAGAGAGAGAGAGAGAGAGAGATGGAGAGAGAGAGAGAGAGATTATTGATATCTGTCAAGGTTGACAAGGGGTAAAATGTTTTTATTACTTAAGCCTGGGCAGTAACGGAAAAAACGAGAGAGAAAGAGAGAGAGGTTTAGCGATAGGACACTATTTTAAACTGTTTCCTTTGTGGATAGTTCATGGTTGAATGAAGATAGCACATGATATTTCATCTCAAGGTACACACTGTTAACCATAGGCTGGAATAGTCCCAGGCCAGATATGGGATGTAGGTCCCGTTTCAAATTGCTCATTATATATATATGTGTGTGTGTTATTTGAACTACTTACAAGTAACAGGTTGGAATGAAAGAACTAGAACAGTTTATAAAATAGGTTTTGTCCAGCAATTTTCTTCAAAATGCATATCCGACAATAGAGTACCGTACTGTAATAAGAACTAGTAAATATAATGGGAGCAATTTGGGTTCCTCAAAATCGTAGACCCAGACCAACAGCCCCCTGCCACGTCCTCTGTTTTAGCCGAACCTTGTGACTGGTGTCAAAAATCTCAGAACTAATATATAGCAACCAATCGAATATATATATATATATATATATATATATATATATATGTGTGTGTGTGTGTGTGTGTGTGAGGTCTATGTCCAACGACAGACGTTAAGAGACTGATGATGATGATGATGATTATACATACACATAAATGTATGTATATGAACATATATGTACACATATAAACATACATACATGTACACACACATGCACACACGCATACCCATATATAAGTCAGAGCAGCCATTTATACGAAACTCAGACATCAATGTGGTCTATTTTCTTGCCTCTCTTTATATATGTCTATGCATGACTGACTGTCGATAAAAGGAATTTAGGTTAAATTTCTTTATCGACATTCAGTTTCTGTCTGTTTACCAAATCTAGGTTTACACACGTTTAAAAGCGAATTATTTCCAATACTAGCATAGTACCCGTAAAAAATGACGGTAATATTTAAGTTTGGATTGGTACTTCTGCCTAGAATCAGAGTATCTGGGGATTCTTCCCAGGATTAAAGTGTTACACCCCGACCTTTTGCCTAAGATCAGAGAGTAGTACCCGTGGGCTCTGCCTGAGATAGAAGTGTCATGCCCAGAAATTTCTGGCTACGATCAGGAAATTCTTCTATACAAAAGTTTGAGGCAGTTGAGTCATGTAATGTTTTTCCCCAAACCCTGCACAATAGGTGACATATACGCAGACACATCGTCATGTAGGTATTCGTGAATATGACGGTCGCACAGCATACAATTTTATCAAATGACATCACACTGCCAGCTGAGTGACCACACGGGAACGTGTCAGTTCACGAATGCTCAGAAAAGTTCCCTCTGAATGGTTGGTAAGTTACATCAAGGCAAAGCAACCGGTTTTCGAGATATTCAAAATGACAGGATACTTTCCGGACATGCCCCGTAATTTCCTATACCTTTTTCTGCTTTCTTTCTTTGTCTCATTGCTCTTTTCCCCTATACCTTTTCTTTCTTTCTATATTTCTTTCCAACATTCTATTTCCTTCTTTTTTCTCTCTTTTATTTGTTTCTCGCTTTTCTTCTTTTTTGTTCAGTCTCCTTTCCAATAATGTCAATTCGAAATGGAACTGCGTTTTTAAGTTTTCTCTACTGACGTTATCTTTGTGGGCTTTAAGAATGGCGTTTCTTAAAAACATCATCGTCTCCTTCGCAACCAACTCTTACGCCAACCATTTATATGTACCTTGTTGTTGTTGTTGTTGATGTTCTTCTTCTTCTTCTTCTTCTTCTTCTTATTCTTCTTCTTCTTCTTCTTCTTCTCCTTCTTCTTCTTCTTCTTCTTCTTTATGTTACTTCTTCATTTCTATGTCCGATCATCTTCTTCCACAACTTTTTTGTTCTTTCTGGGCGCAATCGTCTTTTTCCTTCATTTTTATATTCCTTCTTTTCTCTTTTCATATCTAACCTTCACTTTTTTCTTTCTTTATTATATTCAATTTTCCTTTTCATATTCTTTTATATTCTCCTAGTTTTTTCTTTTCAGATTTTCTTCTCCTTCTCCTCTTTCTTCTTCTTCTTCTTCTTCTTCTTCTTCTTCTTTTCTATTCCTCCTTCTTTCAATTCTTCTCTTGACAAAGCAGACTTTCCTCTGACGTCAATGCAATCATGAAAAGGATTCGTTCACAGCACGTGTTGTGCTTTGTGTTTTAACACTAAGTCAGCTAACCAGATTCAGGTGGAATAATAAGCCTCAAGTAACATACACACACACACACACACACACACACACACTCATGCATGCACGAGCGAAAACATACAGAGATAAACACATATTCTCACACACACACGAGCAAATTTACACCTAAATCTACACCTTCTTTACAATTTCATCGTCGTTCTCATCCTCCTACTTTTTTTTGAAATTTTTGTTCCTTGTCAAACATACTCCACACACGCACACACACACACACACACGCACACACACACATACACACATATGTGTATGTGTATGTATATTGTATCACACCCACTCGCAAACTTTCATTCATCTAATAATGACGATTCCAAGGAAAAGGAATGATTCGCTTTCCATTATTGATTACTGACGTCATTTGTTCACAAAAATTAATAAAAGTTTTGAAGAATCTGTTAATTCTGTAAGATTATCTTCAATACGAAGATTGGAAGGTTTCATGAATGCAGTACACACATACACACACACACATATATATATATCAGGCGTAATTGTATATACATTGGGTTCCGGTTAAATAAAGCATTGGTTACAATGAACAGTTGCTTTGTTGGACCGATTATGCAAGAACAGAATCAAATGTATGTAATAGTCACTAAATTTCTTGCAAATGATGTATATAAGCAAAAGTGAAAGTTTATGCTTTGATAGAAAATTCTTTCAATCAATTTTTTTGTAAGTAATGGCATGTTTCAGAAATTAGTCATTATTCTTGTGAATGAACAATGATTAGTTGACCTCAAAACGACACAATTTTTGATCTTCTGGCAATTCATGTAGAGTTCGTTTCTTCAATTTTGTCTCCGTTACTATCATAGCTAAACGATGAGAAACATTAATACAAGAAACAGATTCGTTTGTTTAGAGTAAGAATTCACTTCTTCAACCTTTCTCAACCAAGCATCTTTCCACTTGGAATATAGGTGTAACACTTCCTACCCAAATCTACCCTTGTGCTACACTAAGCTAAACTTTCTGAATATTGTGGCTCAGTGTGGACGGTACCGAGGCCTCAATGTTCAAGCGACTTGATTAGATGTTATTAATGAACACAAACTGAGACAGTCACAACAACGGCTTAATTTGTCTTCAAGTATTGATCTGATCTGATCACATGACTCACAATGACATTTTCTCAACACAGCTTGTATCGGCTATCTTAATAACCAATCATCGACGAAAGATTGTCCAGACATGACCTGCGCATGCGTTGAATTTAAGTCCGCTTTCCCAATATCAGCCGGTAGCGTTTGGTTATCTGTAAATTCGCGATCAATATAAGAGTATGGATTGATCAAACACGGTTGATTACTTGTCGTTGATCAACCCTCTTTGAGCCAATCAATGTATTTTTCATTGTTATTATTTTGAACAACTCTTCAAATGGCTAATCACTCGGTTGGTGTTTATTTTAGTCTATTAACCTTTCAACTTTTTAATTTCCCTCTCCTTTGCTTTATTGAGTTTTTTATGAAATTATCCTTGAACAGATTAGGCGTAAAGTGCAATTGAAATATTTCTCGTTGAATACATAGCTGAAGAAAGTTTATAAATAAAAAGACCCCAATGGAATTAAATAATCATAAATCAACCCAAAAAACGAAACTTTATTATTATTTTTTCCATCTAATTTGAGTAAGACGTCGTCCGTCTAATCCTTTATCATTTTATCTATTCGGCCTGTTTTAAATTTCTTTGATCAAACGTTTCATGTAACAGAATTGGTCCATTGCCGTTCCATTTTGAGCTTTCCAAATTTTGTAACTTCCAAGAATAGAAATATTAATAGATCATAAAAATGGGGTATTTTTTATCATAAATATTAAGGAAAGGTTCATAAGATCAAAATTATTATTAAAACATTCTATGTTATCCCTCTCTGTTAATTTTGTCTGCTATTCATCTCAACTTTTAATTGTTTCTTTCATCACAGCTCAACATGGACAGCACTCGACGGCGGCAAGCAGTGTGAGATGTGAACTCAAATCCCTTTTGCCAGAGGGAAGGCTGGTGTACGCCTAGCGGCTGTGACCACTTAGCCACGAAAGTTTAATGGATATCAAAGTCAAATCTAACTTAACCCACCCTTCATTCCGACTACAGATTCTTTTTGCTAGCAGCTTTTGTTTTAGTACTAGTAGTGATATCAGAGCAATTATTTCCCTTTTTATTTTTAGATGAGGTATTATAACCCAATGAATTAATTCAATGGGTTACAATGCTACATCTAATTTTGTTATGTTTAAAAATGTCATGTTTTATTATCATATTTATAATTGGCCATTACAAATTTGCGTTGAGCTTTTCCGAGGGAAAAAAAGACAGAAATAAAACTTTTCACGGTTAAATCGGATGAGAAAATCGCTTTATTTTTAAGTGACGGCCATTTTTTCGGGATGATTAGACAATGGCTGTCTGGTTTATCCCGAACAAAAATAAATATTTTATTTTTAACCGGGATTAAAATAGGAGGAGAAATTTTTGTTGATCAAATCGAGACGACAATGAATCTGAAATGACTTCCCTCGATTTTTTTCTTTTTATTGATTACTGTGAATAGCTGAAATACGGATCTTTATCATAATTATGAATGTCATTGTCTTAAGAAGAAGGGAGATATTCAAGAGGTTTAGCTTGGTCGAGAGGAGTAGCCTAACGGTTAGTGACATGAAGATTGGAATCTGAGAGCTGAGTTCAAACTACGACAAAAAAATAGAGACGACTTTATAGTCTTGTGGGTCCCACAATACAGGATTAAATGAGTATCCATACCCTCTTAATACGCTTGCTTACCATCGATGTACGGTAGTCGAAAAAATATTTACAGTACTCAACATTGTATAGCACAAAGTCAGATATTTGAGAATCTATGGAGGACTGAACTTACTTACGATGGCTTGCAAGGTAAGCATACAAAACACCGCTTCTCAGCGGGAGCTTTTAGTAAGTATTCGTTTTATGAAGCCTATTCTGATACAAGGTCAGATTAATCGAGTTTCTGGTGAGATTTTTTGTTAAAAACTTGGCTTAATTATCCAGAACATTAAAGGGATAAAACCTTGTAGGTATATGTCAATACCTACATCATTTTCAGACACAAGTGATAAGGGAAGTCGGCTTTTCAAAATGTTGATACAGGTATCCCCGCTGTATGAATATTCGCTTCATGTCACTCTTTCGCTTTTAAGGAAAAAAAAGAGAAAAGCCAAAATAGTGTCTAATGTTTGTTCTGCAGCGGGCTGTTATAGAGTCAACGTGTTCTTTCTTCCTCTCTCTTCTACAAGCCAGTCTCCTGCACCAACCACCATTCTACCTAAAAAACTCAGCCCAACATACTACACTACTGTTGAAGTCTTCGAAATATTTATTTTACTCCATTCATACATGAGTTAACGTTAATTGTTTCTTGGCTTTACGTCATTTCGGCTTACAAAAGTTTTTTTTTTATTGGGAGGCGTAAAGAAAAATTACTTTACAGCGTGAACGCTCAACCGCACCTTAAAAGCGAGTGAAAATTTCTGAGGCTATACATTAGGTTATGCCATGAAATGGCTGTTTATGATAGGAAAATGCTTCGTGACTCCATCAAGTTGCTCGAATAGTTGACCTTGATATCAGTTTCAGAAACATCCCTTAAATTCTCATCAGCAACTGATTGAGTGCATCTGTGAGGGCCATTATCCAGGCTGATATATCTGGAGCAAAATTTGTGGAGCCAAAGTTTCCATTCCAAATGCGTAATTGATGTCCTTGAGAGCTTGAAGTGCATTTTTACCGACTTTGAACTGATACAAAAACAAAAGTCTGATTTCCTTTGAGGGCAGCATCTTATCTTATTAAAACTTATACACTGAATCATAAGTTGAAAATTCAAAAGAAAGCTAATATATAATCATTTGAACATGTATAACAACATTTTATGCTTCAAAATTTGTAGGAATCACTATCATAAAGACAAATGCCCCCCCCACACCAACAAGAACATGACCATTTCAATTTATGATTCATTCTGTTGGGTCACATATATCCATTTCTTAATACATAAAGAAGCTAATAGACCGAGAATAAACAAGATGAGAATTCGGTGTGAAAACGCGTATTTGTGCCTCTGCATTACCGGCGGCTATTTAGTTCAATGTTAAGAGCATCGCAACGTTCAAGCGGTTACCCTATCGGTGGCATTTTATTTACGCGTCTTGGTGATACATTAACTGTGTGAAATATATATATATACATATATATATATATATATATATATATATATATATATATATATATATATATATATATATGAACAACTGTTGGAGTAAAGGAACTATTTTAGATATTCGAAGAAGAATCAAAGAATTCTCAACCAAAGTAATAGAAGATGTTGCGAAAGACTTGATCTCATGCGATACATGAACTGGTTTTAAAGCAAAAAAAAAAATCCTAAAAAGATATCCATTAGTATTATTGGAGCGAAAACAAGTGAACATTACAATTTTGTTTCTTGTAAATAATCTCACAGCCCCATCCAAAAATGCGTATTTTATGGATTGAGAATTGGACTAATTCTAACCCGAACCCAACCACTAAAATCTAAAAGATGTTAGTTGATCTCTCCCTAACCCCAGTTGGCTTCTGCCTCAATACTATTCATACAAGCTAATATATGCAGATATTCTCCAAAGTCAATTTAGATTGTTGGAATATTCTTAATGGTGGTGCATTGAAATATAACCTGTTCGGTTTATGCATGCAGAAGTCTCAAAACGCTGCCAGGGAAAAAATGCATTAGTTATGCGAACCTGACACTTATTTCTTTTTCTCTTTCCTTTTCTTCTTCTTTGCTCTCTTAGTCTCCTTCTTTCGTTCTTTCTTTCTTGCCTACTCACATTTTTGCTTTTGTTCGCTCTTTCTTTCTCTTTTACTCTCTCTGTCTTCCTTTCTTTAGTTCGTTCGCTCTTCCCTTCTTGATTTGCTTTTTGCTCTTTGCTTTTTCCTTTTTTCCTTCCTTCCTTCCTTCCTTCCTTCCTTCCTTCCTTCCTTCCTTCCTTACTCTCTTTCATTTGTTCCACCTTCCTTTGCTTGTTTCTTTCTTTCGTTCTATCATCCTTTCTTTTTGGCTGGCTTGCTTTTTTGTTCTCTATTTTTTCCTTCCTTCCCTTTCTTTCTTTCTTTCTTTCTTTCTTTCTTTCTTTCTTTCTTTCGTTTCCTCGTTCTTTCTTTCTTGCTTTATTTCTCTCTTTCGTGCCTTGGGTCTTTCCTCTTGCTTCTTAGATTTATTTTCTTCCTTCCTTTTCATCATTTATTTCTCTTCCTCATTTTGTAAACAACTCTACAGTTTGTAATGGCGTTTTCATCTTCGTCGATTTTTTGAGCAACTATCTCTAAATGAGAGTTTAGATTTTCGAACAGGTGTTTACATCCTGTGGCTCGATACAGTTGAAAGCATATATCATGGCTTGATCTTAAGTTTCTGCACCACACCTCAGGTGGCCACCTGGGTTATTTGGCATCAGTTAATGCACAATAGATGAACAAAACCAAAAAATTCTCTTCATCTCATTTACATACGTGTCCATAAACACACACACACACACATACATACATACATACATGTATATACATACAATAAGGTAAAGCAAATGTATATACATAAAATAAAGTAGATAAAAGCTTTCTAGACTATATATATATATACATACATACATATATACATGTACATACATGTATATATACATACATACATATATACATATATATATATATATATATATATATATATATATATATATATATATATATATATATAATATATATATATATATATATATATATAATCTAGAAAGCTATACATATATATATAAAGCTATATATATATATGTATATATAGTCAGGAAAGCTATATATGTATATATATATAATCTAAAAAGCTTTTATTTACTTTATTTTATATATATATACAAATGCTTTACTTTATTGTATATATATGCATATTACTTTACTTAATTTACGCACACCTACACGCACACACGCACACATATATATACATACATATGTATATATGTGTATGTATATATATATATATATATATATATTGATAGATAGATAGATAGATAGAGAGAGAGAGAGAGAGTGAGAGAGTGAGAGAGTGAGAGAGAGAGAGATTCTCACAGATTTTGCCAGATTGGTATCCGTAGCCAAAATTCTATTTAGAGTGCAATTAGAAAATTAATTCAAATCACAGTCAATAATTGAACAATCGATTTGATAAAGAGGGAATAAAGTGAAATGTATAATTCGTCGAAGAATGGAACGGGATTAGATAGATGGAATGAAATAGCATGAAAGAAAGAAAGAAGCCAAAGAAGGGTTGAATTATGAATGAAAGGAAGATAGAAAGAAAGAACCAAAGAACTAACCAAGGAATAGAAAGAAAAAGAAAACGGGAAAGAAAATCAAAAGAAAAAAAAAGAGAGAAAAAGATAGGAAAACAAGAACGATACAAATAGGTAAACAGAAAGAAAGAAAGAAAGAAAGAAAGAAAGAAACTCCAGGATAATGTCATTGAGATTGAAAGAAAGAAAGAAAGGGGGGAAGTGTCAAATAACCTGCCAAGAAAGAAAAAAATAAGAGAAAGAAAGAGGAGAAGAAAGTAAGAAACGTAAAAATGTCAAACAGAAAGAACGAAAAAGAGTTGGAAAAAAGAAAGAAAAACAGAAAGAAAGAAATTGACATATTTCAGTTCATTTGATTAACTTTTGATATGGAAGAAGGTAAACAGCATATTAGTCTTTTTTGTTTTCATTTTGAATGAGATAAAAATGAAACCCAAACGCAAAAGAAAAGGTTTGTGCAGTTCATGGAGAAGCTACCATGAATGGTCGAACGTGTTAAAAGTGGAATTAAGATCAAGGCTTTACTTGCGAGTAACCCACGTAATACAATGTAGAAGGTAATTAACATATCCAAACTATCCGAAAAAGCGTTAAAATCATATGTCCCTGCTTGGTTATATTAATCACTTTGATCAATTCGAAATAAAATTACTGGGCCGTATTGAAGCGTTCCGTTTTGAAACAGCAATAGAACATGAAGTCTTTACAACAGTCATTCTCAACGGTGGCTATATCGCTCTAAGGGGGTTATAAGGCTTAACATAACGGAAAATCATTTTCCTCTGGGAAGACGTGGTGTTACTTGAAGTGAGTATTTATATGGCTGAAGACATTATATGATGTAGAGTTAATAATATCGTCCACAGGGGTGAAAGTTGAGCTGAAGGGGTGACAGATTTTTTAAAAAAAAAACTAAAAGGGAGCAATATGGAAAAAGGGTTGAGAGACCCTGTTTTACAACAAAATGGAGCGCAAGATATCTTGGGACAAGCGGAATGAACCACTGCTAACCATATCAAAGTCTGGTTTTTATCCTAAGAAAGTAGCGCAGTGTATAAAGTGGGATCGGGAGGGAGTACTCTACAATGATCTTCTTCTGGAAGACCAAACGATTGATACAAACAAGTACTGCTCCCAAATAAACCAACTGAGAGCAGCGATCGACAAAAATATCTGAAATTAGTTCAGTGAAAGGGTGCAATATTCCCTCAGGACAACGCCAGTTCGCTTATTTCTTTGGTAAAGACTAGACGGAAACTGTTATAGCACCGTTTTTAGCAAATATTTCACCTTCGAATTACCATTCGTTTTTATCTTTACAGAATCATCTTGATGGGGAAAAATTTCAATTCCGAGGAAGAGTGCATAAGCAACTAGAGCAGTTCTTTTCTGAGAAAGACAATACTTATGGGTGGATGGAATTATGAAACTGCCTGAGAAGATGATTAAAAAAGACAGCTACAATAGAAACAGTCACGTGACCAACGTCTTTTGGCAGCATGCCATGTTGAGGGTGACCAATTAAAAAGTGAAAAAAGGGTGATTAATCAATTTCTCACTTCTCTCGCCATTTGTTTGGCAGTGATCCCCGAAAAAATCGAAATCTTCAAAAACAAGTATGAATGCTACAGGACACAAACAAAGGGGTAAATTTAGCATAAAATTACATTATAAATTGAACTCCACCTAAAAAAACAACCTGGGGGGATTCTAGAAACAGAAAAATACCGTTTTTTCTTGACATGATAAGGAGTGCGTGTTTAAACTATCAGTCCACTAGCTTCATTTGTGGGGCCTGCGCGCATGATACATGCGTAGTTAGCCAGCCAGACCAACTTAAAAACTGGAGAAACCAGACAGTTTTGGTTGACAGTCTCCAATTGTTATACTTTCACTCAATACACCGAACGAACATTCACGGTTACTCGATACACTTGGTCTGTCCAGAAAGTATCCAACCATTAGAAATATCTCCAGAAATGGTTGAGCAGTGGCGATGTTACTTACTTGCAAGTGTGTCTTCTGGTTTTTCTCAAAGAGATTTCAGATCGTGCATGAGATTAAGGAGAACTCGACTCAGCAGCTGGTGGTAATTCAAACTGTTTGGAGAAGTAGATGAGACGCTGCGATGTGTGTCGGAGGAATATTTCGGAGTCAAAGACTCCGTCTCCTTGGAGACAATTCCAAGTGGAAAATGAACGGCCGTTGACAAAACCCCAGTTTCCTTTGAATGCCTCAGTTTAGCTATCCTTGCGAATATGAAGCCTGGTCGAGACCAGGACTGTACTCTAAGAAGTTTTTATGACCTTGCAAGTCCAACGAAGGGATACCTCCACGCTAATCACACAGCTGGATAGCTGCTGGGTGCACAGGAAATATTTTCTTATGAATAATTTTGCACACTCTTCACTCACAACAAGAATTGACCCTGGGATTTTTTTTTATGTTTGAGGCAGACGTACAAACCATTACATTATCCGAACGGACAATTGCTCTAGGAGTGGTAATTTTTTCGTTGATATCAAAAAACTGGATACTTTCCGGACAGACTTTGCGTAAGTGCGTGTCAAGATATTTTAGGCTCGAAATAAACAATATAGAGACAGACAGACAGACACACACACACACACACACACACGCGCGTGGGGGAGAAAGATTGGTGGAAAACCACACATGTGCGGTTTTCTTACTAATTCTTGATAACCCTGAAACTGGGAATAACTCATACTTGCTGCAGTCTATGTGTGTGAGTGGGAGGTAGGGTGCTTTACTGTTAAACAGCGGCCACCAGAGTGTTGGATTCCATTTAAAAAACGCTCCATTTTTGGCGGTTTCGACATGAGAAACAGATATTAAACCCCCATTCCGTTACCCGTGCTGTCTGGGGGCCAATGGAGCGGAAGTGAAAGAGGTTAAACCCTTTGAAAATGAACCAAAGAACTGATGGAGATTATCAAGGCCCGGAGAGATACGTTAAGGAAGGAAAGACCGTGTGTTTACCGTACCCAAGACCAAAACATCTTGACGTCAAAATCGTCCTCTCTCCGAAATTCCCCGAAGGCCAAAAAGTAGGTCGACTCACAAGGGAACTGAGGAGAATACTTGCGGGTGTATTTTCATCTTATTTCTGTTCATCTTATTTCTCGATCGCTTTCTCCCTTTCTTTCTTTCTTTCTTCCTTTCTTTCCTTCCTTCTTTCTTTCTATTTATCTCTCTATCCCTGTTTCTTGCTATTTGCTTGTCTAGCAAGTACCACTCATGAGCAGGTCGTGGTAAAATGCAAGAAGCAACGGAAACAAAAAGAAGCAACGAGAAATAAAGCAATAACATAATTCATTACCTGTAAAAATTGCTTTAATCAATGAATATCACCGTGACCCCCAGAGCCCCAATTGCAAATCATATAACTGATCACCACAAACCCCTATATACAAGCTATTGAAAACCATAGCCATCAAAAGCGGCGAAGGGCTCTATTTTTTGTGTGTGTGTGTGTGTGTGTGTGTGTGTGGGTGGGTGTGTGTGTTTGTTTGTTCTTATGTTTGTGTATTTCAATGTCCCTGGCCATGCCGTTTTGTCTACAGACTTGAAAATTGGCATCCATACTCGATTAGAACCTTTCTAAAAATGATTCGGGGGATCCTTATTTTTTCGGGTTTATCAATAATTCTGGAGAATCTACATGTTTCTAAATGTTTTTTTTACTCTAAATTTTTTCTTAGATGTTTCCCAGTAGAAAACGCCAGTAATGTCATAAATAGAATTTATTCTGACCATATTTATTCTTTGATGGTATTTTTCTACATGACTTCAAAATTAGACGCTCGATAATCTCTTGTGGTGGTGAATTTTTCGAAATTGTTTAAACTACCCTTTGGTCCTCGTTATGTGCTTAATTAGAGCGATTGTTACTATAATAATCGCTCTTATCTGGTGGTTCTCAACCGAGGTAGGGAGTATTCAGGTAGTCCAGGAGGGTAATAAGGTTATTAGGTGAAAATAACAGTCATGGTGAATGTTTTTGACTTTAGGGTAGTGAGGAGTGTTACAAGATGGTGTATGACTGCGCAACCAGAAGTTTGAATTTTCCTCACCAGAGTTGTTTATTCAAATTATTAAAATTTAATTGTAGTATTAGCTTTATGTCGTTGTGTTCAATTGGTATTATTGAACCCAACAAATCTTTCTGCAACTTACTTAAATGGGAGAGGATTTTCCTTTTTAATTTTATTGACAATCATGGGGAATGGCCTCGAAAACGTCTAGAACCTTTGCTCTAATCGACTAAGAACCATACACCTACGTCTAGCCATAAATTATTTAATTAATCACGCTAAATCAGTTCATTTCCATTGCTTCTTGTTACTTCTCGATGCTCCCAGTTGCCTTCGAGCACTATCTGCTAACCTCTGCTCCTTGAGAGGAGATACTCGTGTAATTAATTATGAGCGTAGACCATTTGCCAAGTATAAGCCAACATTCCTGTTTCAGAAGTAAGTTTTACGGGTTGGGGTTGCTAGCCCATCGCCCAAGATGAACTGCCTAGACTTACAGGGCTTCAGCTGCTTTGCTATTTAGCAGTAGTCAAGGGTGGAGAGTATCACGGATTTCCCCAAGGACATTAGTGCAAAGTGAACGTAAGCCCTGGAATGGCAACACGCGCAGTTGCCAAGGGCACTAAATGCTAGGGGCGCCAGTCATGTGTCAGAAACTTTCAGATTACAAATGGAAAAATAGGAAAAGGTACGTATCAGCCAGAATAAAAACAACCGAAATGTGAAATTTCCCAGATGGGAAGTCAAATTTTCCAGGTATATCTGACAGTTAAATACTTTCTGTGATAGCGAAATTCAAATTTCAATGGGCAAATTTTCAATATTGCAAGAATGTCAGAAAACTGCTGAGACATCATGAATCATGATATGGATCCCAAGAGATCATATGCGAAACTGTGACGGGTAGAAAATAAGTTGGTGTGACGATTTTGACTGGTTCAAAAGATATTGATACGACGACTTCCACAATTGGGAGATCGTGGAGAAGGCCAGTGCCCAACGACCGATGATGGTGATGTAATGAAACTAATAGAAACAATTGGCAAAGGATATTCTCATGGTCGACAAGCCCAATGAGGCTTTAAAGGGTGGCAAATTTCGGTTTGCCGGGGTGACAAGAACACTGTGACCAACCCTGCGTAAACTGGAATTCGAACCCAGTTCGCTGAATCTGTTGTCTGTATCGGTAACCGTTTTACCACTCCGAACCCCCACGTACAAGATCGAGAACACCGGGGGTCGCTTTCACGTAGTGTACCACATTACCGTTATAATTAGTTTAGCGAATCTCTCTAACTTCAGAAGATTCTCACCGCACTTGGTTAAACGGTATTTATATCTGAATCTTAATTGCTCTTTGGAGGGTTGGGCTCCGTCTATAAATATACACCCACTATCAAAATGGGTTACTCAAGTCATGAGGGTTACTCAGGTCAAAATGGTTGTGTCTCGATTTTGCCCGCCTCCGTCATTTCGTTTTGCTTGACATACGGCGTTTATGTGTTTGCGTGTGTATGCAGGCGTAAAGTGTGAGCATGTAAGTGTTATATATGTATGAATACGCAGATAAACGTGCGTCTGAAGTCGTATGTGAGCGTAAATAATGTTGTATATTGTGTATGCATTCGTGAATTCGTATGTAAGTGTATCTGTGCGCAAATAAGAACGTATATAATTATATGCATGTGTGTGTGTGTATGTGTGTGTGTGTGTATATATATATATATATATATATATATATATATATATATGTTTGTGTATGTGCTAGTTTGATGCAAAAGTTCTCAAAGTCATAAAACTAGTTTTGAAGAATAATCAGCTCTTCAGTGCTGGATTGGTACTTAACGATCATGCAATTAGATTTGTGAGCAATTATATACGCATTTATGTCTGAATCCAATGAATATAAATATTATCTAAGCGTATGGTCGAAAATGTTACTTTGAAAACGTTTGGACAACATTAACATTCATTGGACCCGGATATGTGTCCTTTTGTACGTGAACAAAAAAGATTAAATAAAAGAAATCCATGTCTGCTGTCTTTAATAAAACTTGCATCAATGACGTATTATTCGGTTGGTTCAAGATAAAATTAAATTTCATTTTTTTTCTGATAAATTACCATATGAATAAATTCAACTTTTTGAAATATAAAATGACAGAGGTAATTCAATATTTTGAGATAATGAATAAACAGATTCAAAAGTTATCCTCAAACCCCTAACTAACACGAATTTTACATTAATCAACATTTCTTCTGCAAAGTAAAATATAAATATTTTGAGAGAATAAATGTACAGATCCACAGATACGAGTTATCTGCCCATAGTTTCGGTCACATATTCTTTCCTTGGAATCATTATAAAGAGTTACTTTCATCTTATCATTATTAAAAATAGAAAAGGATAGCAAAGGTTATTTTTTTTTCTGAACGACTTATGATAAACATTAACATATGTTCTTCTTCAAGATAACCAGTTCCAGATAACCAGGAAAGTAAATTGAGGAAATGTAATTCGATTCTTTTGATCAAATATTTTAGCTTATCAGCGTGACGTGCACCAGTGACACATAAACATATGCCATCAGAAGATATTTCGTCACAGTTTAGGAAAAGTTTCACACCTTCGCACACTCGATGTTAAAAGATGGCACCCAATAAAAAGATACAAAAGAATTCACGATAGAAAAACAGAAGTAAATACATAAATTATACTATCATAGTTTTGAATGAATTGGATTGGTAAATTGTTTTGCCTCGAATCTTAAATTTCCGACAGATTGCGTGACTACGTCACGTCGGCTGCATTCAAAATGAGAATATCTTCCCAATATTGTACCTATGTATCAACTCTGCTCAACCACCATCACAACTACCAACATCAGCAGCAGCAGCAGCCATTCAGAGTCCGTTGTTGGATATAGGCCTTGCCCATGATATACCAGTTTTTTGAATTTCGCGCTGCAAAAAACATTCTGAAATCGTCTGGATAATCACACCACCTAACTTTTTGTCAGCCTTGTTTTCGCCTAAGACCTTGAGGGATCCATGTTGCAAGTTGCAATGTCCAGGGGTTGTCAGATATCCTTGCAACATGACCAACCCATTGTCACTTAAATTTGCTAATGGCCATTCCAGTGTTGCTAATTTTGTTTTCAATTTCCTCGAATTTGCAATTCACTCCCCAAATCGAAAAAAAAAAACAAAACAAAACTCCCAAATTGGCAACACTGGACTAACAAATTCAAAATATTAAATGGGAAAAAATCTGTTTTTCCAATTAAATATATTTCCTGTGTAATCTTTTCATGTGATGTTTAGGCTAATTTTTTTCCTGGGCGCGACCCATAGTTCATAGCTTGGGGGCCAATTAATGCTGCTTACGCGATGATCATTTTTCTTAGCGGTTACTTGTGGCCTTATCCCAAGCTGAACAAGGCTTTGTGGATATTTATCAAGATTTGTTATATCTGGAATAAGGCCAATGCAGTGGTGCACCTAGGGCGGACCGAAGACTCTTGCATCGGATTGTGATTAGAAAGCTGGTGTACCAATACTAATGTGCCAAAACTAAACTAAGCTAGGTAAATAAAGATAATCATTTCTGTGCTTCTTTACTAAGCTTAGTCTGGCACAAGGACAGATTTGATGATAAAAATCATCACAGTTGAAAATTGGTTTGCAATCCTTACTTGCTAACTATCAGACTGAGTAGGCACCTTTATTTGCTTGGTTTGGCACAAGACCACAGTAGTGGGGATCCCTATGAGAACCATAGTCATTTGTAAATTAAATATTGAAACACAATTCGAATCCATTATGTATGCATATAGGAACGGAAGAAAGAAGGGGCGAGACGAAGAATATATTAGATTTTCATCAGTTATGTAGAAAATGTGATATGAATGTCATAGTATTCATTCGTAGATTAGAAGATAAAAGAGAGCGTAAGTATGTATGATATACATAAGAGCGAAGGGAAGAAGCTGGACGAAGGATAGAGATTATCCTCATTTCAATGCGATGATATTGCTCTGAATATTGTAGTATCCGGTCTACAATTGAGCAGATTAGACATTGAATGATGGAATGGAAATGTGTTATGTATACAGAGGAACGAACCTTAGAACCAAAAGTTGAATCACTTCAAATACATGTGTATTTTTTTGAAAATTTGAATAAAAGTATTTACTCACTGAAGCGTAACATTCCTGTTTTTTGTTTTGTTTTGTGAATTCTTCTATTGCTTTCTTGCTATTTGGCTGAGAACAAATATTTCGATGTCTTTGGATACTGATTTATTCAAACTCTTTGTATTCGATGTCTTGGTTGTTTTTACATTAACAACATTTTAGTCACTGCAGCCCCCAGCCTTCTTTGGGTTCCTATTCGGCAAGGACAGAGGGCACAGCGACCGAAATGTTGTGAATATAAAAACAATCAGGATGAGGACAACAGGTAAAATGATAATTCTTCATCTCAAAAAGTTAGATTGAGGTTTTATTTGAATAGAAGTTTACCCTAGCGGTTAAAAAATGACGGTAGTATTTGAATAATTTTGTTATGACATGGCAAAAATATCAAAACCTTTATGTAGCTCAGGATTTTCTTGTTTACGTTTATTCATAATGACCCTTGATTTTACGTATTTGCAAATGAATAAATAAGGGAGAGTTCTCTATGATTAGCATTTAATAATCATCATCTTCAACATATGTTACAGGTAGAAATTATGGACCATCACTCTTCGTATTATATAAGTAGTTAACTTGGTGTACTTGGTATGCGGCCCAGTTTATTGCCAAGATGAGGAGAGTTATGGAGTAATTGGAGAAGCAGTGAAAAAAGTGACTAAAAGGGTGAGAAAAATGAAGACCTTCAAGACAATTAAGGAATGCTCTGGAGGGTGATTTCAAAGAAAAGAGTTTCAAAATTTTATTTAAAGCGAAACTTCCAGATATTGACACTCATGATGCACTTTTTTGTTGAGAAGCATTTGAAGTTTATTTCAACATCATACCACCAGAAAAGACACTGTAACTGGAGCTTCTTATCTCGAGGTGCTACAGAACTTATTGATGCCTAAAGTGCACAACGACATTCACAATTTCATTTTTCAACTGAATGGAGGCCGTCTTCTCAGGCACAGGCAAGTTCGCAATGACCTCAATGCAAATCATCACGAAGTCCAGATATTACAGTTTACGATTTTTTTTATGATGATATGTTAAAGATAAGGTATTTTTCCCTCCCTTTTCCGTTGATTTAGATGATCTGGAACAGCGTATGACAACAGCTGCTAACGTTATAGGTAAAGATAACGCATGTTTGGCAAGAGATTGAATACCGCCTTGATATATGCCATGTGACTGGGGGCGAACACATCAAGCAACTGTAATTTGCAGTAATGATGTTTGATGTTTCTCTATAAAAGTGTCAATATCTTGAAACTTTTGCTATAATCATTTTTTGAAACCGCAGATCTTTTGTAAACAATATATATATAAATATGAGTGTATGTACAAACATAACATGGAAATTATCGGCTCATAACAGTGTAGACCACGCTGTTTCACTCGGCTAATATTATTCAAATAAATATTCTTAGCCAAGTGAAACAAAATGGTTCACACTGTAATAAGTCAATAATCTCCATGTAATATTTATTTAAATGCTCTACTTGTAAGTATTGAGCACTTGAAAGTAAAGAAATTACGATATATACATATATCATCTTAGACAAAGTATCAAAATGGCTGACAGGCTAGACAGAAGCAAAAGGAAACAGAATAAAGATTTTTATCCTAATGGGAATAAATTTATTTCATTTATTTCTTTTTTTACTTAAAAACGTATTGTTGGCTAATTGGTGAAAATTGGACATAAATCAGATTACAAATGGGCGTAGATACGTGATATTTTACGATTAGTATTATTTTAACGCTTATATAAGTTATCACTTATTTTTTTTCAATCTTATTTTACCAATTTGTTCACTTACTTCCTTGTTAGGAGAAACGAGCCAAATGTAATGATCGTCGCTTTTGTAGATGAGGCGTATGGCGTTTTGAGGCTGATAACGGTTTTAACTTCATCTTTCATTTCAATCATCTTTTTTCCAAACTTCTGATCGTATATATATATATATATATATATATATATACACACACACACACACACTCATATATATATATATATATATATATATATATATATATATATATATATAGATAGATAGATAGATAGATAGATAGATAGATAGATAGATAGATAGATGCTAAAATATACCCATAAAAAGATGACGGGGTCATTTATATATGAATAGGCACAAAGGAGCCAAAAGCTGTGATCGGACATGAAGTTTTAAGAGTTTCTATGATATAATCCTCATTATTATGTTACGTCAGCAAAGTAAATTAACCAATTAGATCAATGTGCAAACAAACAGAGAAGGGATTCTTGATAAAATCTCTGAGTCTTATAAATTGATGGTATCATTATTCACATAGAATATTTCCCTAATAGATGAATTGAGAATACTCTCACTGCTATTGTGAAATCATCCTCTGGCACTTCTGTACGGCTGAGGGTCAAGGTGTATAAGCTCTCGGCTGTTGAGCTGTATAGTTAGTTCTCCTCTTGGTGAGTCAAGTGAAATTGTTGTGAGTGACACATCGTGGATGACAGGAATTACGGTTCAAGTGACCAGAAGTTTATTGCTACGGTATCAATCGGATACGCTCACGTTGTCCAGTTCACACCAAGAATACATCATCTGAACCTTAGCCACATACACAACAATTGCCTGCAAAAAAAAAACAAACAACTGAGGAGTGCCGTTAACACACACACATACACACGCTGATCTATTTTTTGTGATGGACAGTGCTGAGTTATTACCCCTTTTCAACAGGGAGTTTCTTTTATGCTTCAATGTATGTAGTACTTCTGAATGTGATCCGGAATTTTATTAGTTGGGAAATCGACTAGGTCTTAGTTGAGGGGAACCCCATTCTAAAATTTCATGCTAGCTAGATCATTCACACACTCAATAACCTCACACACATAAGACCACTCCATATACACCCATGAAACATGATGCTAAATCTAACGACGGACAATCAGATAAGATCTCTCCAGCCACGTTACATGCTTTCAGATTGCAACCTAACACCCACACATACATAACCATGTCAGACAAACCAACACAATCACTCACTCGTAGATAAACAAAAAAGATTTATCACTCCCAATTAAAACACATTGCACATCCCGAACCACTCAGATATCCATTAAGAGAGACGCATATATTCTTTGGCTAACAATAACATCGCGCCGTCCCAACACCAGCTTAGATCAAAGTCACTACCCCAGTCTGTATGGTTAATTAAAATTGATAACGTCCGTAAAGAATGGTGAATGACAACTAACAACTGTGTTGGACCAACGTATAGTTCCAAATTGTATACTCCCTTATTTCTGAAGAAGTTTGCTCGTACCAACGAAACGTGTTAATTGAATAAAGAATTTTTATTTGCAACATCATTTTCGGTTTTGCAAATTGTCTTTTTAATTCAATATATATATATATATATATATATATATATATATATATATACTAGATTGTGGATTCGCTACACTAACTAGATCATGTTTCAGTCCTCTTTGGGCCTCATCATTCGCCTGATGAGGCCCAAAGAGGGCAGAAACATGATCTAGTTAGTGTAGCGAATCCACAATCTCCTATTTATTTCCAGCTCTACTCTAAAACAACTCAACTCCATGAGTAAAATGTTGTATGTATCGAGCACTCTATGGAATAAATCCATTACATTTCAGAAGTGGCTTTATTACATTGATATATTATTATATTATGTTGTACTGCTAGCCTGATTTGTACCACATATACTGTGTATATGTACACACACACATACACACACACACACACATATATATATATATATATATATATATATATATATATATATATATATATATACGATGTCCAATTTGTTTGACCTTGAAACGAATCTTTGCTAATCTGTGCATTCCATCGTGAAAGAACTATTCCGTTCTTGATTCGTCGAACTTTTCGACGTCTTCAACTCGTTGTAATCGCTATCGAGTTATGGAGTCCTGCATGTTGTGAAACATTCGATAGTCCCAAGGTGACAAGCCAAGAGAATACACTACGTGCGGGAGAACTTCCCATCCCAACTCTATGGTGGTTTGCTGCGTTGTATTTGCTATTTCGGGACTGTTGGGATCATGTTGTTGGGGTGCCGCCTGGTTGAGGTTAAGCAGGGTATGGCCGTGGAATCGGTTGCCACGTAACGAGAGGGGGCAGCTTTAAATAACGCTGGGGTAGACAATTGAGTAGAATGGGAATAGAATATCTCTGCTGTGAACCTAGTAAATGTTCACATTGAATGGGTTATATCAAGAGTGTACATATTATTACAGTTTATAGTGGTAAATGAAATGATATGATAAAGTTAGACGATGAAATTACTGGCATACTTTTTATTTTCAAGTACCATAGAAAATATCTAAGCACATCTTATTTCGAGATTAATCTATTTGCGATTCAGTTTGCCTGTACATTTGATATATCCCAAAGTTCTTTATGAATTTCAACGAAATTTTGAGGAAGGGAGGGCTACGAAGGAATGATTAAATTTTGGAACGAATCCAAGAATTTGTTTCTGATTTTCACATATGTTTATTATTCTGCACGAGAGGAATTCTGAATAAAGTAGTTAACTAAATTTTAACTCCAAGGGAAGAAACCCAATAGTTATACACATTGGTAGAATTACGTTCTCCCCCCACCTTTTTTTTTATTTCTTATAAATATTTTATTTTCATTCAGATTTTAGCTGGTGTGTGACTTTGTCAGAGGTATGCCCTCTCTGGGTGCTCTGTTGCTATTACTATATAAAACTACAAGAACCGAACACCTTTTCCATGGATGCTGGTTTGAGTATGGCTAAGGTAGATGTTTCGAGATGGAATCGTCAGGTGAGGAGGAATGCGAACACGAAGGCTTGGTTGGAAGAATCGTCTGGTTGATTGGTGGGGATGTGAGGGTGTGGCTGTGGTTGGAATAGGGCAGGTGATCGGTTGCCTAGCAACGAGTAGGGACAGCCGAAGGTAAAGGGGCGGGCGTGGATTGCCTGTTGTGGGAGGAAAAGCGAATAGACGCGGGAAGAGAAGGTTGAATGTAATTGAAGAAAGTGGATTGCGACGATGAGGGAGAAGAAAATAATGATGCAGGGAGATATGGATGAGTAGCAATGGACTGAGCGAAATAGATAGATATCAATAGACTGAAACAGATAGATTTGAAGACCGATATATATATATATATATATATATATATATATATATATATATATATATATATATATATATATATATATATATATATATATATATATATATATATTCTTGATAATATAATAGTCTGTGTCGAAAGAAACAGATAAAGCAGATATACAAAGTGGAAGAACAAATTGAGGAATTGGAGTTGAAACAGTTAATTTGGGCCTTTACGTCACTGGTGTAGGTTTAGCTCAATGGTAAGGGCAACGCTCCGTTGAAGCAGTTACCCTATCGGTCACAGTTTCGATTTCTGCAGCAGTCCCATCTCCTTTACGTTTCTGTTTATGTTGTCTTGGCCAAACAACACCATTTCTAATAGTTACAAAATAATATAACGGATATTGTCCATTTCTTAACTCTCTCTCTCTCTCTATATATATATATATAGAGAGAGAGAGATAATGTGATTAGATAGATATTGAGATTGGTTTATACAGAGGATAATAATCACAGATAGTATTATCAAAACGGTTATTTTTTAACTGTTACCAAAATCTGTCAACCTCAAACTCATTATTTTAAATGAATTGAATTTTTGATCAAAAAATAAATTTCATATCAATTGTTCATAATGTTATATTGTTTATAACAATGAGTTCCGTACGAAAGCAACGAATTTATAACAATGAATGTAAATCTATAGAAATGGATGTAAATTATTTCAAGTTTTATATTCTTTGGTTATTGTTATCAGTCGATTATCTATCTATGTATAGAATAGCCTGACTCACTTGTATTGCTGTCTAAAACTACAGGCACTTCCACTTGAACGAGGTGAGTTACTGTTATCTCTCTCTCTCTCTCTCTCTCTCTCTCTATATATATATATATATATATATATTGAGAGAGAGAGAGAGAGAGAAGGAGAGAGAGAGAAGGTGAACCAGTGTTTCATGGTTATTCAGTTTCACGCTGCCACAATTTGCACGATTTTTACACATGCTCTATCTTTGACCCATAAATAAGTCAATATATATATATATATATATATATGTGTGTGTGTGTGTATATGTATATGTATATACACACACACACAGTCATATATATATATATATATATATATATATATATATATATATATATATATATATATATTTATATATATATAGGTTTTTTTTTTGAGAATCATCTCATAGAAATTCAAATATATTCGTGAATATTTTCCCGGGAAGCAACTAGTTGTCATATCAAAAATCGGCTTCCTTTATCGTTATTCACTGTTTATTTATTCTGGCAGAATGCCATGGTAGTAGGGGGCCCAGTGGGATTGAAACTACAAATCTAGGTAATTGGTCTGTGAGACGAGCTGATAATTAATCGTCGCGCCCCGGTGGGCCTTATTAATGCAAACAATTCTAAACCATTTTCCTACGATGAAATAACGCCCGCTTTCTTTTGCGAATGTATCTCGATTGCATTCCCAGATCTGAATATCTTTTTCAGACATAATACCTACCCACTTCCGTTGGCTGTCATTATTTTCATGCAGCGATGCAAGGCTAAAAATATATCGTCTTGTATGTATGTATTGTCGTTCTCAGTTTATGCATTCATCGAGAGTTTTACAGGGTTAGGTACCCACGAACAAATGATAATAAGACCAACTCTCCGCTTGCCAGGCCTGTCGGAGCATCGTTTTGCTTATGACACCTACTAATCCCCAATGTTCACCCATCTAGGTTCTGCCCAGCCTCGATGTTGCTTAACTACGGTGATTTCATTAGAACCGGTGTATACAACGTGATTTGGCCCAAGGGAGAGGTTCTCTAATCCGACTCCTTGTGTCGAGCGCTCAGCAGAGAGGCATTGAGCAGCATTTTTAAAGTCTGTTTGTATGACTCGGCGACAGATTGAAGGATAGCCTATCGATTAAATTAATTTTTTGAATTGTAAGATTGAAATAGACATAAACAACAAAATCTGTAAGTAATGATTCAAAATACGACCGTCTGAAGCAATAACTCTTTTAAACTATTCTTTAAGGATAATGTGCTTTCTCTATAAAAAAAAAATTACGTTTACTAGTCATGAATTTGGTAAGCAAACATATTATGGCTTCACAATAATTGAATATTTTATTACTGATACGGTGTTAAAAATCATGGAAAAGACGATAATCTGTGGGAGAAATACTAGGCTAATCTGAGTAATACTGCAAGACTTTATATCTCTATTCTCTAAGCTTAAACACTGTCAGCTGGGGTCGAACTGTCATAGAACAGGTCATTCAATTAATGTTGGACCCATGTTTCCAACTTTTTAAACCCTTCCTTTTGTTCTGAGAAGACGAGATATGTCCTAAAGTTTCAAAAATGTGTCTGGATTGCTGTTTGTAAGTCATTGGCTACTTCTGTCGATAATTCTACATTGTTAAGAACAGGCCAGCCTTGCAGTGTACTGTTGGCACTCATATATCCAGACGTAAAACTATTGAACCAAAGCTGAATACTAAGCATTCATATCTGGTTCATTGATATACATTTGAAATAACAGACATATACAAGCATACTTATAATTACATACAGTTTATACAACATCTGTAGAAGAAAAATGTGAAACAGTGTAGGAATAAAGAAAGACGCTTTCCAGAAACTGAGCAAAAAATTCAGAAATAGTAAAATGATATAAGAAACTAAGAAAAGAGTGTTGGGCGACTATGTAATGTCACGCCTTCTATAAATCTAGAGAATGCTGGATAGTTTAGTTGCAAATGAAAAAAAGAAAAGAATTAAAGCAACCAAAATGTTATTAACGAATCTAACGAATATCTCTGGACAAAGCATGAAACAAATGGAGAAATTTTGAGAAGAAAGCAAACTAGAAGGAAAGTGTTTCTAACAGTAAGAGACAGTTGTGATTTTTCGGACTCATGATGAAGGAGGGGGGGTCAGAGAAGTTAACACTCTTTGGGCACCTTGAAGGCAAAAGGAGCAGAGATAGGCAGCGAGTAACCTACTTGAAGGGTTTGAGCAGAAAGATTACAGAAAGAATACCGGAAGGCGTAGAGTGTTTCTGAGAGGGACAAAGGAAAGGAAGCTGTGGAAAGTCACGATCTCCCACGACCAGAAGAGATATGACACGTAAAGAAGAACTTACAAACAATAACATTATTCTGTATCGATAAAACAATATAAATATGTGTATCATTTAGAAATGGATATATGATATGACAAATAATTATGAATGCGTTATATTACTTTGAAACTCTATTAGAAATGACCTCCTGTTAAAACACGGTGAATGTATCAGAGAGAGAGGGGGGATACATAAAAAGATAGATGTATACGAACAGAATTAGATCGATTATATCAGAGTTCTAGATATTTCTTTTTACTCTCCAACCTCGTGCCAGATTTCTACGTATATGTATTGTGCATATCTGTTTATCTATCTTTCTATCTATTCCCCTATCAGCTTGTTTCTTTTTTATAATCCCATATTTATGAGAAAAATACTAGAACGTACACAAGAAACGAATTACTATAATGCCAGATAGAATGGAACGAGACGTTGGAATGGACCGAAAAGATCGCATGACGTGCTGGAGTCACGCGAAAGAGAACGATGTTTCAAAAATAGACATAAAAACAACATTCAATCATTCGCTTGAAAAGTTGTAAGACGGCGAAACATTTTGACAAAGTGTAGCAAAATATAGTCGAAAACATTGAAACTCTATTTTCATGAATTTCAACTAATTCCAGAACACAGAGCAGTCTATACTAACAACAAATTCATAAAAAACATACACACTCAAGCAAACATATATATATATAATTGTCATCTGCAGACAGCTGTTTCGATATATTTCATCACTCCAGTGTGGCTATAGACTTTCCATTATCCCATCAAGTACCGCGAGGCAAGATTGAAACCCAGAGGCTGATATCCTACCTCTGGACTACTGAACTGGACGGTCTGTTAGGCTGAATTTAAGCTATATATTTATTTACGCCGAAATTCCCCATCCACCAGAGTGCTTTATTCCTGTGGAAGAGCATTACTTTGCCAAAACATTTGTATACCAGCATAGTGTGATCCCATGTCTTCTTACGGTGAATTAAATATCATCAAGCAATTCAGACGCAACGTTTTTTTTAACTCATCCTTGTCTAATTATTTTTAAAAACCTACCACGCACCAACTCGCACCTTCTGTTCACACGAACGTTTGGGAATTTTTTTTCTCTTTCTTTTTCTTGTCCTTCTTTTTCTGTTTATTTTTTTCTTTTCGTCCTCTTTTTCCTCTTCTCATCCTCCTTTTTAAAAAAATTCTTTTTCTCTTTCTTTTTCTTTTTTCTCCGACTTATTCTGCTTCTCTTTTTTCTTTTCTTGTTCTTATTCTTGTTTTCCTTCTCAAACTTCAACTCTTTCTTTTTCGTTTCGGTTCTCTTTCTTCTTCTTGTTTTTTTCCCTTTCTTTTTCTTTTTTCCGTATTCTCCTTCTTGTTCCTTTTCTCAACTTTCTTCTTCTTCTTCTTCTTCTTCTTCTTCTTCTTCTTCTTCTTCTTCTTCTTCTTCTTCTTCGTCGCTACTTTTCCTTGTTCTCCCTCTCCTCTCCTCCTTTTTCTTCCACCCCTTTTCTCTTTTCTTCTGATTTGTCGATTTGAAAAAAAAAATCCTTCACTCGCTCCTCTTCTTCTTCCTTTTTTCGGCATTCACTAAACTTACAAAGTCAATTGATGGTAAATGAGGAGAGAAAGATTGTATTGAGACATTCTATCCAAAAGGAAGTTAACAGTGACATGAATATCAACTACGAACACCAGTAGGAAACACACAATCACTTAGAGCAAGGAAGTAAGTTTCTTCCTTTTTTTAATTCTGAATTTCTCCTTCCTTTCTGTCTTTCTTTAATTCTTTCCCTACCTATCCCATGTAAGACCCTCAAAAACAGCAAAAGTAATCTTCACGGCTACGAACCCACTCATCGTTTGAAGCATGGTGAGGAATGAGGAGAGGATTAGTGCTAATCTTGTCAGTTGCGTAGGGATTTTGTTTTCGTAAGGGGATTAACGCCCAGTTAAAGGGTCTTACCCACCTCAAGAACCTTGCACTTTCTACAAATTGATTTTTCATCGGCTTATAAGTTCATTTTTGAGCGCCTCTGGTAAAGCAGTGGTTAGTAAAACAGCAATTGCAGTTCAATTCTCACCAGGACCACATGGGCATAATTCCAACCACAGACACAGGCTGTGCATCAACATCCTCCGGTTTTTATCACTGCGATATTCCAGTACACAGTTAAATTCATATTGAAGAGAGAAAAAAATCTCGAGCGAGCTGCCGGAAGTGAATCTGTCTAGAAAGATGAAAAAAGGTATCTTTCAAGGAGACTCAGTAGTCTCACTAATCTTCTTAATAGCAATTATACTGATCTGAGGGATATGATTTCATTCATTAGAAAATAACGAATCAACCATTGAAAGTATATTTTAAGAAAGGCCTCTCTTGCACAGGAGGTGTCATGAGGAGATGGAGACAAGAGTGGCTTAATTTCGTCCATTCTTTCTTATCCTCCTTAATTTCACTTAGTCTATCTATATTGATCTACTTTCGGATTGCTAGGCCCATCGGAGTTTCATCAAAGCCCCATTAACTAGACATTTCAGTGACTCCTTTCCTACTCTGACCGTTGCCCGTCTTGTATGATGCTGGGCGAGGTTTGGACTTTCCTGGCTCAGAATAGGAGTCGAACGTTTCCTATACTGCTACTTGCTGATACCTATTGAAGGAAGAAAGAGGAGATGGAGTCATACATTTCCAATGGCTTTAATACAAAGATTACACCAACTGTCACAGCCGGAGTTTGAACTCGATTTGCTGATTCAAATTTTCGTGCTGTTGGCCATGAGGCCCCCCACACGTCCCAAATGTTAATGCAAGATTACCATTCAATAATCATTCTTCGGAAATAAGCCCCAGATAACAATTACATATAAAGATATTCTTTTATATTCCAGGAACTATTTCATGAAATCTCTCTGAGAAAAAAGATGACTGTAGTATTTTGAATATTACGGTTTTGATTAGTGTGAGTTTTTTTCATATAGTAAGCTTAAGGTATTGCAGCACAAACTAATATAATCAAGTATAAGCCGAAAACGAAATACATTAAATTGTGACAAGACCTTGAACAGTGCAACTTTGAACAGTACGAATTAACCGAACTATTCAAGGTATAACTGTATGCATAAAAATATAAGATGCGAAAGTTTTCAATTATGCAGGTCAATCACCGAGCTGGCCCGACACTTTTGAAAACAGATATCGTATGTTAGATTAGGGGGCGTCAATGAAAATAACAAAGAAGAAATTCAAACCCCCTACACCTATATCTGACTCTAACTTCTTTTTCTGTAAGGTAAGTTTTTATTTGTTTTTTATCGCTTCTCCGGTTCATGATAAATTTACCTGTATAATGAATAGTGTGACCTCTTCTTTTTGTCTCTCTGTAGATAACTTAAATATAACAATTTCCAGAGAAAAAGTACTCATCCTTTGTATTAATGAACTCTTCCCCTCGAGCGAGTGATAAAACCGAAACATGGCCGGATACTTTTTTTACCAATATATACATGTATAATTCGGAAAGCCGAAGATGCTGTTGGGTGAGTTCTAATCCACATCCCTACATTTATCATATATATATATATATATATATATATATATATATATATATATATATATATATGTGTGTGTGTGTGTGTGTGTGTGTGTGTGTGTGTGTGAATACTGTTTTCAAAGAAAAAATCATCTCATTGAAATTCAAATACATCCATGATTTTAACGTGGAATGATAAGTAGTATAATGGAATTGAAACTTTTTCGATATCTACTTCCTAAAAATAGCGAGCCAACTCAGTAATTGAATAGCTCAATCAGACATTTTCATATCTTATTTTTGATAAATAACCATGTTTATCCAGCTTGCAAAGTCATAAAACACTTCCTGATACATATTCACCTCCCTTTATGTATGATTATTTTGTTTTCTGGCTGTACTTCCAAAGAGCGCTTATTGGATTATTTTGCCAAGAAAATTATTTGCCAAAAGCTCTGCCAATATGTTCCTTTTGAGTAATCTTGCCAGTCCCAAACCCGGGTAAAGGAGGAGGGTTGGGTGTAGGGCTCCACCCTGTAAAACCTACTTGCTACAGAAACCGCAATAGCACAGCTATTACCCAACTAAGAGCCTTGTGGAGAAGATTCCTCTTTATGACCAATGATGAAAAAGCGTACGGAAATATCCTTCTATGAAATAAAACAACGAACAGATAGGGACCTGGAACATTTGAGAGCGATACATTCATCTGAATGATGGACTGGAATTCACAGGGGATGAGAAAAATTGGTTGGCCAAAGCAAAACCGGAGGAGATTAATCTAGAGTGGTGCAAAGGCAGTCAGGTTGACATGAGTCTGGCTGAGTGGAACTGCCTAGAACTGTGTTCACTGAATGGCGTGCTTTAGTTGTGGTCTTATGCTCCACAAGGAGTTTCCAGGAATAAACGAAAACTGAACTGAAAGCATTAAAGCGAGATACTGGAAGAGAACTCAGGATAACTGACAATAAAGTAAATATATTTTGAAAGGAAGAGAACAATAGATCGGAATGGAATTCGCAATCTGGAATGTACAATGATAGGAAAACAGGAATAAATGGAAGAATCAAACTACACAGTAAAAATGCCAAAGAGACACTGGATGAAAGGAACCTATACATTGGGATTAAATTTGGAATGAAAAATATGCGATGTTCGTGATGCACTGAGGAAAACAGAATGCAACTGAAGGAATTGAACTACAAATAATAAAGCTAAAAGAACACTAAATGGAAAAAGACATAACATTGGAATAAAATTTGGAATTGAGAAATGTCCATAATCAGTGATGCTCAATAGAAAATAGAAATTAACAGAAGGAATTCATTAATGAAGTCAAAAGAACATTGAATGCAAAATACTAGTACATAGGAATAAAATCGGCAATGATAGTATTACACTGAGGGAAATATTATTCAGCAGAAGGAACTGAACTACACTTATTCAAACCAAAAAGGACATTGAATGAAAAAAATCATACTGGAATAGAATTTTGGAATCCGGAATGATTATGATGCACGAAGGAAAACAAAAATCAACTGAAGGAATTCAACTAGAGAATAATGAAGTCAAAAAGACATCGAATGCAAAAGACAAGGATATCAGAATGAAAATTGGAATCTGAAATGTGCGATGCAAAAAGAGATACCAAATGCAAAAGGAGAAATTGAAGGACTGAACGATGAAGTAATTAAGACATCGAATCAAAACGAACTCTACGAATACCTTGCAATATTGGCATCAATAAAAAGTGAAGAATGAATATCTCAGGAAGATGCTTCAAGAGTTCATGTACCAAATCTTCAAGCTTAGACACGATTAGCTAAGGAATGTGCGATCTGGAACTGTCATGAGCATTTCATTCAGTTCCAATTTTTCTGCTTGGAATAACGTAATATGGTTGCTATTGATGACCACTGATATCGATAATTATTCATCATTAAGGGCAGATTTGAATCACCTTCGAGGTTCATAAATGGTATCCACATCTCCAGATTTTAACATATTGAACAAAGGCTGAACAGTTCACAGTGCCAACTTCAGATACTTTATGGATGTTATCAGTCTCAATTTGAAATCATGTTTGAAACTTGCTTGACCATCCAAACAAAAGACATAAGCCGTCTTGGAGAATGGAAAAAGATTTTTGGGGGCTTTTAAATTTGGACGGATCATTCAATCGACGCTAGGAGACGAGATTAGTCACTGCAAAAAGACAGTTATTCGTCAAATGAGGAGAGTGAGAAACAGGATTAATATTTGGACAAAGCTATATCAACCCAAATAGGTTATATCAACCCAAATTTTGTGGGTAATGAAACCTAAAAACTACGGAGAAGGTTTACCTTACGAAAAACAATATTTTAAGCATAAAATATCTTCCTTATGATTTGTACATTGAAAGTGACTATTGCAACAAGATGAGAACATTTGATACTTTGGTGCCATTCCATGCAGTGTCTGTACTATTTTCAAAACATTGAATAACCAAAAGGTGGCGAAGGGTTCTTCCTCTTTCATATGTTCATGTATTTGTTCGTATGTTATAGCACTCTCGACCATACTGTTTTGTCTATAGATTTGAAAATTCAGTACTCCATTATGCACTTTCTGAAAACGTTTTTACTTTTTTGGAAAAAAAAATCTACCTTGGGTGGGGGTCTCATTCTAACAGGTTTATTGATATAATTTAGATTCTACAAAATTTTGATTTTTTTTACTCAATTTTAAATGTTTTCCAGTGGAAATAATATCTAAATTCTTCAGAATCTAGATGTTCATAGATGTTTTTACTCTATTTTAGATGTATTATTCGATTAATCTTTTTACATGACTTCAAATTTTGACGCTACGGTTCTTCAATTATTGACTGTGATGGCGAGTTATTCTTGATTTCTATTCATGTGTATGCTAATATCTTAATTTGTGATTACTTATTTTACAGATAAATCGTAAAACCACTTCCTTTCAAGTGTTAACAATTGTTAATTCCATGGCGATATATGAAAATATTGGAAATCAATTTGTGTTGCAAATAACGTGTTCAAGTGTACTTTGAAGCTTTGCTTTGTACCGTTATGGCAGAGTAATTCAAAATTAATTTCTAAATCTTGAAAATTAATTTTGTATTGTGGTCTATTCTCATTTACAAGATGAGTGGCTTTTCAAGTCTTTCATCAATTCTTGACCTTGAGGGAAGAGCAATTAACTTATTTTCGTTTTCTTTGAAATCTAATGGTGGTGGAGTAATTGTGTACGACACAAATAAATTAGGATTTGAATAAGATGGTGACAGTTGTACTCGTCATTGACGACGCACTTAGAACAATCTTGAAGAACCTTGCGAAAAAGATTAGGGATCTGAGGAACAATTGAAACCATTCAGACAACAGCATAACTAAAATCCACAAGAACTGAGGAAAATCATTGTGAATAGAAGAGACTTGCTGTCATTTGATCCCCTGTGGGAAAAACTCGTGCTATGAAGCCTCAACAGGTATGATGAAAAAAATATCAAAGGTTCACTGAATGAAGACTATCTAGACAGGTCTTGATAGTCACTTCACTGAAACTGTCACGTGACCAATTTCTTTTCGCATCATACCGTGTTGGGGTGATCAGTTAAAGAATCAGAAAAAGGGGGCAATCAATGAACAAGTTAGCATTAGCTTACATTGAAGACTGAACCACCCACTGAAGAACCTTTTTGAGGGGGGGGGGTTCAAAAAGCAAAGAGTTTTTTCTCGACATAAAAAAGGAGTAAATGTTTGCTGTTCAGCCCTGTAGCTCTTTTGACGCAGCCTGTATGTGTGATGCATGTATAGCCAGGCAGTCAGCCCAGGGTTGCCAACAGGATGTTTTTGTTTTGTATTTTCTAATTTGTGCGTCCAGTGTTGAAAACATTTGGATTAAAAAAAATATTCTCATAAAAATGTCCAGTGTTACCAAATGAGAAGTTTTTTTTTTAAATTTTCGATTTTGAAAGTGACTTCCAGAATCGGAAATTTGAAAAAGGATATCTAGATTGGTAACCTGGACAGCCAACAAGCTTGAATCGCTTAAAAACTGAAGGAACCAATTTCGAGAGTTTTAGTGACAATTTTGGATGATTGTTTATGATATGCTAAAATATTTACAGAATCAAGACTATCGATATAGTCACTCTGTCTCCAACAACGGTCACAAGAGACCTCTGGTATAAAACTACAAAATAATAATGATATAATTTGATATTCGAGAAACAATTCCCTCTATTTTGACCACAGCAGTGTTGAATTCGATGAGGATACCGAGGAGGGTTCTAGAGATCTAAGTACACTTTCTGTCACTTGATCCCCAACGACGGCCACGATATACTCCCGAGGTAAAAAATAAGGATGCAGAGCTAATTTTTTAGATGCTGATGCTGCCAGCGTTTCGCACCATTCATCTAATTGATCTATTCTGATGGGCTCCGGCAGCACTGCACCACTGGAAGAGGCAAATTATATGTATATACCTACCATTTGGATTCCCATGAAAAAAAATCCACAGATTTATTTGAATTTCCATGAGATGATATTTTTGAGAAAAGTGTAAGTGTCCATTGTTTCAAAATTATCATCTTTAAGTGGAAGAGTCGATTGTTATGGACAGAGAAATAGGAAAATCACCCTCTTCATTAAATAGGTAGACGAATGTTCAGGTGAAATCTTGTATCACGTGGCCGCTTATGCATATTTGTGTCTCGTAACGATTTATATGTCCATATATGGTAGTATGAAAGCGTAAGAATCGTGAGTTTCTAGTGAACAAGAATGTTCGAGCTTCCACAGCAAAGAAAACAGGAAGATTCAAAGTGATCGTGAACTCGCGACAGCTGAACAGGTTGATCAATCAAAGGCCGTGAAAACAAAATTGAAAAAGAAAGAATGAAAAAAGGAAGAATGAAAATGAAAGAATGAAAAAGAAAGAAAGAAAATTGAAATAGAGAACAAAAGAAAAAAGAACGTAAAAACAAAATTGAAAGAGAAAGAATGAAAAAAAAAGGAAAGACATAGAGAAAGAAAGAACGTATAAACGAAATTGTGAAAGATAGAAAAATGAACATAAAAATAACATTAAGAATGAAAAAAGGAAAAAAGAAATAGGAGAGGAATATAAAAAACAAATTGAGAAAGAAAGAAAAAATAGTTCAAGAATAAAATTGAAAAAGAGAAAAGGAAAAAAAGAGAGAGAAAGAAAGAATGTAGAAACGAAATTGAAAAAGAAAGAATAGAAAAAAGGGAAGTGAGGCAGAAAGTAAAATCCAAATTGAGGAAGAAAATGAAAGAGAACAAAAAAGAAAAAATTAAGAAAGAATGAGAGAAAAGTAAAAATAAAAGAAAGAAATGGCAGACCAGGTTGATCAACCTGTTCAGATTCCCCGAACTTTTTGATAGATACTCGTATGTATTTGTTGAGAGAAAATGAGAAAGAAAGACAGAAAAAAAATATAGACGAGCAGATATGGTTAGTCACCCAATAGAAATTCCGATTCCTTTTGGCAGCAAGTCACATTGGGGGTGATCAATATAAAAAGATTGAAAAAAAGGTTATCAAAGAAATTACTTCTCTCACTTTCTGTTTGTGTTCACTAAAACCATCTGAATCTTCAAAAAAGGAGAAATGTCGACGAACACAGAATAAGGGATCAATTTGGTATAAACCTGCATAGAAAATTGAGCCTCCATTTGAAAGTTTTTTTCTAGGCATGAAAAATATCTGAATTTGCAATTCTCTTGCTCCATTGGTACAGCTAGTACACGAGATACATTGATATATAGCTAGCCAGCAAGACCACCTTGGAAACTGAAGGAAATAATGTTGACAATTGGTGACAGCATTGATTGACGGTTTCTAGTACTCTCTCTGTCTCTTTCTGTCTGTCTCTTTGTACAAGCAACCGTTTATGAAGAAATTTTGACAAGCTGTGGCTTCTGCGAAGCAATAGAACCGTATTTTGTTTTAAAAGATGGAGACACCATATGAGAGCGTCAGAAAAAGAGGAAGAGAGTCGAAATTTAGAAAGAGAGAGAGTTTCACAAAGAAGAAGAAATTTTGAGAGAGAGAGGGAATGAATTTATTGAGAGTGGGGGTTGAAAGAGTGGATGGTAAGTTGAAAAGTAATCAGGGTGGATTCAGATTAGTGGAAAAAGAGAGAAAAAAGAAAGAAAGAAAGAAAGGGAAAGGGAAGAACGGGGATGACGAAAGAAATAGAGTAAGAAGGAAAAAGGAAAGAAAGAAGGACAGAGACAAAAAAAGAAGAAAGAAAGAAATAGACTGAAAAGGAAATGAAGAAAGAAAAAAAAGATACACAAAGAAAGACAGAAAGAAATGGAGGAAGATGGAGAGGAAGAAGAAAGAAGGAGAGGAAGAAAGAAAGAAGTAGAGAGAGAAATTTAAAAAAAAGAAAAGGACAAAATGAATAGAAAAAAAGATGGAAGAAAGAAAGAGAGAGAGAGTAAAAAAACGGAAAGAGAAGAAAGAACGTCATAACTAAATTGTAAGAGGAAGAAAGAATGAAAAAATGAAGCAAGACCGTAAAATTGAAATTAAGGAGGAAAGGAAAAAAAAAAAACCATAAAAATGAAGTTGATAAAGAAAGAAAGAAAAAGAGAGAAAGAAATGTAAGAAGAAAGAATGAGAAAAATGAAATTGAAAAAAAAACTCAAAAAGGGAGAAAGAAAATAAGACCAAATTATGTAACGAATTATAGGAAGAAAAGAAAAATAGAAGGAAGAGAGATAAGAATGCAACAGAACCAGATCTCATTTTTACATTTTATCTTTATTACTACCTTCCCTCACTTTTTCCTTTCTTCCTTTCCTTTCTTTTTTCTTTCTTTCTTCCTTCTCTCCCCCTTTCTTCCTTTCTTTCTTTCTTTCTTTCTTTCTTTCTTTCTTTCTTTCTTTCTTTCTTTCCTCTCATTTTCCCCCAATTTTGCTTTTACGTTCTTTGCTTTCTTCATCAATTTCGATTTTACATTCTTTCTTACTGTGTTTGTTTCTTTTTCATTTTTTATTTTACAATTTCGTTTTTATGTTCTTCATTCTTTCTCTCTTTCCCAATTTTGTTTTGAAGTTCTCTCCTCTACCCTTTCTTTCTATTTTTATTCTTCTTTTTGTTTTCACATTCTTTCCCAATTTTATATTTACATTCTTTCTCTCTTCCTTTACTTCTCTTTTCTTTCTTTCTTTTCATTCTTTTTTTCAATTTTGTTTTCAATCTATTTTTCTTTCCTTTTCTCCTACTCTATTTCCCCCTTCTTTCATCCTTTCCTCTTCAACACTGTTTTTTACGTTTTTCTTTCTTTCTTTCGTTCTAAATTTCATTTTTACGTTTTTTTCTTTCTCAGAATCTCGTTCTTCGGTAGAGAAAGAAAACGAATGAGCAGCAGCTGTGACTAGTAAATTCCGCTTAGTAGCAGGGTGACCTTTTGTTAAGGCAGGTGTCTCTTGTGAATTATTCAGGCAACAAGGAATGGTGAGCCGGGGATGGAGGAGGACGAGGAGGAGAAGGAAGCTGCCACTGACGTACGGTTGCCTAGCAACCATCGACTTCTTGTCAGAGAAGGAGAATCGATGAGGAGAATAGGAAAACGGGGTTAATGTAACATCAGCTCCGACAGCCGCACTAGCACCACCCTCACCATCGCCGACAGCCCCACCAGCGAAACCATCGACATGAACTGCACTTGTTCGAGAGTACCATTATACCATCAAACCAACTGCGCTGTCCGCGTCTTTCTAATGAGGTGCATGGCGTAGATGCGTATTGGGGAATGTACAAGAGAGAAAGAGAGAGAGAGAGAAAGAAAGAGAAAGAAAGAGAGGGACAGAGAGAGGGACAGAGAGAGGGACAGAGAGAGAGAGAGAGAGGGAGGGGGTGTATATGATGGTGCATAAGGAAGATGTAATAAGTGTGTGGGGAGAGGGAGTGGGGGGAATGTATATGTCTGCTTTCTCGTGGAGTGCTGACGAATATTTAGCATTTGTTGTGGGAAATGCGATGTGCGCGTCTGTTTTTGATAACTGCATTAGTCAAATGCAGAAAAGGAAGAAAAAAAACAAACTATCTATCTATTTATCTCAGTTCGTTGTTCTATCTCTCTATATAAGTAGATATACGTATATTTGGAGACACACATAGAAAGAAAGAAATAGAGGAACAAAAAACAAAAAATCAACGCACACACGCACACACACACACACACATATATATATGTATACGCATACATACACATCCTACACACACAAACAAATATATATATATATATGTGTGTGTGTGTGTGTTTATGTTTGTATATATTGTGAAATCAAATCTAAAAAATGAACGAAAGACCATCGACTTTTCTCAGTTTGTTTATACCAATCTTTCTCAATTCATTTACATTTGTGTTTGTGTGTATACATACAACTTAACACCTGCATACTAATGCACAAACATGCAGGTATACATGTGTACATAGGTACATTGTGTGTATGTATATGTGTGGAGCATTTTTACGTGTTTCTAATACATTTGTATTCATCAAATCACGGAATATGCTATTTTATCAACTCAGTAGAACATTGAATTTCCACTTGATTTTATGAACAAGTAGACCTGCCACACAATAAGCATTGACGCAACATGATCTTCTCTTTAGCTGTACTTAGCTAAGCATAGTGAAAGACGTAGATATGTGTACGTATTAGAAAGTCCGAACTAAAATATGCAGAGTGTAGACGGAATGCTTCTTCATGTGGTGCTGGGTGTACATCGATTTTTGCGAAGAGAAAAGATTTATTATCACTCTCATCTCTCTCCCCCCCTCTCTCTTTATATATATGTGTGTGTGTGTGTGTGTGGTAGAACTTTATAGTTTGTCACGCTTTACCTTAAAACTGCATTGCTCAGTCTGGAGGATTACACCACCGTCTATAGTCCAACTGCAGTGGAGAACTCTTCCAATGAATCTTCCTAGCCATCATATATGTGTAGGGATATATGCGTATATTCACAACTCGTTGTCTTTCTCATCCATCCTTTTGTCTATCCATCTGTCCACATAATATTTCCAGTTCTCGATGAATTTCAATGAAATCGCGTGTAAAGATGAGTAAGGAAGAAGTGGTCAAGTTTTGAGTCGGATCCAGGAAGTTCTCGATTGAGATATATTTTTCCATTTTTTTCCACACACGCACCCACACACACACACACACACATATATATATATATATATATATATATATATATATTCGATCATCTCCTGGAATGGTAGATCATGGGTTACAGAAGAATCGGTTAAATTTTGGTGCCAATCCGAGAATTTTACTCGCTTGAGTTGGCAAGTGATGCGCTCTCTGACTGATCTTTAGTTATTGTATTAACTTTCGTAGCAATAAAATCTGTTGTTATCTGAATGGTTTTAATTCTTCCACGAATTTTGAATTTTTCTTGGCAAGGCTCTTCGGGATTTCACCAAGTGCTCCAATATGAATAGATATGCCTGTCACATTCATATTTCGCAATTGTTTTTAACTTCCTGTGGTCTTAACATTAGATACTCTAAATTCGTACCGAGATCTTCAGTCCTTACGATCATTTTGCTAGAATTCTGGGGATAGTTTCCAGAAATTCAATCATTATTTCAATAATGAATCAATAACAATGTATTTCTTTAGTAAATCATTTATAATGTATTTCTATAGTAAAAAGTTTACCATGCATTTCTATTGTAAATAGTTCTTCGTTCATTTCTAGAGTTATCTACTTGCCTTGGTAATAATGTGCATTCGCATTTCCAAAGTAAAAAAATCATAATGCATAGCTATAGTGGTAAATTCTTCTAGTAAATCAATTGTAATGTACTTCTATAGTAAAAAAGTTTTGATACATTTCCATAGTAAATCAACTGCGATGCATTTCTATAACCAATCATTTGTGATGAATTTCAATACAAAATGATTCACCATGTATTTCTATTTGAAAAAGGGACAACAAAACAGAACAAAACAAAAACTCTTCTACCACTTCTCCCCGTACCCTCACTGTCCCATCATCAGAATATTTCAATACCACCATGCCACAATAGTTGATAGAGAAAAGAGTGGGCAGGTGAAAACTTGGGAAAACCACTTCCCTAGAACTACCTTACCTGACCAGGCATACGCAGCAAAACGTTGTAAAGCCCATATTGAGCATCCTTGGACGCAAATCTATCAATCTATCTACCTATACATACATACATACATACATACATACATATATATATATATATATATATATATATATATATATATATATATATATATATATATATAAATATATATATATGATCATGAATTGCGATTTATCAAGCGTAAACTTATTTGAAATGATCTCCTGTCATTACACGGTTAATGGTTAATGTATCACTCACCCTAGACAACGAAAATAAAATAAACAATTAAAGGAAATGGTACAGCTGCAGAAATACATTAACCGTGTAATGACGGGCGGTCATTTCAAATAAGTTTCTACATAGCATAACACAATTTATGATCATTCTGTCGGATCAAATGTATTCATTTCTTAATATATATATATATATATATATATATATATATATATATATATATATATATATATATATATATAAAAAGAGTGTGATTTTATATATACGAAGAGTGCGAGTTTGAGGTAATGCAGTTATGGTATTGGTGTTCAAATAAATCTAACCAAGTAGTCAGCAGAAGAAAAAACATTGAATTATCATGAGACCTTGAACAGTGCGGTTTCAACGATGCAGACAAATAAGAGAGAGAAAGAGACACATTTTTCTCAGTATGTGTCCGTCTTCTGTCTTCATAATTTAAATATAACCTGAATAGTAATATACAAATGAGTACACAGCTCTTTGCCAATATGCACATCTTATTTTATAAATGCATGTGTGCGTGCATGTTAGGTGTGAGGGTGGACGTGTTTGTAGCCTTGGGGGTAGGGCAAGTGATTTGACGAGATGCAACAGTGCTGAAAATGCAAACTCTCCGAGTTGAGCGGCGGAAAGTCATAGTAAATAGTTGTCAAAGGACAGAGAGAAAAAGAGAAGAAGAAGAAGCAAGGAATGAGGCGAAGAATAGGGGAGGTAGAGAGAAGAACGAATAAAAGGAGAAAAAGAGGAAGGAAAATACAGAGGAAAGAGAGGGAAAGAAAAAGAAGGAGAGGAAAGAAGGAAAGGAAATGAGAAAATAGGAAGAGAGAGTGAGGGGAAAGATTCAAAGAAAAGGAAATAGAGGCGAGCAGGAATAAAGGAAAAGGTGAAAAGGGGAGAAAAGAGGGGTGAGCAAATAAAGGAGAGGGGGATAAAGAGAGAGAGAGAGAGAGAGAGAGAGGAGTGAAAGAGAAGAAAAAGGAGCGAAAGGAAAGAAAACACACAGAAAAGAAAGAAGGAATAGTGGAAGCAGGAGAAAAAATGAAAGAGAAAGTGAAGAACGTAAGGGAGGAAAAACGTAAGAGAGGAAAAACTGAGAGGAAAGGAGAAAAAGAAAGAGAGAGAACGAGAGAAAATGTGTGTGTGTGAGAGAGAGGGGGGTGAAAGAGAAAGAGAAAAGCGACAGAGAAAAATAGAGTTGGGGTTGTCCAGGAGAAGTAGGGAGTGCGTCTTTCATTATACTAGAAACGTGCGGTACAAGTAATGAAAGCGGAAGATGAAAAAGATGGACGGAAAAAGAAATAGGTTTAGTTAGTCAATCAATAGAAACTGTCACACGACCAACATCTTTTGGTAGCTCATCGTGTTTGGGGTGATCAATAAAAAAAACTTATTAAAAAGGTTGATCAATGAATGAGTTACTTCTCTCGTCTATTGTTGGGCGGTGATCACTGAAGAGTTCGAATTTTCAAAAAACAAGCACGAACACTACCGAAAAGAATCTAAGGGATTAATTTAGCAAGAATTTACATCGTAATCTACCCCATGTATATATTTTTCTTCGGAGGGAGATGTTTCAAAACGTTATATCAAAAGATCTTTAACAGTGTCGTTTTCATCAGCGCAAACAACGAAGGACCATTGGTGATCAAAACAACAAAAATAGGTTTTCTACACATAATAAAGGGGTAAATGTATAGATTTTCAGCACTCTAGCTCCATTGGTGCGGCCTGTCAGAGCAATACATAAATACAAACATAGCCAGACATACAGAACAAGTTAAAATCAGATGAAGCCTATGTCGACGGTTTTGGTGACGGATTTGTTTGATGGTTTCTAAAAGTGAAATTGGAAGAAGAAAAACAAAGCTATCATTATTAGGAGAAGCAGTCGTAGTAGTAGTAGTTGTAGAGATGAAAGAAAACTAAGAAGATTGAGAAATGAACAGTTGAGCAAGGTGGAGAGTAAAGGGAACACTGAGAAATTGAGAATGGAGAGCTGAACATGGTTAATGGTTAATGCAATACGTGAAAAGGTAGTCGACATATCCCTGAGCAATTACTTAGGAAAACGGTAGCTTAACAACATCTTATATATATATATATATATATATATACATATACATATATATATATATATATATATATATATATATATATATATATATATATATATATATATATGTATATGTTTGTGTGTGTGTGTGTCTTTCTATCATTATGTTTATACATATTGAATTAAACAAGTTGAGTGATCTATATCTATTTAGACAGGCCTTTATCATATATATATATATATATATATATATATATATATATATATATATATATGTGTGTGTGTGTGTGTGTGTATATAGACATGGATAGATATTAACTGATTTATGTATATATTGCCAGCTAATATATTTATATATATGCATATGTATCTTAAATATATTTGCACATATCTATGTGTCAGTGTGCATTTGTGTATGCGAGGATGCAACAGGAAGTTGACACGTAGTTATTAGCTGAATTTTGAGCTAAAATTTTCATTGTATAATGTTCGATCTATGTGATGAATATTCATTACTAGATAAAGTGTATTGTCAAGGAAGGAAATGTTGATATATGTATATTTCTTGAGTGAAATAAATGCTTCATTTTATTATTAGGCTGCAGATTTGTTGATATAAACTTAGCTGTATCTATAGCACATGGGAGTATGCATATATATTCATTATCACATGCATGCACCATAATATATATATATATATATGTATATATATATATATATATATATATATATATATATATATATATATATATATATATATATATATAACTCCGAGTGTATGCAACTCATTTACACACACGCAACCCCCTTATATATATATATATATATATATATATATATATATATATATATATATATTGCATAAATGATTGCTAACAGATGTTTCACTGCCTGTTGGTCTCTCTCTTTTTGAACGAAGCAAGTGAAAAATTGTCTGAAAGTCTGATTCTTGAGAAATATCCAATGCAGCACCTTCTCATGCGATCAGGGGCAGAGGCACACCCTGACACCTGCAGCAAATGCCAGTAAAAGTAGCCAATTTTTGGTTACGCCTATTGAACGTCAGTGAACAGGTTCTATCATTAAAAACGGCCATTTGTCTAGAGTTCATGTCGGGGCGGGGTGCAGATAAATACCCAATACCGATTAACCAAGTTTGTCTCGGATGAAGCAGGTTAATGATAGGCAACTTCCTCACCATCGCATCAGACAATACTGTCCCATAGCGCTAGGATAAGGGACGGCAAACCTTTATGGTAGAGGGGAGGATTGGCAACGTGTTTACGTCTTGCTGGCGAAGGCAAATAGAAAATGGAACATCAATCATACAAGATTAATGAAACAGCTTAAAACATTTTTAACTATGAATCACTGATTCACCATGGGCTACTGTAAAATTTACTCAATTTTTGAATACCTAATTTCATCATTTGCCATCCAAAAGCCCTGTTTACACAACAAAAACTAACCCACGATAGAATGCAGGGGAAGCGAAGCTAACCTCGGTCCACCCCAAGTTGAGTCAACCCATATCTGGAGTTAGGTTGACTTAACCCGGGGCAAACCTAGATTAGTTTGTGTTTACACCATAAAAATCTTACTTGGATAGTTTCAATCTGGGGAAAACTTAGTGTAAACAGGACTAAAGATAGATAAGGAAAACAAGGAATGTCTGTATGCCACGTTGTGTATTCAGTATATGGCTGACCCCTGCATCAAGTCACCCAAACTTTATGATGAGAAAAAATAACCATAAACAACGTGATTAGTAGTCTGAAAAACTCTTGGAATGATGAAGACTTAACTTAAAATTGTAGAAGGCATCTTCCATGTGGGTGTAAATGTAAAGAGAGCTGTGAAATCGTTCGGTCAAAATGTTTTTCCACATTTCTTCCGTTGTTGCCGTAGTTCCAAACGTCTCTGTTTTGTGGCTTTTAGGGTTTCTCCTTTTTTTTATTACTGTCATTTTCAATTTAAGAAAAAAACAAACAATTGGATCACAGACAAGCACAATCCCCAAATAGGAACCGTTGGTTTGATGGTAGGGTTGTCGATTGATGAGCTACTTGAATTTGAACGAAATTACGGTCAAGACCAAAATTACCAATCAAACAAAACCATTCAACTCTCAATTTCTAGATGAGTCCACACATCTCTATTAGTCGCTTTCCGGTCAGTCAGTCGGTTCCAGATAAATTAAACAACAAAGGGGAAGGGGGATAATGTGTGACGTCATTAAAAAATCTCTTCTGATAGATGACGTATCAATCGTTTGTTTTTTTATGTGGCCATCGATTAACTTATTTTTGTTTTATCAAGAAAATTAAATTTCTGAAACTATTAGCATAATTGTCTATCAAAGAGCCGTCCAAGTTTTTGCATTGGCCGTACACTTCAAACTTTTTTTCTCGGTACATCTCTTCACATAATGTCATCCCAGCAGTTTGACTGACTCCAGGAAAGTATATTTTGAAATATATACAAAAGCCAACTGGCGATGCTCTGGAGATTCACGACACCCAGTTTGGAGGACAATGTTATCTATTCCTTCACAATAATCGAGAGTGGTCCTTAACAGAATGAGCAGTTCGAAATGTTATACTGCATCTTCATGGCTTATCACATGTTGGAAACATTGGAAAATCCACTGACAGAGGAAGAACCTAAACTTTGCCTACAGCATATTTCTAGCAATTCTTCTTCTCTTTTCCTTGGTCTCTCCGCTTTCTACTGGCCCAATACATAAGATAACGACGTTGATTCCCAGTTGATAAAAAAGCAATTTGCGAAGTTTAAACTACATATACTATAGTCGATATCATGTCACCATAAAACCATTGATTCTTGCATACAACACTAAATCAACGTGATAGTAATAGTTTTGATTGGTTTCCCATCAAGAGCCTTCACGAAATCCAGCCCAGTTTTAAAAGATTCTATTTTCTGTGTAAATAGCTGATATACTACACAGCCGTCAAGATTATACAGAGATCACATGCGCAATCGTGGCTGGCAGAATACAAAATGGAGAAACGGATGAGAGAATTCAGAGAGTATTGGCTTGGTGACGCCCACGAAAGAGAAATGTGGCGAGTCCTGGGAGTAAGATCTATGTCCAACGATGGACGTTAAAAGACTTAAATTGATGATGATGAAACAACAACACAAAAACGACATTTTTCTCAAGCAATAAATCGAAATCTATGTAAAATTCCTGATACCCCAGTTTTACGAATCCTAGGCAACTGATTCGGATCAAAACCAAGGAATTAAGATATTTATAAAGCAAAACTATTTCTCTCTGTTGACCAACCATTCTTGCTCCCACTTTTTTTTATAAAACAGGCGGGAACATTTAATCATGAATTGTTGATGATGTATGAAATTTGTGCCAAAGTTGCTTCTCAGCAACCACTTCTCTTTGCTAATGTATCAACTGGGGTGAAGTTACCAAATCACCCTCTTAACCATCAAAAACATAATTTGCTGATGAGATGTAGATAAAGCAAAACTGGCTTCCAAACTAAGACCATGCATATGAAAAATCATTCTAAACTTTACGTGGGAAGGTCATAAAACGGCATCATATATCAGTGAGGAACAAGTGTCAGATATATTCTGGGGACCCTTAACAAACTTAGATGAAAATTGGCATGCGAGAGTATCAAGCAATCGGTGGATATTGCAACTCACCGCGTGGGTTCTTCGAGATCATGGGCGAAATTATTGTGCGTTTGCTAATTTAAGAATCACTTTGTTCAGCTCGTAGTTTAGAAGACAGTGAATAATGATAACAGCCCCCATATATATAGCGGTAGACGCTGCTACTGTAATCTGTTTTGTCTGGTTACCTAATTTACATTTGCAGTAATTGTGTCCGGCAAAAAAGAAAGATGGTGTGATGATCAGGACGAATTCAGAATGTCTTGGCATTAAGACTCTTGATAGATAAAAAGTCTGACAAACCATGGGAACGGCCTTTGTCCAATAATGGAACTTAGATGGATGATGATGATGATGATGATGATGATGATCATATATTGAACCACTTGTCCGACATTGCTCTATGAACTGTGAGTGATAAAAATCTTTTCAATTTTGCGTGTGGATAGTCAGAGCTGGATTGCAAGATCTAGAGTAGCGAGATGAAGGACTAAAACCAACGAATTTTAAATAAAAGTAGCTGAATATTTTTTCTTCATTACAGATTGATACAATTTTCATTGCAAGAAATTTTAATACGAAGGCAATACAACACAGATGTAATGCTTTTAAAAGTATCATCATTGCATTATCATATTAAAAATAGAATGATTAGATAAATTGACAATATTTGCTGTACAAAGCCTGATAAAGGCGGTTCAGTTGAAGTTTATCAAGTTCTCCCCTAATATCCCATTGGTTTTTAATGTGCGAGAATAGGAAATTTAAAAATGAAAGTACTTGATTGTACTTGAAAAAGGCTTTTTGACGGCAGTTAATTGCGTCATTAAGCCAGCTTCAGTTTAGTTGGCATGGGATTGAATTAAGAAGAAAATTGGTAGTTAAATTTGGAATGGCTGATATCAGAATAAGGATTATTTTGGGAAATACTGATACTCTCAGGCGCTTTTGCTATTCTTGCGAGAAGATTTTTTCGTAATCGAAAGATTGTACTTTTCGGAGTAATACATTTTAATACATAGAGTACACTGCGTGATTTTATTGGTGTTATCTATAACATCAAGTATCTAATGAAAAAGTCAGAAATAGGATAACATACCTTTATTTGGCGAATGGTATTGCTGAAATTTTCAAAAAGGATTATGTGATGAATTAGAAATAGTAATCATTATGAGTCTTCAAAGGGTTTTACATCACATTAGTGAATACTAAAATAACCTTTCTTCTCATGACTAAACTAATATTTAATAGCCGTAGGTTGTCAGAAATAACTCTATTTGTTACTTATAGCAAAATTTGGTAATCATAAGGTAGGATGGAATAACCCAGCTTTCTCTTCATCATCAGGAAAATGCTGATAAGATGCAGTTACAAGTTTTGGGGTGATTATTTCGAGTGATATTGTCTGCAAATGAACAATATACTACAGTTGAGCGCCTCCTTCTTTTTATTGTCTATTGAAACCCTTATATAGGCTCAAGTCCGACCATCTTTTTCTATCAATCCATTCCACTGGTACGAGTCTTGTAGTCCGACCAGCATTTGATGTAAAAACGCTTTATTCACATGTACTATTTGTTTGTGTTTCTATCAATCCATGGTATTTAAACGAAATCATATGTGTATAACAAGTGGGTTGACAATGTTTTGTTGAGTTGTTACGCTTAAGCTAATCCCGTGACACCTATGACATTTGATATCGGTTGATTTAACTCAGGATCCATGAAGTTTGGACGAGGGGAACTGGGCGTCCATTTTGCTTTCATCGAAGCCAAAGTTTTACGAGCGCACTCGATGACCTCATCGTTTGGAACAGCGAGAGGAGGTTGTGATGTTTCCTTGAATTTAATCAGCGATTTGGTTCTAATTAAATGTCAATCAAGAAAATATTGACGCGAATAAAACATTAAATTTAACTTCCGTGCTATAACTTTTAACTTAATTGAAAGAACAGAAAAGAAGAAAATTCAATTCTGAAACTCATAGATCGTTTGAAGTAGTGGGACTGGGAATATTTTCAATTCAATGCCTTATCTGGACAAATGTCTATCTATCTATCTATCTATCTATCTATCTATCTATCTATCTATCTATCTATCGATCTATCTATCTGTCTATTTCAATCTATTAATTATCTATCTACCAATCAATCTATCTCAGGTTGTTCATCATCTATATATATATATCTATGTATCTTAGTCTTTATCTATCTATCTAGCAATCTATCTATCTATCTATCTATCTATCTATCTATATCTATATCTATATATATATATATATATATATATATATATATATATATATATATATATATATATATATATATATATATATATGTATATATATATATTCATCTATCTATCTATGTATCTATTGGAAATACCAATTTGCAGAAAACACCGTTTCCCTCGCAAAGACTACATCCGTGAAGGGTCAACATGACCCAAGTGTTAGAAGCAGAATCCAAGAAAAAATCCAATTGAAAATTCGATCAATTCGAACGGAAAATTTAACGGACGTTTGCTTGAACATTATTTGTTAATGAAATCTTAGAACTTTACGTGTTTACTCTTTAAATAGGAATTTTATTAGGTTTAGAATAAATCATTGGACAAGATTCGAGAACGATGTATAAACTGTTTTACTTCTGCAAATATTGTTTTATAAATCTCTCTCTCTCTCTCTCTCTCGTTCTCTGTGTGTATATATTGTATGTATGTGTATGCATTCATGAGCATGTGTTTTTGAGTGTGCATTTTTCTTGTTGGCTTATATTCAAGTATGTTGCAGTCAGAATCTATTAATCAATCTATTTTTCACTATATATTCTTGTATATATACATATCTACGTACAAACACACTCACACACATATATAAACATACATACACACATATCCATATGCATACATATATATACATACATATGTACATATATATCCATATATATATATATATATATATATATATATATATATATGTGTGTGTATATATATATATGCACATATGTATATCACATCAAATCCATACAACAAAAACACAGACACACGCATATATATATATATATATATATATATATATATATATATATATATATATATATATATATATATATATATATATATATATATATATGTAGGGAGAGAGAGAGAGAGAGACAACGTAAATAGAATAAAAAATTAAAGAAAATGGGGCTGCTATAAGAATCGAACCTGCCATCGATTGGGTAGCCGTTTCAACTCATGGTAATTAATGGTGAGAGCATCGTTGCTACTCTATCGGTGGCAGGTTCGATTCCTGCAGTAGAGCCATTTTCTTGAATCGTTTGTTCAATTTACCTTGTCTAAATTGAATGATATATTAACCGTGTAACGACGGGACATAATTTCGATTAACTGTCTATCTAATATAACGCAATTCATTCAGACAGACCAGATATGCCCAATTGTTATATATATATATATATATATATATATTTATATATATATATATATATATATATATATATATATATATATGTATATATATATATATATATATATATATAAATAGATACGTAAATTCAGTGATATGCGTTGAATAAATCCAACAAAATTGTAAAAACAGAAAAACTATAAGTTTTTAGTTATGAATTTTAGGTCTAATAGTTTTTGATAAGCCTTAACTGGTTTTGGACATGTCTTCAGAAGACTGACATGATTCTGTTTCTCCTCCAGAAGGCTGACATGATTCTGTTTCTCCTCCAGAAGGCTGGCGTTATTCTGTTCCTCCTCCAGAAGGCTGATGTGATTTTGTTTCTCCTCCAGAAGGCTGATGCGATTCTGTTTCAGAAAAGAATCTCATCAGACTCTTGAAGACATGTACGAAACCAGTGAAGGCTTTTTAAAAACTATTATACTTCAGAATCATATCTAAAAAATTTGGCTTTTCTTTTATATATATATATATATATATATATATATATATATATATATATATATATATATATATGTGTGTGTGTATGTATGTATGTATGCATGTATGTATGTATGTATGTATGTATGTATATATAGCAACGCTCACAGATACGGCCAAATGACAGATAACAGAAATTTCAATCATTGCAGTTATATGGCTCAACTGCAAATGATGAAAAATTCAGTCATGTTTGCTAAAGAGAATTCCGCTCATACGTCATGTTTGTTTCAAATTGCCCAGACTGGTAAGGCAGGAAGGGGGGGGGGGTTAAAGAGCAGACACATTGCTGTGTTGAGCTAATTAATTAAACGAAGAAACCTAATGGATGACTTTGTTACTTTCAATTTGGAAAGGCTAAGAAAACGTATGTACAATATAGAGATTTTGGTAAATATGTATGTCATGGATATATTATGTGCGTATGTTTTACTTTAGCCTATAATGATTGCCGAGATTGTGTTGCGTTCATACTACCAGGACGGAACTTGGACGCAAGTTGACGCATGGCTGTATTCATCCTTGGCCTTAATAAATTCATTCTATATTGGCTGTAAATCATCAAATAATTCTTCATTCTGTTTGGTTATGTTCCTGTCTGTGAGGAAATAACAGAAATGCTTGGAAAAATGGACAGTGAATAGGCATTGTGCAGTTATCTCATTTTTTTTTCAAACCGATTCAACTTTTTATTCTTATTCATTCAATTAGACGAAGTATTATCAATCATTATTAATAATTTTCTTCTATTTACATTCATCATAAATTTCACTTGCTTCTAATCACAACTCACTGCTGGATAAAAGCAACAACAATCAAGATGAAGATAAATAGTAGCCAAACATTGATGATAATTCAACTTTATTAACATCATTTCTAAAACATTGGAGAAAAATGCAGCGAAATGAAATGCTTTCAATTCACCAAACTGGATGCTGCTTGAGTTTTTAATATCCTATTTCAAAATTCTCTGCTCGTCGAAATTTCATCTGTAAAAACCTAATACCTTGTCTTCTATTCCTAAATTGCAAAGATGTACGGTGTAATTTTCACAAATACTCTCAGATTCAATGGTTATTATTTCTGTCACAAGTTTTACGAATATTATTAGTTTCAATCCATTATTGTTCGCAGTCGTTTTATTAAAATGCTGCGTGTAGCGATAAATACAATCTTAGGTTTCATTTTGTTCACTTCTCCAATAGGCACGACTAATTCTCTGATTTCTAAGCAAGTTCCTCCATTGCTACTGTTACTATTATTTTCTGACTTCGAGGGAAAAAGACGTGACTCAATCGTGATAATTCTAATATTCTGTTTTTTTCTGCTGTATAACAAGAGGAAAGCAACTCAAGGAAACGAATAATGATTGCAAAGCAAGATAGAAAAGATTGGAAAACGAGGAATGGAAGAGAGAAAGAAAAATGGAGGTTGAAGAAGGGGAAAAGGAGAGGTAAGCGTGTAAATCAAGATGGCGGTCGTAAAAAACGGACCGAAAAGGAAAATGTACTAAATGAGAAAAAAAAAAAAGAAAAGAAGAAAAATCGGATTGGGAAGAAAACATGGAAGGAGAGGTGAAGAAGGTGAAGAAAGAGAAGGGGAGGAAAAGGCGTGGGTGGAGAAAATGAAGCGAGAAGCGTAAGGGAAAATAGACTGAATGATATAATAATAGGATCTCGAATAAAATTGATTCATAGAAAATAAGAAAGAAGACTAAGTTCAATGCAAATAAAATGACTGAAAGAAAGAGAAAAATCAATTGGAAAGAATATTAGAACGGAAGAAATGAGTAAGAATGACAGAGGAAGAATGAAAGTAAATCAAAAGGAAAAGAATGAAAGAATTGATTACTGAAAAGAAAGAAAGAAAGAAAGAAAGAAAGAAAGAAAGCGAGAAAAAAGGAAGGAAAGAAGACAGAAGGAATGAAGAGAGGAAATATAAGGAAGAAAGAGAGAAAGAAAGGAAATCATTGAAAAAGAATGAAAGATTTGATTGAAAGAAAGAAATAAAGAAAAAAGAAAGAAAAAGGAAGGAAGAAGGGAAGAAAAAGGAGAGAACGGAAATTAATAGAAAAAACCCTAAAAGAATTGATTACTGAGAAGAAAGAAAAGAAAATAATGGGGGAAAAGAATGAAAGAATTGATTGCTATAAAAGAGAAAAAGAAGGGAGAAAGAAGGAAAGAAAGAAAATGAAAAGCTCAGAGAGGAATACAAGACAATTTTAATACTAACAAGATAGTCGCAGAATCGCTGAGATAGAAAGGCCAATGACGGTTCCAATCAACAAAATAGTAGTAGGAACCGAAGTTGTAAATAGCAGGGCGTGTAGTCTCAGGATCGAAATGCGGAGGGAGGCGAATAGATGAATTGATGAAAGAAGAAGAAGAAAAAAAGGAGAAGAAGATAACTTAGAATAATCGATCTGCACACGCTAGCAAGTATTTTTAGCTTAACCAAAAACTACGTTCTATTGATTTATATTCGATTTATTTCTCTTTTGCTTGCATCAAGAAACTGCCATCTCCCTTCATTATTAGTATACAAAATCTCCTTCTCCCCGTCTTTTTCTTTTTCTCTTTTACTTGAATTATTTTTTCTTCTACCTTCCTTCTCCTTTCTTCCTCCTTCTCTCTTTTCTTCTTTCTATCTCTCTTTTTTCTCTCTTTCTTTCTTTTTTTACCCATTTCAGTATTCTTTTCTTCCATTCTACGTTTTTCATTCATTCATTTTTTTTCATTTATTTACTTCTTCTTTTCTTCCTTTTCTCCCTCCTCTCTCTCTCCCTTTATCTATTATTGTTCTCTCTTTTAGCTTGTTACACCCTTTTCTTCACCAAACATTTCTCTCTCTCTCTCTCTCTCTCTCTCTCGTATCCCTTTATCTATTTAATCCACTCTTTTACTTTTATGTAGCTTCCCCATTCCAATATTCTTTGCTGCCTTCGTTCCAATTCCACAGAACTTTGTGCAAATGGATTAAAACAAATCTCCTATGCAGAGACGTAGCGCGGCTCTGAACTTAGCGGGGGGTCGTGAGCATGTATGAAGGCCGTCAGGACACGTACCAACAAAATTTCAATTTATTCTATATTTTCAATTCGGAATCAAAACACAAAAAAAGGTTTATTGTCGGCTCATAAATCTAAAATCAAAGCATAATATGAATAAGTCTAGTTAATAACTCAATAAAAACCGTCACGAGGCCATTGTCTATCGGCAGCATGATGTATTGGGGGTGATCAATTGAAAATTTGAATGAATGTTACTTCTCTTGTCTTTGGTTCGGTAGTAATCTCTTAGAAAGCTCCTGATTAAAAAAAAAGAGCAGGAATGCAGCTGGCCACAAATTGAGGGATCGATCTAACATAAACTAAAAACGTTTTTTTTTAGTAAACGTTTAAATTTCAAACCCTCTAACTCCATTGGTAAGTCCTCTACGCGTGATACGTACATACGTAACAAGTCAGCCAGCAAAACCAACTAAGGAACTATAGAAACTTAAGTTGACAGTTCTGGCCACAGTTTTCGTTGACAGTTTCTAACATGTTTGTTATTTGATAATATAACATTTCAAATGTAAAATGAAAAACAAAAAAAGCACAGCAGTATGAGATGTATGAAGCACACAGTGTGAACATTGGGTGGTCGGTCGAATGAAGTAAGTCCAGAAGGCTCTTCCAATGCCGTATGATAAAACTTTTGGAAGATACCAATAAAAAATAATGAGATTCGACTTTTATCGCACAAGAGAATTAAAGAGTAAAAAAATGTTGAAAAGACGCCATTCTTGAATGTGCTTGCTTCGAGGGGAGGGCGCCCCGCTGCCCCAGAGACTACGCCACTGCTTTCAAGCCTCATTCCATCCTATTTTTCTCCTGATTTTTCAAGGTATCTTTTTCAGTCGCAGACAAAGCCTCTGTTTCTAATAGTTACACGTCGACTTACGCCCAACAGACTTACATCCGATCGCTGATACGTCCCCATAAGAGTTTAAAATCCATTAACTGCGGATGACAGGAATTTCAGTCAATGCAGTTCAAAATGCTCAACTGCGAATGACGAAACTTTCATGTTATGGGAAGGCGAGAAGAAGAAGGTGAAAGAGCAGACACCTTCCTTTGTCAAGTTAATAACATAGTGAAAAAAACGTAATGGATAACATTTGTTCCTTAGTAGGGAAAGGCAAGGAATACGCATGTGTAATATAGAGGTTTAGATGATTATGTATGTGTCATGATATCCAATGTTGCGTGGTGCGTATGTTTCCATTCACCTTGTAATGATCGACTTGCGCCCAGGTCGACTTATGTCCATACACACATACTACCAGAACGTAACCCAGACCCAAGCAAGGTAGTATTCTCTCAATGTGTTTGTGTCTGTTTCTCACACACAAAGATGACTTACATACATATGCTCACACAAATACACACGTGCGCACACAATCATGAACAAAAAGGCATACAAGTATACACACATGCATCCACATACACATACATGAGCACACACTAAATGCACACGTACACATGACTACTCACATGCATGGAGGTACGGAATGGTGTAATTGTTACCATCTTGGAGAACAGGATCAACAAATCACTTTTCATTGACGCTATGGGAACGGCATGAATCTACTTTTCCTGGCGTTTTGCCGCATCGCCAGGTATTTTGATGGAAAGGTCTCATCAAAGATATGCTGAGATTGTTGACATAGGAAAGAGTGCTTAAGAAAATCGTACCCTGATAACTACTATACCTGCCCAGGCAGGAAGTACCCGTTAAAAGCTCCTACACAAAGGACAGTAATGCACACAAAAAACATACACATACATTACACTAACATGCACACACACACACACACACACATACATATATATATATATATATATATTTATATATATATGATAAGAATCACTAGGATTTATACCCGGTGAATGTTAACGTTTCATGCCTACCTCAATTATCTATTTTCTATTTTCTCTTGTTTGTATTTTTACAAATTGAGAATAGATATTATGAACTATATATATATATATATATATATATATATATATATATATATATATATATATAATGAGGTGGAACAATGAAAGAGGGAGTGCTCTGGTTTTATGATACAGTGCAGATGCAGAAAATATTGGGAAAAATGAATCGCACTAATCAAGGTATATTTGTACAAAGATCATATAACCAAAGAACGGAATGAGAGTATAGAATTCATGATTCGTCTTTCACAACGAGATGTTTTTTCTCTCTCTGAACACCTGTCTGCATTATAGCAGTTCCCATGGTGATCTTACAATCTTTTGCGCAAACCCAAATTAGTTTTCTTCCCCTTCTTCCAAGATTGCAATTTATCAGGGATTTTTAGAGATCCTTTTAATATCGTTGTGTGTGTGTGTGTGTGTGTGTAAGAGAGAGAGAGAGAGAGAGAGAGAGAGAGAGAAATTAGTGTGTGTGTGTGTGTGTGTGTGTATAAGAGAGAGAGAGGGGGCTGGGGAATTAGTGAGTGTGTGAGTGTGTGTGCGTACATGTGTGTGTTTACTGTATAAGAATGCTCAAGGAAGAAAACGAAGAAAAATGGAAGAAGAAATATTAATGAGAAAAACGTAGAAAAGGGGGGAAATGAGAAGAAGAAAATTGTGCCGATGTAAAAGTGTAGAAGAAGGAAAAATTGGAACAAGAATATGGTGTTGACAAAAATGCGAAAGAAGAATTTGCTGACAAAGAAATGAAAGAGAATAAAGATAATTGAAAAAAAGAAAGAGAAAGGAATCAAAATGAAGAAGAAGAAGAAGAAGAAGAAGAAGTAGAAGAAGAAGAAGGAGAAGAAGAAGAAGAATATTGAAGGCAATGTTTTTCAAAGAAAATGCAAAATTGTAATTGATGTGTTGAATGGCGCAACGGTTATTAACATGGAAGTCACATTCGGCGGATTTACTTTGAGTTTTGACCGTTGCTATTTACATTAACTATGCACTAATGCCCTTGGGAAAGGTATGAAAACATTTATTCCAAAAACTGTGGGTAAATAGCAGAGCAGTTGAAGTCCTTCAGACTCGTAAGAGAAGTATATTTATGAGAAGGCTACTCTGTCAAAAAAACCCAAAAAAACTCAAACCCCCAAAACGACCAGATTGACAGTCAGCAAAGCTAGTCCGTGTCTCGGCTGAGAAATGTGAATGTTGGGCGTTGGGTTAGAACTCAGGCCACGAAAAACTTACAACTGCTACAGGAACGATGAACGAGTCATATATTGTTCAAAATGATGATATGGGCATTGTTCAATATGCCTTGTCACATTGGAGGACTTACTTTATAATTTTCGTAATCATTGTCATATATTTTCTATTTCAGTTTCTACACATTACTGACAGAAGCTGTGAGATTTTGAGATGATTTTTCGCAATTAGGGTTTTTAGGTTATTTTTTAAAAAAATTCTCCCTTCGTCTATTTTTGTTGTTTCTTTCAATCAATAATTGATAGTATCGATAACCGTGGTCCAGTGGTAGAGTGCTTGTCACCGTTTCGGTCGGCCGTAATTCGATCCACTGCCATGTCAAACATTTTAAAATCGTACTCAAAGCCACTCCGTTAATGGCAGGAAATGTATTATTATCATATTCCACTTACTCTTAACCACAACCCACTCCAAATTTCCTCCCTTGCTCTGTCGAGTTTGACCATTTTCTCACAGCAGATTGAGTCGGATCAGTCTGAAGATATTCTTTCCGTGACGAAGTCATTCACTACGTCACATGAAATCATCGCCGAAAGGTTAATTATGACTCACCTGTAGACTTCTTCCTCATTTCGGCCGTTGTCTGCGACATCAGCGGCCAGTCGAACCTTAACACCGACAACCATGTCTCGGTTGTTTTTGACACAAGAGACGCATTGGTCGACGTCCACCTGGTTGAGAGAGTCACACTCTCCTCCATGGCCTGCAACGATAAAAAGCAATTTCATCTATTCGGGTTCTATCTTTATCATCTTAGTTCTTTTAAATATAGCGTTCTGGCTGATGTATACTTCGGGATTCGTTTATTATCCAACTTCGAAAATCTAGTTTTTTCATTATTCCTTCAATTTTCAAACTATTAGCCCCATCAAATTCTCTTCAACCTGCCGCTTCGGTCGATATATTCATCAGCCTTCCTAATTTGTCCAATGTGTTAAGATTGAATATTTTCATTTTTTCATATAATTTTTTAACAATTGAATGAACGACAACTGACTCTCTGCGAAGAATTGACCTACCGAAGCCTGCACAGCCTGCAGCTGCCAACCCATGGGAAGCAATATGGACAAAGGACAGCACTCTTGTGATGCTTTTCTCGGCGATAAATTTTCTCAGACCGGCAAATGTCGCAGCACCTGAAAAAACGTAAAAGAAATGAGACAAATTTAATTTTGAACAAGGTTAAAGAATAAAGCTAATACAGTTAGTAGGTCATGAGCTCGATATAAAATCTGATTTGCAGATCTTGAGATCGATCTAAAAACTGATCAGGAGGTCTTGAACTCAATCTAAAAACTAATCAGTAGGTCTTGAATTCGATCAAGAACTGATCTGTAAGTCTTGAAATCGATCAAAAAATATCCTTAGATCTTGAAACTAATCTAAAACTTATATCTAGCTTTTGAACTCGATCTAAAACAATAAGTCTCGAACTTGATTTAAAAACTTATCCGTAGATCTTGAATTCAATCTTGAATAGTTTTTTTCGGACTTTTCTCTTCATCTCAGTTCATTTTGAACTGCTGAGACCAACGGCCTTCTTCAGGTGGGTGTCATAACTGGGGATATTTCGGAATGCTGCTGGGGCTACCAGAGAAGCGTAATGACGAAAGGTTCTCATTCTGCTATCTAATTTAACTGGTGAAGGATTCACCCAAGGATGGATAAGATTATTTGGGGGTGAATGAAATGTGAATGACTTAATTTTTTCTCAGATATCATATTTTTCTCTACTCAAAAAATATCCTTTGTGGTAAACAGACACAATCAGAAAAATTTGTTTCTACGAATCTAGTTCTAATTTTAAGGTTTACATTTTTTTATTTTATGCAAACTAAAAACGTTTTCTTTTCCTGTGGGTAGGTAGAGGCATTACTCCTAGTTTTTTTCACATATTTTAGGATATTCAAAAACTTTAATAAAATAAACGTAAATGAAATAAGATTTGCTCATAATACAAAATAAATCCCGCTTAAGGAGATAGACAAGGGAGAATGAGACAAAGACGATCACAATTTGTTTAGGGTGAATTAAATTTTGCAGTGAAGACCTCAGTGCGAATGACATTGAAATAGTTTAAGAAAAACAGGTTCAACGTCTTATTTTAGCCACGTCCCTACTTCTCGGTATGGCTATTGGAATGACATGAGGGTCAGTCAAGGTTTACGAGAATCCAGTCATTGTCGTTACTGGTCAATGGTTTAAATTGGCAGGCGATCATCCATTGGGTCACTTTAATTGATTTACTGCATTCCATTTGATGTTAACGAGATTTCGTTTAACGAGGACCCGGTGTGTAAAGACCGGTCTTGCTCAACTCTCGGACATATTTGTGGACAAAAATAGATTTGTCATTTGGTGTAATTATGGGTTGCTCAACCCTCTAACTGCGGCTGGAACAGCTCAGTCACCGTGTTCTAAATGTGGCCATAGCTTTGTTTGTGGAGGGTGGTGAAAACTAAGCCGAACAGTTTGTTGTCAAACTCCAGTTCAAACCAGATGTTGACTTACTTTTTCTACCATAATAAAAACAACAAGAACAATCCTCACCAAATTTAGGGCAATTTCTTGGAGTATATATTAAGATTCCTCTACCGTAATTTGGATTCACGGCCATTGGTAGTCGTGTTTCTTATCGACTGAGCTAAATTAATAAGCCTTACTTATGCTCTAAAATTTATGTTAGACAGATGCTCCATCTTACTACTAAAGGATTTGAAATAGGACACGCAGTTTGGGAATAATATTGTATGGAGAAACGAATTGAGTTTTGTTTATCTTTTGGATTTTAATGAACGAAAGGAGTTTGACCCTAGCACAGAAAAGATCGTTTTTGATATTTTTTGTGTTCATTGAATGATGAATATGGAAGAGAGATCAGTCAAAATTGATGATATCTTTGTAGTAATAACTTAAGGCTAACCGAACGTTTTTATTACAATCTTTGGATCAAAGAGTGTGTGTGTGTGTGTGTGTGTGTGTATGTGTGTGTGTGTGTGTTGAACATCAGCTAAATAGATCATGTAATATAAGTATTTTTCAGGACTGGACACAAACATGCACACGTACATATATATATACATGCATACATACACGATGATTCCCAACTCGTTTTCGGGCATGGCCATCGCATGATGCCATTCCAAAGAATCACTCAACTATATTGAAACTGATGTGGCTTTTTTTGTCCACCCTTGCTAGACGATTGCAACATATATAGACACTTGGCTTGCCAGGTACAGGCTGAGACATAACCACCGTTTCTTGAGACTAATAGTGAATCCAAGAGTAGTACAGTCCCAGAACAGTGCAATCTTCAGTGAACCCATCAAGGAGATGCTGCACGTCATCCTCCGTGTGGGCCACCAGATCTGCGTACAAGAAATCTCTCATTAAAGATACAAGTATCTTGGGTTTTGGGGGTTTTTTTTTTTCATGCAAATTATCTGATGTTAAACAAATAACCAAAGGTACGACAGCGAATACAGACACCATGATGACAAAGTACAGAGTAAATAATATTGGTGCAAGAATATCTCCCTGTTTCATTTTTAATAAACATTGGTTGTGACAGTTTTCTACCAACATTAACCCATGCAATCATGACAACATGGAATGATTGCAGTATAAACTTTTCCTTCCTTAGAGTCTCCAATCACTTAATACTGTTTACAGCATCAAATGCCTTAGTTAAATCAACGAAGACTTGATACAAGTCTATATCTTGTTTAACACACTTTCCCTGTAATTGTCTTTCCGGTAAGATCGTATCAGTGGTTCCACAACCATTGCAGAAACCAGATCGTGATTTAGGGAGATCATCAGCAGCTATGTGACGGATCAAACAATCCAACTGATTCAGTCGCACACATACAAACATGCACACACAAACACACAAACATGCCAACAGGTACATACACATAAAAATACACAGACGCATGCTCACAAGCCCACACAAACACACATTCTCAAATACACGCAAAAACACATGCACACAGGTATCCATACTGACACAAACACACAATGCAATACATATAGACACATACAGACGCATATGCATATATACAGTCAGAAAAGCCCAAGCAAACACATAAACACTCACTCACAAACATATTCACACACAAACACGCAAATAAACACACATTCATGAACAGATAAACACACTAACACAAATAAACAGACATACACACAGATGAACTCAAACCAACGACACACACACCAACGCCTATACACTTACATTCATAAACACATACATATTAACATAACATACAGAAATAAATACACCAAACACACACACACACACACACACACACACACACACACATACGGACATATAGACGCACACAAAGTTTAAAGAGATGTGTCATTACTAGGCTTTGACTCCAACAGAGCGTGTTAATTTAGAAGTCTTTCAGGATAGAGGCCTCTGAACTATTTGTGGGCCAAAAGGGTCGAGTAGGCGAAGGTCAAAGTTCGAAGAGGTGGAATAAAGGGCAAGTAACTGCGTAAAGTGATTTTCTACTCCATTGTCTCGATGGCCCACAATCGTTATGGCAAACGAGCAAAACTTGCGACGAATTTAGCAACTATTAATTAACTGTTCGGCACGAGACAACCACAGTGAGGACAGATACAGCACAAAAATACAGATTTAGAAATAGCATGAAATACAGGGTGGATGGGCGGGGGACACAAATTTGAATACCACCAGTACTCGTGTATTAGTCGACCCCTGGTTCTTGGGCAAGATCTGCCTTATGGGCAAATCGACTACACTTTTTCTTTATCCCCAAAAAGAATAAAGATAAAAACAATGATAGACTTCTGACTGTTCTTCGCAGTCACCAGAGCCTGCCCTAGGTACTGACAACAAGGCCAGTTGCCCAGGGAGCCAAGTATTCGAGTAGGATTGTCATGTGTCTGAGGGAGCAGGACTCATCAAAGGTTATGCGAGGTCGCAAGTAGATAAGTAAATAAATGGGACAATGCTATACCTTAAAGGGTGCTGATGTTCAGCTTGCCTGCGAACCCTTGCCATGGTAGTTGCTGAAGTAAAAACTAAAACATACTTTTCGACAAAATTTAATTGAAATTCATTGAGAACTTTCGGAGATATCGTGTAATAGACAAACTGACTGAAAGACAGAAGGGTGAAAGGAAAAACAAAGGCTAATAAATGTACCTTTCGAACTTCAAAAGCAGAGGTAAAAAAATTGAATATGCCAATATAATCTTTTTTACGACTGTCGTAAAACTACAATATGGGGATCTATCAAAAAACAAAACAAAAGCTGTTTAGGAAGGGTTCAAGGATAAGAGTCTACAACCAATGCATTCTCCCGATAGTCACTTATGGAGCTGAAACATGGAACCTAACCAAGAGACAGACCTGCAAATTGAGAAGTATGCAACGTGCGCATAAGAGAATCATGCTTAACCTTACACGGAGAGATCACAAGACAATACAGTTCATAAGGAAGAAAACAGGTGCCAGTGACATCATGAAAACTCAAATGGCAATGGGCAGGCCATGTTGCAAGAATGAAAGACAACCGATGGATATCACATATCACAACATGGATCCCCAGAGATCACATGTGAAACCAAGGCCAACGGAACACAAGATGGAGTGATGAACTGGACAGATTCAGGAAATACTGCCTTTGCGACGCCCGTGATAGAGAATTGTGGCAAATCCTTGGGAAGGTCTATTTCCAACGACGGACGTTAAAAGACTACTGATGATGATGATGATGATGATGATGATGATGATGATGATGATTCGAAAAATGAAAATAAAATCATCTACATTGGCCAAACTGGACTCCCAAATCTGAAAACTTTGAAATTAAAAAAAACAAAAACATCTCAAATGGTAAGACTGGAATCCTTAATTTGAAAAAGCCAAAAATCATCAACAACAAAAAATCTAAATTAGCCACACTGCGTACTTACTTGACCTTTAAACTGAGTTTAAAGGTAGCAGACAGCCGCTGTAAATAGATGTATTTTTTTACTATATTTCAAGCAAAAACTTAAGTAGTATTCTCATTATTCAGTTAAGTAATCATTAGATAAATTAATTTTCGTCGAATCCTATATCTTTATAACAGCTATTTTATTTTAGAACATTTTTCATTTGAAATTTTACTCCTCTCTTTCAGCAGACGTACATCATGGTACAATTTAAGTTCATTTTGGATGAAGATTTGACACGGTAAACAGTCTAAACCCTGCTTCAAGCACGCAAAAGTAATTTTCATTTTTTAACACTAACTTTATCTTTTTTATTTGTAATTAAAACCTAAATTAAACCATCAGAAATATTAAAGTTATTGCAGTACATTTCATTGGAAAAGTCCGTGGTTAATACTATACACTGTAATGCTTTTTGAGACCAACAGATTTGAAATGAATAATATATGAATTATACCATTCTATGCGGATATCATTTCGGGGCGTGTATGTGGAATATGAACAGCGTATCTTGTCTACACTTTTAGATACGAACAAAAACATAACATGACACGTTTCATGCGTCACGAATCACCAGATACTGGCTTTTATTTAGAGAGATTATATGAAGGTCGAGGTATGATACAGCTAAATACTAGAAGCAGTCTACGCGTAAATACAGATGAGACTATCAATCATAATAAAAGAATGCAGCATATTTGCATTGGAGTAGCACAAAAATAAATATGACTGGGTAAGAAAAATGATTCACTGGGAACTGTGCAAACAACTTGGATTCGAGCACATGAACCTATTGTATATGCCACCTAAAACAAAAAAAAAAGTTCTTGAGAATGGAAAAAGGGAATTTTTGGGACTTTCAAATCCCAAATAACTACCCGATCCAGACCATAAAATCAGATCTGATTATCGTAAACAAGAAGAAAATTTGTCAGAATATGAATATCACTCTTCCGGTAGACCACATATAGTCAGGTCCAAAAATGAAAAATAGCTTATTTAAAAACATAGCATGGCATTTTTGAATGGAATTTATTATCATACTTGATAAGGCATAATTCAAGGGTGCTGATGCCAAATCTGTTGTGTGACATTCTGTATTTTTTGTCATTAGTAAAGGACAGTCCATTTAAGCGTCGCTGTAAGGGTGAGCCACGAACCATTGACAACAAGGCGACATGTGTCGATAGATATGCTTGAAACTTGTAACATGTTAACTTTATCGAGATATTCCTTATATTATCATTAAGTAGAACGGGTGTAGATCATTCTGATGTAAAAATTATTTGTGTAAACAATATAAAAGCAAACATATAGTATAGTCCACAGTCTATGCATTGAAGATTTATTTCTTGGTGGGGATGTGTACATATACACATCATTAGATAGGAAATTTCATCAGCTTTCTCACAGTGTATCTTCTCAAGTTGTTACTGCTAAAAACGTTAAGGCAAGTATTCCCACATTTTACAAGGAGACTTCAAGTACACTTTGTAGGTATCCGTCTATGAATTGAGAGAAAAATTGAAAGAAATTGAAAAGCTGGAATATATGCGGACTTTGCAAGCGAACAGATACAAAGTGTAGAACATTAAAACTCGAAATCCGAGATAGTGTCAGAGCTATCCAGACGACAGCATTACGAAAATCAGCTAGAATACCAGGGAAAGTGCTGGTGTATTAAGGAAACTTGCCGTCACTTGAAATTCACCCGATGGAAATGCAAGTCAATAGTAAAATTCAGGTGTGACATAATTTTGTCGGTGGCCGAGCTGACAATGGCACGTATAATGGACTTGGCGAACCGAGTTCAATCTTCGTCTAAGACAATTTGGGTTCATTTCGTACTAATGAACTTGAGGACATGAATCCATATCTCACTCCAGCTATGGATTAAATAATGCTGGGTGAAATGCACGACGCCACTTCGGGTGTTCGTTGCCTCTAAGTCCATTTTCCGTATTGCAAATCGGCCGTTTGATGTGATATGCAGAACCGAAGTCGTAACCAGCATAAGGGCACTACTTACTTTTTGTTTACAGGATTATACCTTCTGGCATTTAAAAAAAATTAATCGGATTAAAAAAGATTGGACTCCAGGCAAAGGTGCTGTTGAAGGGTTGGGGGCTATCCGAACCCCCCAGGTTCCCAATGGTCTCCAGTTTATAAACAGTAGTTGACCAACTGCATTTCTACTAAGAGGGTGCCTCTCGAACCCCCAGGGCCCCGATATCCCCGTCAAATCCCGACGTACGCCTTTGATTCCAGGATTCGCGCTGTTTGTATGTTTAACGTAAAGACGCTTAATAATTAAATTACGATTTTTTAAAAACTTGCCAACTGAGACACCCAACAACGGATTGAATGACTGAAATAATTAGTCTACTTCTGTTCATGTACGCGGCCTTGGGCTGCTGGGGGTAGTGGATCGTGGGAGAGGGTGTCAAGGGTGTCGACCTGTTAGGCCAACTATAATCTTCTCTGATCAACGAACTCAGCTTAACCCGATCGACACCTCATCTCTAAACGACTTGATTACAGTAATAACGTCAATTGAGCGGCATACCTGTACAGGTGAAAACAGACACAGGTCATATTTTCTCTACTCTATTTATTGTTTTTTTCTTGTTCTGTTTATGTGAACACATTTTCTATCCTTTGTTTGCTGTCGTCATGACCATATCACGTTGAACATACCGGTTCTCGTCCGATCACCAAGGTTAAGCAACGTTGAGTCTGATCAGTACTTAGAGTAACAAATGGTCAAAAAGTAAGGATACATGTTTAACTGCCCTGATAGCACTTGACTATGCAGAATTTCGAATTCTGGTGGAATTAAAAAGTTCGCGCTGTTGCTGATATATCTAACTTTTCCCAAGATCCATGTGTCAGCTGTGTGTTTTCATTACCTTTGAATTCGGCTTGAATTGTTACCAGCTTCAGTTCCATCTCAACACGTTAACTGATTGATTGTCGGGGTGCCATACTGAGTACTCCCCCCTTCGTGGAACTTCTCAAGGCTATTGGAGTTACTTGACCGTACCCATCTCTTCAACAGATTGTACTGGGTTACGTGGTACCAGCAGCAATGGATAATCGTTGTAAGGACCGATGACGTAATCGAAATTGCCGACAAAAAAATCAAATAGGCGTTTGGATTTATTTTTTTCAAGTTGGAGATAACATATCCAAGAACGGATTTTTTAACGACATTTCAGTCAAATAGAGGATCCTTACACCTGTCTTTGGTCAAATTGAACTCTATGATAGATCTTATTATATCAATGTATCCTAAACACTTTTTTCATTTACAAAGAAACTGAAGAAAATATTTAACTGGAAAGAAGGTATATGAAAAAAAAAAGTTCAAGACATTTCTTTCAGATAAGGGATCTCTACATCTGCTTTGGTCAAATTGAACACCAGTCTTTCTGAGTCAACGTATTCCAAATGCTTCAAGCTTTCCATAGCAAAAACGAAACTTTGTGAAAATATTTCAAAGGAACGAAAGTGTGTGAAGAAAAAAGTTCGTGTGGTATTTCTAACGGATTTAGGATTTCTGTATATATCTTTGGGCAAATTGAACAGTGGGATTAGTCTGATTGTATCAACGTATCCGAAACGCTTCCAGTCAGCTTTTCTCCTAACAAATGGATAATAAAAACTCGTCTTAATTAAAGACTAATTGGATTACAGGATAAAATCACTGCAAAATACAAATTTCGGAAACGGAATGGATTTTTTACAATTTGAACTTTTTGCAAACATTCTGGATTAAACTTGGATTTCTCTTCTGTTGTCCATGAGTTAAACCCTAATGGATTATCCTGAGTATAGGCATTTTTATACATTTTCTTCTTTTCAGGATCTCGAGTTCACTTCTGATTTTGGACTAAACCAAAAATATTAGGGCATCTTTTTACATTTTAAAGCAAAGATGGGTTTACTATGAACTCCTCACGCCATGCAGCACCAATTTCGCCAGATCAGTGGTAACAACCGATGTTATAATTTTAGCTATATATGTGGAGTTTTTGATGACTATCAATAATCAGGGAGAACTCTTCTCTTGCTTGCGTGGATTTTAGCTGTATAAATGAATATATATTATATGTATACATGTTTTTATGCAACAGCTTTTGGGGTGAAATCTGACAATTTATAGATACTTGTTCAGTATATTAAGAGATTTTTATAGGCTGTATCAAGTATATGTTTTTGATCTCCTCTTAACCAGGGATTGAGAAGTATGTTTTTTTAAACATAAATATCGAGTAAAAAAATAATTAAAAACAACGAAAACAAACGTATTTCTATGATTCATATATTACGTGATGATATTAATCTTAATCTATAAAACAAAAAAGTAAGCACGAAAATGAAATGTTAGGTTGAAAAAAATCATCTGGTGAGGGATTAATTTCTAATGGAATAAACCTTCAAGTTAAAACAACGAAAAAAACTTTTCTAAACTACTACTTAAAAATATATATTATTTCCTTTGAGATCCAAACGCTAGACTTTTTTCATTTTCATTTTTAAAGAATCTCTTGTTATAGTATTGTGAAACATTTTCAGAACTCAAATATTCTTGATATAATATTTGCTTTGCGATCGCTTCGTTGATACATGAATTTATTTTTGATATTATCAATCTTCCATGACAAAACTTCCATTGTTAATAAGACCAGGGTGGATTTCAACTCAGGTGACGTTCATTGCCAATAGGGACGTGAGAAGAATTCTTTGTTCATCAAAGGAAAGAATTGAGAACATCTCCACTTCAAAAAAATACGGAACATCATACGAAAATATAATAACTGATTTTATAAGTCTTACTGTTAATGTTTAAACTTTCTGTTTGCTACCGCTTTTACTTGACACTATTGGAAAAGAGGAACCCCCTCATCTCTTTACGGGTATTACACCTGAAGAAGGCCTGAGAATGAATCGACAGAAACGTTGGGTGCAACAGAATCAGCAAGGAGAATGAGTTCAGTCGTCCAACAAACCCTTTAAACTGATTGTGTATCAACTGGAGAAGGCCGAAATCGATCGGAATATTTTTCTCAACATCAGAGATGAGAAGAAAAGATTAAATTATCTAAACAAAAGTTGGTATCTTTGAATTAACGTTTCGTTTTCTCGCACCTGGATAATCGACGGAGATGACGTAAAAGCCAAACAGGTCATTATCCTCCCAAACTACAAAAATCCAACCGCTTGTTCCATCGAGGGTGTTGCAAGGGTTATTCCCAGTGAGCATTTATGATCCACTTCCGGCTCACTAGGCCCGTCGAAGCTACACCATAGCTCTATTAATCGTTTTAAGAACACGTTTTCTACGGTTTCTGTCCCCAGTTTCCATTGCACGGGACAAGGCATTGAACTTACCTAGTTTTGCTCTTTTACTCATAGGTGGAAAGAGATGAAATGGATGCATTCCTTTCCCAAGGGCATCAGTGCGAAGTGAACGCAGATTGAGGGCTCTTCGTTTTCATTTCCTGTGCTACTAACCGTTTGGCTACTAGCTTCTCCCCCAAACTACAACCACGGCCTTAATTCTGAAAATCTTTGAAAGTAGACGACGGTCACTGGAGTTGCCACTTGTGCACTACGCGAACAAACGAGTTAATATGATTTGTCACACTAACGAGAGCAACCCTCTGACTGGCCATCGGATCGGACCACCAGACAACCTCACGGCCATGAGAGAGTTTCCACTGACTGGACACAGACGAAAACGCCAGAGGGATAGTGATTCTTTGACGGAAAACCCCTTGACTGGACATCGCCATAAACACACCATCATTAGGCAAGAGAGTGGTGTCAATGAGATGGTCAGTTTTAGGCCGAGCAGAGATCCGATCTACCGAAGCAACTCGACCCAAGTAGTCGCCAGTGTCCAGTCCCTTGACATTGTCGAGTCGTCATCGACGAGAGAGGCTCCCGTAAGTGAGACAGTCAGTATCTACACGGAAAGGAATCTGATGACCACAGGACCAAGTCCCAGAATAACTTCTACTGCGGACGACACAAGCGTAGTGACCAGTGCCGATGAGAATCTTCCGGTCGCAGAGAGTCAGGTCAGTTTGTTCAGTCACAGGCGTACCCCACCCCGGAGGTCACTGAGTATGCGCTCTGAAAGAAGCTCTATTTATGCCGAAAGGAATATGATAAAGTCATTGCATGACACTGCCTCAACGTCATTTGATCGCTCTCCGATTCGATCGGCTGGGGTATGTTCCCGACCGAGTTCTGTGTGTACGGAGAGTTCGACTTTTGGATTACGTTCACGATGGGCGTTTGCTTCTACAGACAAGATACCGGTGGTAACTCTCCGGGGAAGAAACCAGAATAGATTCGAAGATGAAGATGATGATGGAAACGGAAGCGTCGAGTCTCTCGAACTACTTCCTCTCGAATCGGCTCAACTAGAACTGGAACAAAAAGCCTTGGCTGAGTTGAAATTAAACGCAAAACAAAAGGACACAGATAAAAAAAGAAAGACATCCGTTTCCCTGACTCAAACAAAAGCAATGATCCAAAGCTTCGGAAACCGACTAAGGAAATCTTTGAGACGTACCAAGAGCAACTTGGAAACCAGAAGTAAACCAGAGGTAAGGAATCGCAAATTGTCCTTAAACATCGTTGAAGAGGCGTCGTCCAGACCGACAAGCGCCCCAATAAGTGGTGACTTCTCCCCAAGTCTTTACACCAATGTAAAATCAGGCATACGCCCTAGTTCCACTTCGGCATTGAATAATCGCTGTCTTAGAGACTTTGATAAATCAGTTTCAATAAAAAGTGTCGACAGGAATTTGGTTTCCGGTCCCGATGTTCCTGAAAAACCTCTGCGGCTCTCTTTCTTGAGGAATTCAAAAAGTAGCTTAAACGCTTCGAAGGAAGCAATAAAAAATACCTACGTAAATTTATTAGCACCGGTCAAATGTCTGGCCAAAGATGACAGCCGCCTCGAAGACATAGCTCGGTCCAAGGAATGCACACGAAAATCTATCAGACACGCCAATAGCAATTTAGAATCAGTAAACATGAAGGAACCGGTCATCATTCGATCCCTTAGCAGTCTTGAGACGCGTAGTCGGACTTCTTGCACCCTCGACAACTGTCCCGACATTCTAGAAAGCGCTGAAGCGAAACCCTCAAAAAGCAACATTGATATTTCTGGCTTAACCATCAAACGTCTTGAAGATAAACCATCTGGAAAGGGTTCCGCGGTAATCGAAGCTTACATCCCGGAAAACGAAAACTTGTCTACTTTCAACGGGCTGAAACAATGTATTCCAGATATGTCACCCAAGACTCCTCCCCTTCTGCCTTCATATCGTCCACCACCTATGAGTTCGGAACCATTGTCTGTAAAATCGGGAAATTCTTCAAAATCCAGTTCCTCGTCGAAAAAACGAAACAACAGCGACCTGTCGGTTTCTAGCTACGAGGATAACGAAAGCCAACCTCGTGTGTCATTACCGTCCAATCTGAAGCGGAGGGCACGCGTGACGAAAAGACCCGCCAAGAAGCGAACCAATACAGAAAATCTATCCAGCGGCGGATCGGAAAATGCCAGCTCCTCAACAACGACGACGACAACCGCTCAAATCGAATGTCCTTACCCTCAGAAGGATTCAGATAAAAGCCCCTCGGTTAATGGGAAGAATGGGGAATCCGGATCAAATAACACGTCCGATTGTTCAACACCAACCGCTTCGAACACCCCCAGCAGAGAATCATTGGGGACAACCCGCGAAAAACGCCCAAAATTCATGAAAGGGACAGATAGAAAAGGGGTACACAAACCTATGCCTGTACCTCCCCCCGTACCTGGAACTTTGAAATCAGAATTTCGACAAGAAAAAGACAATACCAGCAACCAATCAACGAGTAATCTCAACACTCCTAATGGACACATATCTACAACACGTTCTTCGCAGTCAGAATTGAAATCAGAAGGAAAACCGTCGCCACAGAGACCTGAGGTGACAGCTGGGTCTCCAGGGTCCGGAATTCCTGAGTCGGGTTCGACACCAACTCCTGTACGTCCGTCTGTCGGACCAAAGAAAGTCTGGAGTCGACCAGTGAGTAATGCTAGTATGGTCTCTAATTCTTCTAATGATACGTGTATTAACTTTGAACTCTTGCTGAAAGAAATTGTCAATAGACGTACGGGCCAAATGCAAGATTCTATAGAAAACTCACCTACAATAATGGAGGCAACCAGTTAGCAGTGCTAGTGAGATCCCTATTTCTAATTATAGGTATGTTATCTTCGAACAGTTGCTGAATGAAATCGCAACTAGACGTAAGAACCAGATGCTAATCTATAGAAGGTTCGTCAACAAGTTTGGACTCAACCAATCAGCAATGCTATGGGTTCTAACTTTTCCAATAGTACAGGTGCCGATCCAGGGTGGATGGACCGCAGCACAGTTAAACAATTTTTTTAAAAATATCTAGATAAGGAAATTATAGAAATGAAAAAACCCAAATAATCCCTAGCAATGATAAATTAACTATGGAAACGAAAGATTATATATATATATATATATATATATATATATATATATATATATATACGTACATATATATATATATATATATATATATATATATATATATATATATACATGTATATATATATATATATATGTATGTATATATATATATATATACATATATATATATATATATATATACATATATATATATACATATATATATGTGTGTGTGTGTGTATGTGCGTGCGTGTGTGTATTTTTGTACTTTGATATGTATATATCAACTTATATATATATATATATATATATATATATATATATATATATATATATATATATATATATATATATATATATCAACTTTGAACTGTAGCTGAAAGAAATCGTCCACAGATATACTCAGGAACTTCACCTGTAGGTTTGGAGTCCACCACTGACAAAAGGTCCGTTTTACTTGGGGGCCCACTCACAAATGTGCTGGCAAGGATAAAGATTGCCCATTTTCTGCAACCGGTGTCATATAGGCGTCAGAAATGTATCCCCGTCACACTCTATAGTGCAATGGGGAGGTGATGCCAAGGGATAGGAATCCCCAGAATTGGACATTATATTCTTTGGGTGGGTGAGCATAGGACGAATCCTGGGCCAGGTAAGTATGGCTGGGATAGTCTTTAATTTTTTCAGTGATTCGTGAATTAACTTTGAGTTATCATGGAAGAGAATCGTCAGCAGACGTACAAAGTGAAATGAGACTCTAGAGGAAATTCATGTTTTCAAATTTTCGAATTTGGCAGTGACTTTCACTCTCAAAAAATTGATGAAAAAAATGGCCATCTAAATAGGCAACCCTGAAAGTCTCCTTTAAACAAAAACTACTTATATTGTAAGCCAAATGATTGTTTATATTATTGTCTGTAACATTCTTCAAGGGAGATGACTATCGAACGCTAATCATAGAATAGACTCTCTCGCCTATGATTTCTTTTACAAATACGTTGAAAATCCAGGTTCGTTCTGATTGAGCACAAACAAGAAAATACTGTGCAACGTAATTGATATTTTTAAATACAATGGAAATGCAAAATTATTCAATCTCTGTTGTCATTTTTCACGACCCGAGTAAACTATTATCGTTTAACATTTCACAGTTTACCCTACCTTTTAAACGTGTGTTTTTCTTTCAATTAGCCTCTACTACACCAAATAATAATATCTATCTCAGTTCACCGTATTTTTATTTGTGAAATGAATGTAAATGAAAAAATATTAAAAGCCCTCAAAACAAACTAACCATTGCTCTGATTGACGATGTTACCTTAACTCTAACGTCAAGTTATTATCTCGATGAGATAATAACTGCTGAGTTGCCGAAATATCCTTGTTTTTTTTGTTTGTTTTTTTTTCATTTACATTTATTTAGAAAACAAAAACACGGCAGACTGTAATAGCTATAATTATTCAATGTGGTGGGAATTAATGAAAAGAACCCGGAATAATGCTTAGAAATTCAAGTTGATGGTAATTATTATTATCATGCTGTGAATTATTCGGAAACTATTCTCATTGTTATTTTTTTGAATCACTGCTGGTCAGTGTTTTCTCCGGTCATCCTCATTGTTTGAGATTAAGAATTAGTATCATGCCATGATCTATTTGGACGAGTATCTTCATCCTTTTTGTACTGATCACTACATTTCAGTCGATAAACTCTCCGACCTTTCTCGCAGTCGAAAGTTCTGATATTGAATATTGTGATTATTCCGGAAATTATTCGAACCCGTATCCATATTTTTATCATTCCAATTGCTCTCTAATTTTCCCCCGGTCAAAACTTCTGAAATGTCATCATTGAATCATTTATGCAGACTAGTATCCCTATCTTTGTAGTATTGATCGTTGCGTTCTCCAGTCGTTGTCATTGTGTAAAGTTCCAAAATGAAGTCGCGAAATTATTCCATGAATTATTTAAATCTATTTTTGATCTATGATGTAGAAACCAGAATAACGTACATAAGCGAGACACCGACGTCCATAGCTCAAAATTCCCTGATAAGAAAATGTTGATTTCATCTATCCTCAATACAACTAGAGGACAAAACAATAAATTTAAAATTCAGACCCCACCCCCCAGGAAAAAAAATCTTCAACACAAGAATAGCAAACACATGGAACAGCATAAGTTGAAAGACGGTCACATCCGAGAATATTGATATTTTCAAAAATGATCCCAATTCTGATATCGTCCATATCAAATTTAACTGCCGATTTTCTTAGTTTAATCCCACCCAACTAAAGTGAAACAGGCTTAATGACGCAATCAATCTATCAGAAAAGCCAATTTCAAGTACATTTAAGTGCATGATCCATTTTTTAAAGATTTCTCAAACTCACATAATAATCTACGATAAGATACATAGAGAGGACTTGATAAACTTTAACTGTGTAGGACTGCCAGAGTTGCCATTTTAGATGTGAATTTCAACTTTTCGATTCTGGAAGATACTTACAAATTCGAAAATCTAACGAAAAACATCTCAATAGGCAACACTGACATTGCACTGATTCAGTTATGCTTCATGCATCAAATATTGGTAAGTTTACCTATCATTTTTAATTGAGCACACGCAGTGATAACATTGGTAAAACCATTGAATGAAAAGTGTATCAATCTATTAAAGATTATAGGGCTACTTTTATTACAAATACGCTGCTTTTAGTCCTGGTAACCCTGCTCTAAATACGTATATCCCACTGAAAAGAGATTTGTGATTACTAGCATTCCACAGTGTAATGCTGGACTAGATGTATTATATTAGATTATCATCATCATCATCATCCATTCGAAGCCGGTTATTTGACAAAAGTCTTCCCCATCGTCAATCATTTTTTTTTCGCTTTCAGCTACATAGTGCCAAAACATTCTGAATTTGTTCAGATAATCATGCCAACTTACTTTTTACTGGTCACAATTTCGCTCATGATCTCGAAGCATCCATGTTGTTAGTGATGATGTCTTATGTTTGTCTGATACCTTTGCAAAATGGCCTGCTCTTTGCCCTTTGAGTTTGCTAATGGCTTTGAGGATATCTCTTGCGCCTGTTTTTCTCTGATCTATTGTGCTGTTTTGTGATCTTTCAATGTGAAGTTTTGTATTGATTTCTTGCTCACGTTGCATGGTTTTTAGTTTGAGAGCTAATTCCCTGGTTGAGTTTTATGTTTCAGTTCCGTAGGTGACTATTGGAATTGATTGAAGACCCTTACTTTCAAGACCAATGGGATTTTCTTGTTCTTGAAGATCAAACTTACTCTGCCGAACGCTTGTCAAACTTGGGTGGAGTGATGATTCTCAAAAAGACTGGCAATGGAAAACTTCTATTCTGTCATGTTTTTTGATAATGTAAGAAAAAAATGAATCGAAGAAGGACATTTGGATTAAACGTTGGTCAACATTTTTGGTCACTCTGTAGAAAAAGAACTAAGGATCATGGGATGATGTAAATAAACACCGGAATCTCCAAATAAATCACTTACGTCACTTGTTTATTAATGGAATATTGATTACATACAAAACGTTTTTTGTTTGTTTTTTTTTTTTGTTGAGTTTCTGAAATCAGATAATGTCATTATTATGCATTGATTTGCTCAGAATAGTGTTCTCATCTTGGTTGTTATCGTCACAACCTTTCGGCTGCTGTACCCTCCAACCTTTTCCCGGGGTCTGTCATAGCTGGTAACTCTCAGAATATTCCGAACTGAACCCTTTATCCAATCCACGGGTATAGATTGTTCTCATTCCACTGTCCGGGCCCGATGATGTATTGCATCAAGTAATTTTTCTGACTCAATTCGTCATTGCTATCTTTCTTTTTCACACTGAACTAAAGTATATGACCTTTTTTTTCACATACCCTTCAGTCGAGTAGTGCATAACAACCAAAAGGAGAACATTAGTCCCCAGTAAATTAGTGTATGATGTTTTTACAGTTATTTGTTTGTCGCACAAGTGGCCCACATTTTGTTTTGTTTTTTCAATTGTTATTCATACAAATCCATACTGTCTGTATTCAGTCATCAAAGTGTTTCCCTTGTTTTCTATAAATCTATTCAACTTTCCTTCCATTGTAAAATATAAAAGAACGATTTCAATTTTCATCCATTAAGTTTTTTGGTCTTCGTTAGGCGTACTATACGAATGCAATGGTGGTAAAAAGATCATTTTTCTCTTCTATGGTAGCAATGCTTATAACATAGGATTCAGGTGTCTTCTCTCCTTTCCTTGTTAGACCGGGATTCTCATGTCCCTACAGGAAGCCACATTGAGTAAAAAACATCAGAATACTATGTTATAAGCATTTCTACAATAAGAAAAAATATTTCTGTTTGTCACCATCACATTTGAGTAGCGCCCCTGGGGAAATGACCGAAACACGTTGTCAACAACACAATAATCCGAAACACACTTTGAATGTAAATGACTTTTCTAAAAAAAAAAAAAAAAATGGGCAATTCCAGTTCTAATTCAATTAATTCTTCCTGGAATTTGTAGATATCTTCAACTTGTTTGGACAGCTGACAAGACAAGGAGTGTGACATTCACAAAAAAAAGATTCAGGCCACGGACAAGATTACGGAGAACGCGACAAAGCAGCCGATGGCAATCCTGACAGAAAACTTTGCAGACTGCGTTGAAAAGTTTGTGGTCATAAGGGGTTACTTTCAACAGGGCTAAGGTGTCATTGCCCTAGGTAGGCTATCTTTTGTTAATATCATATGGTTTAATACTTTAAAGTTGGCACAAGTCTGGCACAAAGCGATAGTAATGGGCAATTAGTGAAGATCAACTTCATTCCATTGTCAAAGCTTGCTAACCAGCACCATATGATAGGGACCCAAAATGGTTATTTACTAAGGTGAGCTCAGTCTGGTACAAGCACAAATTATTGAAGCATTCACTTATAATCAAACTAACTACTCTAGCATAATGGTTTACCAGAAGAGCTTGATAACCATTCTGCTATGGTAGGCACCCAAAACGGTTATACACTCATCTTAGATTAGTTTGGTACAATGCCAAATTATCGGAGAACTCACTACACTAGCTAAATGGCCAGCGAGACAGGCTAGCTGACCATTACGCTATGGTAGGCTCCCAAGTGGTTATAACTTGAGCTCAGCTTAGTTTGGTACAAAGCCAAATAACTGGAGCATCCGTTGAGGATGGAACTCATCACGCCAGCGAGATGGTTTGCAAGACAAGCTTGTTAACCATGACGCTATGGTACGCACTTAAGGTCATATATTGAGCTCAGCTTAGTTTGGTACAAAGCCAAATAATTGAAGCAACCAAAGAGGATTAAAATCACTATACTGGTGATAGAGTTTGCAAGACGAGCTTGCTAACCATTGTGCTACGGTGCTAGAGATTGGTCATTTACCAAAGCCAGTCTAGTCCGATGCGATTGGTCATTTGCTAAAGTCAGCCTAGTCTGATACCGAGCCAAATCATTGAAGAATATAGTGAGGATCATACTCACTATGCAAGCAACATAGTTCACAAGAAGAACTTGTACACTATTTACTGAGCTTAGCCTAGTCTGGTATAAGGTTAAGAAACATGGCATCCGTTTCCCGGGTTTCGCCGTTGATGCATCTCCCGAAATCATCCCACCAGGAAATAACCATATTTTTCTCTCTTTGAAGTAGTCATTCCGCTCCTTCAGTTCTCCGATTTTTCGGTGGTACCATACACACACACACATACACATACACACAAACACATGCACACGCACACATACACATACACAAACATACACATACACACACATACACATACAAATACATGTGCGAGCACAAACACACATACACACACACAAACACACACATACACACACAAACACACTCACTGATACACATATATATATATCTAAAGCTTTCTAGACTACATATCTATATCTATCTATCTATATATATGTATATGAATAACTTTAATTGTGCAGTTTTGATGTGTGGTTTCTGATGTAATACGATTTAGATACTATTGTAAAAATTCATGTAACTAAGTATAAAATGGGGAAAACGACATGGCCTTGAACTGGGCGGTTTTGAATAGTAGGGAAATTTTTGGAACAAATTAATTAAGTTATACCTGGAGAGAGAGAGAGAGAGAGAGAGAGAGAGAGAGAGAGAGAGTTGAGTGCTTAGGTATTCACCTTGTGTTTTTTTTGCGGTTAATGCAAATGTATACGATATAAGGTCAGTTTTGTTATTGGATAAATGCCCGATTACGTCAGCCAATTTTCCGTTGAGAAGAAGCGAGAAAAACAAAGAGAATCATTTATCTGTTATAATCCTTGATCCACGTTAATCCTTTCCTAATCTCCTTAACAATGTGTGTCTATCTGTATCTATCCGTCTATCTATCTATCTATCTATCTATCTATCTATATATATATATATATATATATATATATATATGCCAATTACGCCCTAACTTCGTGCAATTATTAGCAAGCTTCTCCTGAAAACATATTCCCTTTATTTGATTGAAAGAAAAGTAATTAATGCGTACACAATAGGTTAGTTACATAAAACAAGGGAAGTGCCCGTTATAAAGGTGCATATTTGGAAAGGGTCAGAATGTATGATGTATTCAGCAGCCTGTCATAACAATCATGTAAAATGATTTTCATAGATACTTTTAGATAAAAGACGTAAAATCTGTAATGTGATATTTATTTTTGTCAGATTTCTCTAGAACCGCTGATCAAAAGGACCTCAAATTCGACACTGCTCTACCTTGTGTGCTGATTAATATATCTGGCGAAAGTCAAATCCGTACAACCGGTTATCGAGTAATCGCAACGCATACATGCACGTACACAGACACATATTTCGTTAATTGTTATCAGATTCCTTCTTAATAATAATAATGATGATAATGATGATGTGGATTATTATAATAATAATAATAATAATAATAATAATAATAATAATAATAATAATAATAATTATTATAATAATAATCATAATAGTAATAATAATGACAACATTTAATTATACTTATATACTGCAAATGATCTTTATAAACTAGCTGTGTCATTGAATGTGTCTTGATTTAAACATTTAATGATAATGATATGTGAATTGATTGGTGCTATTACTATCGATTATTTCAGCATTACATCATAAAATTAATAAATAGTATTTGATGTTTTATTTAATGGAACAACCAGCTGAACAAATTCAAAAAATAAAACAAAATCTTCACTAAGTACGTTACTTCGAAGAATGCAATCATATTGGTATTATATCAAAACATAACAATATAATCTTTTTAGTCATTACAGGCCGTACCAAAATTATCTTGTACATTTGTACTCACATTCAGTTGCACTGATTTTTGTCACAGGACAAAAAACACACCATATAAGATTTTTGCGTTCAATCACTGCCAAAATTTTGAGGGAACATTGTTTGCAAATTATTTCATTAAGGTTCGATTATCTCCCTAATATCATAACACACATATAACCACTAAACTTACAATACATACGATCATACAACTATCCCCACCCATCACAACTCACAAACGAACTACATAAAACACCCGGTTTCTTTTAGCACCTTAATTCCTTGGTATGAGCGAAATAAAAAAATCATTTGTTTCAAGAGGGCTTCCGATATTGTCATTTTACTCTCATGCATATATATATATATATATATATATATATATATATATATATATATATATATATATATATATATGTATGTATGTATATTGAATAATGTAAATATTTCTTCCAAGTAAGTTTCAATGAACACAACGGATAAATTTTGTCGATTCAACCAATTAATTTTGTTTGCGAAAATTGGTGCTGGGTTACAAGAATAAAGGAAGTCGAATTATAGCTCTTCATGCGCTTCCCACTGTCATCAGTCATTTTCATAGGATTTCAAAGTCCAAAGTACATTGTAATAGTTATAAAATATATTTTGAATAGGATTGAGCAATCCACTGCAACATTTCTTCTGTCTAATATATATATATATATATATATATATATATATATATATATATATATATATATATATAGTGCCAAAAGTATCCGATATATTTAAAAAAATTCATTTTAACATCATTTTACAGCTTTAAATTTGACAGAATTCAGGCCAAAGATTTTAAATTTTTTTACGTAACTTCTATTGTAAATAACTTTTATTGTAAATAACATTTTTGTAAATAACTTATTCCACTCCCAGCTAAAAGAAATCTATCTATCAATCCTGATATTGACCGTTTCCAGAATTCTTTTGTATCAATTCAAATTCTTGAATGGCTTATATTTGATGATATTTACTCAGCTGGAATAAAGAATGTGAAATTATAATATTGTGTTCCTTTATTTTTGCTACATCTTTCATTTGTTTGATTTTTTCTTTATGCTCAGCTCCGTTGGCGAGAAAATTACTCAACGAGTTTACTTTCAAGCAATCACATTTGTTTATTTATCTATATTTAAAATACATTCACACATCTCTATAGCTCACTTTGTGGGCCCCCATTTAGCCAATATAGTATAACTTGAATATACACGTAAAAGATGATGGGGTTATTAATGTAAAGATTGGTTTTGAGGAGCTTAAAGCTATTTTATTTGGTAATTCAATTTTGATAATTCAAGTATCCTAATTTTAATCTTTATGGAGTCTCGACTCATCTCAAGGTTTCAGTGAGTGATAAGGTATAAAGTCTTAAGAATTTCCATGACGTAATCTTCATTATTATGTCATTGTAGAAAGGTGAATTAACCAATGAAATCAATGCACCAACAGAGCAGAAATTTGCATACATGGCCATAATGTGTTCAGATACAATAGTGACGTAATTGAAGAACACTGAACTATCGAACGGAAAAATCATCGTCAGCGTCCGCAAGCATAGGATTATAGATTAAAATTTTATTCTTCTAATTACAAAGGCAGTATTTAATGTTTCCTTTCCAGTGACCCCCTTATCCGCAGTTTCTTCTTCAATGGGGCTCTTATCCACGTTTTATTGTTTGCTTTTTATTATTAGGCACCTTTTTCGCGATTCCCCCGTTAGTGCTCCCCAATCTACAGCATCCCTTTCAGTGGTACGTGGACACATCATTAGAACCATGTTCTTATATATCTATTCTTCCCTTCTTTTTATGGATCCTTGTGCAGGCTAAGGCTTCAGTTGTTCCTGTTCATGTTTCTCATTTAACATTGCTACTTAGTTGGTAATGACCTTCCAAAGAGCATTAGTTAGCCGGAATTTGAACTCAGCTCGCTAAGACCGTTCTCAGAGCCATTATCCGCTCGGCTCACCCACTCCTTTACTTTTTTATTCTTGTGCATTTTAATTGCCGACGGGCATTCAAAATCCTACCACTACAAAGATGCCCTTACTAACGTCATAGAAATGTTTGGCGACTTTTTTTTCAGTTTGGTCTGAAAACCTTCAGAATCGTAAAGCAAAAGAGTTGAAAATAAAGAAAAAACTTTCTGATACCTGCTCTGTGAAAAGCTACGATTACGAAGACATTGTGTACCGCTCATGATAACTGCACTGACGTCACGACACGAACTCTAAAGCCTATCTCATTGGTGTGTCAGCGATCACTCCACTGGTCAAAAAGAAACGATTCAATAAACTAGAGAGCAATCAGTCGTAAGGAATAAAAAAAATCCTGGATCCGCCCAGAAATTTAATCGATTGTTTGTTGGCCCATTGCCCATCCTTCTACCAAATGTCATTGAAATTCATTGAGAACTTTCAGGGATATTGTGTGGGAAAACAGAGTGATACAAATTAATACATATACCTTTACGAACGGACTTCGAAGAGGTAATAAAAAGAAATGTCGACCTTTGCATCTATTTTCGAAGATGCAGCTGTCAATAGTTTGTTTGGTTGAAGTGTTTTTGTACCTTCTACACACCAATCTTTAACTCACTAACTTTGCATCTTCTGTCAGAAGTTTGTTTTTATGGAAGTTTTCTTTTGTACTATATCCAACGGCAGATAAGCGGAAGTATTGCTCGTTCAACAACCCAAAGAATAGATCTCTTTTCAATCTCAAAATGTCTTGTCAGTAGCCCAGGGCTTTCTCTAGAATGTTCTTTCATGACACTTCTTTCTGCTATTCGTACAGAAAGTCTTTGAGACTTTCAATGCACAGCTAACGAACTCTGAGCTCCTTTCAGCGTTGAATGGTTCTATTGGTTGACATTCCAGATACGTCGAAAATCCGGTTCTGAAATAATGAGTGAACTTACACAACATTTTCTAACAGTGACTCTGAACGTGGGGCACGCGTCCCACACGGGGGCAGTGTGTTTCGAAAAAACTCTCGGGTGAATGTGTGAAGTTTCAAGTGGAGTACTTTGACGGGAATAAGGTACCGATCAAATATATTGGGGGGGGGTAAATTCGGAATGTGGGTGTGAAGACTGAAAAGTGTTCCTTGGCTCAAAACTGATTCGTTCAAGGTTCAACTGATTAATTCCTAATTATACAATACTAATGATTTATAAAAAATATTAATTACTTATTTCAGTGCAGGTTCTTTAGTAATTAATGCTTAACTCATTAACTTGGTTAGCCTTGAAACAATGTGGTAATTATATTTTCCTAACCAAATTTCACACAATAAAGAAAACCTGAGTGCCATAAAATTCATGTCAGTATTCTTTCCAAAGGTTGAATTTGTTAAATTGTAATAAGATATAAATTTAAAGTAGTGTTATTCATAGCATGTCATATTTGATGAAGTTTTTTGAACGAGTAAACATTTTGTTCAATTTTTCCAGTCAATCTAAATTTTCTCTCTTTGATTCAAAATTCTAAATTACATGATTATACTTTTTTAACACCAATTTTTTCTCTTATCATTGTGAAGGGCATATTAAATTCGTTGAACTGTCGAGAAGTAGAGATGGAGCAGAAAAAGTTGAAGAACCATGGCTTTATACAGTAAGTGCCAAAAGTGTAAGTCAGCATTATGGACGAAGATTAGTTGACTATTGAGAGTAAGACTATTGAGCGACCACAGATGAGTGTGAGGATAATTCAGCGTGAAGTTATTGCATATTTTCAACTGGTAATGCAAGTCGGAGTTTGAAATCAGATAAACGGATTTTCAAGGCAGGAACGCTCTTCTCATTTACCAGACTAGCACAACAGAATCTTTACCACTTCCTCATTTCTACGAAGTCTTCCCAAAAAGTATTGAACAATTATGAATATCTTGAGACCTGATTGCCCGGCTCCGATGTAAGTTGCCAAACAGACCGAGTAAGCCATTTTTCACGTCTCGTTTCTTTGTAAAATGTAGCATTACCCTTGTCTGTCGAACCCCTACAGTCCAGATTTCTGGCTCTCCCCAAGGAGATTTCAAATTGCAGACGAGATAATAACATCTTGTTATTTATGCTTTAGAAGAAAATTGAGTTTTTATTTGAAAAGGGCAGTAAGGGTGAATTCATTTACGGGCGATACTGTTTTGCTCACCGGTGCCAGAGATCGGCGTTCAAGCCCAGGTGAAAGCAAGGATTTTGAACACTGATTTTTATATCAGGCAACCACTTGTTATTTGAGAGACCTGTTCAATACAATTGCCCAATCCACTTTTAGATATGAGCACCAAAGCTTTTTAACGGAATTTTACGGGTTTTTGGGTTCTCTTATATCATTGGATCCCGAGCATGTCCTTTAACCATCAAGTCATCACTTTTTGCGCATACCGTAACAGAATGTTGGCAAATTCGTTTCATTTAATAATTCGCTGGTGTTCGAACTCTATTATGCGCCCTACAACTGTAGCCTTATACCATACTTATCAGTGTAACAATTGCAAGCAAAAACTAGAGGAGGATATTCCTGCCACTTGTGCAGGTTGTCTTTTAAAGTTAAGATTTACTCGCGCACACCGAGTCCCTTCTTCCTCAGTGAGGCGAGATTGTTTGTCCAAGAAGCCTTCGGGTATCTTCCCTAATAGTTTATCCATGGCTTTGGAAAGAGGACTGGGGGTGGATTCATGCCATTCCCGGGGCATTTATACGAAGTGGTCACTTGAAGTACCTGACTAGACTCTTAACAAATAACAATTTGATCGTGCACCGTGGCTTGATGGTCAACAAGTTAGACTTGAAGACGAAATCGCAAATGCTGAATGTTCGATGGCTTCAAGGAATCCCGATACTGTGACCAGACTAAACTAGGCTCTGTAAATATATATATTTGTGCGCCTACCCTAGCTCATAGATTATGATGCTCGTCTAACAACTAAATTTGCTAAAGTATTTAGATGGATCTTCAACTCCTGTCGCCTTCTAAGCTGAACATTACATGTTCTTTGGGGCACCCAACATTGCATGATAGTTTACAAGCTTATCTTGAAAACACCATAAAAAATTACCAGTATGCAATTTTGCACGCTCTATTCATGTTTTCAACAATTCTGTTTGAAATCTCACCTAATCTATTGTATTAACTTCGAAACTCTTTCAACAAGAATTGCTCTTTATATATCGACCCTGAAGAACTTTTCACTAAATTGGATTTTGGTGGCCTTTTAGTATGTTAATTTACACAACATCCCTCTTGTACAGACACCAAATTTATATGGTAAACTTCGAGGTTGACTCCTGTTTTGAACTGGGCAAATATCAAACAGTGAATATTGGAGTTTCCCAAAATCTGTTTAATCTTTGGATCATTCCCGCTGTATTAGGTAGTTTCAATTTGTTTTTCTACACTCTTTTGTTTGTGATTAAATCGTACCTTTCAAAAACACGTCACCTACGCTGTTCTCTGCCAGCCTCTCACGACACTGGTTATATTGTTGAACTTTCCCAGTTTGAATTCTGACTTGTCTGTCTTCTAGACTGGTTGCCAAGTAAGGCTGAAGAGCTCAGCCTACTCTGCTATTAACTTAGTGACAAGGTAGATTCATGCCTTCCCGAAGTGCATTCGTGAGAAGTGAACGCAGACGGTCTCAGCAAGAGTTTGAACTCAGCACAGCGAATCCAGGTTGCATGCTGCGAATTGCTCGGCCACTTTCACCAAAAATTTCTATGTGAGACAATATTTATTTATCTAGCATCAAACAAATAAAGAAGCTTTGAAGAAAAAAAAAAAGAATTACAAACCGTGAACCAAAATTGTTACCAAAACTGCCAAGATAGTTTTGTTCAGTTTTCAAGTTGGTCTATCTGGCTGGTTGCCTAAGTGTGTATGTGTAGGTTTTTTGTAGGGGGGTCAATTTGCAATGTAAATTTATGCTAAGTTGATCCTTAGTTTGCGTTTGGCAGCTTTGACGCTTATTTTCTTTGAAAATACAGACCTTTTTAGTGATCACTACCCAACAAAAGTTGATCACCCCCAACACAGCATGCTGCCAAAAGACATTGGTCGCAGGACAGTTTCTATACAGCGACTGACCAGACCTGTTCATAAAAACGGCTTTTTTTCATTTGAGTGATAGTATTGATTTTGTTCATTTATTGTCAGAAATTGAATTAAATTTGTCCGATAAAAGTCTGATAAGAGTTTATTTCGCGCCGGGCTGACTGGAGCCATTCTGAAACTTTGATGATAAATATCAAATTCAATTATAAAATAACACATTACGATATCTTTGTATCCTTATGCTGACTATGGCTTCAGTCACCCCTGTCCAAGCTTCACATATCACATTACAACTCAATCGGCCACATTTGTGATCTATGGGGACGAGCACCCATATTGGTATCACCCACTCCACCCTGGGCTATCTTACCCATAGGAAAGATATGGGCCTTTCCAAAGGACATGCGCAAGATGAACACAAACCATCTCAGCCTGATTTTAGTCTTGGTTCACCGAGTCTATCCTCCGAGCCGTTACCCGCTCGGTCTGTTTACACCTCCATGTTAAGGCATGCGAGTATACATTGCAATACACGTACGAATCCCTTCTCCACATGAGTGTCGAACTAGTGTCCCCGTCTTTGTTCAGTCACTGCATTTTAGCTGGTGCACTCCCCAGCCTTCGTACATCTGTCTGAAGTTCTGGTATTAAGCAATATCTTTTTTTCACTAATGATTCGAACCAGTATCTTAACCAGTTGTTTTTATTACCTATTTTAGGCAGACATGTTCTTTGTTCTTCCTCGGGTGTTTGTTGCATCCAATAGTCTTTAGAAGTCAGTTCAAGAGTTGTTTTTTTTAATTCCCTGATAAGAAAACCACAACTTATGGAAGTAGCCCCTGGATTCATTAAGATGAAGGTCAAATAATGGCATCATCCTGATATTGGCTCCTTACATATGAAATGTTGTTTTCGATATAAATGACAAAAACAGTAAATAAGTATTTAATCAGAATTTGAAGTAATAACCTTTTTCCAACGATACTTTAATCAGGATATCTAATCACTATGAAAACCTTCAGGTTCAGTTTTCACAATGTGGGTAGAACGAATTATGGCTTCCTTATTATTGGGCCTTTCTTTGCAGATATACGGTTCAAAATGCTATAAAATGATAATCTGTTGGGGAAAGGGATTAAAATGGAAGATGTTACCATTCTGAATCTGGAAACTTTTGCATCAATCTGACCAATCAGTCCACACTCTTAACAACTAACATATCAGCATTTTGCAGTATACCCTCTGATTGGACAATCATGAGACTGATTTTGATGGGAAACTTCCAGTAGAATCGGCACGCCCTAAAAGACCCACATTTCATCACTGGACTGCTCGTGAAAGTGGATGACTGCCAGAAATGCACCTAATAATTTTAGGTGGGGAGTAATGCCTCTAATTTGCCGACAAAATGGGCACGCATGCATCCAATTTTGCGACAAGGAGGTCGTTCATGGCAGAATAAGGGAAGAGATTTGTAGACACCCTCTTAACCCCCTTCGATGTGCCCCTTTTAACTGGAGGCTGTTTGGTCAAAGATAAAAAGAGTAACAGGGTTGGATTTGACAACGGTCAAAAGATCACGTGGGGGCAATCGACAACTTTGGTAAACTAAGTATTTGCATAAACTCTGATGACTGAGAGCTGGAGGCTCTAGATAAAGACATGTTTGCTTTAACGATAGGTTAACAAGTATAAAAGATTGCCAGGGATAAGAGTTTTAAACTCAGGGGTGGTTCCTATTAAGATAAGTCGAGTGTTTGTATTCACCAAGGGGGTCGCGAGCTTGAAGATAGAGATGAATGGTTGAATTCTCTGACTAAGTCAATAAATCATTCGATCCACCTGTGTTTTCACACGTATCACCATATGAAACTGATAAATAGTAATGTTGAAGAATGGAGCTACTATACTTCCCAGTTGACTATTCATAATATATTCACCACGAAAATCAACTGAAATTAAGATGGAAGAAATACAAGTCAGAATCTGATAATGGTTGATGATGCTTCGTATAATAGAAATTCGAGAAAGCACAAGTGCGTATAAACAAAGCAATAATATTAAAACTGGAGGTGATCAAGAAAAAAAAGGAACGAGTCTGGTTAGTCACCCAGTAGAAACCGACGTGTTGAGGTAGCAGATGAAAGGTAATCAATTAAACATTTGGGATAAGCGGGAATAATGAAGAAGTTAGTCCTGTCGCGTTTTGTTGAGTAGTGATCTCAAAGATGTCTGAATTTTCGAAAAAAAAAAAAATGGGCATGAATGCAACCAGACAAAAACCAAGGGACATAAACTGACATGGCAAATTGACCCCCCACCTCCCAACTAAAAACCTATTTACGGGGGAGAATCAAGAAGCAAAACGAACTTTTTTTCCTTAAAAAGGAGTAGCCAGCCAGCCAGCTAGACGAATTTGAGAATCGAAGAAACCTATGTGGACAGTTTTGGTAACTGTATTAACTGACAGTTCCTAACAGGATCATCTGATCACCTGCAAATCATTTTTTGTCATAACCCCGGAGGTTAGAGCATCTATGACGGCAAAAGAGGCTTCCCGAAGTAAAAAGGATGCGATTTCCGGTCTTATCGAGAGCTTAATCTGAATTTCCGATACCTATTGTTCTATAACATTCGTTGAACGACGGTCACGAAAAAAAAGCAATTGAAATTAAGACGAAAGAAATACTTTTAAAACTTCTAAAAGACAATATACCTCCATGATAAAGAATGTGGAGCTTTGGGTGGCATTTAACAGCACGAAAAATGGAATTGGTGTTCACTTGCACTAATTCTCATGGGAAAGGCACGAATCGATCTCTCACCTCTTCTAGCTATGAATGAATAATACTGTTGGAAACCAGTCTACGTGACTAACAACTTTGAATTCGAAATGAACCGGTATCAGGACTCTGTTGGAACTTTGACGAGCACAACGTGAACTCTGTCACCACCCACTCTTCACCTCGAGTATAAGTGGGATATATTTCCAAAAGCTAAGAAATACTAACAATCCAATATAGTCTACAAGAGTTGTTTCCTCTCTTGCGATTAAACTAATACTTTTAAAATCCTAGGTAAATCGATACAAATGGAATACTAACAGATTTGGCGGAACACTCAATTGAATCTGTCACATGACTAACGTATTTGGCAATACACCGTGTTAGGGGTGATCAATTGAAAAAAGGGGTGACCAATGGATAAACTACTTCTCTCGCTTTTTGTTATAACACTAAGAGGTCCGAATAAGAAGAAAAAACAAAATAAAAAAACTAGCGTGAACGTTTTCGGACTAACTAGGACACCGATTATCATAAACTTGGATTGTAAATTGACTCCCTTCTCCCCCAAATAAAACCTATTTGAGGATGGATTCAAAAAAGAGAAAGTTTTTCAAGACCACATAAAGAGTAAATGTTTATATTTTCAGCCCCCTAACTCCATTGGTAAGGTCTTTACGCGTGACATATACGTATATAGTTAGCAAGACCTGCATAAGACTGTTTCTATCTGAGCACATGTCAAAGACAAGGTTTCTCCGTCAAGATGAGACTAAGATGGTTTTACCATGCCAGGCAGTCATGTTCGGGCTTTTACACTACGCAATGATCTCCCGGTAACCCAAGACAGACTATTCACAAGGAATTGTAAGCTAATATTAGCAATGCATGCCAGAACCATCTTCGTAATTGACCTGTATGTCGACATTGGACCATTGTCTGTTTCACATAATTAATTCAATGCTGACCACAATAATCAACATGGCACCTTTCTTGGATATGATAAAGCAAGGAGAGTAAACGTGAGTCAATAAACTAAACATGAATCTCTCTGCATGTAGGATTTGCCAGGTGATTTCGTGTATCGGTCGACCCTTGATCTATGGCCACAGAAACATTGATTTATGGTGTGCTCTTTCGAAATCAATGATTACTCCTGGTCCTTCCCATGATATTTGAATTCCAACCTTTCAAAATTGTTACTCATGTATTGGTCGACAAAATTTTTTTTTCCAAAAATTTGGTCTTTAAAACTCAACCTATATTTTTCACTGGTTTTAGCTTCTGTTTCTAGTTACATAAGTGAAGAAGAATTTTTGCATCGTGGTAGGTCCACATACGATGTCTGGTTGAAAATTACCCAGCTATTAAATTGAAATAAAAGAAATAGCCTACACACGGCAATGATATCTTACTCCTCCCCAGAGAACTCCCATTGGGACATCAAACACGACAGGCGACAAAGAAAAGAGCAGATATAACAAAAGGGTTGAACATGGCCCAACCTCTACAACAGTTGGAAAATATATCTCAGCCACTGGGTTATTCCCATCAGTAATTCCAGAGGCGAAACCATAGCTTACATAATGGTATTACATAAAGTTAAATTATGAGGCGTGGAAAGTTATGTCTGCTCTGTCTCGGAGGGTCAGTAGGCCCAGGGGCAGAACTTCCCCATTGCACTAAAATGAATGGAGGGGTGCTTGCCTGACCGCCTTGGCCTTGCTAAGAATATAGCAATTTTTGGTCACACATACATATGCAGGCTCCTGAGTTAAGCTAATCCTGTGTCAAATTTGTCGTTGCAAGAAGCCAGATAAATGGAAGCCAACCCCTGTGTGCGTATGTACGTGTGTGTGTTTGTATGTGTATGTGTGTGTGCGAATATTGTGAGAGCGTGCATTCTGACTCTGTATGTATGTGTATGTGTATGTGTGTTTCGGTATCAGTCAAAACTGCAAGACACCAGCGACAGAGGCAGAACTAGAGATTTGTGATTATTTGGGGGCCCGGGGCGGCTCAGATCCTTGTGGGACCCCTTCAACATTTAATGAGATTTGTCAGTAGAAATGCAGTAGGTGAACTACAAATTATGAAGCTATTGCTCTTCCCCATCGGAGGTAGGTTGTCAAGGGGTCTCCCCCAGCTACGCCTCTGAATGGCTACAACCGAGCGATTCCTTCGTCCCATGAAACACTTATCGGTCGCGTGTTAATTGGCTGACAACGTGAAGGTCTTGAATGAAGGTTTAATGATTTTAACTGGAGGGGTCCATTAACAGCAGAGTAGATGTTCGTGCCCCCTGTAGAGACAAGGGGCTTGTCTTTCAGGTGTTATAGGCTACTTTGCATTGCAGGACACACGACGTGAAATAATTAGATTTGCAGAGAAGAAATGGTCCTTTGTAACATTCATTCTATGTTGAGTGGTTGAAAGAGCGAGAGTGACCTGCAGATATATATATATATATATATATATAGATAGATAGATAGATAGATAGATACATAGATAGAGAGAGAGAGAGAGAGAGAGAGAGAGATGAACGGATGATTAAGATAGATATCCAGAGGGTATTACAGAGAAGATTGGAATGAGTTCGGTTTTGAGTGTTTCATTTTTCGCTCAACACACATACACACTCTCCCCATCTCCTTCACACACACACACACACACTCACACGAACTCTTTATTTCCTCCGTAAACATATACACGCATACGACAACACACACACACACTTCCACGCACATACACTTGCACACACGCAGGTGCACCCATGCGCGCACACACACATACACAAACATTCGCGATAGGCTTGTTACCCTTAATTCTAAACACGTGCGTACCAACTAACACCACCTTTTCACACTTACCTAAACCTATATCCACCCGTATCTGGAAACTCATCTCCCCAACCCCTTGCACACTCCCTCTTCTCTATCTCCAAGAAGCTACCCTCTTCAGATCCGCCCTGACGTCTTTTGCACCTGCGTCGACCGGAAGCTCTCTGACCCTCAACAGGTTCTTGCCCTCGCCGTGTCGTGTCACAAAGTACTTCATACTCCCCATCTCTCCCTCCCCTCCTGATTTTGGAATTTATCTTTAAAAACTGCATTTTACAGCGACTTCCAGACCATTAAGTGATTTTATTCAAAACATAACTACCTTTATCCAAAACACACGTACCTCTATCAGAATATACGTACCTTTGATGAATGCATGGGTACATCTATTCATATTCTATGTATTTTTATTCAAATTTATTATCGGAGCTGAGCAGAGATCAACTCACGGAACACAATTGGCTAAGGGGTCTACACTTTTCGCAATTTCTTCCAACGGGGTCGCCTCATGTATTGTCCAATTGAGCTGAAATTTAATCCAGAAGACTTCGAGACAAAGACACACCTTTTGTATGCATCTAATTATAAAAAGCGCCCTCACACTGGCTATGGCTTCAGTCGCTCCTGAATAGAAGATGATCCTTCACCATTTTAAACGCAGAGACTCTAAAAAAGTGTGAACAGCTTCTGAGTACGCTAAAATATTTGAAGGTATAGAGGTAATTTCAAAATTTTCCCTTTAAATTTATTATAGGTGCTAAGTATTAAATTTATGCAAATCAGTTGACCTCGCCTCTCTGATACGAACAGAACTGTTTGTATATAATGAAAAAGTTGATTAAATCTGCTTTTTCGTGCTTTTTCGTTTCTTGGAAGGTTATGCAATTCTGCAACAACAAGTTGAGGTTGTGGGCGCTGAGTTGATACTTCAATTCAAGATAAATTCTACGGTACACTCCCAATAATACGGCAGCCTCGGAAAGTGCTGTTATAAAGGGATCAAAACATACGGCATGCAAACCAATCACTTTTGGAAGAAAAGGTACATTCTCCAACAATAGTGCACCGAGAATATGAAAACAAAGATGCCATTGGAACTCGTGAGTCATTAAATAGTGCTGTTAACCAAAGAACCATTACAACGAGAGCTGACTGCATGCAGATGATAGTCTCTACAGAAGCAAGACACAAGAATTGTAAGTTATTCGAGAATATGGGAATTTATCTTTGGCTAATTAAGGTATAATTGTTTCGGCAACTTCTTATTAGTACCATTCTGTGGTTTCCCCTCTAAAAGATAAAACTTTTCCTCATTTCACAGTTGTTGAAAATGATAAAAAACAGTTGATTATATTCTACCGTCGGGGAAGCGAAAACAACTCATATCTTTCGTAAATACCGAAAAGGAAATTATACGCGCATATATACACACACACACACACACACACACACACACACACACACACACACATATATATATATATATATATATATATATATATATACAAATCATGGATAAAATATAATATGGTATGATGAAATATGATATCCGATGTGTGATGGGGTAGAAACATAAACGTGTTCGTGTAGCGAATCCTCACTATATATATATATATATATATATATATATATATATATATATATATATATATATATATATATATATATGGGGGGGGGTATTGGACTTATCTGCAATCGAATGTAAGTTAATATGACTGCATATAGATAGACGCAATTGTCAACATGGTATCCGACAAGTCCTTGCTCTCTTTGAATATCCAATATTTTTGTTTTTTTACAATTATTATTATTATTATTATTATTATTATTATTATTTGCTATTGTTATTTTTATTCTTACAGTTGGTGGATTTTCCATTATTGTTCTGGCTAGATGCTTCTACAACTGCAATGGCGAACATCCTTGAAATTATTAGCAAATCAGTAGTGGTCTAAAACTATATTATAGGCCAGTAAACGAGTTGAAAAATAGACAATAATTTGATAAAAACAAAAAATAAATTCAACTCAATGTTTAAGAAACTCAATCATATTATTTAAACTCATAAAAACAGGTCTGTTTGGTCACCCGATAGAAACTTTTACATGACCAACGTCTTTTGGCTATGATCATTTGAAATGGAGGAAAAGATATGATCAATGAGAAATTTATTTCTCTCGCCTGGTTGAGGGTTTCTAATTCTATGTCAATTTTATCAATTGAGTCGTGCCATAGCGGTTGTTCTTTATGGCCAGAGGAATGTTTACTTACAATACTGAACTAAGAAATCGTTTGCGTAAGGAAAAATGACGAGATTATTGTCCGATGGAGGATCTCTAGAGCTCATTACAGAATGGAAATCCACAACTCTGCACAGTATGGAAATATTCTTGCTATCATTAAACCCCCAAGTAAATAATACTGCTTACACCAATACATATATATATATATATATATACGTATTACCGTGTCCAGAAACTAATTGCCTATTTCACTGCTATGAACTATTAACCAACTAACTAAGACAATACCAGGGTTAAATTGTGTGAAACGACGCTTGGATTAAGTTAATCTTCTCTTGTATCCGGTAGTGTGTCGTGCTTAGTCTCTAGTAAAGTTTAACCCCATGGAGAATAGAGACTTTGAAGGGGAAGAATTTTCTCGACGATGAATCGAAAAATAGCCTTCCTGTTGGACTGCTGTCATTGATAATGATGGATATTACATTATTGGTAAATGGGTTTTAATTTACCTTCATCGACATTCGTTATCTCCTTTTCGAAAAAAAGTAATTTTCTGATCACGAAAATACATATTTACACTCCGAATACCCAAATATTAAAGAAGTTGACTAGTGTTGCAGTATAAAACCCATTAAATGACTTCATAAGTACTAGTAGGCGGTCTTTGAATGAATATGTTCTTTTTAAAGCAAAGGCACTATTTTTGTAAACAGATTTCCTGTCTATTCAATGATTTGTTGCCTCGTCTCAACTTTCAGGAAGTTGTTTGCAAAGTTCTTTGACACTGGTGCAACTGATAATTTTTTGCGTCAATAAAGTTGAGGAATTGACCCAATTGCACAAAGAATACGACTTGTGTTGAGAAAACAGGAGACGCCTAAAATGTTACAATTTCTGACATCAGCTCCTTCACTTAACTCTGAAATGGGAATCCCAACCTTAGGAAACAGAGGGCTTTTCTCCTCTAGCATGGGTAGGGACGATCACATACTAAACCCCAGTCACATCCACATTTCATTTATTTCGAATTTGGGTATTTTTGACCCCCTCCCCGACATTGCTTTATATGTAAATACATCAGGAAATTAAAGAAGTCTCTGGCGAAATTTGAACTCGCATCCCTTGACATTGAAGCAAATGCATTAGATTAATGACATTAATGGGAATACCTCTTTGAATTTCAGACAACTAAGGAAGACCAAAGAATACATCGACCGAATTGTGTCTGTTTACAAAATAAAGATAATAGTCCAAAGAATACATGGTTTATTGGAAATACAGCTTGTCCCCGCTTGATAACATCCGGGGACTATCATTCACTACGAGTGTCTATCGTCGTCGTCGTCGTCATCGTCGTTCTCTCTTTTTTTCTCAATGGGATAACCTCGTTATTCCTGAACATTTCTCAATGAAATTTTATATTCAGGCTTGTGGAGAAATTTTACGTGGGTGATGGTGCGTTATGGTGCATCTTCGTTTACATTTTATAAATAAAATATTGTTTTTGTTTACTACTGGGAAAATGTTCTCAAAACATGACCGATTCTGCTGAAATTTGACTATAATGTTGACAAAATCCCAAGAATTGAAAAATAGAGGGATACGTTTGTTTACATTTTATTTGTAAATAGCATTATTCCAACAAATATTGAACTTTGGAACAGCTGGAGCGATTAGACTGAAAATTGCTGTATGGGTTATTAGGCTCCTAATTACTGGATATTTTAAATGATTTTATGGTTCGAATTAAAAGAATCAGTTAACAGTCCAAATGAACAACTTTTTTTTGTCTATCTCTCCCCCCTCTCTCTCATAGCCGTTTTCTGTCGATGACTTTTATGCTTGAAGATTTCGTGGGAGTGTGACGAAGGAAAACCAACTTCTGATGTAAGCAAGAGTCAAGTTTGTACAGAATATTGCTAGGAGTACCTCGGCTCACCTTCAATCACCACTCAGTTCAAAAGTAAGCAATAACAAAAATGCAAGGCATGAAAGCAGTAGCACTGGTCAAAGCTCGAATAATTTCATCTAAAATAATTCATCATTGTTGTTGTAAGACGTTCATCTTAAGAGTTCAATTATCCATCACGTTTTTAGGCTTTGTTAAAAGTTATCGCTGCAGGGGATTCGAAAGTTGGATATTTATTGTAGATAAACAATAATGGTGCAATGCAATTTTTCTATGCAACCCCAACTCAATGTTCCCATATAAAAAGACTGTAATATTATTTGCTGTTGCTCACTCCATCGTGTCACCCCGGGGTCAGGTCATGAGTTCCCGTCAACGATCAAGTGTACCATCTGACATCTAAATAATACAGTGGGTCGTACTTGCTTACACTACAAATGGCGGGTAGAATGCCTATCGTGTAACACGGTTGCCATTAAGATAAATTCTGAATATTCCCTTCTGACCACCGCAAATATATGCTTCTGTATCCCCCTTCCCTGAGATATTTATGCTTTTGTGCCCTCCTGAAAAAGTGACAACTAACGCCTATGATCTTGAGTATTTAAATGAGCACAAACCCTGTATGTCCATGCCTATTTTTAAGAAACATATCTTCTGAGTCAGAGAATAGAAACGGTTGTCGGAGGACAAGCTTATATGGGTCACAGAGTGCTCCCTCCACTAGATCCTCAACAATATTCAATGGGTATTTGTACATCTTTTGATGTGAGGACCGGTTAGGGACGTATGATCTTTGGAGTAGAAACATTTGTTGAATGTTTCAATCATAAGTCAAAAGTGCCATTTCTATTCACAAATGTATTTTAGCTACCTATACATGTTTGTTCGTATCTATTTATCAATTTATCTTGATGACTCTTTTCCTTTACACACACACACACACACATATATATATATATATATATGTATGCATATATCGAATCATATTGTTCATATATATATATATATATATATATTCTATCAATCTATCTATCTATCTATCTATCTATTAATCAATCTATCTATCTATCTATCGATCGATCTATCTATCTATCGATCTATCTATTTAGCTATCGATCTCAGTTTGCTTCTATATATCCATTTTAGCGTGTAGATATTCTGGGAAGGATATCCTGTGTACAGCCATGTGTCGACATGCGTCCATGCTACGTCCTGGAATTATGGGCGTAACTTGATCTGGGCGTGTCAGCCATTAAAAGGTGAGTTTAAATATATGTACTGCACAATATCGGATATCATAACACATATATATCTACCTAAGCCCCTATATTGTATATGCGTGTTGTTTACTTTTATTTCTTTTGCTACTGTATAGGCTAGTGCCAAAATAATTGCAGTTTTTCGCTAACAAAAAATAGCAGTATATTTCAGCTTGAAATAAAAGTTATTAATCGAAATAAGAATCTTAAGAATCTACATATTTTTGTCAACAAGAAACGAGTCCATTTATTTTGGATTGATAGAATTCTGGGGTCCTGGATGGATTCTATGAGGATGTCTTGAGCTGCTGCTTATTTGTCAACCTTCCCATTTTGGAAATGGTTGAAGTTTCGAAAAAGTAGTAATAGGTCGCAAAGAGGTCAGGTGAGTAAGCTGAATGAGGTAGAGTTTCGTAGCCTAGTTCGTACAATTTAGCACCACAAGCGGTCAGACGTTGTCATAGAAAAGAATTGGTCCTTTTTGATTGACCAATATTGGACCTAAGCGTTGCAGTTCGATGCATTTGTCGATTTCCAGACAAAACTTCTTCGTTGTGACGGTATCGCCAGGATTCAAGAAGTTGCAGTTGATGTTTCCACTTACCGACCATCAAACGGTGACCATGATTTTCTTTTGATGCAGGTTTAGTCTGGGGAAATGTTTCGGTGCTTCACCTCTGAGCAGCCACTGCACGGACCACCGTCGATTGCGATAGAGAATCTATTTTTCGTCATATGTCACAATATGATCAAGAAATGGATCATTTGGCGTTTCATAAAAGATTTGCAAAACAAACTTTGTAACGGAGATTTTTTTGTTTTTGTTCACCTCGAGCGGCACTCCTTTGTCGAGCTTTTTTGTTTTTCCAATTGGAAGCAAGTGTCGAACAATTGTTGAATGGTCAACGTTTAGTTCCTCTCCGACCTCTCTGGTTGTTTTGCGTGGGCCCGTCTCAATCATCCATTGAATGTCGTCAATCACAAATCGACATTAACGACCCTCGTCATCTTTAAGGCTGTCGTCTCCGTTTCGAAAATTTTGGAACTAATGTTTATTTGTACGTTCGATGACGGTCCCTTGATTAAATTACTTGATATAGTTAGCAGTTTTCGCTGATTTACGTGCCATTTTGAACTCATATTACAAAATTGCTCGAATTTGCTTTCTTCTTCTTCCTCTTCGATTTGACAGTCTCAAATAAACAAGAAAAAGTAGAAAAATAATGGGTCAGTTTAGATAAACAGAGCAAAACCTGCACCATGGTATATTCCATGAACATAGTTGATTAATATTTTATTCCAAAATGAAAATTAAGTTTTAAAATAACAAAAACAGCAATTATTTTTATACCTAACGGATGTATAATCCAACACTGTATACAGGTACATTGATAGATGACGTTGCCACCTTCTTCCTGCAACAAAAATATCAAGAAGACAAACGCTCGTTCACGAACCTCCTCTGAGCCTAGTCCTGCCTAAGCAAGCAGATAAAAATGTTTTGATTATAAATTGAGTTTGACATTAATTCATGAATCAATTAAGTATCATCGTCATCATCATCATCACCTTTTAACGCCCGTCGTCCCCAAGATCCGACAGGTGTCTCCATCGAGGATGTTGGAGCACCAATATCTACTTAACTTGACTAAATCGACACGTCATCTTATTTTCTGACGGCCACGATTTTGCGTATCATCTTCAGAAATCCACCCCGTGAGTTGTGATGTCCGGTGGTTGGCACATTAGCATGGTTAACTGGCTCTCCCTGGGATTAATGCGTATATTTGTGTGGGGGTGATTTGCTAAATATCTTTCTACATCAGGCTTCCTTGTCATTATTTAGTAGGTTTGGCTTAATTTAGCACAAGGACCCAATAGTGGGGCTCCCTGTAGGGATCAAAACATAATAAATTATGAGGGCGTGGCAAAGTAGCTTGCAAAAGATCGCCCTAGGCGTCCTTGCCGTTATCTAAAAAACCTAACTGGCACGAGAACGAAATCATGAGGCGCTCTACGGGGATCAATCTAATATATGAGATCTGCTCCAAAAGTATTCGATATTGACGAAATAGCGTATCAGCGGTGATGGTACCTTAGTCCATATCAAAGTACTTTCACTCTTCACTAAACAGTCTGCAAAAACCTCTTCCTGGATCGCCATCAGCTGTCTCACCAAATTCTCTTTAATATCGTCCATAATCGGCCGTCTCTTTCGGAAAAGCCAGACGGCGCAGGGAGCCGATTCTGGACTATAGGAAGGGAGGCTGTTAAACTTGAGTAATGCAATCTTTTGCCCCCCAAAAGCGTGCACAAGATGTGAAGAATATGCAGACTCAGACATTTTGAATGCGACTGTCACACAGTATACATGCTCACTCAATGACATCTCATCACCAATGGAATAAGCCCACAGGAGAATGTCTATTCATGAATTGGTTCCTGATTGGTTACCAAATTACATCAAGGTTGCCGAACCGGTTCTCAAGATATTCGAAATGGTTGGATACTGTCCAGGCAGACCTCATAATATGAATATTCTTCTCTTAGATCAATCTTATTACCCCTGTCAATGAAGGTGGAGGGGTATACGTCTTCGGTTACGTCTTTCTGTCTATCTGTCTTTTCGCCTTCCACTCTTTCTGTCCATCTGTCTGTAGATCAATCCGTCTGATACCCCCAAAGCTACTCGATAAAGTCGAATGTGAAAAGATACGCTATGAAAGTATTGATTAAATTTTGAGGTGAATACAGGCACGATTACCTCCCCTACGTTGTAGCTATGTATTCACACCAATTAATATCTCGAAAAATTCTCAATGGAACTCGATGACATTTCATGGATGGGTAGGCAATAAGTTACAAAAGATGTAATTAGAATTTGTGGCAAAAAATTTATGTATAGGGTACTTTGCTAAATATCGTTTTACTGTTGGTGTCCTTGTCATTATTTTCATTAGGTTTAGCTTAATCCATCTCATGAATATGAAAGCGGGGTGCCCTGTTGCGATCAGACTTAAAACGTTAGCAGAGATCTGGCAAACTAACTTGCAAATCATCACTCTTTCATGAAAATGAAGAATTACATCAGAATATCTCATTTTCTTGATGCACAATCATTTAAGAAAGAATGAAAGAAAGATGGCTGAGTAAGAAGAAGAAGAAGAAGAAGAAGAAGAAGAAGAAGAAGAAGAAGGAGGAGGAGGAGGAGGAGGAGGAGGTGAAAATCCAGTAAGCAACGCGAAAAGAAAGTGGAAGGAAAGAAAAAAAAATAATGAAGGAGAAAAAGAAAAAAGAATGAATGAAAGGAAGACAGAAAAAAGAATGAAAGAAAGGAAACAGAGTGAATAGAAAGAAAAAAATAAAGAAAAATGTGACAATGAAGCAATGAGAAAAGAAAGTGGAGGAAAAGAAGGAAAGAATGTACGAAGGAAACAAAGAAGACGAAAACAAATGAGAAAATGAAGCAAGCAACGAGAAAATAAAGACGATGAAAGAAAGATGAAGAAAGAAAAGGCGAAAAAGAGAGAGAAAAAAAGCTACAAACATCCATCGTGAGTCTGTTGGCTTTTCCAAGCTACAAAAATACAATTAAAGTTGATTTCGAATGAATTGATATATCGAGAATGAAATGATGATAAATTGGTATGTTTTTAGTTGTGTAAGAAGAAAACAAAGATAAGACGAAAAGAAAAAATGGTGGAGGAGTCGAGAAGGGAAAAGAAAGTGGTGGGGGAAACGAGGTGAGAAAGGAAGAGGACAAAGAGAAGAAAGGAGACCCCCCGGGGCAACAACAATAAAACATAGCACAAACATAGTCTGTAGTTTTGAGAAGGGTCATAGCGATTCAAAGAGTTTTTCGTACACTTGAACTCCTCCGTGTTATTTATGCTGTTAACACGACATCTGCAGAGAACACTTTCTATTAACCACTATTAAATCGGGTAATACCACTGGAGAAAGCCGTAGAATGTATTGACCTGAACGTTGTGATAACAACATGTACATTAAGAAGGACTTCAATCGTCCGAAAGACTCTTGCACCATGTTTTTTTCTCTATTGCCAAAACATGACCATTTATTGATTAAATGCACGAAAAAAAAAAAAAAAAAAAACAAGAGAGAAATAGAAGGAATAATAGTATTCTTACAATGAACAATATGTCCGTAAGTCTGTCAGATTTTTAAAAAATACTGTCAATGACATTTGAGTCATAGAACTGCAATGACCCCGTTATCAGCAGTTAACGGGGTTTCAGCTTTTATCTTATTATGTTGCAATGAAGAAAACCTTTGAAATTCGCTAGCCAATAAGTAGTGGTCTAAAACTATATTGAAGACCAGCAAGCGAGTTTAAAAAATAGATAATAATTTGATAAAAGAAAAAAATAAACTTGACATAACGTTGGAAAAACTCAATCATATTATTTGAATAAAAGCTGGTCTTTTAGTCACTCGATAGAAAACGTTACATTGATCCCAAGTGATCAAATGAAAAATTGGAAAAAAGGGGTGATCAATGAAAAATTTATTTCTCACCTTTCAAGGATGATGATCACTAAAAAGTCGAAATCAAAAAAAAAAGTATAATGCAAGCGTGCCTAAACTAAGAGACCAATTTACCATAAACACAATTTACAATTAACACCCCTAACTAAAAACTTTTTTGTTTTTTGACGGCATAATAAGGAATAGAAATTTAAATTTTCAGCCTTGTAGCTCCATTGGCACAGCTTATACGCACAATACATACATAGCCAGCCTGAACTAGGTTCAAAAGATTGAAGAAACCTATGTTGGCAGTTTTGGTGACAGTTTTGATTGACGGTTTCTAATTCTATTTCTATTTTATTAATCGAGCCGAGCCATAGCGGTGGCTCTTTCATTAAATCGTACTGCGTACACCTTGAACTAACAATGTGATGATATTTATATGCATATATATATATATATATATATATATATATATATATATATATATATAATAATGTAATGTTATAATCTTTTAAAATGACATTCAACCTTTATGTACCAAGGAATATTATTTATAGTAATTGAATATGTTCACCTGCGCATCATATTTCCACGATATCAAGGCCGCAGCTTTTAATATATGCTAATAAAAACAACGATCTAATTATCTTTTTTGTCTATTTTCCTGGTTAACAGATCTCTTCCTCTCTCTCTCTCTCTCTCTCTCTCTCTCTATATATATATATATATATATATATATATATATATATATATATATATATATATATATATATATATATATATATATATATATCGGTTCCATAAATTAAACCTACGTTTCATAATAAAATAGTTAAAATTCAGTTATTGGCATCTAGTTTGAATTTTTATAACTAATTATTATATTTTCCAAATCAATTTGTTTACTGGAAAATATTCCCACGGTGCTGATATCTGAGGTCATTGCGACTGCGCAATCTTACCGGAAATTGGCCATTATCTTAATTTTTAGCTCTTGTTATTGTTGCTTTAATATAATTGCAGAGGTAACCATAGCAGCAGACGATGAAGAGAAGGAAAAAAAAGATGAAGTCAGGTCTGATTAGTCTCTCAATCAACCCCATCACGTGACGTATTTTGGCAGCATGCCATGTTGGAGGATCAATTAAAAAAATTGGTAAAAGAGGTAATCAATGAATGTTACTTCTTTTGTTGAATCATTAAAGAGTCCAAATTAAAAAAAAACAAACAAAAAAACATGCATGATACCAGATACTAACTAAGACAGTTTAACATAAATTTACATTGTAAATTCAGCCCCTTCTAATACTTTTTTTTTGAAAACTTTCCAAAAAGTAAAAAACAGAACAAAAAAGTAAGGTGTAAATGAATTTTCAGCCCACTACACATATATAGTAATCCAAGCTTACTTAAAAACTAAAGAAACCAATGTTGACCAATGATGGCGGTTTATAGTCGTCACAAAAAACACCACTATGACGAGGAGCTCCTTTATTGTGATATGTTAACGAATTCGCCGTTATAATGGGTGGATTTTAAAATGCAGTGTACAAATTAAAATATACAGCAAGCAAATTATTTACTTTTTCATTTACTCAGGAAGAGGTATCATCTCCGACAAAAGTCTTATAGAAACGAAAGAACGAACGTGCCGTTGGAACGCATGCATCATTAAAGAGGGCCGTTTGAAGGAGTGCCGTTAGAAGAAGTGCCGTTAGACGGGGTGCCGTTATGGGTACTGATACAACGTGAGTTTACTAATAAACCTGTCCGTCGTGAAGCTATGATTAGTAAGGTCCAAGCCCACATTACTGTAACAGAGTTTGACTCTTACTGGGTGCTCCATTATTACGATCTCCTACCAGACTAATTTCAGGTTACCAAATATGACCATCTTGGAAACTGAAAAAACTATGTTGACAGTTTGCTACGTTTCTGCAACATTACATCGGCTTTTTGTAACGTTACATTAACATTTATTTGTAGAATCCCCATAATGCCCTCACGACATTGCAGTCAACGTTTATTCAAAGTTTCAGAAAGATATTAGAGGGTATTAGAAGAACATGCGTTTTATAAATTAACACGTCTCCATTGGAGAAATATTTAAAGAAACTTCATAATTCCTATGCACATTGTTAAAAGAAAATAGTATGTTAATATTTTTTCTCAGAATGGCCGAGATTTTCAATTGCAGCACTATGCAACGGTGCCATAACGTTGTGGTAACATCTTGGATGAGGAGCCATTGTCAATCTTAGCTTGATTAGAGCGGCTTGTAATGATAAAGATCTATTTTTCCAGAAAGCCTTTATTTCTTATATTTATTTTTTATAAAGATCACAGTTTTTTTATTGGTAGTTTGAGGATTTTAAAAAGCCTTAGAATGAATGTATAGTGACAGCTCAGTTTGCGAGATAGAGCGTCCATTTTCTTTAGAGATAACTCCCATTGGAGTATAGACCAGGACTTTTTTCCTACATTATGACCAACCACTTGACGGGGTGTAAGTCCATCGAAGGGATATCTCCATTCCAATCACACAGTATATTCAATTAGCTGCTTAGTTCACAGGAGAATTCGTCGGCAATCCAACCTAGTACCTTCTTCGTGTCAGAAGAAGTACTAACCATTATGGACTTGCGCTCAAGATACATCCCTGAAGATGCCATGCTAAACAGAATAGAGCGAAACGGGGTCATTATAAGATAATATAAATAGACTGTGAGATATTGCTGTAATTGATATCATTGTTGAAACTCAACGATATGGAATGGATTAGTGCTTTATATTTCATCTTGTAGCAGGCGAAATATAACTGGGTAACGATGGATTGTTATGTATTTGCATGTCTTTATTCTCATACACATGACCAAAGTGTACAATATACAGTTATTTCGAAGACTGCCAAAGATGCTGTCTTTAATGATTCTATATTTCAGAAATTGAACATTGCTAAATTCATTGCGAAAAAAAGCGCTGTAGCGAATAGCGCTAAACGGGGTTGCGCTAACCGAGATAATGCTGTCCAACCCAAACATTCTCTCCTACGCAACGAATAACTCTTAATTCCCCAAATCAATAATCAATAATGTCGCTACTACCTCTACAATCGATGATTGTTGACCTGTTATCCATCTCCCCTGTCAAGCTCCCCACCCCCACCTCAAAGTGGAATGATCTCCTCATCTTGGCTGGGTACTTCTAGCCTTCAGCAATCTGTAGCAAATAATATTACTAACAGCGAAACCCCAACTACTCACTCATTCATCAACCCACCCCTTCTTCTTCTTCTTCTTCTTCTTCTTCTTCTTCTTCTTCTTCTTCTTCTTCTTCTTCTTCATTTTTATACTTATTTTAAGTCACTTTCCTTTCTTCCTTCTTTTTTCGTTTTCTCCTTATTCTCTTTTTCTTGTTTTCCTTTTTCTTCATCTTCGTTTTTCTGGTCCATCTTCTTCTTCTTCTTCTTCTTCTTTCGTTTTTTCTTTCATTTTATTTCCTTGTGTGTTCTTCGTTTTTACTATTTGCATGAAATTCGTCAAACCTTCTATATCTTCTTCTTGCCTTCCTCTTCCTTTACCTCTACTCCTTCTCTCTCTCTCTCTCTCTCGCTCTGTCTCTCCTCACGTTCCTCTCCTTCTCTCCTTATCATTTTGATTCTCATTCTCAATTTCTCCCCACGTCTTTATTTCTTAAACTTTTCTCACTACGTTTATTTCCCCTCTCTCCCTCTTTTTATTTTTCTCTCTTTCTCGTTTTCTTTATCTCCTCCTATCTGAATCTCTATCATTTTTTTTCTCTCTTCCCTTTATTATTCCTATTCCTACTTTATTTCTGTTTACTTCTCTCTCAATCATTTCCCCTTTCTTTCTCTCTCTCTCCGTATATCTCCCCTTTCTCTTTTCCCTTTCATTCCTTCTCTTTTTTTTCTCTTGCTCCTTCCAATCTTGTGTCTATTTAACTATCCCCCCCTTCTCTCGTCTTGGCCTCCACCAATTCTCCAATTCCAATTGTGTGTCACTCCAAGATACTTACTTGTTGCTGATGCGTCTCCCAGATCCCAGATGAGGGTAGGGGACGGATGGTAGGGTCAGTGATGATTCAGCTTACCACAAACTGCGCATACCCACCCAGGACCCTTTCGCTTGTTCCTTGCAGCGCTAGGCTGAGATAAGATTACATTTCAGAGAATCACTCCATCATCCCAGATTGCATTTGCATTGAGATTGTCCTTTTTGTCTAGTTGATCGATATAGTGTCATTACTCTTACGACAGACTGTATTTTCCCAACTCTTCAACATTTCTCCTCAACCAGCCCGAAAATCAGACTATAGATGCGCTAGTTATTTTCTCGTGTAAAAATCTAGTAAAGACATATCAATTATTTCATCAAAAATCATCTAAATAGCAATTTCTGATATGTAGAACATATAAACATATAGATTTAGAGAGAAAACGTCTGAATTAGCAACACTGTACACGGAACGTAACAAACATTCCGGTATATCAACCAGAGACGGTAATCACCGCTGTAGATGCTAGCTCATCTAAAAAAGGTTATTCGGCGCTGTCAGGGATTCAAAATAATTCCATGACAATTGTTAACGTTTGTTTATTATTATTATTTGCAATCTCGCACCAGTTGCCAGGTGGTAACCGTTGGAGTTTGAGTGACAGCAAGTCTCCCCAAGTCTCCAGTCCTCCTCTCCTAGTACTCATAGGTCGCAGTAATTCTGCGATTTACAGTTTCACACCGGTTGCCCAGTGGTCATCGCTGAAGGCTGAGTGACAATAAGTCTCCTCAGGTCTTCAGCCAACGTCTCCTCTCTCTTTCGCCTATCATGTCAGTGCAACAATTTGAGTTTCCACTTTCATTTCTCTTCTTCTGTTGGGTCACTATTGACAGTTAGCGTTGCAGTCCTTATATTTCTAGCACTTTCCTCAGTATCCGTGCAGTTCCCAGCAGTGCTGTGGTCTGTACAGTCTCAATCCTTCCCCTAATCCTGATCTCCCCCAGTCTTACCCTCAGCGTTTTTGGGACAGTTCCTAGTGCGACCACTATAACCAGTACTACCCTGGCTTTCATGTTCCACATCTTCCTTAATTCTCTTGCTAGGTCCTGGTATTTTCCCCGTTTTTCATTCTCCTTCCTCTTTACTCTATGGTCTGCAGGTACAGCCACGTCTACTATTTGGCAGGTCTTCCTTTTCTTGTCTACAATTACCAAGTCCGGTCTTCTTGCCTGGATGAGGTGCTCAGTTTGGATGTCAAAGTCCCAGAGTAGTTTGTGGTTGTCATTCTCTAGGACTGCCTCTGGTGGTGGTGGTATTATTATTATTATTATTATTATTATTATTATTATTATTATTATTATTATTATTATTATTATTATTATTATTATTATCATTTCTTTTGATGTCTCGTAGTATTCATTGCACATCGAGTTTCATTAAGAAACTTAGGGTAGGCAACGATGTTATGACTTGGTTTTTTATATGTACACAAAGGGGGGATCAATACAGAAGGCTACACGAGAAACAGTACATAGTTGTAAAGAAGACAAAATATTTACATGGACACTGCTTTACGAAGGATATGGGCGATGCCTGGGTGGACAACCTTCTGAATCTCACAGATACTTGGGTTTCCTGGTATTCAACCTAGATATTTGTCAGTACTCTTTTTTATGACCCTGAGGGCACTTATAACAACAGGCATTGTTTCAGTATCAAGTTAAGTGTTTCTCCGGCACCCCATCTCTCATCTTGGCCCCCACCAAGATTATTGTAATCTCTATTTCCACTTATTTGTATTCACACAATTTCTCGAACTCTTTTACAGATATGTTTTTGTCTGATGGTATGGTCATATCTATTAATAGACACTCTTTTTCCTTCCTATCCTTAATTATTATGTCTGGGCTTTAATGGTTTAATCCGTGTGGACTGGAAAATACCATAATATTGCCACATCCTGTGTTTCAGTTACAGGTTCTGGATGATGTTTATACCAATGTACTCGTGACATCATAGAAACTATTTAAAAAATCAAATGGCAATGGGCAGGCCATGTTGCAAGAATGAAAGACAACCGATGGACATCACGTCTCACAACATGGATCCCCAGAGATCACATAAGAAACTGAGGTCGACAGAACATAAGATGGAGAGATGAACTTGACAGATTCTGGAAATACTGGCTCTGCGATGCCCATGATGGGGAATTGTGGCGAATCCTAGGGAAGGTGTGTGATGTGCCATAGTGCTCACAGACAATTCAGTGAATGTACTGGCACACCCTATCGTATCCAAGTTTGTATTCATTGGAGGCTAAAACAAAACATCCTGATATGATGTGGCCGATAGACTCAGCTGCGTTGTTAAATGACTTGCAGTTGGGGTTAGCGCCGGTTTTGACAACATTTGCTAAGTAGTTCCTGGTAGGAAAGCCCTGGTCTTGAGCAGCAAGGATTAAGCTCTCTGTTTCGACGTTTAAGCCAGAACTTTGTAGCCACTAATTGCTTTTTGGTATTATCTACATCAGCATCTTGGGTGCAAAGTGAGTATTGGCCGTTCAGGGTATTATTATTTTTTCATTTCTCTCTCTGTAAAGGAGAGAAATGAAAAAAAACCTAAGGCAAAAGAAGTTTGAAATGATTTACAATTTTTTTTTACCAAGTGTTATTTGTGCGTTAGAGTTTTTTTTTATGTGTTGCAGTTTTTTTGCGTGTGTGGTAGATTTTTGCGTGTGATGTAGTTTTTGTGCATGTTATAGTTTTTGTGTGTGTTGTAGTTCTATGCATGTGGTGAAGTTTTTTGCGTGTGCTGCAGTTTTTGGCGTGTGTTATAATTTTATCCATGTATTGTAGTTGTATGCATATATTTTAGATTTATGGGCGTGTTGTAATTTTTTGCGTGTGTTGCACTTTTGTGTGCAACTGATAAAAGTGCCCTACCCAACATACTGTCAGGGCCTGTAGGCACTATCTTTTGGATTTCACAGAAACGTTGGTCGCCAGGGATTTTTGGTGAGATGTTCCTCGGTGCCTTTCTTGATTATCTCTAGAGCTCCGACAATAACGGGGAGAGTTTGTGTTTTCGTTATTATTATTATTATTATTATTATTATTATTATTATTATTATTATTATTATTATTATTATTATTATTATTATTATTATTGTTGTTCTATAAGCATTCGCTTAGCTGACGGTCTTTGGTAGTCTAATAAGAGAGTGGGAAGAGAGAGGAGAAAGAAAAGAAAGACGGTGTAATAAGAGGATAAGGAAGGATAGGGGGAAATGGAAGTTAGCTGATTTGATAAGAGGATTGAAAAGAGAAAGAATTAAAAAAAAGTCATCTCAAAAGACTGTAGAAATGAATAGTGAGGAAAAGAAAAGTCGTTTAATAAGAGCGGGGAAAGGGAGGGGGAAAAGAAGAATTTGGTAGTTTAAAAAGAGTTGAGTGGCTGATGGCTGCTACTGATAACATGTGTGACAGACCGGTCTCTCTACAATCTGATATTATTCTGCCTACCTGCATTCGATTGTTACGATTTCAATTTTAAAAAAAAGGGGGAAAGCTTAGGTGCTTCGATAAGAGGGCTCATGGTTAACTAAAATTTTTAAACAGATATACTTTGATTAGAGCGGTTAATTCATGCGGTTAATTTGTTCAAAACTGCGCTGTTAAATTATAATTTAACGTGTTTTTATTTTCTGCTTATCATCAGTTACAGAATTTTTTACAGCAACTCCTTAACTATGCGAAATCAAAACGAACAAAAATCGAAACTGTACGATTTAAGGTATTACTGTATTCATTTTGTGCTCAACTTGAAACAACAAAAATGCCTGGGCGTACAGTGGGCTTGAGTCAGAAGTGACCTTTTTATAGATAAATTCAGTAATCAAAGCGTTGTGTAACTTAGATGGTGTGACAGACGGACAGATTGACAAGTTGCAAAACATGATATAGATAGAATACTTCTGGTGCAAATAACTTTTGCATCAACTCAATAACACAAGTATTTTCTTGCAAGATTTGACGACGAGTCTATATAACAGAGGAAGCCAGCCAAAGTGTGATAAGAAGAGTCTTGAAGATTTTCGAAAATTGTGTCTGTTGATTAAATACCAGAAGTCTCCACAATAACAGAAGTTGCTTTAATCCAAACAAGATTAGTTAGTTCAAGCCTGGCTGCTGCAGGGTCACTCCACTCCTACTTCTATTCCAATAGACAATGAGTACGGTTAGTTTGGCTCTGTATATATAATAAGTAAATTTTTAGATGTATAAGAATTGTCAGTCGGTAAGTGAGCCGCCTACCAATCACTTGATTGCGATTTCATACCATGATTGGGAAAGGTTCATTTTGTAAATACTTTTATTTATAAGAACTGAATGAACCCTTACGTATTTCTGACATAATATTACAATAGATATGTAGAATTTGTCAATTGAGTTCAATCTGTAAGCGAGCTGCCTTCCAATCTGTCGGTTGCGATTTCCAATCACGGCAAGAAAATGTTAATTTTACATATCGGTTTGGTTTAACGTGACGGGACTGGGAGTGAAGGGTTTACTCGCCTGAATTTGGTGAGGATTGTTCTTGTTGATGGTGTTATGGTAGAAAAGCTGAGTCAACAGATTTGAACTAGAGTTTTACAGTCGCCATTGAGGTGCGGAGTGGCGTAAAGATGACAGACACTGAAAACGGATTCGGCGAACTGAGTTTGAATTTCGGTTGGGACACTTAAAGGTCACTTTGCTCCTATCAAAAGGCAGGAATCCACACCTAAAACCAAGACAGAGATACTGGCAGAAGAAACAAACCAGGAGTGGAGCCTTTGACGCACGCTGGTGGTAAACTCCTTTCTGGCAACTCCTATAGCCCAAAAAGATGCCAGTTATGAGGTCTCGTAAAAACGAGCTTGGAAGTCAAGAGGGATGCAGTCGTCCCAGTGCAATGACCCTCCCACTTGAAAAAAAATTCTGCAGATGCATGGTCGGGGAGCGCGAAGATAGATTCAACATATTCCTTAACAGAAAGCCTGTTATGAGCGAAAAATGATACTATCTTTTTTACATAGGCTTATTAAGTTACATAAAAAAAATTGTACAGCACCTATATATCCTTTATTGTCTATAAGGTTTCAATTTGAACTCCCTTTCCGTAAATGAGAAAGCCTGATCCAGGTCGGGGATGCTATACCCTGTTTGGCTCTCTCTCCCCCCAGAAGAATCCTGGGCTTACAAGTTACAAAGTAAATCTCAGCAAAGCCATTGAAATCACTGCAATGATAGTCAATCAGCAACATCAGCAAAATATTTTTAAAATAAAATTATGGTCGAGATTACTCAAACCAACGCTCATATAAAGGCATAAATCTTACTATCCCTGTTGTTTGTCTCACCAATTGTCTGCTAAGAATTTGAAAATCAATCGAAGCGACATATTTACGACTGTTGAACCAATAAACCATTGTTCATATCTGCGACAATATATATATATGTTAGATCTGTGTAGTACGGTATATGTATATATATATGTGGGTATATATATATAGAGAGAGAGAAAGAGGGGAGAGAGTGAGTGGTAGGGGAGAACTGGAATAAATAACCGTTAGATCTGGGAGGTGTGTATATCCGGGAATGAACAGCTATATATATTTTGATAATAATAATTTTGTAAAAATCATCATTAGGAGTGAATCCATTCTCTCGATATGCCATAAATATCATTGATAACTTTTCCTAGTTTTTTTTGTTTTGTTTTTTACTTTCTTTCTCTATCTCTATCTGTCCGCCTCTCTCTCTCTCTCTCTCTCTCTCTCTCTCTCTCTCTCTCTCTCTCTCTCTCTGAATCTAACGTATATCTTTTTCTGATTAATGTAAATATTGTCCAAACGTTTCCGATTTTGCAATTTCGACGATATTTCTGGCCATTACCGAGTTCACGGAAAACATGCAAAACGGAATTCTTCGATGGGTTAAATGGATCTGTAAGTTGTTGAATTCAATTATCTTGATAATGGCCAGAAGCGTGGTCGAAAGCGTGTAAGCCAGTTATGTTATCTTTGCCGGAAAAGTTTCCAGACATTCTACGGCTTCCGGTTTACAGTGAGCGAAACAAAATGGCCGCCTCATATTCAATGCAGCAATCCCACCATTTGTAAAACTCACAATGAAGAACTACATGAAAATAGGAAGACTTCCTCAGATCTTGAACAAAGACTTAGAAACCGTCAACCAAGACTGTCACAAAAACTCTCAGCAAAGGTTTCTTTTTCAGTCTTTAAGCTGGTCTGACTGCCTAATAATGAATCTATGGATCGTGCGTACCGGCTACATCAATGAAGCTAGAAGGCTGAAAATGTGAATATTCACTCCTGGTTATCTCAAGAGAATTCTTTTTGAAAATCCTCCACCCTGAATAGGTTTTTAGTTAAAGGTTCAATTTGCAATGTACGTTTCTGTCCAATTGGTCTTTTATTTTGTGCCCCACAGCATTAACGCCCCCTTCTTCTTCTTTTTTTTTTTTAAATTCGGACTTTTTTAGTGATCACTGCCCAATGAAAGGCAGAGGGAGGTAATTTGTCCATTGCTCAACCTTTTTCCCAATTCTTTAATTGATCACTCCCTTACATCACATGCTGCCAAAATATGTTGATCATAAGACGGCTTCTATTGGGTGTCTAACCAGACCTGCTATCAGTTTTTTTCCTGTGAACGAATTCCTTATAAACTTTCCTAAATGCTGCCTCAACGATAAAAGCAATAAACAAAACATCAATCATTTAAAAGACACAAAAACTCATCGAATTCCGAACAATTTGCATCATGTTCGTTATTTAAGCTGATTACAGTCGACACAGACAGATCTAATCAGGCATATTGGATAGAAAAACTTTTACACTCTTAATCAGAACTAGCCATCACATTCAATAATTGAACAAGTGTAGCGTCAAAATTTCAAGTCATGTAAATAAATTCCATAGAAGAATAAATGTGGTCAGAATAAATTCTATTTATGATATCACTAGCGTTTTCCACTGGAGCATCTGAATTAAAGATAAAATTGTGGAGGAACAAAGTGTGATTGATAAATCCTGCAGTCTGTATGGTATGATTCGACTATGGGTTTGTTGATACTTTATTTAAGTAATTAGTAATTGGTAATGGATTCTAGAAAAAATGGTATGTACATACATAGCCAGACCAACTTGAAAACTGAAGAAACCTTTATTGATATTTTTGTTGACAGTACTGGTTGACGGTTTTTAATAGATAGATAGATAGATAGATAGATATGAGCTGAGATAGATCAATTGATAGATATTCACTAATAGATTGATAACAATAACAAGAAAGAATATTAGACGACGTAGGATAAAACTTCCCACTAAAGCAACGTATTAAGTTGAATAATATATCCGTGTAAATGAATTAACGAACCCTACGAGTACCAGAACAGAACACTTAGAAAATATCTAAAATTATCTTCAAAAAATAGATCTTTTATCTGAAAATATCTAAAAAATAAATTGGGACATTGACGTCTTGAATGACCATAGAGACCAAACACGCACTAAAAAAAATAATTCCGATTGAGCCTCGTGGTTTACCTATGCAAATTTTCAAGGTTGTAGTCCCGAAAATGTTATCAGAAATGCCTAGAGACATCGACTAACGCACTGACACTCAAAGAGAGGAGAATCTGTTGCCCACTTGGTTGGTTGGTCGGCTGTTTGCAGGGCTACGTTGATTCGATAAAATCGACATTTAACAAAGGTGTTATACGCTGTCAATGTTCCAGATTTTTCAGGAAATTGCATCGTACATTTGCACAGAGCGAATTCTAACGAGCATATCTCAAAGGCCTTTAGTGGGGTGCTCTTGTTATCACTCTTGTAGCGTTCCAGCAGCTCTTTCAGCTAAACTGATGCCAAACGTATTGCTCCCCTTCCTTTTAGACTCCATCAGCGATTGGGGATTCGGGATCTCCGTAAGCTTTGCTTTGGCTTGCATCCTGATGGATTCACTTCATTGTCCATTAACAATGATAGAGGCCTTCTTGCAGGTCATTGTATGTCTTGGAGCTCCACTAGTTTAGCTTCGTTGTCGGAATCAGCTAAACTTCGCAAATAATTATTTCGGCAACCTGCTATTGATGTAGGAACTTTGATCTCCACTGGGTGGTACTATTGCAGCCCTCTGTTAGACTAGGTAATGTGTAAAGATCATGGCGTTTAGTTTAGAGTGATTGTGGGTGAGCAAGTCTCTACAGCCGGTGTCGTAATTTTGATCCTCAAGGAATACCCCAAACTCGTAGTCCTGTGCCAGACTATACTGTAATGATTAGGGAATCAGCTGTTGAGTTATTTGGGGAAAGATACAGGTATACATTGATTAATGCAGGTAATACATCCCAAAACTTTCCTTGCTTCTCAAAGCTGCACTGTTCAAGGTATTATAATTTCATTTTTCATAATTTTTTTCAGCTTATACTTAGTTACATTAATTTGTACAATAATACATTAACCACTCTGTATCGAAACCCACACAAATCAAAACCGTACTATTGGAGGTATTCATGTAGTCTCTGGTTGTCCGCTACTCATTACCTTGATCTTAACCGGATGCCCTTTTTTCTAATCTTGTGGCAGACTGAACTGGGGTTAGTGAATATCTACAGCCATGTCAGAATAAGTTATCTGACTGAGATACAAGAGTAAGATTACCCACTTGATTTTCACTACTTCTTTTTTGCCTTCATCCTGATTTCATCTACTGCAGCAAGCAAACTGCGCAGATCAGAAATGAAGAATTAGCTTTCTGTGCATTTTTCTTTGTTGTTTTTATTATGACTTCAAAAAATAAGATGAGAGTGAAAAGTAGTCAAAATCAATACTATAGGCTACAATGCCACACCAAATAGTTACAATCTCAAAAATATATAGATTTCCGACATAAACGATTAAGAGGGGGGGGGCAATTAGTAGTTTAGACTGTTAACTCAGAGATTTTTTTTGCCTATAGCATATAAACAAACAATTGGATCGACCATAACTCACAAGCTTACGTACAAAATTTCATTGAAATGTTTTAAGGAAGAACAAATTCAACCAATTTAGAGAAAGGAGGAAACGATGACGACGACGACGACGACAACGACGACGACGACGACAACATACGTCAAATGATAGTCCCAGACGATAGTCCCCGGCAGCTTTGTTCTGCTGAAGACAAAAACAGATAATTTCAAAAGAACACTTGGATTGTATAGCGAGAGATAACCTCTAATTATTTGTCTCATAGAGCCTTGATTACATTACAGTAAAATAATGAAACTAGAGATTTCGTGAAATCCCTTTGGGCTTCTCGAAATCTCAGAACATTTCAGTAATTTTATGAAATCCGCTGTTTCACAATCAGTGTAGTTAACAATCTTATTACTACTGTAATGGGTTCGATCCCCGCTGGGTACCTTGCAACAGTGGCGTTGTATAAAACTAAGCTGTATATGTACAGTAAATACAGAAGCAAAAGTTTAGCTCAGTTTGATACAAGGCCATGGTAGTGTGGGAATCAACGAGGATGGAACTAATTGTAATAGTAATGGTCTGCATAACAAGCTTGTTTACCATTACTCCACTGATTCTGGAACCAGCGATTTCATGAAACTACTGAGATCTGGAATTTCACAAGTTCCCTAGGAGTTCACAAAATCACTCGCTTCTTATTCTCACTGTAGCAATTAGATCAGATAGAAAAAAAAACACACAAGCCCGCTCAGCTCAGTCCGGACAACTCAGACCACGCCGCTGTGTATAACAGACATAATCCTGATTTGTGCATGCGTAAGACTGAGGATTAAGGAGAATCCCTTCTGATCCTTTATAAACATTCGAAGATTAGCTTAATCCACAAGGTTGATGAATTACAACAACGATTCTCCAGTTGATTGGATTGTGTGAAGCCTGATCTCTTATCGTAGGTGGATTGGCAGCCTCGAGATATTTGGGGCAAACACTTCCATACGAGTTCGTCGCTTATTAAGTCAGAAAAGAAATTAATAACTCTATGTATGTATAAAGCATCATTGTAATCGAGGTATTGATGAATCTTCGATTAAAATCAGATCATAGGTGAAACTTTAAAAGGGAATGAGGCTAGCCTTGCTTGTAAACGACAACGATTAGGATGAATTTGTTCGTTGGAACACCGATAGTTCTACATGGGTCATATACCGATTTGTGAGACAGATTTCCACTGCTATCCGAAAGTAGAACATTCCTTTGAAAGAAAAAACTTTCGTAACGTGATACAACAAAAGGCGAAGAAGCAATTACCATTAAATATATTTTTAGCTCTCCGAAACAAAAAATGAGTACGATGGTATTTTGGTTTGCATCATCGAGCATAGTATGGAGATCGGTCTCCATCGTATAACGATCAACGAAAGTCTCTCCACACGATCCCAAGGTGCCTTCGATATCTGGTTATCATCCAAGTGACCAGACTCTACGTTGCTTAACTTCGTACGAGAACCGGCGTGTCTAACGCAATTTGGTCGTAACTAGTAATGTGTCTTACTACCAGCCATTAAGTGAGTCATTCCACGCAAGAACGCTGATAACGGTGGGACAACGAGGTGGTTGGCCGGGATAACTTGTTCGACCGTTTCCACGAAGTCACCATTGACGTTTTCCTCCACTGTTGACTTAGACAAAAATACTGATTAGATAAGAAAATGTAGAAGAGAGAGACAGAGAGAGAGATAGAGAGAGAGAGAGAGAGAGACAGAGACAGAGACAGACAGACAGACAGACTTGAAAGAGAGAAATAGGGTAACTCAATCAGTGTCCTGATATTTTCATTAGGTGTAGCACTGTCAGCTATTATCAATTGCTAGCTCGTATTTCTTTCCATCTTTGATCGACAATGCCTCACGAGCTAAAAAAGTGAATCATGCTACTGCTACTGCTACCCGTAGTAATAGTAGTATTAGTTATGTACGTGAAAACAATAACAAATATGGTGCCGATCGATTGGCGGAGGCTGAGGAATGGTTTTAAGGGCTGGTCTTGATTTTCTGTCAGCTGTAAAAGATCTAGTAGCCAAACCATGAGAGCTGTGCCGCACATAGGTAGCTTCCCATGGTAAAAGAAACGTGAGTTCGAGTCTCGCTCAGAGCTTATTCAATTTTCTCTGTTTCTGCTTCGTAGAAGACTGGGGCTCTGAGAGGGTTGGATAAAAAGCAACTGAAAATTTATGATGAAAGGAAATACACGTCAAAAAATTATCAACAGAAAAAGAGTAAGAGAGTGTGAGGGGAGGGAGAGAGAGAGGAAAGTTTCTGCAAGACGTTTGGTGGGAAAGAGAATAAGAATTTAAAAGTGGAATAAAAACAGGTCTGGTAAGTCATTCAATAGGAGCCATCAAGTAACCATCATTTTTGGCAGCATGCCACGTTGAGGATAATCAGTTAAAAAGTTATACGAAAACATATCTAGTGGAAGGGGCTCAAAAATTGAAAAATGCATTTTCTAGCCATAATAAAGGGTAAATGCTTAGATTTTCGGCCTTCTAGCTCCATTAGTGCAGCCTGTACACATGACGTGACACATACATATATACAAACATAGCCAGCCAGTCTCGTTCAAAAACTTAAGAGAGTTAATGTTGATAGTTGTGGAGACAGTTTTAGTGGCTGGCTTTAAATATATCCAGTTTCTATATTTACTGATTTTGGAGTCTGGGAATTTAAAAGAAACGAACATTATTTTTGAATAAGAATACAGCAATTTTTAACGGGTGTAATCAAAATGCGATTTTTTGAATATTCATCTATAATTTATTTGGAGTGTATCGCGTCTGACAATCAAAGAAAACAGACGTCATTTTTGGAGCCTTAAGAAAACATTATTTTTTTACGGATTTTATCAAAAGGCTTACGTGCAACGAAGAAGTCTGGGATTGTACCAAGTACATTCTACATTTTCGAGGTAGCTGAGACTGAACTAACAGATCAAGATCACATCACCCTTTGCAACACGTCATGGGTCGACGTGGCATGGTAAGGCCCATCATTCTCTATGATTTACACTGATAACAACAGATCTTCGGAAACAACGGACTTGGAAGGCAAATTATGATGATGGTGTATTGTATGTCTACTAGTAAGCTCAGTACGACACATGGTCAAATTAACAGGAATAAGAGTAGGACGATTGTGTTGCGCCAATCTTCCAAGTAAGGAGGGCCTGCCTAAGTTATAAAAAAAAAACAAACGCTCAAATCCTGGCTTATACCAGGGTTTGAACACCGAGCGATTTTCATTTTTTTTTTCAACATCAAATTAGCAGTAAGAGTTCTTTGTTGTTGTACATATCAAATCAAGGAACTCCTAAAATGCGTTAACAAAGAATACGTGAAAGAAAATAGCTCTGCGTCCTCCAGTTTACTTTTTAGTACTACACCACTGCTAAAACGCTCAAGATCTTGCAAAATCTTATGATAAAACCACTATATTGACAACATTATGGCGGAAGCAGGATAGACATAATAACCGTACAGACATGTTCAGGGCTCGAAAAACATGGTGTATAAGGGAAAATTTACGCAGCGAACTTAGGAGATACGGTAAGTACAAAGGTATCCGATACGCTGAAAAAAAGGGTATTTTAACATACTTACACAACTTCAAAATTGGAAGAAATTTTAATAAAGATTTTTGAAAATACAAAAATTGAAAAAGTAGTGAATATTGACAAGTTATTGGCAATAATCAGAAATCTTGGGTCCGAATTCAGTCAATTTTGAAGGTGTATAAGGATGTTAAAATGAACTTCTCGAAATGCATCGGATACTTTTTGTAGTCAGTGTTGTTATAGCACACTATTGGGTCGCGACACTCAGTTTGAGAACCTCGGTTCTAGTGAGAAGAGGCAGGTCGTCCTTCAACTCTGAATTGTGACGTCATAGGGCGTTAAAAGTGCATCGTGCCGAGTTCTAAATTCCACAATACCCAGCTGGGTCAAATTGTTCCGATTGTTTAGAAGCTCTTCTTGAAGATTAGCCACAACAGCAGCAGCAGCAACAGCAGCAGAAATAAAAGATGAAGAAAACAGTTCAGCTTCGGGATATGGTTTCATATATTCTCTCTTGACATTTCACGATTTCGTCCTTGCTGGGTCTGTGAGAATATCTGTGTCTGAGTCTGCATGTATCAGTTTGTGTGTGTGTGCTTTTTTTGTGTACGTGTGAGTATGCTTGTGTGCATGTAAGCGAGTCTTTATCTATGTATATGTGTGCGTATCTTTACAGGTGTTTATGTGTTCGTATGTATATTTAAGTCTATATGTGAGTGTATCTGTATGGGTATATGTGTTTCATGTGTATGTGTGCGTATGTATGTCTGTGTATTGGTGTATATGTGAGCATGTATGCATCTGTGAATATATGTGTGCGTATGAGTTTATATATGTGAATATGTGTATGTGTACATGTATATTTGCATATTTATATGTGAATATATTTGTGTGGGTTCATATATTCTTCGAGTGTGTGCACGTATCTGTTTCATATGTCTGTGTGTGTGTGTGTGTGTGTGTGTGTGTGTGTGTTGTCCCTTCTCCTCAGTGTGGTGTAATATTTCAGTTTGGTTCTGCTTTTCCTGGAAAGCGTATTTTTTCATTTTTCTTTCAAGTATTCGTATTTTTCCTTTTTCAAGTACTCATGTACTTCTCAATCTTGTTTTTTTCCATTTCTTCTTCTTTCTATTCACTGTTTTTTCCTTTACCTTTCTCTCTTTCTTTCTACCTGTATACTTTCTTTTTCTGTCTTTCTTCCCTTGAACTGTCTCTTCTTTCTTTCTTTTCTTTTTTCTTCTTATTTTTTCCTGCCTGTCATTCTTTCGTAGACTTTTTTTTCTTTTTTCCATCTTTCCTTCATTCTGTCTTTCTTTCGTTTTTTTTCTCATTGGTTCCTTTTTTTCTGTCCTCTCCCAACCTTCATATTTCGTTTCATTCTTCAAACTTTTTTCTTCAATCCTTCCTTCCTTCTTTTTATCATAGCATTGGATCAGGATCAACAATCAACGAAGACGTACCCCACCCCCAAAAAAAAACGCTAACAGAAAAATCGTTATCTTTTCAGGCAAGGAAAACCATTTTTACGTAAATTTACGAGCATTCTGTAGATTCTGGTACACCTACCTAAAGAACCAAAAGTTTCATTATATAAACAGCACATTCATGGGTGTGTGGGAGCTCTTTAATTAATTGGGGTGGATAGAAAAGGAGTTGATTCGCTCGAAATTATACACAAAATTAGTATTTTATCAAATGACGTTGCAAAATTAGTATAAATCACGCAACATGCAACTTACAAGAAATATTGTGTTCTGCCTTTCGTGGCAACAAAAATATCAATTGCCCGATTTTCCCACACTATTTTGCCTGAATTTGGAAGGACAATTGCCCTCCCTTACTCGTACGAGCAGATGTACTTTTTAAAAAATCAACATTTTAGAATAGATTCTCTGCTTTTACAACTTCGTTGTAATCTCAAAGATGCAATCTAAATAAGATTAAATCTAGATAATTAGAGTAATTTAATCATCATCATCATTATCCTCATCAGTCTTTTAACGTCTGTTGCTGGAGCCTATGATTTGTCTGACCACTCGATCGTAGGCGTAGCGATGCCAATATTTTCTGGACTTATCAAGTTCGTCACGCCATCTCATTTCTACCGGCCACAATTTCACATATGATCTCCGGGGATCTACGTTGTGAGTCGTTATGCCCAGCAGTTGTCTGACATTCTGGCAGCACGAACCTGCATGAAATGTATATGATTTATTCGTACTCAAATGAAGTATGAATAAATTATACATATTTTTCCATAAACATATTTATTGCTAAAAAAAAAAAAAAACAATCACAAAAACACGTACCTCGAACAAAATTTATTTTTGTATTGAATTGGGTAAAAAAGAATTCTTCTTCGACATGAAAAATAATTAGTTTAATTCATAAAAAAGCAGAGATGCCTATAGTTCATGGAATTTACCCCCATAATACACCAAAGACATCAGCAGAATTAGATTCATTAGAAGTAGTCATTAATATGCGAACAAACAGACGCATTAGAGTCTTGTTTTACTCCTTATTTCCTTTTCTATTCGATTAACGTTGACAGACAACCCCCACCCCCCAAAAAATAAGACACTGAAGAGCAGCATGGGCTTTTATATCATGAGATATCTTATTAGGCACCATCCTAGAAAATGAGTACATTAACACTTAAGGCGATCGCACGTTCGTGTACGAGTACGTGTGTGGGGGTGTACGTGTTAAAGATGTGTGCTTCATAATCGTTCTGCAAGAAAAGCTAGCCTTACTCTCATTCGTTCAGTAGGCACAGAGGTACTAATCTTGCCTCTAGCATTGGTGAATAAGAGAATATTAAATGTCTTGCTTCAAGGAATAGATAGATAGATAGATGGATAGATAGATAGATAAGCTAGTAGTGCCTTATAGCAAGGTAGTAATCCAAGAGCACACTTTTATTGCTTACCCTTCTCCATTCTGCGATCGTAAATACAAATATTTACATATGTATGTGTATTTCTTGATTATATGTATAGATGCGTGTTCCCTTATATGTATATCTGTAGGTTTGAGAATATGTTCCACAGAATGTGATAATTATAAGAACATTAGAACGGGAGCTATATTTCGTTCGGTACCGAGGTTAACCAAATAGCATATTGAATAGTCCCAGGTAATAAATGATTAAAGAAAAATGAGCTGCTATGTTGGACTCGAACCCGCATAAAGCCTGTAACTGCGCGCAAGATACGCTCCAAGTAGAGAGCGCGTGGTTTGAGAAATGCGTGTAATAGCCTGGTACTTTTTCTTACTAACATTTGGTGGAGAGCTGTGATAACAATCAACAGAGTCAATTGAGAAGTTGAGATACTGTCTCGCTCAGTGAATCATTTATTGCGTGTCTTTCATGGCACCAGCGTGCAGTAGCCTGTATCAGAACATCGCATGTGCTAGTATGGTATACGGTACTAGGCTTTTCTGTACATGCATATAAACATTATGATGTGCATGTGTTATATAGATGTAAAATAAGTTATTTAGTTCATATGTGCGTGATATATTGATATAAAATAGTTATTTAGCTTAGACATATATTATTCAGAATATTTATATGATTATAAATTGTGCTATATTATATAGAGGCTCTTATTTGAAATGGTCTCCGGTTATTACACGATTAATGCATTACTTGGTCTAACAACGTGAATAGGATAAACAATCATAGAAAATGGAGCGGCTGCAAGAATTGAACCAGCAACTGAAAGAGTAGCTGCTTCAACGTAGCTTTGCTCGTACCATTGAGCTGAACAGCCGTCGGTAAACGCAATTTTTAATCATCCTGTCGGATCATATTTATCCATTTTTTGATACACAACTATCGCATTGAAAGTTACGAATAGTGCAGATATAGACTGAAGAATAAACGTGATTGAGAAATTTGGAGCAAAAACAGTTATTTGAGCCTTTGCATTACCGGTAGCTGTTTAGCTCAATGGTAAGAGCAACGCTACGTTGAAGCAGCTACCCTATCGGTCGCAGTTTTGATTCCTGCAACAGCCCCAATTCCTTCAATTGTTTATTCTATTTGTCAAGTAATGTCGGGAGAACATTTCGAATAAGAGTTTCTATACAGTAAAACGTAATTCATAATCATTCTGCCGAATTGTACGTATCCATTTCTTAATACATATATATACGAGCGTATAGTGGATGAGAAGTGATCCGACAGAATGTTGTTGAAAGTGACAATTGGAAGGTGAAGATAAAAACTTGAGAGAAAGCAGGTGTTACCTCTTTGAAAAAATTATTATACCGTGGGCATGTTCCGATGCATTTTGACGGGTGTTAGACGTTTTTTTCAGAGAAAGAATTACAGTGGTTCACAGAAAAGTTTGCTGCTTACATGTTTGAGATTGGGGAAACAAACTGGGATACTACTGCGTTGTTTGTTGGATTAGTAGGAGAAGGGGGTGTTTGTATCTGTATAGGTGAGAGTTGAGTTTGGTGTGAAATTAGAAGGGTCTGTGAGATGTAGGGTCAGGATGTTTGTCTCCTGTCTCATTGGGTGTTGGGCTTGTCTTAGATAAGAAGGGGCAGTGAGAGGAGGGGGTCGGGATTATAATGGTCAGTTCTCGGGAAAGCTGTTTTTTTCTAATTATAGAATGGAGAGCAGGTGTCTAGCATTTAATGGATAGGTGTTGCTATAAGTAGAGCAGGGAGGAAGTAGGGTGTAGTTTTTCATTCAATATTTTTGGTTGATGGTGGGTGAGACTTCTTTTCCTTTTCTCAAAGGGGGACTATTTTTAAATGGACTAATGGCTGTTGGACAACCCCTTGAGTGTTAGTGTCGTAATGTACATATAAGCAGTATTTTTGTATGTAAACAAGCCATCGATTATAAAAGTGCTGCCCATAAGTATTTAAACATGAACAAATTGTTTCCTCCTTAAGACTTCATTCTTTCCAAAAAGTGTATTGGTCTGGTTCGAGGCTATTTAACTTATTACTTAGGCAACACTTCCCAAGAGTAATGTTTTTAAGCCTTTCCAATTTCCTTGATCGATTCTTAACAAGATTTTAGCAGAACAGAAAAATACTTGGTTTGATTTATTCAATTATTTGATACTATTACAGAACATTTTAGCTCTCACAACCACAAAATTTGGCAAAATGAATGCTGGTTGCAATACAATTTCGTTCTTGATAGTTGATGTTTTAAACCCTCAAAAGCAAGACATACAATCAAAACTTCAGTTTAATTCAAATACTTATACTGTACTCTCTCTCTCTCTCTCTCTCTCTCTCACACACGGACATATATATATATATATATATATATATATATATATATATCTACATATATATATCATTTAAATACATAAATGTTTCCTACGTTATACCCTCGGATAAAGTATTGAGCACTGTTGGAATGAAGATCTTTGGAATAATACGTACGACATGTGATATATATATATATATATATATATATATATATATATATATATATATATATTATTGTGTCATCCACGGACAGCTGTTTCGATGTATTACATCTCTTCAGTGTGGCTATAGACTTTCCATTATCCCATCCAGTACTGCGAGGCAGAATTGAAACTTTCACTTCACAGGCCGATATCCTACCTCTGGACTACGCAACTGAACGGTCAGTAAGGCCGATTTTAAGTGATATATCTACAAAGAAATTCCTCATCCACCAGTGCTCTATTCCTATGGGAGAGCATATATATATATATATATATATATATATATATATATATATATATATATATATATATATGAGAGGGGGAGAATATACAAGCCAACAGGGAAACAAAGTGAATAAAGGAGGAAGTACTGGCGCACAGGTTCAAGTACTCGTTCACACTCAACAAACAAGGGCGAAGGAAGATTTCTTTAGAAAACTGAAGTCAACAAAGGGGACCTTGAACAAAGTACCCCTTCCTCGATGGTTTCTGACAGCCTTCACGACATCAACGACAAATCTCTAGATAAAAAAGGGGCGGGGCACGTAAAGAAGGCTGAAATTAAAGACTGTCCCCACAATGGGACTCACATCGGCTGATGTCGTGTTCAATAGGAACCATTAGGAGTACATGCGACCTTAATCAACATTTGCACAAAAAGAGATGACGTCATTCCTTCTTGAAGACTCTAAAAAGTAAGAAGAAGGCAAATAAGCTTTGATTAGGATGGGAAATGTGTGTGTGTGTGTGTGTGTGTGTGTGTGTGTGTGTGTGTGTGTGTCGTACCTGTACATAGGGGCGTTCGCTGCCTATTTTCCAGTAAAGGGAGGGGCACAATGATATATTTCCGGTGGGATGGGTAAAAAGGATATATTCGGAAAAGATCTTGGCGGCAACATTGTTAGCACGTAAGAATAATACCATCTCGTTATGTGCAGTGTAATTTGGGGCTACAGCACCATTAACCTTCATAGACTATAAGGTTCCGAATTTCAGACCCCGTCGACCTAGGTGAGAATGTCTGATTCAAAGGGCGGGGGTTCGAATGACTCGTGTGCCCCCTTCCCGTATATGCAAGTTTTTGTTTAGTTCTGCAAAAAGATGGGCGTGGAGATGCTTGCTTTCCCCGTAATCCGAAAGTGAAGAAGTAGATTCCTTTAACTTGTATGGGGAAAAAACTTGGAGCGTTCACAGGCTCCCCAAATAACCTCCGTCTATGTCTGGAAGTTCTACGCGAAGCGCACGAGTTCTCTTAGGCTTTACTGATACCTTTGGATACATCTTGTTGATGGGAGCACAAGATAAATTGAAAGAAAGCACAGATGCTCACAGATATAGTGAAAAGCTATGCTGGTTTGAGATCATTCGTAGTTGCATATATATATATATATATATATATATATATATATATATATATAGAGAGAGAGAGAGAGAGAGAGAGAGAGAGATAGATAGATAGATAGATAGATAGATAGATAGATAGATAAAATTACTCCTTGCAATATGCAGCTTTTCTGATCGCAATTCCGTCTTGAATAATTTCATGTGAATATTTTGGGTGTTTTGCAACGTAGTGTGAAAAACTGCATCATAGAGAATATGAAGTACGGTATAAACAAAACATAAAATGCACATTTAGCAACTACCATAGATGTTTAACTAAAAATGATCTGAGCTGATTAAAAGGTCTAGAACTTGTAATCTTTTTTATCGTAATAATCTTTGTGTCATTAATAATGAGAAAGATTGTAAGAAAATTATCAACTAAAAATCATTCAAATAGACAATATAAACCCGGAAAAAATCATGGTCGAAAACTCTTTTAACCCCCGGAACCGGTTAGTCGAATGGTATTTTAAATATAATTTTTTTCTCATCGTACCATGGAGTTATGAAACTTATGATTTTCGTTCATCAACGGCAAATATTTTTACTGCATTTACTTATCTATTTATTTATTTATTCGTGCATTTACAATTTGGGAAATATTTGTTTATCGAGAGGTTTATGGTTCAAGATTTATAGTTTTGGGAAATCGAAAGATACAGGCGTGCCATCAAAAATTATTTGCAGATTTAGCCCACTTGCGCCCTTTGGTGCCTCTAACATTCGCAAATGGCGAGGCATATGTATATGAAAATGCTCTGAGTATTATAGATGCCTAAAAGAGGTGTGGGTCTGAAGCTTCGGGTGACCAAGGCAAAATCTGGATCATTTATTATTGAGCCATTTTAGTATGAAACCCGGGTAGCACGCGATATATTCGTATGAAAATTCTTCCTTGTGAGTGTATCTGGTTCGACAGAATTTGCGAAAACTTGGCACAAGTACTAGAAAATACTGCAACAGGCTGGGGACGAGTCAATCAATTAATCAGTAAATCCTTATAGCTACTTCAACACAATAACCGCTGCCATCATTATATTCGCAGTTATCATCAGCTATTATTATAGTCTTTTCAAAACTGTATGAAAGTTCTCGATTCTCTCAATAGGCTGGCAAAACGTAATTAGAATGCTAGTCTTAGAATCTATCATTCATTGTCTGCCTCTTTTCTTCCTTATTCCTTTCAGAATAAAAGTCTCTTAATGATTGGACAACGGTTCAATTCGTTATCGTCTGCTTCAACCATTTTAGATCGTTCAAAATCGAGACTAGACGGTTTCAAGCAAGTTTCTGTTATTCAAAAAACAATCGATATTACTATAAATTACGTTGGAAAAAATTCTCCACTCTGTACACTTATAAGTAGGTGTGTTATTGTACTCTTCTACTGTACTTTTCGTATATATTCTAAATAACTTTATATAATTTTTGTTATATATATATTGTTTATTCTATTTTCGTTGTCTAGGCCAAACGATACACTTTCTGCGTGATAATAGGAGATCATTTCAAATGTGTCAATATGATATAATGCAAGTTGTAATCATTCTGTCGGATCATATATCCATTACTTAATCCCATAATTGTAGCATTGAAAGAAACAAATAGACATAGAGTGTGAATAAATAAGACGTGAATTTGGCGTTGAAAGAGTTATCTTGGCCTTTGCATTACCGGGGACTGTTTAGTCGCTGTTTCGATTCCGGCAGCAGCCCCATTTTCTCTATGCATGTATGTATATATATGATTCACGTTGTTTGAGCCAGATGTTACATTCACCGTATAATGACAGAGATCATTCCAAGAATAGAGTTTCAGCATCATATAACACAACAATTACTCCTTTAGGATGATCTATCCATTTTTGATAATATATATATATATATATATATATATATATATATATATATATATATATATATATATATATATATACTTTGTCATAAAGACTATAGATATACAGGGAGCTACCGATAATATCGAATAAGGTAGCGCCAATAAAATGAAAATAAAAAACGCTCACTAGGAAATAATGGTGACGGATGAGCTTAATTGGCCACTACCTTCCCCGAACCAATATGAAGGGTTTGCCGGTAAGACATATCTGAGATTAGCAAAGTTACTGCCGAAATGGAAGATGCTGAGAAAGGCCTCTGTCCAGCTATGGATGATGATGGTGACGATGATGATAATCATATGCCTGGCGCCATTTATACTCTGGAATAACCCTTTTTTTACACAAATCTCTCACACATACTCTCCTCAAGCACCATCTTTTCGTTCTCCCGGGTTTCTTCCGATTACTCCTCGACATCAAAGACGCTACAAAAGTCATAGGATGCTGACTCTTCTTAGTTTCCTGTTCCAATTAGGCGACCAGTTGACCCCGAAGCCATATTAGGCAAGGAAATAACAATGAAAATTTCTTTGAAGCCCTCGGAAGAGGTGCCCAGAACGATCTTGTGCTATCTTTCAGGTCGTGACGGCAAAGACTATAATAAGGAGCCCAATAACCAATAGCCGTTGGAAGTAGAAAAACAAAGACTGTGTTGCGCCAATCTTCCATGTGAGATGAGTCTACCTGTCTGACAGCCTGCCTTGAAATTCAATAGTCGGAAGCCTAGCTTCTACCTGTTTCACATATCTATTCATATCCATCGACGCAAATTAAACAGTTCCCTCCTATCTATCTATCGAGATATATTCTGTTCATATCTTTTCTTTTTTGTTATCCGTCGAGAAAGCTTTCGTTCTTTTTCATTTTTACGTTTCTTTCTTTCTTTCTTTCTTTCTTTCTCTCTTCAACACTGATACCGCCTGTTGCATCTCATCATCCACCATTCAAAATGGCGGACTTGTCCATCATCATTTTCAAGTACCACGCCAGAGAAGCATTGAAAACAAAAAAAAGAAATAAACACAACACGAATACGTCTTTCGCTTCAATTCATTTACTCGTTGGAAAATCGATTTCTTCTCGGACCAAATGACTCATTATTTTGTGAAAGAAAAAAGTAACAAACAACCCAAATAATCAAGGATTTCAGATAATGGCTATAATTATAGTGCAACCGTTTTAATAATGTAATAATATCGAGTTTGCCTATTTGTTAGGTATGCGCATGCGTAAAGCGATATTACTTTTCCCATCATCTCCTCTGCCCTGATCGTCCATACTTATTTAACTATCCAAGATAAATACCCACCTAATTATACCAAATTTATCTACCTGCTGAATTAGGTACATACACTCGAGTATATTGATTACTCGTGTATATAATTACCGATAGGTTGATATGATGCTTGATTAAGTAATTGATTATTTTGCAAGTATAAATATACATACAAGATCTGACTCATGACTATGGCCGATGGTCAAGCCTAGGTAAGAGTGAGGATCTTGAATGATTATTTTTACGACGAGTACACTTCATAGCATGGTAAATTGATGGAACATAATCTTCACAATCATCATCCTAGGCTTTTTAGCTACTAAAAAACACGAGGATAACTTTATTCGAACGTTTAGATCTTTAAATTTGAAATCTGATCAATACATCGTATATTAATACTTTTTGAAGCCTTTATATTGGTTTTGGGAGCGTATGAAAATCTACCCGATTTTAGCCATTATCTGGCAAATGAAGCCACTTTGAGACATTCAAAAATGCCCCACTCCAAGTGCATTATTACAAATACTGCCTTGATCTCGTTTCACACGTGACGAGCTCGTTAACCAACACCTTATGATTTTCTTTCCCACAGTACCTTAATGGCTGAGGTGATACAAAGACTAATCTCTGTTTCGCACCTTCCCATTATTCTAAGATTGGGAACCTATGATTTTCTTTCTCTCAACCCCTCAGTCAGTTGTAGCCAGGGTGATATAAAGGCTAATTTCTGATTCCTGATGATCTGCTCCCCCAGGCTGCACCTCCCCATTGTTCTAAGAACGTTGAGAACTGGACATTCCTTGGTGCCTGTGATGTGCTCTAAGGCTGAGAGAATTAGACATTTTTTGTCTCTACCTACTCACGCCCTTACATGAAAAACGACTTTGTGTCGCATTTTCTCTCATTGGGGGAGGGAATAAATCTTCTGGTTTAAATTATCTAGCTCCAGAGAAGTGGTTCCTAATGAGGGGCACACACCCATTCGGGGCAGGAGTAATTTAAAGAGTAATTTCCTGCTGTAAAAAAAGAAGAATTTCTATAACTATTTTTGGAATTCTCTTTTCTTTAATATCGTGATGAACATAAGGTAACTGTTCACTTTCTAAGCCCAATACGTCTAATCCTCCATGCGTAAACCCAGTTGGTTCAAGCTTTTATAATGGTAGGTACCAAATCTAAACTTTAACAAGCGGCACATTAACCAGACAGAATTTATCAAAATTGATTTCACAAATTTGCAGGAACCATTTCAAACGAATCATTTGGTTTGAGATGGGGATAATAGGAGACAATACCCAACTACTAAAAGGGCGTGGTGGTAAAAAAGGTCAAGAAAATTCAAATCCAAATCCAGTGCTTAACACAGACAGAACGGAAATCCTCGAAAGTCAGACGAAAAATTTTTTACATATTTAGATACCGGAAGTCACAGTTTTCTTTTAGTCTTTTTTTTTTTCTTTTTTTTTTTGTTATTTTTGTTACCGCGTCTCAATGAAGCTACAACTGTATCGCTTTACGTCGATTTTCAACGCAGAACTGAGTCAATGAAAAAATGGCTAATTTTAAAGAATCCACAAATGACAAAAGAGGAAGAAAAGAGGGAATTGAAAAGGAAGATAACTTCATTCAACTAGGGAGTGCCAGTTCCAAAGATGTATGTTTTGAAGGGACCGGACTTCATAGTGTGCCATAATTGCTACGTAAAATAAATTCCATCCGTCGTACGAAACTACGGCTTCAGAGTATTTCGGTTACTTCTCTTCCGTTTTGCTAATTCAGATATTTTATTTCTAAATTTGTATGATTCTGATTTTTTTAAAAATTCTTCTTATTTTTTATTAAATCTTTGACCGAAGAAGCTTCAAAATCAACATTATGCTACCTTGAATGTTGACTAACACATCCAGCGAATTTTAACTTCGCACAATGATCAGGTCTCGAGTAATCACGATGCACACACGTGTGCACTCACATGCATGCACACACAAACACACACACACACACACACACGCACACACACACACACACAAAGCATTCAATGTTGTTAGATTAATTGTAACATAAAAGACACGACCTTTCTGTGGTCGACGCACTGAGGAATCTCATGCATCACACAGATATATATACACACATACAAACACACACACACGTGCACACACACACACATACATATATATATCAGTTTGACACTCTTGTCCTTAGCAGAACACACAGATGCTACACTCTGATCAAGCACAGAGGACAGGGCAGCCACACTTAGCTCCTCGGCAAAGAACATAAATACTAAGATCCTAAACAGGACATATAAAACACATAACAATGTAGGTTTTCGATAGTCTTCATTTTAGTCTTTAATCCCTTTTAATGAAGGAAAATACAATAATTTACAGAATAAATTGTCAAACTCCTGCTTTTAATTTTACTTTTGTTTTTGTGTGTATCAATAATGGTGGTGACAACGATCAGACCAAAAACAGTGATGTCATGACACAGTGACGCTTGCAAAAACTGATGACAAATTCACTCCCACTTCTAAAGCTTAATTTGGGTCGATTTGTTTTGCTAAAGTTTTCCAAATAGCATTTACAGGGACAACTAATAAAGGAGTTAAATGGAAAAGTTACTTTTTGAATAATATATAATTCTGTTTAGTTCATCTTATAGATTTTAATGAAAGAAAGGAATTTGATCCACGAGCAGCCAAGCTTGTTTGTTTTTTTTTGTTTGTTTCTTGTCCAGTTTTCATATTTTATTATATTGTACCTTTTGATCTCATAATACATTATTTAGTAATAGCTAAGCTTCAGAATTCTCTGAAACAGGGATTGAAAGGGGCAGAGTGTACGTGGGGAAACAGCGTATATCTTCACCCTCAATTTCCAAATTTTTGGTATATTCAATATCTACTAATGAAGATATTATTGTATAGTCAGTTCCTAAAACCTAGCCTTATCATATGCTTAGTATTAAAAATAAGTAACAACGTAATTTAATTCTACCATTTGGTTATCTGTTTTGAAGAAAACGGTCGAGGTTTCAGTTCAAAAGAAATG
>OY735235.1:33931851-34084351 GCA_963457665.1 Thysanoteuthis rhombus
CGGCAGAAATATTATTGATTTGAAGTGCCACCGCGTAGCAACTCCAGAGAACCATAGTATGACTCATCGTATGAATCGCTATTTAAAGATAACACCATTCAGAACTTTACTTTTACAGCGCATGAATAAAGCGTTTAATCCGTTCCAAAATCTTCCGTACTATCAGAGGTCTTATTTCTATCCAATGCCCCTTTTTTTTTCTCAAGCTTATAACTAAACTCAACTCTGGAGTTGACTTTGTTTTTCTATTGTAAGGATAACGAGAACAACCTACACCAAATTTATTGATAGGAACTCTTCACTCTTTGTCTGTACCGTCACGTTTAGTATCTAAACCGATTTGTAAAAATTAGCATCCTCCAAAAGTTGTTTGAAATCAACCAACTGATTGGTAGGCGGTTCTTTCACCGACTGACTTGATTTGACAAGTTTTACAAGTCTACAAAAAATTATGTAATAAACACGCAAGGACATATTTCATTCTAATAGACGAATGCATTTATGAAATCAACTTTCCCTACCATGATTTGAAATTACAACTAAGCGATTAACAGACGACAAAGGACAAGTCTTGCATATCAAGGAATCGACTAATCATATATACAATATAAAAGTCGCAGCAATCATCTTCAGTTAGAATTGAAATAGGAATGGAATTAGACTCTTTAACAGCCAGACTTGTACTTAGTTACATTTGTTTGTACTAAAATACCCTAACCCTACTAAATCATACCATAACCGAACTACATCAAAATCTTCACATTCAAAACTATTTTTCAAGATATTCCTGTATACGCACTTTTTAGGGCACTTCGTCATAGTGTAATGGTTATCAAGTTAGTCTCGGAGATCAATTATTAGTAAATTAGATTCACGTTAGGCGCTGCATATTTGTGACCTGGTGCCTTATCTAAATTACGCTGAGTGAATTTCTACTTTTGTATGCGTTTTAAACTCCTATCACCGTAAATATGTTTACGGTGATAGGAGTTTAAAACACATAAAGGTTTACGGAAATAAATCCAATACAAAAACTATATACAATTAATGTCAACATGCTCCTTCCTATCCATCTATCTATCTATCTGAGTTAGATTTGTCCCCCATCCTGTAACAATAAGAACAAGAACCAGCTTCACCTAACTTAGGGGACTAAATTCTTCGTTCTTTCTCTGTTGCGCCCAAACTGATATATAAAATTACATCTCCTTATCCTACTTAGAAATCACGACCGAATGGTTCCTGGAGAGCTCTTCTAACAACTGAGTCAAGCTGACCTCACTTTTATATCTACGAATGTATTAATTATTCATACAACACAAAAGTAGCAGTAATCATCTTCAGTTGGAATAAAAAGGAGAGGAGTTTTACCCTTCAGCAGACAGGCTTATCTATCTATCTATCTATCTATCTATCTATCCATCTATCTATCTATCTATCTATCTAAGTTTCAACGTCGAGCCTAATCAGTACTCAGAGGGATGATAGTGTGGGAATACCAGGGGCTGAAAGTAATAGACTATCAAGTAGAGAGTTTTTCGTGGCAATAACGCAAGCTAAATGCCTCCTTCACTTATTCCCCGTGTGCCTTATGACTGGCCGAGCTGCAAGCGACAAGAAATGAATGAATATCTGAGCGTATTCATAGGTTATTGATCTACATATCCGTCGATTTGAATACCAGATTTACTATTTCAATCTCTTATCTATTTGACTCATCACATGAAATGACTGGAATAAATAACTTGTATCAATGCAAAAGCTTATATTACTCTGTTAAGTTTTGTTTGGACTTTTATCCTCATCTTGTTTCAATTCTTGAACAAAAAGTTTCGACAGTTTTGCCCTCTGCCCTATGGCCATCTTCAGGTGATGAATGGATGTAATTTTAACCATAGAGATGGGGGGATGCGTCTTGGTGATCGCCTGAAACGTCAGAAATGTTTTGTTCAAGAAATGAATCAAAATGAAGACAAAAATTTTACATAATGATATTCCTTCATTTAAAAAAAATCTGAGATCAATTTACTGTGTACTTTCTTAGTAGATTTTTGTTTTGCATCACAACCAGGGATGGAAATGGTGGATACCAGGGGTACAGTGTATACCTACATCTCAATTTCCAATTTTTTGCAAGTTCAGAAATAAGTTTACGCCGAACCCCCAGCAGTGAATATAAGAGCGACAATCGTTGAATACCAGGTGCTGTGAACAAAACAAAGCCTTGACAGACCTGTCAAGCCAGAAGTGGATCTCACAAACAATTACCCGTATATACCTAACCCCAGATCAGCCTCAATAAGCAAAGGATGATGATACATACAATATCACTGCTATTTGTGTACATAGAAATCATCAACAATTGTGGGAAATCTTAGGATTAAACGCCAGAATTAACGATTTAAAATTTGTTTTTGCAAGTCACACAGTCTTTATCTTGTGCATTGAACATCGGGAAGAAAGGGATTGTCAGTGGTCAGTCAGGAATTAATATGAACTTTACTGACAGTTTGGGGCTATTATATGTAACATATAAATGCAATAGAAATACATTGGTCAGGAATTAATGCAAGCATTATCGATAGAATACGACTATTATATGCAAAAGATAGGGATTATCTATGGTCAAGAATTGATGCAAGCGTTACTGACAAAATAGAGCTAGTATATGTATAACAAATGAAAAGTACAAGTAAATTAAGAGAGATACAAAGAAATGCATACACTCACACGCACACACACACACACATATATATATGATAATAATAAAGACATTCCAGTAGCAACTATATTTTATTTGGCACTGGTGTTACTTGGTGAGAGTAGTTTCCCTTCTTGCATTGTTAAACAATGATATCTCTCAATGCAAAGACCTGATTCCAATTCAGAATATATTGATGTCGAGATAATTGGTCTTTATTCTGCTATTTTTATGAACATTCCTCTCCGTTTCCTTTCTCTCTTCCATCCTTATCTCTCTCTCTCCACCTCTCTCTCTCTCTCCACCTCTCTCTCTCTCTCTTTCTCTCAATATCGTTGTTTCTATCTTTAACTTCCTGTCTCTCTCTTTCTCTCCCCTTCTCTTTCTCCCTTCACTGTCTTCTCTGTCGTTCTCTCTCTCTCTGTTTTTCTCAATCTCCGTCTCTTCTTTTCTCACTATTCATATTGTTCTCACTTCCTTTCTCTCTCTCTCTCTCTCTCTAATTCTCTATCATTCTCTTTCCCGTTGTTTTTCCATGTCTCTATCACTTTTTCTAGCATTATTTCTTTCGTTCTCTCTTTCCTTCTTTCTCTATTTATCTTCCCTCCCTTTCAGTCTCTCTTTCATTCCCTTGCCATCTCTCCCCCTCTCTCTCTCTCTCTCTCTCTCTCTCTCTCTCTCTCTCTCTCTCTCTCTCTCTCTCTCTTCTCTATCCTTTGCTCTTATTACTCTTCAAACCATTACTCATTCATCACGTATTCACAAATGGAGATGCCTTCATCAATATCTACAAATAAATACACACAAACGCGCGCGCGCATGCGCACTCTTGCATATACGTTCAATTGTATTTCAAATGATTACAGAAAGAAGCAGTGCATAACTGTGAGCCGGGAATGGGAGAGCGATTCTTGGCACAGACCCCACCCTAACCCAACCGGCACCCCCCACAGCCAATGCTTCGTGCATCTCAACCTACTTACGCCATCCCTCCTAATCTCCACATCCCTTACGCATCACTATGGTAACAGAATAACAGATATCTATAATAACCTGCATATCACGCCACCATTGCAATAACAACAATGGCTTCGACATTACTGATGAAATAACCTCCCTCTTTCCGATTTCCACTCCCTCTCACTCTGTATCTCTCTCTCTCTCTCTCTCTCTCTCTCTCTCTCTCTTGGTCTATCTATCTATCAATCTATCTCAGTCTGTTCATATCTATCTGACAGACTTCAAATCTATCTATCTATCTATCTATCGAGGTCTCTTCAGATCTATCAAGCAGACTTCAAATCTATCTATCCATCCATCTATTTATCTATCTATCTATCTATCCATCAAAGTCTGTTTCTAGCAGACTTCAAATCTATCTATCTATTTGTCTATCAGAGTCTGTTTAGATCTATCTAGTAGACTTCAAATCTATCAATCCATCTATCTATCTATCTATCTATCAAAGTCTGTTCAGATTTATCTAGCAGACTTCAAATCTATCTATCTATCTATCTATCTATCTATCTATCTATCTATCAAAGTCTGTTCAGATCTATCTATCTGTAGTCATGGTTGTCAGAGGTTACAGATGGGTAAACAATGCGAATGAAAAGAGGGCGTTACAGTCGACCACTTGATCGACCCGTAGTCATGACAACGGTTGAGGTAACTAAAACATTAACAATAAACATTGGCACTAATTCCATGTTGTTTTGTTTGGACGATCGACCCGTTCGTTTTGGCCGTATGCGAAGCTTGGCTGTAATCTGTTTTGATTAAGGCTTCCCGGTAACAATGGAAGATTTTCAAGCACACAAATTGGCAAAACAATGACGTGGCTAGAGATCTGAGGATACGGGGGGGGGCTCGACTCCTTGAGGGGCCCCTCCAAGATTGAGTGAAATTTGGGGGGAAAGGACATTTTGTCACGAATACACAATCACTTAATAGGTGAGAAACAACTCCCAAGCGCTTTACCATTCAATTATATACAAATACAGGTATACCTTGGATAGTGTGTTTAATTTGTTACTAAATATCTTACACTGTTCAAAACAGTACTGCTAAAGGTCTTATCATAATATAATGGTTTTTACGCTTATACATAGTCACATTTATATGTACTGCAGTACCTTAGCCAATCTAGATGGAACACAAAGCTGCAATATTCGACTTATTCCTGTATATCCTCATTATTGTATAATGTCAGAAATACATTAGGTGAACTGAATTTGAAAAGATCTTGGGTTCCCCGGTGAGTGTTTTGAAATAGACTCACCCCCAAACTACGTCTCTGACATTCCAAATGATACCGAATCCAAAGCACACGTAGGTTTACACGTAGACGTCTTGCAAGCCTGCCTCGCAATTCAGTCCGCCTGTAATACTTTACAGATGACTTTTCTCTCTCTTCCATATATATATATATATATATATATATATATATATATATATATATATATATATATATATATATATATATATATATATATATATACGTACACATTAGTCAATGCCCATGAAAAAAAATCACAAATATATTTGAATTTCTCTGATATGATTTTTGGGGGAAAATAAACAACTAAATTCGTTTCAGTGGAAGAGTCCATTGAGAACAGAGAAACCAATTAATTCTGTTTCTGCGCTGCGAGTTTGAATCTCGTTCGAGGTGTGTTCCCAATCCCCGATCAATGTTGCTTACGTAACGATTGTAGAATGAAGAAACAGAAATAAGCTGAAAGATCAGTAAAAAAGATTTACCATCTAGTATTCCAAGGGAAATTATGAATCACCGCCAACCAGACATGCTTCTTTTTACCTCAGAAACAGCAGTTGACGAACTAAGAGATCAATTTAGGATAAGCTTAGATTGCAAATTGAACTCCCACTCAATACCCGTGGAGGGGTCAAAGAACTGAAATTTTTTTTTCTTATTCATTGAGGGGGAGTATGTGTGTAAAATCTCAAGTTTCGGTCATGGTTGTGTTGAGTCCGGATGAATAGATAGATATAAATGTCAGAACACATAAATAACATAAATACAGCAGCAGTGATTAAACCGGTCACTTGTGACTAGCAGTAATAAATAAACCGGCACATGATTTAAGAATCGACGTATAGAAGTTGATATATAAAAGTCGACGTACAGAAGTTTATATGAGTAGAAAAAGTAGCACCTCTAACTGGAAAATAAAAGAGACCGAAATACAGATTTCCTCCTCAATACAGCGTTCCTATAAAACATTTCGTGGGTAGAAATGACGTGAAACAAGAAAGAACTACCATTCATTTATACAGGAAAATATTTGAACCTTACCAGACCCAAAAGATAATCGTTTTCAATGTCTGCGAGTTTTAAGCTAAGCGTAACACTCTTACGAGCTCCCACTACCCAGGCTTTCCTGATGCGTGGGGACACATCTTGCTGACGGATGAACAAAATAAATCGAGATAAAACACAGATGCTCACAGACACAGATCAATGCTTTGGCGGCTTGGTGTATTTCGTAAAAGCGAAGTAGCGTAAAATGTATCGTCGTAAAACGAAGGTTTTATCAGAAATAATAAAATGTTGATGGCAGTTGGATATTGTCACAGGTGAGGCTAGTTTTTGAATACAGATTCCTTCGCTATCCGAAAGTAGGGTAATCCTAAAAAATAGAAGTCTTTCGTGAGCTGGAATGGCGTAAAGCGAAGAAGTAGATACCATTAATCTGTATATGGATATTTTTGAGTGTTTTCAGAACAAAACAAGTAATGATGGCATGTTAGCCCGAGTCATTGGAGGTTTGGGACGTACAGGAAATTGGGTTATAGAACAGAGAAGAAAAGGGCATACGCTGCCTCTATAACGGCTCCCTGAAAAACAAATGATGAATGTTATTTCTACTTTTCCATTTTTTTTTTATAAGAGCAAAAAAAAAAAAGCGCAAAGCCAACTTCCGAAAAGCGGATAAGGATGAAATAAAGGTGGCGTTACGGGGTTGTTGTGGTGTGAAACTGGCTGGTAAATAAATTTGAAAAATCGTAAATTGGTCGTAAAGAATTGATTTTGTTTTTGCTTCTATTTTCTTTAATCTATTCATTCGTTCATTTATTTATTTATTCATTTATTTTGGTAACAAATGGAACCAGGCCAATTGCGAGGAGTATTCCAAAGATTGCAGTAATTTTCAGAGTGAACAATGCTGATGGTTGTATGGTTGGGGTTGGGGTAAAAGAATACGAAATTTCGGCGCTGACCCACTAACGTATTCAAAAGTATCGGCCCGGTCGTGGTGGGTGGTAGGAAGGGTCGAGCTTAATCATCCATTCATGGTAATTACATTAGCTGCTCGATGATTAATCTCTTTTAGCGTTTAGAGATTTTGAACTTCTGTAATTCGCTAGCGAATGGCTGTCGGCCGGTCTACGGCAATGCGACTGTAAGAAAGAAGAGAAAGCAAACGAACAACAAACGAAGGAATTCAAGAAGAAAGGTTTAACCCGTTTGCCGCCACCGACGAGACAACTCGTCTTGACGAGTCGTCAGGTCACTGCTACGGATGAGATAACTCGTCTTTTCATAGTGTGATATTTTCCCTCCTCAGCAATTCTCCTATTAGAGAGTGTATTTTTAATAAAATAAAACACAGTAGATGCGATTATACTGAATGTAAAGCATGCACGAAACTCTTTATTCTGAATTGAAGGATAGTTTTTAAATCCCAACATTGGCATCAAGGTGTTTTTTTCTTCTGCCTTTGAAGAGAAGTCTATTTTCAACCTTTTCGTTGTCTAGTATATTTTTAACGTTGTAACTCATGTGCTGTCTTTTTTTTTTCTTGGGAAAAATTGATAACAATAGAAAGTTTTGATTACATGTTCTGTTTTCATACAAATAAACTATGAACAACAGAATATCTAATAAATGTGGTATTTACATAGACTCGCCGGAAACCCACCCAATATTACTTGTGGAAGGCCTAAATGGGTCCTATCAATATTTGATCCGGAGAGAAGAAATTATTTATTTATACAGTTCAATCTATGTTTTGTTTTGACTGCTGGAAAATTGTTTTCGTTTTCAAGCACTGTAACTCCGTTAAACCTCATTGAAAATTATCTCACGCAGGATCAGCTGGCTGCTGATACTCCGCGAGAAAAAAATGTGGGAAGTGGGGGGCTATGTCTTACTCTGTTACTACTGTTTCTATTTGGCCTTTTTTTTCTTTCAAGGCTTCCGTACTTTGAATTTACGGCTGTGGGTTTCTGACAGGACAAGAAAAATCCATTTTTGTGTTCTCAGAAAAAAATAGTTTTTAACCTTTTTTAACCTTCGTCAGTGAAATATTTAGAGCATAGAACGATTCCTTGGGGTAAAACGCAATTTTCAGAGAGATTTTTGGATTCAGCCACTTGAGGCGAATTTGCATTACTATAAGATTTTTCATATAATTCAACGTATGAAATATCTTAAAATATCTGATTTGGTCCTTTAATTATCTATGTACACCTTGATGATCATCTAATATTGGCATGCTGTACCTTTTGGGAAAGCTCTATGTTTAGGCAACAACATATTAATCTTAGCTCTGTCAGTCTGTTTTTAAAGGTGTTGGCGCAAAAACAAACAGACCAAAACTAAATTCATATAAGTTAGCGTTCGGTGGTTATCTTTGCTTTCACTAAATTCTTAGCGGTTTATCACTAAGTCGTTTTCATTGGCTGTGCCCACCACTGCAAACCAGCAACGGTGTCCACACTCTATGGTCCCCCAAATCAATACAAGGTTTTCGATTCGTGTCGTAGGGACAGCCATGTCTTGGGTGTGTCTCGAGCTTGACGGAACCCATCCCACTCAAGGCTTCCTCCATCTTAACGATAAGCGCATGAGTTCCATTTTTATAAGTCTTGATAGTCATAGAATAGACCTATGTCCTACCGAAAAGGTAGCTGGCTCTCTACCACGGTTATTAGTAGCAACGGTGTTCGAGAGGGTATATTGTTCATCTTCAATCTAATACCCCAGAGGCCTGGCGATGCTGGAAAACGTTTTTTCTCATGAAAAAACGATGGATTTCTACCCCGATTTCATTTCTAGAATTTAATGGGGATTTCTTTGAAAGAAAACAAAACTTTGGGATTTGCTTTGTGACTCTCTTTATTTCTTTCAGTCCATCAGTTCTCTTTTTTCATTCCCCACTTCACGGTCGTCTCTTCCGATTCCTTTCGTTGCCATTTGACTATTCATTTCCTTCCCTCTTTCCTTCTTTTCTTCATTCCTCAATTTCTTAATTCCTTCCTTCAAGGTTACCCACCTCCCTTCCTTCCTTCAACAATTCTTTCATTCCTTCCTTTCATGGTTCGTACGTTCCAGGGCTCCTTCCTTCAATGATTCCTACCCAACTTCGACGGTTCCTTCCTTCCTCTCTTTCTTCCATGGTTCGTTCGTTCCTTCCGCAGTCCCTACCTTCCTTCTGCAGTTCCTTCCCCCCTCTTTCTATCAACCCTTTTCATCTCCTCCCTTCCTTCCTTCTTTCTATCCTCCCTTTTTCTCCCTTTTCCATTCTTCAAGCACGTTGTTCATTCAATTCCCCCTCTTCCCCTCTACTGATCAGATCAATCTTAATTCTAAACCAATCATTGATAGCATAAAGCCACTATTCCTACCCTTCCTACCACTTCCGTTTCCTTCATGTTTTCCAACCATTGTTCTCAATGGCTGAATGATTCAACTCATTTGCATATCATAGACATTCAAATCTCTTCTCTTCTTTGTCAAATAAACAAATGCAAATTTCGACGAATTAATATGAAGCAAAAATCAATGGTTCTAACATCGATTTCTATAAACAATTGCGTATTGCCTTTCTTTCGTTATTTTGCAGAATTCTTAGAATTTTTTCAGTTCCCATTGAAAATCCCATCATAGTTTTTCATGCCATGTCTTGGAACGGTTCGCACAAAACTGGAAATAAGCCCAGGCCAGATGGGAAATGTAGGCTCCTTTCTGCAATCAGTGCTGAATACATACGCTATTCAAAGTATAAACGTGTAGGGTAAATCATGTAGTTACGAGTAATAGAACAGAATAAAAGAGCTAGAACTATTTAAAAGTGGTAATGGCAAGCAATGCCATTCAAATGTATATAAGACAAGAGAATACAAAAATGTAATTAGAAGCAGTAAATATAATAGTATTTGCCTCTATCAGGGGTGGGGGGTACCGCAGATATTTAATACACATTTGTTGCATTGCAAATAGTTCAATTCTTTCAGTCTTACATTGGAATATGGAGAGATTTAATAACATCTGTAACACATTGACTCAATGTAGGCCTATGGTCTATGCATAAACAACAAAAACTCAATAACTGTTATATGATAGATGAATAAATAATACTATAATACTATTGTGTATAAATGAATAATATTATAACATTATTATAAAACAATACATATTCAGAGAATACTATGCTCATTGAGATAAAAATAAAAATTTAATTGGTGGACTTTCATGTATTTTAAAACGTTGAGACCGCCTCTGATTAGTATTAGAACAGTCCCCAAGGCTGGGGTCAGTTGCAGCATCTGACTTGTTCCATTCAAATAAATACAGTGAACGATATGTCATGAGGGACGATTTTTAAATGGCAAGCGTAATTAGTGGACAGATGTAAGTTTAAAATTTTAAATGTGACTGAAGTAGTCCAAATAGTTCCTGAGTAGAGAGAAATGCGAAAAGTGTTGCAACTGTCACCAGACTCCCCTACTTACAAACAACAGAACAGAATAAAAGAACAAGAACTATTTAAGAAATATTATTAAAAAGTAATTTCCTTCAAAATGTATATAAGACAATAGAATACAGATGTGCAATAATGACAATAGTCATGTTTATTCAGTATTTTATCTGAACTAATCATCTATGAATTTCCATATATTGTGCTGAAGTCCCTCTCATCCCGACTAACTTTACAATATCAGTATTCTTTAAGGCACCACAAAATCGTTGACCATTACTAAATGGCCATAAGGCCTCCCCTCTTCTGATCTAGTCTTGGATGAGGTAAAAGTCACAACAATCGTCTTCACTTTCTTAGAATCTTTGCCAGTTCAAGTCAACTTCTGGAGTTAACTCAGTGTTTCCCCCGTACAAACAACAATCCTTACCTAATTCAGGGAACTTTTCACTTTGTGTCCCGTCACGTTGAACAACACAGATTTATAAAATTTGAAATCACGACTAATTTATCGGTGGTAGGATCTCTAACCGACTGAGCCTGATTGACAAGTTTTACAAGACTACGAAAATGATTGTTACAAATACTCTAGGGCTTATTTCATTCTAATAAATGAATATATTTACACTAAAAAATACACATTTTTATAATTTTTCTTTCGTATTAACACAATGCATAGGTCGTTGTAATCATCTTCCGTCGGAACAGAAGTTGGAAGTTTGTTCTGATATCTGTGTTGGATCTCCACTCTCCTCTTCCAGAGTCTCATAATTTCCAGCAAATCTGGGTGTACGATGTCTATCCAGAAAATATCCAGACATTCTATTATATGGCACTGACACTTCAGTCTCCCACAAAGTACTCCATTTTTGACCTCACACGCTCATCCAACCGCCCCTCCACTTTTCAAAATAGTCTGCAATGTCCTATTATATACATACCGGTAGATGGTTAGCTCAATGGTAAGAGCAACGCTGCAATGAGGCAGCTACCCTATTGGTTGCAGGTTTGATTCCAGCAGTAGACCTCACTATATATATATGCAATGCTCTTCTATAGGAATTGAGCATTCTGTGTAATTTTAAAAAAATATATCCCTTAAATTCAGCCTGTCCAATTCTGTAGGATATCGGCCTACTGGTCTGAAGTGAAGGTTTCGATTCTGCCTCGTGGTACTGGATGGGAAATGGGAAGTCACACTGAAACCACACTGGAGAGATGTAATACATCGAAACAGCTGTCTGTGGATGACAATAATATATATACATATATATATATATATGTGTGTGTGTGTGTGTGTGTGTGTGTGTGTATTGAAACATACATAGTTAAAAATAACAATGTCTTTTCAATTCATATATATGAGAGTGAGTGAGTGAAAGAGAGGGAGAGGGATGAGAATTAGCTAGTTAGTCCGAATGATTCATAAATTCAAGACCGTACTTCATCTTGAAATTTCATAGAGATATCGGATCGAAGCAACAGTTATAAAGATGATAGTTTGAATAATAACAAAGCTCCGAATTTCAAACGATTTTACGAAGCCTGGGGAACACAGTGACCAGGATGTAATAGTCAAAACAATTATGAAGATACTAGTCCAAATGATTCTCTTTGTGAGATTTCATCTCGTAACTCAAGACAATTTAAAGAAGGCCAGAGAACACACAAGCTTAAACGTAGTGATTGAATCAAGAAAAATGGGGATACTCGTCCGAATATCTAATAGATTGATAACAATGCCCCATCCCAAAAGTTCAAACATGATCATGAAAGCTGGAAAGCACACTGGCCGAAATATAATGGAATCACAAAGATGAGAATACTACTCGATTGTATGAGAACCATCTTGCTGTTCATTTTTACTCTGAAAATTGCTGATAATACTAACAGTTTTTTGTTAACATTATTACAATAACAAAAACACCAGCTGACAGTCCACTGTCTCGTTGGTTGTCAGTGACTCCAGGTAACAAGACAAGATCTAAGACGGCATCCATGTTTCGCATGCTGAGTAGGGCTGATGGCGAAAATGGCGGGAACTTTACCACCAAAAAGAAAGCATATCCGACGCCATTTTTCATCTTGCCGCGATACACCGCTGTTCACAACTGCTTATTGGCCGATTTCCATAAAATGCCCCGGCGTTTGATTATAGTACATGAAAGAAAAGTGTGACCTCTCATTGGGTTGGGAAGGGGTCAAGGCAAAGACATCCCCTCTTCGTCTCCGAGATTAAATATCAGAGGCGTTTGATCGCATTCCTGTTTCAAAGAAATATTGTCAGCTGTTTCTACAAGAGCGTCTAGTTTTTGATATTTTTTTTTCTATCAAAAAGGAACCAGAAAAGCGGCAAATCTCATTGGTCAGGAAGAATTGAAACAAAAAAAAAAGCAAAAACGGGAGATTCTTTCGTAAATATCATCATCGCCATGAGCACTTTCGTTGGCACTATTTTCTGGTGAGCTGGTTTCAACCCATCCAAAAGAATTGGAACCAAAGAAAGCGGAAATAGAGGGAATAGAAGACCTTTTGCAAATATCATCATCATCAGCAGCAGTAAGCCCAGGTCCACTGCTCGACAAAGTCTTTTGCCAACTCCTTCCATGAAGAAAATTATATATATATATATATATATATATATATATATATATATATATATATGGACCGACTGAGATAGATAGACGGATAGATAGATAGATAGATAGATAGATAGATACATACATACATACATACATACATACATACATACTCACATACATACATACATACATACATATGAACTGAGATAGATATGAAGAGAATGAGATAGATATATATGAAGACTGAAATGGATAGAAATATAAATAGAAGGGTAGATAGATACATACATATATATATATAGAGAGAGATGGACCTGAGCATATATTGAAATTCAAATAAATCAATCCAATCATAACTATGAATCTCAAAGGCAAAAATTCTTTACTGGTGTAGTTCATCTATAACAGTATTAAAGCTAAATTCTAAAGACAGGGATCAACCAGAATATTCCGTTTAAAGAAGTGGACCGTGATTTTTCAAAATTTTCAAACCGTTGACCTCGAGCCATTCAAATGTTCATGCAATCAATATATTCACTATATTCATCCCTACATACTCAGCACATCGTTTTCTCAAGTTTCGTCAACCCTTACGAAATTCTGATGTTTTGTTTTTGAAATATTGCTTTGCTGACATTGCCGCTATCACCACGGAATCATTCGATAATTGAATCCCTTTCAAATTCCTTCAAAGGTTTGAAAACAGGAAACAATCAGATGGCGGAAGATCCGGTGAGTTGGCTTGATGGTCAATCCAATTGGTTCCCAAACTTATTTTGTCACAGAACCCATACACGATTTTCTAAAAATCACGAAACCCACTCCTATATTTTCCAGATAGCTCCCACCATTCTAATTTTAAATTTGAGACATTAAATCAGAAAAGAACTATTTTTAGAGAGAATTTATAAATCCATGCCACCCAACTCATTTCGGAAATGGGGAATACCAATATTCCATTTTTTAAATCAAAAGACGCCTTATTTCGTGGAACGTAGAACCCTGGCGTTCCGTGGGACCCACTTCAATAAACAGATACATATGGATTTTTTTTTTTAGCTTTATTCTGCAGAAACAGGTACTTCATGGAAGCCCCGAGTTATGCACCTAAAAAAATTTCACACTTTCCGTTGACACGGATGAGTCAATGATCTGAAATAAATTCAAAAACAAGTCTGGTTAGTCACTCAATAGAAACCGTCATATGACCAACATCTTTTGGCAGCATGCTACGCTGGGAATAAGGGGTGATCAATGAATGAGTTATTTTTCTCACTTTTTGTTGAATCACTGAATTTTCGGGAAAACAAGTGGAGGCAAACTAATGACTAATTTAGCATAGACTTGCATTATAAATTGAATCCTCCACTAAAAAATATTCAGAGGGAATTTAAAAACTAAAAACAATGTTGTTGTTTTTTTTTTCAATTAATAAAGAGTAAATAGTTCCATAGATGCAGCCTGTACACGTGATGCATTCATACATAGCCAGTTGGAGCAATCTGAAAACTGAAAAAATTTATATCGATTGTTTTGATGACAGTTTTGGTTGACAGTCACCAGTAAGCGCGAGGATCTAGCCTTGAACTTTTCAGTATCCTTCTTATATTCGATTACCGGTAAAGAATAGAGTCAACCTATTTCATAGATGGGCATAGAAAACTCAGCTCTCAGAAACTCTCCGACTCCCTGGGCTCTCAAGGCCCCGATGCAATACACCGACTGCGCACCCCCCGAGAGGCCCTGGATAGATGAAACGTCACCAGAGCTATTGAGTGTGCATTGGGAGTGGTTTGTCTTTACGCATGCGCATAGGCAATAGACGTCGCCCCTGCGGTTCCATGAGCGTGCACGTTTTTTTGTGTGCATTGACAAAGATTTGCATATTGTTCTCATTGAGTTTCCGTCTTATTTTCATATTTTCAGTTAATTTTCTCTTTTTCCTCCCACTGCTAACACACTTCCCCCACCCATACTCGACACATTCTTGACCTTACCGCCTAACCCCTGTCATTATCTCCACCGCTGGGATTCTTAAAAATCGCACCCGGCTTTTCTCTTTAATTAGGTTTTATGCCCTCAGTTTATTCATCTATTTTGCATTACTTTTGAACGTATATATATATATATATATATATATATATATATATATATATACACACACACATACACATATATATATATATGTATATATATATATATATATATATATATATATATATATATGCATTTTACACGCAAAATTATTTCTTACAGTAGGTGTTTATTTTGCATTTCTTTTGCATATACATATTCAATCATTTTGCATATTTATCTTACACACAAATTTATTTGAGCATTTTTCTATATTGCACTATTTTTGCATTTATATTCATTTATTTTGCACAGTTATTCATTTATTTATTTTAGATCATTTTTGCATTTATATATTCATACATTCTACACATTTTTTCATGAATATTGATTTTTTGGCATATGTATCATGCACATACATTTTTTAAATATATGTTTAGTATATATATATATTGCACATTCACTTTGTACGTATGTTTTGCTTATATATATATATATATATATATATATATTTATCAATTTCGCATATTTTACATGTATGCTTTTATAGATAAATTTAATACATCTCTCCAGCATACATATCTATTTTTGAAAATATGAATTGCATATACGTATATTTTATTTTATTTGTATTTTAGATATCTATTAGACTTTTGCTGAATTATTTTGAATAAATCACTCTGTAAACGAAGTTGTAAGAGGTATATATGAATTTTTTGTGTCTGATTGTCGACACAATAACTCCGAAAGTTCTCGATAAATTTCAATGAAATTCTCTGGAAATGTAGGCCAGGATGTGAGGAATAATTGATCTGATAAATGATCGTTGAATTCTTTTTGGATTGAGAGGGAATTTTTTTTTTTTCATTTTTTTCTCAAAAGTTTACATATCTATTCATGATTGTCTGCATAATATCTCTTTAAGTTCTTGATGGATCCCAATGAATTGTTATGGAAGGGTGTATATTAAGTTGAAGAAGAATCAATTGTATCCAGGATTTTTTTCTGGTTGTGTGATACTTTTCATGTAGTAAGAAAATTATCCAGAAATTGAAAAATCAAAATTTACAGTTACATTCACTGCACTAGATGAACTGATTTTCATTCGGTTTTTAGTTAGTGTGTGGGGGGTGCGCTCTGCAAGTGCTTTCTTGTTTGTTTTTTGGTCGTGGGGGCAACTGGGTACAAGCCCGTGCACCGCCTCTGTTTAAGCAGAGAGTGTAAACCCCCGGGGTGTTTGGCAGGACGGATGCTGTGACATATGTCTTTCAAGAAGCAGCTCCCTTTCAGGGGGGGTTCTTCGTTAAATAAACAAATGCCAATTCGAGTAATTTCTCGAGGGACAATGTTATGTGGGCGGAAGACAAGTGAAAGCTAATTGGGAAGGTGAGGGGTAGACATAGGTGCAATCGTGAAGAGACTTTCAGAAGAGAAGGATTCGTGCGTGTTGGTATGCTAAGAAAGCCTCTTTTTTGTATGAGTCCATACGGGAATCAGCTAGCTTCGTAAATAGATAATGAACACGAGTCTTGATGTAGCATGGTTGAGATATTGCTGTGCAAATAATGCAATTAAGTATGAAATAAAAAAGCACATTAAACTATAAAAGAATATATATATATATATATTTTTGATATATCATTGCAAATCGTATATTAGAATGCTCAATATTTTTACAGTTAGGTCTTTCATGATGATAATAATTACGTGATAGAAATTCCATTTCATGAATGCAAGACCATTTTAGTGTGTTTATGGGAAATAAAATATAATTATTATATCATAATTTCGTAGTTAATATCATTATATATACACGTGCGCGCACGCATACACACACATACACATATATATATATATGAATATTATCCTTGAGTCCTTTGAGATATCAAAATCATTTCATGGGTTCCTCCGGTCAGGATCAGCCCTCGGAACGGCAGAACCCATTGGGAAATATTTTTAGTGAGGTCCCTGGTGAACAGTCAAGGTTTGTATATCTATGTTAAGATGAAAAGTAATCAAAATGTGCGACAGAAAATTTCTCAGAAATCATTTGTCACGCTCTACTGTAATTGATTAGCATTATTAATGTACAAAAAAATTCAAAATATAAATAGTATAAACAAACACAGCTGAATATTTAAGAATTAAGGAGAAAATTGATATCGTTGCTCTTCTCTGTAAATCATCTTGTTCATCTGCAATGTGGATCCTTAAAGTCACCTCTTGAGCCTTCTTGGCAAACCCTAACGCCTCTCCAAATAATATGAGACATAGTAATCGAAGGTTTTCTGACCTGAATGAATTCTTATCATCTAGGAAAATGATTCTGATTGTGGAGGTACACCGAGCACGGGAGCAATTTGGAATTAGGGTGTAAAGAGCGGGTTAAAAAATAGCTCAAAACTGAATTGTGTAATTAATACCTAATTACACAATACTACTAAGTCCTGATTAGACTATACCATTAATTACTGATAACACTACTATTATTGAATTATTTTAATGTAGATTCCAAGTTTATTAATTCTTAACTCATTAGCTTTGATGAGCGATGACGTAATTCTATTGTTACTAAATTTGACACAATAAAGGAATTTCAAGGAAATTTAGTATGGTCTCTAAACTAAAGTTTATATATTAGTATTCTTTTTTTCACAAAGAATTTGATTGTACTCACTTGATAACCAGTAGTTATCAGTGGAACTGTGTATGATGGCAAATAGATCATCGTAGTTTAACGTCCCAAATTGTCCCGGATGTTATAAGAAAGTTTTAAGCAGATATCAAATCTAATCTGAACACTAAAAAGTCCGAATTTTCAAAAAATCAAGTGAGATTGCCACCGGACACTAAGGGATCAATTTAGCATGAATTTACATAGCATATTTACCCCCACGAAAAAAAACTAGGGGGGGGGAGTTTTCACACATTTTCTAGACATAATAAGGAGTGAATATTTAAATTTTCAGCCCTCTAGCTTTATTAGTGCGGCCTATACACACAGCACGTAAATAGCTAGCTTACTCACCCTATGTTTTTGTGACAGTCTTGATTGATGGTTTCGAACAATTTTTTTTTTTCAATTGTACTTTGCCCGAGCAGGGGGTGGGGCAGATCCTCTGAAATCTGCACTCCCTGCTGGGTCTGCTATCACCACTAACAACAACAATTTAACTTTCTTGTCTGTACGACTTCATCGTTCTAGAGGCTCACGAGGGCAAACATTTCTTTGTGTCAATCCTAATTGGGGATTCTTTTTTCATTTCTCGTTTTCAAGAATGGCATCGAAGATTATTTCCATATTGCGTGCAGTCTGTCTGGGGAGGGAGGAAAAAAGGGGTTTACTTATTGGAATTACGCACCTCAGGCAATCTTGACAGCGAAAATACCGAAGCAATGGTAATGAGCACACGCAGGCACAAACACGAATTACAAACACACACACACACACACACACATATATATATATATATATATATATATATATATATATATGTATGTATATATATATATATATATATATATATATATGTGTATATATATATATATATATATATATATATATATATATATATATATATATATATATGCATACATATGTGTGTGTGTGTGTTTCTGTGTTTGTGAGTAGTATATCAATGAGCCCTGAATCTAATGATGAAGAAATATCTTATTTCTATTATTCGAACTATCCTCATCTAGGTTGTTTTTCATACAACGTTTCGGCTGTTGTACTCTACGGCCTTCATCAGGTATCATCTGGTAGATGTCCGAATAATAATAGAAATAATAATAATACCTCATCTCAAAAATTCAGAGATACAAGAAATATTTTGTTTTGCAGGTTTCCCCAGCAATCCGAAAATATAGCCTTCTTGTAGCAATATTTTGCAAGTCGAAATGGCGTAAAGCAAAGAAGTAATTATCATTCATTAATATGGGAAGAGCTTGCTGGGAGGGTGTTGGAAGATACACGAGACTAGGTTGTTACAGAGAGGGGAAGTGGTTGCATGCTTCCACTATAACAATTCACAGCAAAAAAAAAAAGCTTTTTTTTATTTCCTTTTTTTCCATACAACAATAAAACAGCACAAAGGGAATTTTTGGTAAGTAAGATAATTGTATATATATATATATATATATATATATATATATATATATATATATATATATATACACACATTTTAGAATATTTTTATTGTTGAACATTGTTTTCAGTCACGCTTTCTTCTTCTCTTTAATCAGCTTTACAGAGTAGGGAGAGAATAAAAGTTATGTTTCCCAGCAAAACCTACACACAGACACAGCAAATCTACTCAGCTACAGCAGTCAGTAACACTTTGTCTGCTTGCCACATTCAGTCACATAAGTCATCTCTTCAGTCAGCTTTAAAGTGAGGAAAAGAGTAAAACTTGTCTTCATTGTGCCGTGAGTAGACACCCAAATAAAAAACATGCAAATGAATTTTTTTATTATAGCACGCGCGTGTGTGTGTGTGTGTGCGTGTGTGTGTTTGCATGTGTGTAAGGATATAGTATTTTCCCCCTGACGATAAAGTATTGAAAACTCTTCAATATATCATTGTCTGATCTCATACATATACAGAAATGATTATTTCCCCCTTATTGATTTTATAATAAAAGTAAAATAAAAACCAGACCCCCACCATATTCCACACTCCAAGTTTATTTCATGTTCACGACACCAAATTTATTAAAAGAAATAAGCTGGCATTCATGACTTTCTCAAAATACGCATCGTCTGTTTCTAAGTTTGGAAATATTTGCAAAAACGGCTGGCTTCTATTGATAAGCAACCAATAACCCGGCCTGAACGAATCGGACATTCACACCGAAACTTATCTACGATTAGCGGTCTAAGCCATAAAATATCAGCCTGCACTTCGGGGAGGTTTATAGTTATTGAAGATAGCAGCGGTTAATGGGTTTGGGACCGGTCCATCTTGTATGAAAGCTGTCCACGAACATTATCTGTAGGCGAGCACGTTTCATGTCTTCATGGTCGCTTTTCGAGACAAAATTCTAAAGAGCAAGATTTATTCCTGCGATCGAACATCCATTTTTATTTGCAAGGGTTGACGTCTTTATTCATCTGCAGGAATTTCCATTCTTTTGAAAATGGACTTTATCTCCTACTTTTGACCTCTGGAAGCTTTTCAGTCGACCAATCACACCCGGAACGGCATTTCCGGGTTTTGCATGGTGGCTTCAACAACAGACCACGTAGCGTGGCAGTCGTTTTTATGGTCATTCCTTGAGCGAGTTGGAGAATGACCAAATGTCTTGAAGGAAGGAAGATTATCTTCAAACTGAGATTCTTTCACTTGTTAATATTGTCTCTCCCCATTAACCATGAATGCACGCATGTACGCAGACATAAGGTTATATACTGTCATATATATATATATATATATAGAGAGAGAGAGAGAGGGAGAGAGAGAGAGAAAGAGAGAGAGAGAGAGAAATAGATAGATAGATAGATAGATAGATAGATAGATAGATATGAAAACAGAGGGATAGAAACAGATTGATAGATAAATATGAACAGATAGATAGATGGATAGATGAATATGAACAGACTGATAGATAGGTAGATAGATAGATGGATAGATAGATATGAAAATAGATAGAAATAGATAGATAGAAAGATAGATAGTCATAAACAGATAGATAGATATGAACAGAGTGATAGATAGATAGATTGATTGATAGATAGTAGAATATAAGACAGCAATTTATTCGATTTTTTACACCTCCAATTAGCTGGTATTATGACTAGGGGGTCTGTCTAACGAAGATCGATATGGACATGGGGCTTGAATAAATTTGAGTTGGCGTTCTTCTCCCAAATATCCATGTAAACGCCCTATCATCCAGTATATACAGTTGATACAAAGAAATTTGAATATATATATATATATATATATATATATATATATATATATACACTCACACACACACACACACACACACACACACACACACATATATATATATATATATATATATATATATATATATATATAGAGAGAGAGAGAGAGAGAGAGAGAGAAGGAGTGGGGGTTAACGGACTGTGATAGACAGGAACGAAAGAAGAGGATAAATGTGTGCCACCCAGTTTAGTTTCATCCGGGTACTGAACAGCAAATAATTCTGGCAAATATCTGACGAGAAAATATGTTGACGCGGCGCAGTATTCATTTTTCTTACAAATAAGTTGTTTCCTGTTAGTCTCCTTTTTTGTTTTTTTGGTCTTTCAAGGGTGTCAGATCAAGGGTGTCAGATCAAGGGTGTCAGATCAAGGGTGTCAGATCAAAGGTGTTAGAACGAACCATGAATAAGATAAGTGTTTGCTGAATGTAAAAGACTTGAATTCATTGAATGTGGAGCAGGTGAATTGAAAAATATCTGAGCAGTTTATAACCTCACCCAAGGGCGTTTGGTGGCAAAGCCAGCTGGGGGGAGATAGAGGTGACAGTCTCATTTTATTGTCTTTGGTTAACTTTATCATAACAATGATTAACATTTAATATATTCGGTCAACTTTGTCATAACAATGATAAGCAGTACTAAAGATTTAAATCAGTGGTTCCCAAACCCACCGTCACGACTGCAAGGGTACTCCTGAGGATCATGATATGGTTTAATAATGATAATAATAATAATAATAATAATAATAATAATAATAATAAGGTCAACCACTTAATGTACATGGACGATATTAAATTGTTTGCAAAAAACAGGGGAGAGCTTGAGACTCTGTTCAACGAAGTAAGGGAATATAGTGAGGACATAGGAATGGAGTTTGGGATAGAAAAATGTGCAATCATGGTGATGCACAAAGGAAGGCTTTCAATGACTGAGGGAATTGAACTGTCCAGAGAGCTAAAGTAGTCCTAGATAGATATGTGCAAACAAATAGTGAAGAAATCATAAAGAGCGCGAGGGATAGTGCAACAAACAATAAAGTAGAAAACAATGGAACAGTACAGCAAACTAGAAAAGAAAAGTGGGAAGGGAAAAAATTGTACGGCGAGTTTAAAAGACAGATAAAAGATATAGCAGACGAGAAATCATGGACGTGGTTACGAAAGGGAAACCTTAAGAGAGAAACAGAATCGCTCATCATGGCAGCCCAAAACAAAAGAATAAGGACAAACTACATAAAAGCAAAAATCGACAGAACACAGACAAACAGCAAATGCCGCATGTGCGGTGAAAGAGATGAGACAGTAAACCACATAACTAGTGAATGTAGTCAGCTCGCCCAGAAGGAGTATAAGCATAGACACGATAGAGTAGCAACGATGATACACTGGGAACTAAGTAAACAAATGGGATTCAACCATGGGGAAAAGTGGTATCAGCACAAGCCAGAGGCAGTTTTGGAGAATGACAACCACAAACTACTGTGGGACTTTGACATCCAAACTGACCACCTCATCCAGGCAAGAAGGCCGGACTTAGTAATAGTAGAAAAAAAGGAAGGCCTGCCAAATAGTAGACGTTGCTGTACCTGCAGACCATAGAGTAAAAAAGAAGGAGGGTGAAAAAAGGGAAAAATACCAGGACCTAGCAAGGGAGTTAAGGAAAATGTGGAACATGAAAACCAGGGTAGTACCGGTCATAGTGGGAGCACTAGGAACTGTCCCCCAAACGCTGAGGGAGAGACTGGAGGAGATCGGGATTAGGGGGAGGATAGAGACCGTACAGACCACAGCGCTACTTGGAACTGCATGGATACTGAGGAAGGTGCTAGAGATATAAGTACTGCAACGAATAGTAGCTCTGTCATGATATGCGAAAGAGGGAGGAGATGTTAGCTGAGGACCTGAGGAGACTTATTGTCACTCAGCCTTCAGCGATAACCACTGGGCAACCGGTGTGAAACTGTAAATCGTAGAATTACTGCGACCTATGAGTACTAGGAGAGGAGGGCTGGAGACTTGAGGAGACTTGCTGTCACTCAAACTCCAGCGGTTACCACCAGGCAACTGGTGTGAGATTCCAAATAATAATAATAATAATAATAATAATAATTGTATTTCATTATTGAATCAAAGTGAAATCCTTTGAAGTTTACGGGATAAAACTGAGTGAAGAAACTCAGAAATTATTTTTCCGATATGAAGTCTATGTTCAGGGTCATGGCCCAAAAAGTTTGCGAAACACTCGTCCCAATCGTATTGATAATCAAAGAAGAAAAATGCAATTATTATCAAACTCCAGTTCCAAGTCAAAATTGACTTGATCCCTCCGTAACAAGAACTAAGACATTTGCTCAATTTCAAGTGTGTCTATTCCTTCACGTTGAACTAAACCGATGTATAAAACATTTAACAAATGATCGGTCGGAGGCCTTCTTACCAACTGAGCCAAACTGACGAGTCTTTGAAAAATTATGTTACAGACAAACGATGGCTTATTTCATTCTGATAAATACATTCACACACACACACACACATATATATATATATATATATATATATATATATATATATATATATATATATGGCTTTATAATTTGTTCTTATTCTCTATATATGCAATACTAAAGTTGCAATAATAATTTTCATTCAATGTAGAAGTAGGATTGGAATTTGATCCAGCAGCAGCTAGGTTTTAATATTCAATCTTTGATATCCATATACTAATATATTATGTTTGTTCGGAAAGTATCCAGCCGTTTTATATTAACAAAATAATAGCCTACTAAGGCCAAATGCACCTTAGTCTCCTTCAATCTACCCTCTCCTTGTGATCTCACAAACTTATCGACCCTTTCAATTTTCAAACAATCTGTAAAGTCTTTTTTCGGGATCTCCATCAGTTGACACGAGACTTTCTGCGTAATCTCGTCCACGTTCTCCTTGATCTAGTCTGACATCTCCTCCCTTTAATGGCGGAAAGCCAGAAGTCTAGACGGGGACCTAAGTATGAACTGTGTAGGGGTGAAAGACATGATCGATGCAATGCTTCACCAAAAAAACCTTCACGAGGCGTGAAGAATGGACTGATTTGCTCATTGTGAATGCAACGTTCACACAATACGAAAACACGTTCTGGTGAATTTCACTACCGATTGAGAAAACCTAGAGGAGAGTATTTGATCACTCAGATGCACTAAGGTCCGCTCTTAGTGCTTGCAAAGTTAAATCAATGCTGCACAACCAGTTCTCGAGATATTCCAAATGGCTGTATATCTTCCACTCAGAACTCGTATCATGCCTGGTATGTTGTCTGGCTTTTCTCTTTTTTGCATATTAAAGTGATGTGGAAAGAAACACAAATGAGGAAAGTTGAAGATATCGTCTGAATAAAACCTTATCCCTGAGTCTAAAATAGAATATTTGTGGAAAAGGCATGCATGAAAGCAAACAAAACATGAAAACATTTGAAAACTAGCTGAGCATGAAAACTGTTGACTATAAACAACTGGACTTAGAGTCTCCAACGAAAACATTGTCGAAAATAAAATTACATGGGTGCATCTATTTCCAGTGAGTTTACATTCTGGGACTTCCACTTTCTGCGAGTCTACATTTACTCCCTACCGTTTAAGCGGTCTCCAGCTTCAGCAAGTCTCTCGATATAAGTATAACTAGTGTTTGGATAAGATTTATCCGACAGGATGATATTAGTAATGGCTATGTGGACAGAAAATTGAATTGATCGTAAAAATGAACGATTCATTTCATTAACATGATTGGCAAAGCTTCGTTAGAATGAGTGAAAATAGAAAATGTAATAGACTCTTATGCCTTCGTACGGTGAATTTCTTCTAAGAATCAGTTACATTTATAATTCTGACGAAGTCTTGCTTTTTGGCGAAACATAACAATGGAAATCTTTCTTTTTAAGATCAATTTAAGTATCTTTCCATATTGTCAGCACTAATATGATATATATATATATATATATATATATATATATATATATATATATATATATATATAAGTATTATCGGCATACCATTATTTACTTATATACCATCGTGTATTACAATACATACACATGAATACTAACCATGCATAAGAAATCTTGTTCACTGCTTTGATTTGATTGCAAGATGGGTGGTTACACTGAACATAATGATTAAGGGAAATGTGTTTAAGTTTTGATAAATTGTGAAATACGTCTAAAATCATATTAAACTAGAAAGCATTCAGAGAGCGCATACATCTACTAACGCCATTTTCAGGGAAGTAATTTTGCATGGATCCACCACGAAATTTGATCATTTTTTCCCATAGCTCATTACACAACTCTCATTGAAATTGTTTCAAAATTTAGATAAAAAATATCGTGTGGACAGGCATGAACTTTTGTTGATATCATGTGGTGAAGCAATATAACTACGATGTAGGGGGATAATTGTGCATGGATCCGTCCAGAAATTTGAAAACTTCTTCTATAGCCTGTTGCCACATCGAAAATTTTCGTTGAAATTCATAAATAATTTTTATGTACATCATTCGGACATTTATGGGTGCATGCATAAATGTATAAAAAAAGAACAGAAAAATATTTTGCAATAAAAAAAATACCTGGATCCGCGCCAAAATGTATCCGTTTCTCTCTCAGCCCATTAACCACCTTTCTACAACATTTCATTGACATTCATTGATATTCAGTAGCATTCTGGAGATATCAGGACGGTAAGATGCGACCGTATACATGTTACATAGTAATACGTCATAATACTGATATGTGCCCTTAAGCTGGCTACGGCCTCAGTCCTACCCATATCCCTGTGTCACATTACTACTTACTCGGCCTGTTTTCGGAATGGGAATTAGACTAGGGTGTGACAAGCACAAAGAGTGATGCCATTCTCTTCACCCTGCTTAATAATACATTTTTTCTTTTTTATGTACATGAACACATTTACCCATGTAAATTAGATTTACTGACATTGGGAGAATATTGTCGGGACTGTATGCGTTTTACCAAAATCTATTGGTCGTGAAACGGAGGTCGCTAAATGTGGAGTCGCTGAATCGAAAACACGCGAGAAAATCTATTGAATATTAGAAAGAGGTTCATATAAAAATGTAGTCGAAAAATAAAAGATGAAGGTATTCAAAAAATATTAATTAGATATTAACAACAACAGATCTTAAATATTGAAACAACGAAGATGAAGATGTTAGTAAAAATAAGCCTTGCTTTCAAATCGGCTATGGCTTCAGTCGTTCCTGCTTGTACTCCATGTATCACACCACAATTTGGTTTGTTTGCGATTTGTGAATTAGAGGCGACAAGCATCCGATGTGGCGTCAGTCACTTTACCCTGAACTATTTTATTCATACCTTGGGGAAGAGATGGACTTTCCTGTGCAAACACATTCTCCATGGCGTTAACCGTTCGGCCAACCCTACTATGAAACTATTGTAAACCCTCTTATCAACAGACTAATAGGATTGCGAACATGTCCGCTAATGCTGATTGTCTGATATTACCGAATCATCTATTTTCAAAAAACATACTCAAAATAGCCTAAAAAACACCAAAATTGTACAAAAAAGCGTAAAAATAGCATAGATGTATACACGTCAAACTACATGGATATGAATAAAATTTTATGAATTACAAGAGAATATAAGATAATCATAAATAAGGCAATTAGTAAAAGACTGCCTCCACCAAGAGTGTAAATAAAGAGTGTGGAGGCATGAAGCAGTGATATGTCCTTTCGCGCCCTTATAGAAAAGACCGACACATGTTGCCAGTGATCTCCGATTTCGGGTATTGTGTCCGTTTTTAGCCCTGTATGTCCGATAAAAATTTGAATCAATTGGACATTCAAAGTTGACCAATTTTCCTCCGATTTAAGGCTCCGTTTAAATTCGGAATGATATTTTGAAACCAAAACAGCTCGATGTAAAAATAACGTCCTTGAGAAAACTATTGTTTAAGTTTATCATCTGATTAATAAAATTCTGTTTCGTAGAAAGATAGGTAAGTCGATAAATGCACTTTACTGTATAAAATATATCCTTAATGTTGACGCACATCTGGATCACCAAAAACAATCGTAGCATTTAATTTCCATTTTTGTTACTTTTTCCCAAAGATGAAATAGTCTGAAAAAACGAAGGTCAGCTAAAGTCATAGAAGTTCATACTACATACTTTGATTCATTGGAAAATATTTTTCGTATTTTTTTCAAGTACGTTTCCTCAAACGAATCTTATATATCTATATCTATACGCATATATATATACATCTATATAAATATACACATTTGTATATTTGTCTGATTTTGTCCGATTTTTGAGCATCCTTGTTCGTTTTGGTAATTCCCGATATTCCTCCGGCGGACGAAATATTCGCAATGAATAGATTTTGTCTGGTATTTCCGGAATGCTGGTATAAGAGATCCGTTAATAAGAGGGTTTACAGTAATTAAAAAGAAAAAAATGATTGCATGTTGGCAACAGTTTCACCCAAACAATGTCAAGCACACGCATGTATGCATACACACACACACACACACACACACACACACACACACACACACACACACACACACACACACACACATACACACAATGAAGATAATGATAGCACCCCTCCTCAAATTCAATAAATACCTCTAAAAGCTCATCTCATATAACAACTAAATATAGGGTAGTCGAAAAGAGAGATGTGGGACAAGAATAAGTACATGAAAACAACTTCCCAAACCTTCCTCCCTTTGACCTTGGAAGAAGTATCTATTTCATTAATGTTGGCTGCGAGAAAATATTTCTCTGCCTCCTACCCTCTGCTCTCACACTCTCTCTCTCTCTCTCTCTCTCTCACACACACACACACACTCTCTCTAAATATATATATATATATATATATATATATATATATATATATATATATATATCAAAAAAAGGATACATATATATGATCCGACAGAATGATTATAGATTGATATGATATGATAATATGATATCTATTTTATATATAATATACATAATTATATATATATACATACACACACACACACACACACACATATATATATATATATATATATATATATATATATATATATATATATATGATAATCTTCTGAACATGCTCAAATATTACACGATTAAAATAAAGATTCCATACACACTATATATTCCTGTTCCATCTTGACTTGAATACCACATATATATATATATATATATATATATATATATATATATATATATATATGTGTGTGTGTGTGTGTGTGTGTGTGTGTGTGTGTGTGTATGTGTATTAAGGAATGGACGTATTTGGTCCGACATTTCGTTATTTTAAATAGAAACCTATTCGAAATGATCTCCTGTTGTTACACGGTTAATATATCACTCAATTTAAACAACATAAATACAATAATCAGTTAGAGAAAATTAGGTTGAATTGAATGATATATTAACTGTGTAACGACGGGAGATCATTTCAAAAAAGTTTTTATATAATACAACGCAATTCAAAATTTATATATAAATATAAATATATTCTTTTTCACTTGCTCAAGATGTATCCAACACCAACGAGCAAGCAGTAGCAAGAATACATACCCCTGCCGATGCTGTACACTAATCAATCAAATAATACCTGGATCCAACCCAAGATTCAATCACTTCTTCCGTAGCACAAGGCCCACTCTAGCACGAAATTTCATTGAACTTAATTGAGAACTTTTACAGATATCGTGTGGTCAGACAAGACCGAATACATAAATGCATGTTATGAAAAAAAGATCGGAAACTCTTTCCAAAATTTGCCCCCAAATTCAATCCAACTGAGACTCATTCAGTTGCGTCTTCGTAGAACAAAATTTCATTGGAATTCGTTGCGAACCTCTGTGGGTAGACAGACGGAAGAGCGGTAGGAAAGATAATGGGTAATACATATACCTCCCAAACTTTGTAGGCAGAGGTAAAAATTGGAAAAAAAGGGACAACATTTTTCATTAGCCTCGGAATGAATGATTATTTTAGCTACCGCCTATCAGAATTTAATCAACGATGACGTGTGACCGACATCTGAACTGGACTTGAGAAACGTCACCGAAATAAATAATGAAATTAAAAAAATAGATGGAGAAGAGAAAATGAAAAGACACATATGACAAGCGGATCGTTTTACAGGTCAGCCAGAGGCAGCTAAGAAAACAGGTGATGAATGATAACATCACCTGATATAAAAACTGACCAATGAAATGAGAGTTTTTTAATTTCCGGGCGAGAATTCTTGATCTTTTCTGGTGTTTCTTGCTTCCTCAACCGAGTGACAAATGTAGAAGAGAGAAATGGCGAAGGTGATAAGATATTGAATCAACCATTATGATAAGATTACCAGGTACAAAAATGAAAAGGAGAACAATCTATACCGAAATCTTACTACTTTTGAATAAATCTAGGTATGTGCATGCGTGTGTGTATGTGTGTGCATGTACTGTGATTACTCAGCAACTGGCCATTGTACTAAGTTGACATTCGCCACATTTTAGTCAGCATACAAGGGCAGTGCAGATTCAAGTCGTTTGGATCAGAGGTTCTTGAGCAATCTAATGAAAATAGAAAGATTATTAACATTCATTCATAGTTTGTATAAACTCTATAGAATTATCTAAATCTACAGATGAAATATACAACTGTACAACGAACAGAGAATTATTTTACGTGAAAATTATGGTCTAAATACATCATAAGGTCTGGCCACTTTCAAGCATGCACCCAAGTCAATTTTGACCAGAACTTAGAAATTTTCCGATTGACTTAAACGGTAGTCTAATTTTCATTATCCCATGTATTATTCGGTCTTTATTGTTTTTATCACAGCGTATATGCCAATATATTCTCTTGCCTTCCTTTGTACATACAAATACATATATGTACTGTTTTATGGGTTGTTTTTTATGTGGTCAATATTTTGAAATTTAAATAGAGCGTAAATAGATAGATAAATAGATTGATAGATATTTACTATTTTGTTGTTGCCGCTCAGTCCCGTGCCTTTGTGTTCGATAGATAATTGTCAGGCAATTTTTCGTTGATCGTGATGGCGTGAAACTGATAAGTAACCACTAAATTGTAAATATCTATCTTTTTATTGATCGTTTTTTTTTCTTTCTTGACTGATAAATTTACAAATTTCCACCAAAGAAAACAACTAAATAAAATAAGCCGAAGGTAAATTGTAGTCTGAAATGAATAACAATTGTTGATAATATTTCTGCTAAAACAAATAGAGTTAAAAACTGTTGGTCCTCCAATTTTGTGGGTGTTCATGGTGCAGACCCCTCGCGAAATTTCAGTTTATCCGAAAACCATAGACTTCATAGTTGAGAACCATAAATACCTCAACAGTTATTGTTCTCGGCTATTGTTGATATAAAACAGTTTGTTTGAAGAAGGGAAAGGATGCTAGAATCTGACCACGGCTTTGGCTGTTACTTAAGAAACATACGGTGTGTTCTTAGAATTTGACAACAATTGTCTTATTACCACTGTGTATGATTTTCTGTGAATATCAGAAAACCTTTTTGAAAATTGATTTTATTGTAAGGAATGTTTGTGCCATTCGCAAGAAAAGTCCTGGTGTAAAAATTATTTGCTTCCAACGTTTAGAACCGAACATAGGTCAGAGAATAGCCTCTGATGCCGTCCAATGGCCTCCAAGGTTAGCTCATGTGAGATGTCGATTTTTTAAAATTCTCCATGCAGATTATAAGGTCGATAGACCTTGTAGTTTTAGCACAGAAGAGGCCCAGACAAACAGATAAAAGATTTATATACATATACGACATAGTAAATAAGTACTCCAACTTGTTTCTGCCATAGCATATTGCTGGCTAACCATCAGTCTATTACAGTCATTACTTCGTCTTTATCATTGCCATGTGTCCATACATCTCAATGAGATGCTTTTCGATCGGTCAGCCGGTCGGTCGATCTGTCGGTCGGTTCCGATTACGTTAATCAACGAGAAGTGGAAGGAAGGAAGAGGTGTGATTTGATTAAAAGTTGTGACGTCATCAGAAAAGGATCTAATCCATCTAAAGAAGATCTAATTTTTTACCAACTGTCCTAATAGAATGTATACAGAACGCATTTTTGTATTAAAAAAAAAACAAAAATGGACCCAAAACTTTTCATTGAAAATAATACTCGTAGATTATTCCCATAACATAATATTTTACAAGTATGACAATCAATTGACTCAAACGAAAACTACTTTTTCCTCCTCCTCTTACTACTGCTACCACGGATGGTGAACAAATCATTTAACTTATGGTTCTTGTTACTGGTGTCAACGGTTTTGCTAATCTTTTCATTGATTGGTCAATGCCGGGAAGTCCGCAATCTACAGATGGAACTGAACAAACATAACTTATCGGACAGATCGCATTTGTCACGTTGTGTCAACTTCGCAAGTCCTGACCAGTCGCTTCGTACACACAGAGAAATGTGTTGACAGGCATAAACAAAGAAGCCGGTCCCCTCGGATAAAACACTGACTTTGATCTGAAACCGCCCCTTCTCTTTCTTTATTTACCATTGATCGGGTTGTTTGAATTAATAACAGAAGCCGATTCAGCTTAACGAGGTCTGACACCATCATATGCGGTGTTGCCAACTGAAAAGAAAATTCGCGCTAAATTGACCTCGAAAAAGCGTCAAAAACGCAAAAACACTGTTATCCATTTTATGGCCATTTTTAATACCTGAAACTACTGGGGTTTGCCCCAAATAGTTCAGAAATACCTGAACATTGCCCAAAATCCTATCCTAACCATTCACACTTACGTGCCAAACAAGAACGCTGAAAAGAATTCTAGAACCTCCGTTGTTGAATTTCGTCCTGGCCCCCTTCAGCTCTTCTTCCTCACATTTACAAACATAGTTCCAGCCCACTTTAATTTATACCTGTAAGTTTTGCTAACACCTATCTATAACTGTATGTTCTTGAACACAGTAACAGTCTTCTAGCCATATCTCTTCTCGGTTTGTTTATCAAACTTTCCTCGTCCAGTGAGGCGCCATTGAGTGAGAGAGTGCCCTGTGTGACCGTCGCACTCACGAAGACCGAATGCATTTACAATGGCCGTGTCGTTCACGGTTTTCGTGGGGTAAGGGGAGTATAATATTGCATCAACCCGATCTGTCAGATCCTTACGGTTCAGATTTGACTTCCTACAATTTCTGGCTTTTCCCAAAGCTAAGATCTTCAGATTTTAGAATTGCAACAACGTAATATCTTGAACAACAGTGGTTCCATATATTTAAGATGACTGGGAGGTTAAAAAATTTCTCTTGTTCTGTTGGTCAATTTCTGCTTATTCTGCTTTTATCTTAAAAAATAAGTCAATATTTCCTGTAAATTGAAATTATTTTTATTTGGGTGATATTTTGATATTTTAAAAAGAAACTCTAATGCATACGCGTACGTGTGACGATTTTATTTTGTATTCAATACTAGAAGTGGAATTTATCACACAATATTTTTCGAGATTCTGGAAATTAATTGTTATTGAATTGAGCGGGCATTTGAAGATAGATAGATAGATAGATAGATAGATTGATTGATTGATCGATAGAGAGAGAGAGAGAAATAAATAAAACTGACCAAGAAAAGTAGTTGAAATAAACAGCAACATAAAGTAGGTGAGAGAGAGGGGGAGAGAAAGAGAGAAAATTATTTACAGACAGACAACAGACGGAAAGACACATGAATAAAGCTTTACAGCGACAGCTGGAATGATTGTGCCGACGTGTGTGACATTTAAATTTCGTGTAGATCACTAACTAAATCACTCAGTTAAATCCACATCAGTAAACATTTGACCTTTACCGACTTGTGTTTATCAATCTGACAAATGTCAAAGCTCTCACAAGGTCAGGAAAATGTGTGTCATGGGGGAAACGGACAAGAAAATCATTTATTTAGTAGCAGGGATTCCCGGCGTAGCCCGGGGATCAAATAACTTCTTGCACACCCCAGGCCGGCCTGCACATACTGTTAATCATTATTTCCTCGATAATTCTGTCAAATTTGTCAATATCGACATTCCCTGCTAGTACTTTAATATAAATCTTTGCGGTCGGCGTGCAACTAGAATCTCATTGTATACTAACTGGCAGATATTGTGCACTAACTGGCAGGTAGTGTGATCAAATCTTGGTATGTGGAGTTGTACAACCTCGGGTAGTTTCGCACAAACTCCCGGGCAGACCTACGTAGGTCAACGCAGTCCGTGCAGCTTTTCCTGTGGCAGTTTTAGAATGTTTGAAAATGGAAGTTCGAGTTTAAGATTCCGATTATATGAAATTTATTAGGAAGATTTCTCAAAATCTTAAATCATTTTGTTAAGACAAAAATTTCATTCATAGTCGAAAACGACTACGGATGCAGAAAACGGCAAAAATATAGTTGCTTGATTGAAATTGTACAAATGACTAATTGAATTAAATGACGGTTGTAAATAGTAAAGTTCTACACACTCACTCACTCGGTTTTAAAACGATGTGTCTTTTCAACATCAAGTGAGAGAATGTGTGCTAAATTCGTGGAAGGAAAACAGAAGTTGAATCATTTTGTTATTGCTTTGAATATCACCGGATGTGAAAATAGTTTTTACCCTTTCCTGTAAACGCAGTCGACACTTGTTAAAATTTTTGCCTTCACAAAATGGAGGATTGCCAGATATTTTTTCACAAAAAGGAAGTAACTGAAAGGGAACTATAGGGAGTAAATGAATACTTCGATGGTGTACTTCCGTATGACGGTCGGAAAGTATGGTCCAGTTTAGTATTGTAATTACAATATAAATACAACCGTGCTGCAAAGGCTTGCAAAATAATTCTAAGGACTGAATTTTTTATTTTAGAAAAAAAATATTTGTGTAAGATAGTTTCCTGTGGGATTAACTTTTTGAAAAAACATTTTGGTGGAATATTCGAAAAAAATCAAATCATAATACTTTTCTAAAAAAAAAAATACTTTCGCTAAATACGGTTATTTGAAAAGGCCTGTTTACATACGACTGACGACAGCTTGCTACTGCTGGTGACATGACATCTAAATCTGAGCGTCCTTATCAAGAATGTCTCTGTTGAGCATTCCGTCACCACAAGGCAGGCGGCACGTTCGACCCCGTCAGGTCACAAAAAAAAATCTCTTTGCTTCTATTTCGAACATGTGTGCATACAAACATACTTACAGATAACCAAATTTTGATGTACAAGGATTTAATGCAGGTGTCCTCCGCTATAATGCAGATATTGGAGCTCAAGAAAATCAGGCGCATAATAACCGTGTCACAAAACACTGGGTTGCCAATTTAGCTATTTTGGAGTTATATTTAACTCTTTTGGAGCTAGATTGATAATTGGGCGTCCACTACCCACCTGCATTATTTCACGAATCGTGCTATTACGAACCATGCTATAACGAGTTGTGTCATAACTTGGCTGGGATGGGAGCTGTCACATAGTACCCGTCGAGATTATTTGTTTTATGTATGGATTATTTCTGTTATATGTACGGCCAAATCGTGTTGAATACACTGATTCTCGTACGATCACCGAAGTTAAGCAACATTCAGCCTGGTCATTACCTAGATAGATGATCCTCTGGTAACACCAGGAGCCGTAACTTGCTGGGGAGTCGTCCTCAGAAGCCTTGCTGCTCTCCAAACGTATTGGGCACTTTTTTCCTTTGGAAGTCTTCAGCATGGCCGAGAGGATGGAAATTGGTATAACACTTACTCCATACTAAGCGCCCAAGCACAGGAGCTCGAAGCTGCCAAGACAGTCTGTCAAAACGAAAAGAGCCTTATACGTATGGATAAATTACTCGAATACATATTTTCGTAGAAATGTATCAATTTATTCATCAAGATGCCATTGACTTAGAAATGCCAGATTGGGATTTTTTAGGGTTCAGAAAATATCAAATGGTTAATTAATCATGAAAAATAATTTTCCCATGATAATTAATCTTATTTCAATCAATAAGACCTTCGTTTCTTCCGAAAATGTGTCAGTTCCGAGAGAAGCGAATATTTTTTGTTAAATATGCGTATAACTTGGATATACACACGCATTGCGTGTACATACTTACGAGAAATTGACACCTGACGGGAAAACAGGCCTAACTCGTATAAAAGTTAATCTTATCGTCGAAATCTTTTGAACCCCTTTACAAGGTCAGAAAGATGGGTGTCACAAAGAGAAATGAGCAGGAAATTTCATTTTATTTATTATCTATGACCTGTCACTTCGTTGACGATTGTGTCATGTGTGCAAGAAAAAGTCTATTCAACACAGGGTGTCCATTGAGTCCAGCACCTATTTGAAATTTGATTATTCAACAGGTAATGCTATCCAGTGTATAACATTTTGAAAGTTCAATTCTCAAAGGTTTTAAAATAATGATTTAATCAATGTAAGGATTTTTTCAATATGCAAGTATTTTGAATAAAACCCAAGTGGCAACTATTGAAGAAAAGTTTGCAGTGTCCTTTGGATTACAAAGTTCGAATTATTAAAAGCTATAAGACGACATAACCAATTTAAAAAAAGATGTACCTCATAAGAAATTACTTAGTAGATGGAACATTTGTTAAGAAACTGGGCCTATGAAAGACAAATTAAGATCTGGGAGACCCAGAAATCATGAGAAATACTCTGATGAGATAATCTATCCGGAGTAAAACCAGAAGACACAGACATGAACTACAAATTCAGACCCCACTGGCGTTAGAAAAATATTCTTTTCGGCAAGAATAGCAAACACATGGAACAGCCTAGTGAAAATGCAATCACATTCGAGAATATCGATTTTTAAAAAAATGATCTCCATATCGGCTGTACCACATTTAACTACCAATTTTGTTTTATTAGTTTGATTCCAAGTTTACTGAACTGAAGCTGACTTGATGGTGCACTAGACTGCTGCCAAAAAAACCTTTTTCAGGTACATTCAAGTTCGAGAATAGACTTTAAAAGTGAATCAATACTAATGATGGTCATGTTGAAGGGTGATGAACGAATACTGCACCAAGAAAAAACTTTAATTCTCGAACCTTTAATGGTAATATATTTCTACAGCATAGGCAATTATGAGTATCTGAGTGAATTAAGTCATTCACCCTTCATGTTTCATTCCTCCTTCATTCAACCTTCTAGTTTCATTCACTCCTAAAATCATTCAATTCGTCCCTGGGTGAATCGTTCACCTTTTTGAGAATCACGAGTTTAAGGGATGATTCAAAAAGTAAAATAAGTGATGTAGATTATTCAACTAAGCACTTGCTATTTATTACATCAAATATTAAGAACATTCTTAAGATGAAAAGTTTTTATCAATTTATTCATTTTTCTTTCTAATGAAACACAACATCTATTTGCTTAACATTATTCTCGATACGTTAACTGCATTTTGGAGAACTTCATGAAAATAATGCAGTCTCCGTCTGAATATCCTGTTGATGGTTACATCCACCAACACCTGGGACAACGAATTCTACTTTGCAGTCGATTTGGGATAAGATGAGGCACTGCATAACAATGTTCTGCAAGCTGGGGGAGGATGTATATTTGTATATTTGGAGCATGTGGTCTTTAGTCATGGGAAACACTACAATGAAGGGAAACAAGTATTTGAACTCTTACAAATATTCTTTTGATATACTTCCGATTTGACTTTGAATTTGCACAAGTGATGCATCTTGATATAAAATTAACAATTACTAAGAAAAAATGCACAATTCCAAACACACAATGCAGAACAAAATATAAACAAAAGTAATTGTGAGAAAAGTATTCTTTTTCCTTAGTAATCGTTAATTTTACATCAAAATACACCATCAGTGAAAATCTAAAGTAAATGTGGGTATCGGAAGTATATTAAATGAATGCTGTATGGCTTGATCAACTATTTGATCGTCTGAAAAGATAATTTTGTGCAACATTCCCAATCTGTTCCTAGTAAAGGGTCCAATCCTAACCCAACAAAACTCTAATGACATCATGTTAGTTCGATTAATTACTGTCTTTGATACATATACATAAATGTGAATCATGCTATTTAACTGGATACTTATGAACCAGATATCTCTTTACTGACATTTCTTGTTAGATTTTCTCTCCTTTTTCTTCATTATGATAACACAAAAAAGATAAGTGCGATCCAATGTGACCAGAATGATGCCATATTTTACACGCATTTGCAGATAAATAATCCCTTCGAATTTAATAGTTATTCTATTAACAAAATTTGTAAGAGGTTTAATAGACGGATAGACACGTTGTTTATTTACTTCCGACAATATCAGGTTAATTTCAGGGAAAGTGCTATCTTTAAACTATATCTATAGAAAATGGAGTTTCATTCACTTCAATAAAGTATGTTATAGGATCAAAGGTATAAAATGATGAATCTCAAAATACTTTGTTGACACAACTAAATTCAGTAAACAACTGGACGAAGCTCCCATCCACCCAAGAATAAAAGAAGATTGATTGTGTCTAAATGGGGATCGTCAGTATTCCTTTAATAGTTCGATACTCTTTGTGATAATATTACTTTATTACGAGAGTAAATGTTCCAAACAGTTCAATCGGGTCCATATAGGAGTGTTCAAATTACCGGTTGTACTGAAGCACCAAAGATTATAATCGTTTTGTTCTTTACGGTTGGTAAGTTTCCAAAGCTTATTTTGGCAAAAATATATCATCTTTCAGCTATATTAATAAAGTTTTATTGATTTCAGTAAACCAGTGTTGTTTTATAAAGGAATAAAATAATGTTTTTCATAACGCTCAATTGAAACAATAATCGAACCCTGTGAGCGAGTCAAAGCAAACAAATATCTGGCATTGTCTAAATAAATGGAGGCCGTCAATGTTTCTTTAAAAGTTCAATATCAATTGATTTAAAGCCCTTTTAATTTTACAGCCAAAAGAAAGACTCTGACCTACGTCAGCGTGTGTATTGATGCAATGAATACGCCCTTTGAAGTAGCTATGGCCCATAAAAAAACTTCTAAACGAAAGCTCCACTTATATAACTATAAACAATGCATTTTTGAAGATTTCGTTACAGCGACTTGATCTGTGAGCAAATGAACAAAGCCAAAACAATCATTTGGTATTGCTTAAATGACAACCGTCGATGATTCTATGGAAGTTCAATATCCTTTGGCAAGAAACACTTTTGATACTTGCAGTTTTACTGTCAAATAGGTCAGAATGATTCCACAGTTTCCTATGTCAGTAATTCCAAAGACTCACTAGTATCACTCACAGGCAAATTACTAGTACTAAATTGGTTTACACTACCCGCATTGATACTTTTGAAATATTAAAGAATTAGTAAAAAATATAATATTATTTCACACAGTTCATTCTGGAATCATAAAGAAAAGTTCAAATCAACGATTGTACTAAAACATGAAATAATTTTGTGATTATTATTGCTTTCGTTATTTATGCTGTCGAAGTTTCCAAGGTTTATTTTAGAAAAATGCACCTTTGAACTATGTTAATCAAGAAATAAAGTTATAATGTGTAGCATCAAAGGAACAAAATAATATATTTCAGGACACTTTGAACAATAATTAAACCAAGTGAACAAGTCAAAACAAACAACCATTTGGTATTGTCTAAATGATGGTTGTTATTATTCCTTTAAAAGTTCAATATCGTTCGATTCGGAGCCTTTTTAACGTTTTTCGGTTATACAGTGAAAGGAGGAAAGTGCGGAGTTATTCTGACTAAAGTACTTTTAAAATACCAAAGAATTTGTGAAAATATTCTTTTATATTGAGACATTTATTACAGTTTATTCTGTGGTTACATTCAAAAGTTGAAATCAATGGTTCTGCTGGAACAATAAAGAATTTTACGATTATTAGTGCTTTTGTTGGTTGAGTTTCCAAGTTTTATTTCAGGAAAATATGCCATCTTTTAAGCTATTTTGAAAAAAATAGTTTTATAGATTTCAATGAAACATGTTTTAAGATCAAATGAATATAATGATGTATTTCAGAACGCGTAATTGAAACGATAATTTAACCCAGTGAAACAATGAACGGTGCTAAAACAAACAACCATTTGGTATCGTCGAATGGTGGTTGTCAGTATTCCTTCTCATTTCATCCGTGGTAAGTATAGCCACCCTATTTCTCACCATCAATGACGAACCAGTTTCCAAGGCACATCTTTTATTTGCCCTGTTAAATGTTCAGGGAAAATCGTGTCTCTGGCGTAGTGACTATGCCTTTTGAAGTAGCTAATTCCATAAAAAAATTCGAAACGAAAGCTCCAGTTGTGCAAATATAAATTATGTTTGTGAATAAATAAAGTTCTATTGATTTATATGAAACATGTAACATCAAAAGAAAAAAATAATGTATTTCATAACGCTCACTTTGAACAATAACTTGACCCCCAGAACAAATCAAAACAAACAACCATTCGGTATTGTCTAAATGGTGGCTGTCAATGTTCCTTTACAAATACAATACCCTTTGATTAGATCACCAAAGAATTTGTTAAAATATTATTTTATTAAGAGAGTATTTGATGCAGTTCATTCTTCGGTCAAATAGAAAAGTTCAAATCAATATTTCTGCTGAAACAACAAAGGATTTTGTGATTATTAATGCTATCGTTATTTATGCTGCATAAGTTTCAAAGATTTATTTTGGGAAAAATGTACCATCTCTGAACTATATTGATGAAGTTTTATTGATTTAAATAGAACGTGTTGTGATATCAAAGGAGTAAAATGATATATTTCAGGATGCATGATTGAAACAATAACTAAACCCAGCAAAAAAAGGAACGTAGCCAAAACAAACGAGCATTTGATATTGTCAAAATGGTGGCCGTCAGTTTTTCTTTAAAAGTTTGCCTTTAATTTCATCTTTGCTGAGTATAAGTAACTTATTTCCTATCATCCAACTTCCAAGACACAGCCTTGATTTGCCAAGTTGAATGTTTGGAGGGAGGGATCTTGTATATGGGTGTAGTGAAGATGCCCTTTGAAGTTACAATGTTCGTGAAAATGTCAGTTACAACCATGAATTATTTCCGTAAACAAATAAAGTTCTATTGATGTCAATAAAGTATGTTATAGCATCAAAGGAATGAATTATGTAGAACGCATAATTTAGATAATAACTGAACTCAGTGAAGAAGTGAATATTGTCTGAACAAACAACCATTTGGTATTATCCAAATGGTAACCGTTAGTATTCCTTTAAAAGTTCAATATCCTTTGATTCGAAGTGCTTTAAACATTTTGCAGTTGTATTGTCTAAAGAAGAAAGCGCAGTGTGAATCTGACCTGCGTCAACCGAGTGCAGAGAATAAAACATTTAATTTTATGGCCGCCAATAACGGTTCTTTGGGGCCGTTTGTCAAATGTGCAATTCATGGGCTAAAGAATTTCTATTTGTCTTAATGTTAAATGGAACACAAGGCTTCTGTCTCAATTGACAATGGGACAGCACAGAAGTGACCTCTCCAGCATAAGTGAAAAAGAAGCGACAGAACCCACCCTTCGGCATCGATGATTTAATCGAAAGGAAAGCAGGGCGATACATTCGGTATTGGCTTGGCGGCAGGAAGTGGACAAGGGAGCTCCACTCTCTGGTTTGGAATCAGAGATGCCCTTCTCATAGACTGGTTCCCCAAACCAAGGTTAGTGAGCCAAGTCAGTCCTGCTATCTTATTCATAGATGAGATTGTGAACGTGAATAGCCTCGATCGGAGTTTAAATTCGGTTTGCAGATTCCAGTGTCTGCGTCGTTAACCGCTAGGCCACTCACACCTCCTGACCCCCAAGATTAGCTTGTTAAGCTTCGCTCTTACGAAGATGCCGTGTAGTTGATTATTCACTTATCATTCTTATATATCTATCAATCTATCTTTCTAATCATATCTATCTGTCTGATAATATTTATTCATGTATGTATGTTTGTATGTATGTCTGTATGTATCTATCTATCTATCTACCAGTTCATATCTGTCAGATCATATCTATCTATGTATCTATATATTAGTTCATATTTGTCTGCTCATATTCATCTATATATCTATCAGTCCATATCTATCTATTTGATCACATTTATCTATCTGTTCATAATCTATCTGTCTGTTTATTATCTATCTATCTATCTATCTATCAGTCTGTTCATATCTATCTATCTATCTATCTATCTATCTATCTATCTATCTATCTATCTACACTACTCGAACCCCCCAACACTCGGTGAATAAGATTATATCTGGAGGTTTATTGTCTGAAGAGTTTTCCACTTGTTTTAATATTTATCGAATGCCCCGTTGAAAAGAGGCGAGATTAGTCGAAGGAAATCGAATGCTATAAAATTCTCGTTTCGCTCAACTCGGCTAAAGTATTCCCTTGATTTATAGCGATTAGTTACTTGGAGAAAGATGCTTAATTCAATGGCTTGACTCCTCTTAATGAAGGCATAAAGACGCATAGGATTCATTCATTTATTTCTTTTCTTTTGCAGCCAGACCAGTCAGAGGGTTTAGGAAGAGGAGAGGTTGGATTTATTGAGCGAGTTGTCGAGGTGGGATGTTGAACGGGGTCGCTACCGGAGGCCCCCATCCACATGATCCCCAGCAGCTTATAGCAACTGGTATTCCCAGACAGTCGCATAATTTAGTTATACACTACGCTCGACGCTGCTTTACTTCGATGATCATACGAGAAAGGGTGTGTCCAAACCGATTACAATGCAACTATATCGCGGATGAAACAATGGGATAGTAGGCTATGATTAATGAGGAGAGTGCTGGAATATAGAAAAGATTTGCTGTCACTTGTTCTTCAGACACCCATCAGACTCGACTGGTGTGGAAACTCAGAATAATGGGAGTTTGATAATGATATTTCATAAGAGCCATGTCTGTCACGCATAGTATAGGCAGCAGTCATCAGCCGAGCCTGTTGTTGAATATTTATGATAAAAGTAAGCAAAGTGACGTGTCATAGGCTTCTTCTTCTTCTTCTTCTAATAATAATAATAATAATAATAATAATAATAATAATAATCATAATAATAATAATAATAATAATAATAATAATAATAATAATAAGGAAGGCCTGCCAAATACTAGACGTTGCTGTACCTGCAGACCATAGAGTAAAAAAGAAGGAGGGTGAAAAAAGGGAAAAATACCAGGACCTAGCAAGGGAGTTAAAGAAAATGTGGAACATGAAAACCAGGGTAGTACCGGTCATAGTGGGAGCACTAGGAACTGTCCCCAAAACGCTGAGGGAGAGACTGGAGGAGATCGGGATTAGGGGGAGGATAGAGACCGTACAGACCACAGCACTGCTGGGAACTGCACGGATACTGAGGAAGGTGCTAGAGATATAAGGACTGCAACGAATCGTAGCTCTGTCATGATATGCAAAAGAGAGAGGAGACGTTAGCTGAAGACCTGAGGAGACTTATTGTCACTCAGCCTTCAGCGATAACCACTGGGCAACCGGTGTGAAACTGTAAATCGCAGTATTACTGCGACCTATGAGTACTAGGAGAGGAGGGCTGGAGACTTGAGGAGACTTGCTGTCACTCAAACTCCAGCGATTACCACCAGGCAACTGGTGTGAGATTCCTAATAATAGTAATAATAATAATGATAATAATAATAATAACAATAATAATATGGACATTCGAAAAGTAAACTAAGACGTGCAATGATTATAAAAGGGGGAGAACTAACTGTTCGAGGAGAGTCTCTAGACGAAGTCAAAATTAAAATAGGTTTCCTCTAAGGAGACTCATTGCCTTCCCCTTACTATTCATAAGATTCATGGTAGCGCTCAATCATATATTTAGAAGATTTAACGTAGGATATAGATTCATAAAATCACAGGAAACTATTCAATCTCTCCATGTACACTAATGATTTTAAACAATTGCCAAGAGCAAAAATGGATTGGAGACCTTAAAACAAACATTCATGGACATTGGAATGGAGAAAAGTGCAACGCTGGTAGTGCAGGCAAATTGGAAGAGAAAAAAAACAAAAAGAATTGAACTTCCATAAGATTGCGAATATGTGGAACATCTTTATGACTTCAATAAGAGGAGTCAAGCCTTTGAATTAAGCATCTTTCTCCAAGTAACTAATCGCTGTAAATCGAATGAATACTTCAGCAGAGTTTGGCGAAACGAGAATTTTATAGCATTCAATTTCCGCAGACTAATCTCGCCTCTTCTCAACTGGGTTTTCGATAAACATTAAAACAAGGAGGAAACTCTTCAGACCATCAACTGTACGTCTTAAACGTCGAGTGTTGGGAGGTGCAGATGAAGCAGATTCAATCAGGCGGAATGGGGCGAAAAAAGCGAAAGAAAGTCGTCGAAACTGAATTCAACAGAACAGTATCTATTGTGAGATATTCGGGACACTTCCTACACTGGATAAGAGAAGAATTGAGAAGTTTTGATCGCAAAAAAATAAGTCGGTGACAATGCATAAAGCCTTACGCATGAGATATGACGTCAATACACCACGTGAAAATTAAAGAGGGGAGGGTAAGTCGTCAGTATTCAGGACTTCGTCGACAAGAGACTTGCAAACTACTCAAAGTAGCGTAATGTAATGTTAATGATAACAAGCAAATGTTCGAATGGAACTGAGTGGAGAACAAATGCAGGATCAAACAATTCCAAAATAAAATACCAAATATTTCGAAAGCCAAGTTCCCTCTAGACAGTGCTTGTGCAACCAGGATACAAAAGAAATTAATTAATGCACAAAAGAATACTTATATAAAATAATGTAGCAATTATTAATTATACTTATAAAAAATAACCATTATAATTATAGTTATTGAAAATAATCTCTTAACTAACTGTTTTATAAATATGTTAGTCAGCTTAGCAAATACCACATTTGTACATAACTAATTTCCTATGAAATTGATGTTTTATTTGTTGGAACCATAAACTAAATAAAGAAATTCAAAGTATAGAATGAAGTTTTAATACGTTACTTCGTAGAAAACAATTACGGTTGTTTTATATTAAAACATACCAATACAGTTATACTTGCCAAAATTATCTTGGAACAATTCCAAGTATATATTTGCACAAGTATTCAGTACTCACACACTTTTGTCACAGGAGACAAATTGCATAACATGAGATTTTCGCGCTCAGTGGTTACTAAAAGCTAGGGGAACCTTACTCAGAGGTTATCTGTGAATAACTCCAACATGAAATAAATGGAAAAACAATGTAAATATTGTGTTTTGTGTCAATGGAACAAACATAATATTCTTATCGCTTTCACAAGATATTAAATGACGGCGAGTTCTTCAGTACCCCAGCACACTCCTCGGTATACTGGTCGAATTTTTGTAGTTGTTGAATCTGTTAGCTTTCACCAGAGATTAACCGACAACAATTCTCCCCAATACCCCAGTACACTTCTCACTATACTTGTTGAGTTTTCATAGTTGTTTGAATCTGGTAGCTTTCAACAGAGATCAAATGACAGCATGTCCCCTCAATACTCCAGCACACTTCTCAGTATTCTTATTGAGTTCTCATAGTTGTTGAATCTGGTAGCTTTACAAGAGATTATGTGACAGCAAGTTTCGTCCATACTCTTTACTGATTTCAACAATTTGGTTGTCCACAACTCCTTTGTGACAATTACATACATTCAAAGATTTTTCGGACGATTGAACTCTTTCTTGTAGTTGTAAACACTTGCTGTTAACACGATGTTTCGGTCAACCCATTCTACGGCATTCTTCACGTGTACTAATGACGGTTATAACGTAGAATTCATCGAATCTTCAGAGAAAAACTCTTTGAGTGTTAATGACCCTTCTCAAAACCGTACACAATTAGTATAAATATACAAATAATTCATTTTCTATCGAATTTCCTTTCATTGTTTCTATCTTGCCACAATTTGGTTGAATTTAGCGCCAAATTAGACAAATGCTTAGCTTCCCTAATCGAACTACATACAAATTAACAAATCGACTTATTTACTTATACCTTTTTCAGCTATTTTTCTCTGCTTAGCTCCCAACCTCCTCGCTCTCTCTCTCACACACACTCACAAACTCTGTTTTGCGTGTCCTTTCTTTGCCTCTCTGCTTCTATCTCTTCTTCTCTCTCTCTCTCGTTCACGCACAATGTATGTTTCTCTTTCTTTCATGAACTCTCTCTCTCTCTGTCACTCTATTTCCCTCCTCCCCACCTCTCTCTCTTTTCCATGTTCTCTCAATCACTCTACTCTCTCTCTCTCTCTCTCACACACACACACACATGTTCTTTCTGATCCTCTTTCATTCACTCGGGCTCTTCCTCCCTTTCTTGTTTTTGAACATACCTGGTACACACATGCACATACATATGTGTATGCATGTGTGCGTGTACATATAGATAAATAAAGCATGGAATTTATAGGCTCATTACAATGTGGACCGCTCTGTTTCACTTGGTTAAGATTATTCAAATGCAAACTGGGTTAAGGATTCCTTTCTTTTTATATAGCAGTGATAAAATGGTTACCTCTTCCTGAAATTCGGATAATTGACGATTAATCTAAATAATTTGGCAGTAATGAGTTATTTCCTGTATGAGTTATCACACTATTGGATCGACAGAAAAAAAGGATAAGAAATGTTCATATATATATATATATATATATATATATATATATATATATATATATATATATATATGATCAGAGAAGCATAGATAGCTCGAAATACTGGGGTACGTAGAATGTGTGTTCATGAGCGCCAGTCATGATCATGATGAATGAACTGGTCTCGCATACCATTGTTCGTATGTTCGTGCTCCATTTAAGTGTTCCGTGGTCCCACAACAACAGTCTTGTGTGCTCAGTTCTGTTGCTCGGGGCTAAAGGGCAACATTAAGACAAATGGAATACAGGATCAGAAAGAACGGGGAAACTGAGAGCTTCTTATTCGATGTCAACTGGCAACTAAGAGTGGCTTCTAATCTACAAAATGGAATGACTTTCTTTCACTCCATACCTGGGGGTGGGGGGCAAATTGCACGGCGTGAGGTTGAATCCAATAATGATGAAGATTCAGTGTTGAAGAGAACGAGGATAAAAATCGACCAAAGGAAGAAAGGAAAGGAGGAAGGAAGGGAGGAGAGAAGATAGGAAAAAAGACAATGGAAAGAAATTAAAAAAGGATCAGTTAGAGGAACGAAAGAAAGAAAGATTGAAAGTAAGAAGGGGCGAAAAAGGGATGATCAAAGGACAGAAAGAAAGAACAAAAGATACAAGGAAAGAAAGAAAGTCAGTAGAAAGAAAGAAAGAAAGAAAGAAAGAAAGAAAGAAAGAAAGAGGGAAAGAAAGAGAGGAAGAAAGGAAGGAAGAAAGGAAGGAAGAAAGAAAGAAAGAGATAAACGTGATAAGATCAAGGAGGGAGCTGAAAGAAGCTGAAAAAATAACGGAGAACTAATCAAGCTGGAAAGGAAGGAAGGGAGGGGGGAAAGGAGGGAAGGGAAGGAGGGAGAAAGGAAGGGAAGGAGGGAGAAAGGAAGGAAGCAATGAAACAATGAAGAAATAAAGAAACAAAAACAGGGAAGGAGCATTTCTATCCTTCGGAATATTGCCTTTGTTTGATGCTACTGGCAGGAAGATATTTTATGGCAGAAAGTTCGGCCTCGAATTTATGATGACTACGCTTGCTGGCCAGGCCATTCATCGAGTTTCTATGCCGCCCAGTTTGTCCAATAAAAATTAAGGGAATTATCGACTGGCACTGTAATAAACGTTGAATTTGACTGCCTTCCATCGACTGGCATAGGTGACTTCGACATTAAAAGTTTGCGTTCACACCAGCCTATCCTAAGGTGTCCAAGAGGAATTTTAATAGGCAGTGCAACGCTGTTTTTAACCCCTCCTCTACGTACAGTACACCAACACCCTCGTCTTTTAGACATCCTGTTTTCATCTGCTACAACCCTATCAGCACACCATGCTATATTTGCTTACCGATAAATAATAGTCAACCTGTTTAATTGATGGACATATCGTATAGACTGAGAAGTTTAATTTTCAGGCTCCTTTGCTACCGGGTCCTGATGCACTGTACCTCTCTTGGAGGCCCTAGTCTGCAGTGTCTGTCTGTTCTAGCCGTACTTGAGGGAGTGAAAACAGCGTAACTGCTCAGGGCCCCAGGGCTTGATCAGAAAATGATAGCTCGAAAAAAATTTATTTTTTATTTTAGATGCTTTTCAGAGTAACGATTTGTTTGAGGATTTATTGAATTACATGGATATCATTGATTCATCAAGAACTTTTCGTTAATAGCTCAAGAATATTAGCCTTTAACCCGAAAATAAATGCAGGTGAGCTGATTTTTCCAGAATAGTCCCTCGATATAGTGAGGAAAAACATATTAAAAGTTCCCTGGTTCCCTCCTTGCACTTTTCCAATATCTTGTCCAAGATGGCCACCAAATCCTTTAAAATACCCATTACTCGTTCATTATTTATCTAAGGCAAGGTTTCTCAACGGATATTCGTAGTATTAGGTGTGTTCGATATAAATCAAATTTTTGAATAAAACTTTTATGAATATTTCATTTTTTTTCTCATTTGTTTGGAAATAATAGCTACGAACAAAAAATAGAAGGGCCACAAGAAATGTTATGCACTGGGCCCCATTGTTGAGTTCATTCCTGTGCCCATTCTTGAATAGATGCAAGGGTTGATACATTGTATAAGTATGTACATTTTCCCACGCTGTGTGTTTGATATATTCAAAAGCTTTTGAGGTGTTTGTGTGAATAGATATTTTGGATTTTTGTACGTGTGGCTCTTTCGGTTTTGGCAGACAGTCGTAACAGCTTCAGGGCTGGAGCTGCAATGCCTGAGTGCTTAGTAAGGAAGAAGTCCTCTGTTCAAGTACCATCCCTCTTTTCGAAAATACTGTACGTTCCCAAAGGAAAGAAGAGTTCAATGCACTTAGAGATCAGCATTACTGCAGGGGTTATGTCACCTGGTATTCCCAGGCGGTCACCCATTTAGGCACTGGCCATGCTTAACCTCGGTGATCGTTCAAGAACCGGAGTACCCAATACGATTTAACCGAAACTCCCAGCATATGTACACAAAGTGCCTCTGTCAGACCTTTCCCTGACTAGCATGATTTAAATCCCCAGGGAGGATTGAAAGTTACACATCTGTTCTGTAGGAGATATTTACTCAGCTTCTCTTCTTTGCAAAAAGCAGGGCCCAGTAAAAGGATTCAAGTAATAGATATCTACTTATCTCCGCGTACCAAGTACACAATACATAGATAGAAAGGCGAGATACATAGAATAAAAGACCAACAGCCAGATAAGTGTAAGCATGTAAGTAATTTGAATATTTGAGGGTATCTTGGGTAGATTGAAATTTTCATCGCTATCGTGATGTATTTACATTTATGTGATGGAAATCGTAGATATATGTGTGTGCCTGTTTGTGAATATAGGGTATATATATATATTGCATATGCGTATACGTTCGTGTAGGACTATGTAGTTATGTGTCCTGGTATACGTATATAGATAAGTGTGCATACACCAGAAACTATTTGTGTGTGCATATTGTTTGAATATATATATATGCGCGTGTTTGTGCATGTGCTTAGTAATATCCATATATGTGTGAATGCTGAATGGTTTTCGATTGTGTATTTCAGGTGCATATATATATATATATATATATATATATATATATATATATATATATATATATATGTGTGTGTGTGTGTGTGTGTGTATGTGTGTGTGTGTGTTTGTACACAAACGCACACACACATATATATATTGTGTATTTAAAGTGTACTTATATATATATATATATATATATATATATATATATATATATATATATATATATATATATGTATATATGTTCGCACACACACACACACACACATATAAATATACATGTGTATGTGTATGTGTGTGCGAACATGTATATATATATACATATATATATATATAAATACATCACAAATACACAATCTCATATATATATATATATATATATATATATATATATATATATATATATATATATATATATATATATATATATATATATATATATATGCATGTATGTATGTGTGCCTCTGTGTGTATGTGAGGGAAGAGTCGTACAAGAGAGAAGAGTCGTAAACTTTCTCACGTTCTAGAAAAGTAAGTCTTTCTTGTAACATTTAACTTTTAAATAACCTTTTTATTCCTTTTCTTCTTTCTTATTATTTACTTATTTCCCCGATCTTCCAAAATCTGCTCTTAATATCAACATAATCAAATCTCCACCCATCCCGACCCCCCAACACTCAACCCCCAACCGACTTACCTACCTATCTACCCGATCCCTTGAAGTTACTCCAGCCGACACCCCGAAAATATATCTTGCCCCTGAGATGTAAACAGAAGCTAAAAAAATACAAAGGCATTTCTTTTTCTTCGCCGACCATCTTGCGAAGACAAACATGGCGGATGGGTGGCTTGGGGTGGAGCAAGAGTGGGTAACACATGAAATATGCGTGACTTTAGCGAGTGGGGGGATGAGGGGGGAGAAAGGATACTGCCAAATGTACGAAACATGCCGTGAGAATAAAGAAAAAAAGTGAGAGAAGCCAGCTGGAAATTACACGAAGATGGAAACAGCAAATTTTGGTACTGCTATGCTTATGGTTTACTGTGGATTTGGGGCCTTTTGGCTAAAAGAAAAATATAGCAACTGGTGATGAAATATTGATTTATCACGGAAATCAAGAAAAGAAAAAACCTGTGGCTAAATCCATGACAGACTTCAGTATCTCAACCTATATACAGTCCAGTCAAATTAACACTAAGCCTGGAAATAAACATTGACAGCCTAAATTTAATATTATTGTAAGCAATCTTCATCTTCTCCATAACAGATACAAACCAACAAAGTATACCGTCAAAAGCTGAAGAAATTATCCTGCTCTCTACTCGAATGTAGTTTTGTATTCACAAATATGAATATTTAAAGAGAATTTCATCGGCATGTGCTGGAATAATTAATCATCACGTTTTTGGCTGTAACACCCTCTGAACAAGAGATACAAATTGACAAAATACGCCGTTAAAAGACTGACAAAACGATATGTCATGTAATTTGTTGAAACATTGAGTTTTTATAGCCTAAAAACAACTTAAGGAGATCAAATCGTCTACCATCTTGCAAAAAATGGCGTATAAAAATTTCCCCAAAGAGGAAAGATGAGGAACGTTGAAATTTCATAAGAGGACACTCTTGTGATTACAATGACACCAAATTGAGCCTACCAGCATTTATTTCGGGTTAGACTCCAATGTTGGATTTTATTGGCTGAACTACCGAACGGAATCAGCAGGGGGAAAAGTTCTCCGTGTTTGGTTGGATCCAAGTACTTGTAAGTACATAACGTACATTACATGTACATGTATATACCAATAAATAAATCATACATATTCATACACTGATAACAAAAATATTTAATTAGCTGCAAGACATGATAATGCACTTCCTCTGGTTGAAAATGCGACGCAGCAGCAAATATTCAAGGCGTTGGGGAGTTATTGAACATGCAGCGTATTCTCAGTCAGTCACCTTTAGACTATCACTTGTTTTACTCCAAACAACACTCTTTGTCTGCTCAGTAACTTCAGTAAATTCAAGACATCAAAAACATCCATCAAAAAGTTCATTGAATCAAAACCAAAATCGTTCTTTCACGATGGGATACCCAACTTACCTAAAAGGTAACGTAAGTTTATAGAGAGCCAGGAAAATATTTTGATGGCTAAATAATTGTACCGTGAACGTATATGAATAAAATTTGTGAAAAATTCAGGAAGGTTTTACATCAACCTGATGCAGGTTTGCATCAATTGCTCTAGGGCTGGTACCCACTATAGGTATATTCTAAGCTTATCATTGTCTAGCACAAGAGAGGGACACCAAATAAGGATAGAACTCACTGAGAATGGCCTGCGATGGTTCACTAAATAAATATTTACCGTGGTGAGCTTTTGGGGAAAGAGTAAAACCTTTGTCTGATACGGAATCGCAAAAGATAGGTCTATTAATAATAAAACACAAAAGAAAGAAAGAAAGAAAGAAAGAAAGGATGGAGAATGGAGAAGAAAGGGGTGAGAGATGGAAAGGGAGAGAGGATAGGGAAAAAGAAAGAAAAGAAGAATGGAGGGATATTGGTGAGGAAGGAAAAGATAAGAAAGAGAGAGAGGATGGATGGATGGATGGATAGATGGGCCGAGAGGGGGGAGAGGAAAGGAAGAAAAAAGAAAGAAAAGAAGGTGGGGAAGAAAGAAAAGAAAAAGAAAGAACGGAGAGGGGAAAGAAAAGAACGATAGAAAGAAGGGGAAAGAGAGGGAGGAAAGAAAGGGAATGCAGGAAAAGCAGAAAGAAATAAGTAAAGAAATAAGAGGCCAAGAATGAAAGGATGAAAAAGAAAGGAAGGAAGAAAGTAAGAATAAATGGAAGGAAGGAAAGATAGAAAAAAAAAATAACCATTCCACAAGAAATATTGCTATACATCTCAATTACAGTGGAGAGTAGCATTATCACGACAGGTAAACCATTCCTGCTAACAAGAATTCGGGGGAAAAAAAGACTGGGGTAAGGAAGGGAGGGAGGAAGAAAAGAAGGAAGAAAAGAAAGGGGGTAAACGTCTTTCTAACGAGTAATAAATAATCATCCTTAATCGCCAAGAAGTTTTGGGGAATCAGCATGGCGAATAACAAATAACATCACTGTCAACAAATAGGCCAAAACAGAAGAGACCAAACGGACCAATAGGCAGGGCCCCACGATATTGAATGCTCCCCCCCCCCCGATAGAGGTAAATACTATTCTCTTTATTTATTCTTCATAGATTTATATTACGGTATGGTTCTATATTGTCTTATATATATTTTGAATAAAATTGGTTTGCATCACCTTTCTATACATCATTCAAGTTCTTTTATTCTGTTCTTTTACTACTAAGTACATGATGTACATTACACACACATATATACACCCTTACATAGATATTATGTATATTAGCACTGGTTAGTGATCTGGGCCAATTACCAGCTTTACACAGGTCAGATAGTGAATCTCACTATGCCGACAGGTAACAAGGATTCGGAAGAAAAACTGAAGACGGAAGGAAGGAAGGAAGGAAGGAAGAAAGAAAGAAAGAAAGAAAGAAAGAAAGGAAGGAAGGAAGGAAGGAAAGAAGGAAGAAAAAAGTCTTTTTAACGAATAATAATCATCCTTCATTTCAAAGAACTTTTTGAGCAGCAAGATGGCGAATAACAAATACTATTTCTGCTAACAAAGATTAGATAGAGTCAATAATAATGAAAGGAGGGGAAAGAAGAAACGGGAAAAAGAGTCCGGGGGTAAGTAACAGGCTCACATTATTTATATACATATATATATATATATATATATATATATATATATATATATATATATATATATATATATATATATATATATATATATATATATATATATATATATATTGCGCTCATTTATTGCTATTATTTCCATCTGTGCGAAGCAAACGAGGCAAATAAGGCAAAAAGCGGAAATGTACTAATGGGACATAGGAATAAATCAGAAAAGAAAGAAGGAAGGAAACGGGGAGGTGGGAAAGAATTGGGGAAAAGATGAAGAAAGATGAATGAAGGTACGTAGACCTTATTTTATGACAGTCAATATCGCATCTTCATCTGAAGTATGAGTGTGACAAGTAAAAATGGTTAAAACAAAACGAAAGAGAAAAATCTGTTCCATGAATAGTTAAAGCTATGAAAGAAAAAAAGAAAGATTGAGATACGTGAATGACGCAAAGAAGGTGGGGAAAGAAAAAAAAGGGCGAGAATAAAAGAAGGGAAGATTTGTGAATGACGAAAAAGAACGAAAGGAGAAAGAAGAAATGAATGAAGATGAACAAAAACAAAGGAAGAAAGAAAGACAGAAAGAAAAGTCAATGTTGTAAAGAGAAAGAGAAAGTAAACGACAAAAAGAACCAAAGGAAGAAAGAAAGTAGGAAGGAAGGTAAGGAAGAAAGAGGGGGGGAGAAAGAAAGAAAAGTGGAGAACAAAAAGATCAAGAAAAAATAGGAAAAAGAAGAAAAGGTGAACGACGTGAAGGAAGAGAAAAAGAGCGGAAGGGGCAAGAAAGAGAAAAAAAGAAACAAACAAACAAGAGATAGAAAGAAAGGATGTCGAGAAGTAATAAAGGGAGGAGGCAGGAAGAAAGCAATGAAAGAAAAAAAAGAAGGGAGACTTTAGAAGAGAGAGAGGGAGAGAGAGAGAGAGAGAGGGAAATGTGAAGAGACGTAAAGAAATAACCGTACGCTGATTTACACCCGACTGATTTGAGTTCGATTGCAGATAAGCACCCGTGAGAGCTTTAAAACCATTACCTGCAGATGACAAGAATTAAAGTCAATGACGAAAATTTCCATCATGTTAGTGTTAGTTAGGTAAAGAGAACGCAGAGTATGTTATGTTTGTGTCAAATTCTCCAGAGAAGGAAGATGAGAAGGATAAGGTAGAAGAGCGGTCTGAGCTTATGACTTAGTGAAAGAAACGTAATGAATGACATTTGTTATTTTCTGTTCAGAAAATCAGAGAAGACGTATTTAACACACAGAGGTCTAGATAAATGTGTATGTTCCATGATAACTTATGTTGTACAGTGCGTATATTTCATTTTATCTTTTAATGGTTGACTTACGTCCAGATCAAGTTGCTACCATAATACCAGAATGTAGCACGGACGCAAGTCGACGAATAGCTTTAATGAAAGAAAGACGGACTAAGTGTAGAAAGGAGTGATGGAAAAAAATGGAGCAAAGAAAGAAGGGGGAGTAAGGGGTAGGGGGAAAGAAGGTATGTTAAAGAAGAGAGAAAAGAAGGGTGGGGGAATAACGTGGGAAGAAGGAAAGAAAGCATTGGAGAAATGAGAGAGATAGAAGAAACGAGACAGAGAAAAGGAGATAGGAAAGAAATGGAGGAGACAGGAAGAAAGAGGGGGGAAGAGTAAGGAAATAAGAAAGCAAGAGAAAGAAAGATATGACAGACTGTGAGGAAAGAAAGAAGAGGGAGACAAATGAAAAAGAAGGAGATGGCTGAGATGAAGGAAAGGAGGAAAGTAAAGAAAGGGTGTACTGAGATACAATTGGGTGTGGGGAAAAAAGAAAAGGTAAGCTATACAGAAAAAAAGGGCAAACTAGAGAGAGGAAGGAAGAGGGAAAAAGTGAAGGAAAGGGGACAGAAGGCAGGTATGGGAACGCCGTCCAGAAGGATGGGGGAGGGGAGAATTAACTTGTGGGAAGGAGGGAAGTGAGGGAGTGAAGCAGTAAAGAAAAGGAGAGTTATACTGAAAGGGAGTCCAAGGAGATGAAAGAAATGAAGAAAGAGGGAGGGAGAGGAAGAAAAAAAGAATGAATGAAACATAGGATTGAAGAAAGAAGACACTTGAAAGCTGTACGAAAGGAAGAAAGGAAGGAAGACGTTGGAAGGAAATCAAGACCGTAGTGTCTTGCTAACTTGAGAGCAGTTCCTCGGGCCAATTCTCTGAGGTGAAAAAAAAATTGAAATTACAGAGGCCAACCTCTCCTCGTCGAACTCAGAAGGGAAATGCTTGCACAGAACAAACAGAATTGCCGACAATTCTGCATGCTATGTAAATATTTCATTCGGCTGAGTGGCAGGCTGTTTATACAAAGGATACCCGGGCAGGGAGGACGAATATGGGAAAAAAGTATGAAAAGGTGGATGAAAGATGTGTGTGTGTGAGGGACAGAGAGAGAGAGAGAGAGAGACAGAGAGAGAGAGAGAGAGAGAAGGAGGAAGACTAACGAAGAGAAGGGGAAGGGGACTAAGAAAAGATCGGTAAAGAGATAAGAGTAAGTTTTATTCTCTTCCTCTCTTCAAAGCCGATGAAAAAAAGTTGAGTTTAACTGCTAACGTGAACATGGAGACCTTTCTTATTAGCAATCCTTTGTCGAATTACCTACGGGGGTTTACAGAACCCCAGCAACACGGGTTCACTCAGGTCAACTCTGTGATCCCCAGGAATAAATCTTAGATACAGCGAGACCGTATTCCCAGTTCCCAGAACTCATTTCCATCACTGAAGAGAAAGCAAGGAAAGAGACAAAGAGAAAATAGTCAAAGACTTCGGGACAATATCTCCGGTCGTGATGTCTACGAAATGAAACGTAGTGGGTGACGACTTCATCAATTCCACTTGATCGGTGGTACAGCTACCTCTAGATGTGCGCAACAAAAATTACAGGAGACGCGAGTTTTCTAAAAACATTGAGCTTTGGAAGTAATCACAACCAATTAACTGCAACTCGTATGTCTAGTAAGCCTATATATTTGACAAGACTGCGTAAATCAGAAGGATCATTCCGTGAAAACAAACGTCTCTGGTTTGCACTTATATCTGTAGTTATTCAACATCTTTGCATGATCTTCGTGTGCTTTTTCAAATAGTATAAAATAAATTCCGTGTAAAACAGTCAATTGGAAGCAATAAGCAAGTGTGTGTCTCTGAAACTGTGTTAAGAACTGAGTTACCTGTAGGAAAAACAAAGTTAATACTTTCCATAAAAAGAGTAATTTTAAATCTAATGAAATTACTAACTAATACTACATGTGAATGGTATCCATACATTTGACACTATTTTCTTCGTGCGGGATACGCCAACACTGAAGGAAAGAGCGAACAGGTCGACCGGAAGAAAAAGTTTGAGAATCCTTGCACATGACCTTTCGGAAATATCTCGAAATTAATGGCTCCATATTCGTAAATGAACTTTCTGAATGATACTTTGTGTTTTTTTTTTTTTTGTTTTGTTTTTTTTGTTTTTTTTGCTACCATTTTCTAGTTTGCACTACCGAGAAAAAGAGACATCTGTTCTTTCTAACACTCCACCCGGCTTGCTAGACCCGTAGAAGCTTCTTCATTGACACCTGGTCACGAATGACCAGAGATTTTTAAATCTCGTAAATATTATATAAAAATAATTTATCATTACGTTGTAACACATGAAATCTTGCTACATCAGAGATAATAATGCTAAAAGTGAAAGATTTCCGAATGTACCAGGTAGTTACACATGGAATATCAATAATTTAAGAAATTCAATGTAAATAGTGGTATAATTCGTTATTATCAGACGTTTATTATTCAAAAGTAATGGCGTCCATCCAAAAAGTTAGACAGATTTTCAAGAACCATTTCAAATTATGACATATCTGCTGATAATGTCAGCAAAGCATTTGGAGTGAACACTGCTACGGTGATAACTATCCAGCACCGGTGCAATAGGTTTAGGTGCGGAAAAAATTATATAAAAAAATTCAGGGACACCCAAACCTCCTTTAGTGATGAATAGTTATCGACAACAAAGGTCAAAGACCTACCTATCAACAGTAAGAGCCCTTTCCGAGGACTTCAGGATTCCAACAGCAACCACATCAAATTATATCTCAAGACAATAAAACTGGTTAAAAAGTTCGAAATAAAGGCCCTACATGATCTGAATTGAATGCTCCATAACAGTCCAAGACCCTGCACTTCTCAATCAATTGTGTCTACGTTTAGAGAATTGGCATATGAAGTCTTACAGTATCTTCCATATTCATCAGCAAGTTTTCAAGCATTTTGAACTTTTTTAACCTGTAATAAAAGTTTCAATTATAGGAAAGTGATAATTTGTGCTTTTACTAAATTTGTAACCAGTGAAGCTCAGTAATTTTATAGAGATGACATATTACTATCAGAGGATCTTTGGAAAAAGAGGTTATTGCTTCTAATTGGTGATTTTCTTCTAGCTGATATATATATTTTTATAGATATTTTTTCGTTTATACCATTCTTCATCTTACTATTTCAAAAATGACAACCGACTGAAAAAAATACAGTCTTGCCGAATTTGTCTTATGATGGATCGTGCCACATTGGTGTCTGTCTTTAATTTTTATTTGACTTCGTTTAATTTTGTGAACCGTGAAAATGTTTATATTGTATGTTTGTTTTACTTTAGTCAATGCGCGTGAAAAAAATTACCAGCGGACTAAATGTGCCCAATATATATATATATATATATATATATATATATATATATATATATATATATATATATATATATATATATATATATATATATATATATATATATATATATATATATATATATATATATATATATATATATATATATATATATATATATATATATATATATATATATATATATATATATATTCCAGCTGTCCAAATGTGTCCAATCGATTGAGAATGGAATACTTGAATGGCAAATGCGAATCTTTGGGGAAAAAACAAATGTTATTTTAGAAAAGACTGGAAATCAAAACCCAGGTGCCTTACTCTCCCAAACTATGTTACTTACTCTCCCGGTTCGCCTCGCTGCTTTGATTGGCAGATCCAATTCAGCGACATTTTACTTACTGTTGGGATTCTGTCTGGCCGGCACCTGTCTCAGACAGAGGGCGAGCCAGATGGACCCCTTGGTATGGGCCTACGATTTTTGAGGGGTTACTTTTTTTATAAACCGTTCTTGTTCTTTTGTTATTTTCTGTTACTTGTAAGTTTAGGTATACCTTGATTAGTGCGATTAATTCATTCAAAAATTTTCCATGCTGTTCAAATCCATACTGTACAAAGTTTTATCATAATCTAATGTGTTTTTATTTTCAGCTTTTACTTAGTTCCATTCATTTGTACAGCAATACCTACGCCGTACTACACCGAACAGCGCAATGAAAGGAATTCCTGTACATCACGTACATTATATTGTATGTATGTACCCATATATGAATGTATTAAGCACTGATTATAAGGATATTTAATGAGCAGGAGGTAATTGGGCTGAATTTGCCATCTGGCCAAGGATTATTGCCAGGTCTGCCCAGCCCTGATCGCAACAACCCCTTCAGTTTTGGCTAGTGGTACTCATAATGTGTGCTATGGCATAATAGTGTGCTGCAAGAACTTCCCAAGTGAAAAATACATGAACGTGTATCTTGTACCTTGGGTGCAACCTATAAGGGCGTCTGTCATAAATTTGCCAATTTAGTGGTTTCATTCCAAGATTTTGAGATATCTCAACCTTTTTACGGACAAAAAATATGCTGAATAAAAGTTTCATTTATTGGCTACTCAAATTTTTTCGTTTAAACCGACTTCCAATACACGCCTTCATCACTACTACAAGCTTGAATCTCACTGGGAGCCTTTTCTTCCTTTCTGATTCGCGCTGTTCACTCACTGTCGTATTTAATTTCTGTTTGCTTGATCATTAATCTCATTGGTTAGTTTACCGTCCTATTATGACATAACAAAGAAGATTACGTCTTGGAAACTCTTGAGACTTTGTGTCCAATCAGCTTGAGTGTACAAACTTGAAAAAAAACTTAGTCAGGATTCTTGAATCATTGAAAATAAATCACCTAATTAATGAGCTTTATGGTTCTTAGTGCCAACCTATACATAAATAATCCCGTCATTTTGACGGGTATACGTCAGTAAGAAAAAATAAATAAATAAAATTACGAATTAAGATGACGGTAAACAGTTGTCAATAATGATATTAATGATTTAAAATGTTTCATCAACAAAAAGTAAATGATAAAATAGTTGTTTCAATGACTCACAATGTTGTTTTCTGGACTAAAAATTAGATCGCAAGAAAAAAGAGATGAAAATTAAGACCTGTCCATCTAAAACCAAGCTTTTTGATATTCCGAGCGTTTGCCTGAAGAAATGTCAGCTTTTAAACTAAAGGTCCTGCCAAGACCGGCACTTCATTTTTGAATGTAGTAATTTAGTGACCTTTATCCTCTTTGTGTTTTGTGGTTAAAAATGGTCGGCTATTCAAACAGACGACATTACTGACTTGGGCAGCGGGAAGGACTAAATTGAAAATAGGAAGGCAAAGATTTCTGTTTGGTGTTTAATAGCAGGTGAAGAGATAATTTACCTCAACGATGCTAGGATATATATATATATATATATATATATATATATATATATATATATATATATATATATATATATATATATATACATATATATACATATATATATATATATATATATATATATATATATATATATATATATATACATACATATATATATATATATATATATATATATATATATATATATATATATATATATATATATATATATATATATATATATATGGGTATGTGTGGGGGGTGTCTATCAGTCTGGTTTTCCACAAGATATCTCCAAAACTTATTCATGAATATTAATGAAATTTTGTGGAAGGGTTCGTCATGTGCTACGACAGAATAGATTGAATATTGGTGCAGACCCAGGAGTTCACTTTCAATTGTGTAGATAGTTTTATCCGACAGGAAAAGAATTTAAAAACGAGAAAGGAAGTAAACAAATATTTGTATATTTCAAATCCTCTTCCCTGTTTCTTAATATATAATTTTCATCCAGTTTATAATTAATGTGTGGCGTTGACAGACGTATACTTTCTAATTGATTTCTATCAACAAGATTTTTAGAAAGCAGATAATTTTAGGAATGAAGGACAATCATATTTATATGATGGAGGAACATTATATAGATTTAATTATCCGTCTTAATTCTTATTTAAGTCTCTTTATATCCGGATGCTTTTTTCTTTCTTTCATTTTTTCTTCATTACTTTCATTGCATTTCCTTCATTTCTTTTCTCTTTTTCCCTTTCCTTCGCCATTTTCATTCACTAATTTATTTGTTCTTTCTTTCTTTTCAGTGTTTTATTTCCTTTCTTCCAATTATTCTTTGTTTTTTCTTTTATCAAAATTTTACTAATTAGCTTTGACTTTATTTTCGTATGATAATGACAATAACCAGACCATAAACCAGTGACATCATGCATGAACAACAGTGACATACACAAAAACTGTTGACTAATTCACTCCCACTTCTAAAGGAGTTGAAATGGGACATGCAGTGCTGGAATAATATTGTATGGGGAGATGAATTCTGTTTTGTTCACCTTTTAGGTTTTAGTGAGGCAATGGTTTTTGTCCCTAGCGCAGCCAAGCTTGTCTTTCTTTCTTTTCCTTTCCCGGTATTCCTTGATTCGCTCTTTCTTTCTTTTCTTTTTTTCAATGTTTTTCTTTCTTCGCATCATTTTGTCGATTTCCATTTAGACATCGTTGTCTTCCTGTTTGAGCTTTTAAATCGCATTGATTATTTCTCCCTTCCCCACTTCCTTTCTTCCCTCATTCCTTCCTCCTTCATCCTTTCTTTCTTCCTTCTTTCCTTCATTTTTTCTTCTCCTCCTTTTTTATTTGTTTTTCCCTTTCTCTAATTTTCCTTTTTTCATTCCTTCACCACTTCTTTCATATCTGTTACCCCTTCCCTCTCTCTGTTCCATTTTCCTTTCTTCTTCACTTCTTCCTTCTTAACCATCTTCTTTTCTTTCTTTCCCTCTCCTTCCACCTTTTCTTCCTTACTTGCACCCTTCTTTCTTTCCTTAATTTCTTTCTTCCTTTCTTCCGCCGTCCTTCCTCCCTCCCTTCCTACCCCCTTCCTCCTTTCCAACCTTCCCTCCTTCTTTCCTTGATTTCTTTCTCCCTTTCTTCCTACCCTCTTCCTTCTGCCGAACCCTCCTTCCCACCACTCTTCCTTCCACCCTTCTTTCCAACCTTCCTTCCTTCCACCCTCCCTTCCAACCTTCTCTCAAACCTAACTTACTCCCCCCTTCACTCCTTCCTTCCTTCCACCATTCCTTTCTTCTTGCCTTCCTATCGATACTTACGTTACTTGAAGTACAAATTCACCCCTCAAACTATAAATGCTCTTGCAGGTTCAATTGAGTAGTATTATATTGTCTAAGATTTAATCAGAAATGCTGTGCAGGCTCTGCACTAAACTACACAGAGCTATGTTAAATTCGGCATAAATCTTGAAAATCACAAAATCAGGCATAACAGATCCTATTTGGAAAGGAAAAATATTTTGCTTCCTCTCTAGTAAAGTTGACACAATTAAAAAAGAACATCGTAGTAAAGTACAGAAATTGAATAAGTTGGCATAAATATTAGCATGGGCGTCTGCGTACACTTTTCCTTGGGTCAAAAGGATATATTTGGAATATATTTCTATGGCAATTCTGTTACCAACAAATGATGATAATACAATCTTTTTAGGGACACATTAAGTTGGGATCATGTAAAACAATTGCACTACACCATTATCCTTTATTTACAATTAGTTTCCAACTTTCAAAGATCTCGTTATCAGGTGCTGATGTAAATTGAGTAAATAATCAGTAAATGCTCATATGACGTGACCAGTAAGCATTTGTAACAGCGTTCACGCTCAGCGCTTCGGAGCAGGGGGCGTTGGTGGGGATCCATCCCACACTGTAAGTAATCACATGATTCAAAATAAGGAAGCCTTGTACATTTTTTTTACTGAGATAGCTATCTACAGAATGAGATAGATAAATAGATAGATACAGAGATAGATTACTCCATCTGCCATTCGTGTCTCACGTACGTTGCTGTAAAATATTTGCTAGTTTCTCACAAGAAGACAGATTCGAGTTGAGCTGAAACTGTTTTGGCACATATATTTATTAGGCACATGACTGCTCTAAAGACGAGATATTGGATTACTTCGGTGCTATTTACAATGTGCTGTCTGTGCCGGTGGGGATGCCGGAGAAAGTAGCATGGCCGCCCCATCATCGTCTGCTTTCTGCATTTGTGCCATGCAATCTAATTTCCTCTTTTCGTCCACGCACACTCCTTTGCAAGATGGAGGAAAGGAAAGAAAAAATATTGTTTGTCACTTAGAAAGACCATAGAAAGGCCAGAAATAGCTCTATGAATATTCATCGACCCGTTTAGCCCGGTGGAGAGTAAAAACGCCAAGATGAAAAAATGATTTCTTTTTTAGCAATCTATCAGAGTCTGCATTATTATTATTATAATTATTATTATTATTATTATTATTCATAGTATGTTAGTGTATTATTATTATTATTATTATTATTATTATTATTATCAGTAGTACTATTATTATTATTATTATTATTATTATTATTATTATTATTATTATCTCGACCAACGAAGTTTGAAGTAGTATATGCATTCACTTGTGTCTGTCTGTTCGTTTGTCCAAATATCACCAGAAGTCAAATTTCGTATTATTATTATTATCATTATTATTATTATTATTATTATTATTATTATTATTATTATTAGTAGTAGTAGTAGTAGTAGTAGTAGTAGTAGTAGTAGTAGTAGTAGTTGTTGTTGTAGGAGGAGGAGGAATCTCTCACCAGTTGCCTGGTGGTAACCGCTGGAGTTTATTATCATCATTATTATTATTTGCAATCTCACACCAGTTGCCTGGCGGTTACCGCCGAAGTTTGAGTGACAGCAAGTCTCCTCAAGTCTCAAGCCCTTCTCTCCTAGTTCTCATAGGCCACAGCATTACTGCAGTTTACAGTTTTACACCGGTTGCCCAGCAGTCATTGCTGAAGGCTGAGTGACAATAAGTCTCCTCAGGTCTTCAGCCAAATTATCATTATTATTATTATCACTATTATTATTATCATTATTATTATTATTATTGTCATAGCTGGAGACTGGGTGACAGCAAGTCTCCTCGGGTCTCCAGGCCTCTTCTCCACACTCTCACAGTTCACAACGGTGCTGTGCTTTGCATTTTCACCCCAGTTGCCCATAGGTTATCGTTGAAGGCTGAATGACAGTAAGTCTCCTCAGGTCTTCAGACTTCCTCTCATCCCCTCACCTATCACTGCAGCACTGAAGTTCGTACCTCCAACCCCATTTGTGGTATGTTGTGGTGTCGTTTTTCCTTTCCCTTCCTCTTCTGCAACCATCTGGGGTCGTAGAACTCATATTTCTAGCACTTTCCTCAGTATTCGTGCAGTCATGCAGTAATTTATGATTTCCATTATCCAGGGCTGTCTCCGGTTTGTGCTTGGTACTACTTTTCCGCATGGTTAAATCCCATTCATTTACTCACTTCCCAATGTATCAGTGTTGCTACTCTATCCTGTCTGTGTTTATACTGCTTCTAGGCTAGTTGACTATATTCACTAGTTATGTGGTTTACAGTCTCATCCCTTTCCTCACGTAGGCAGCATTTGCTGTTTGTCTGTGTTCCGTCGATTTTTATTCTGTCATAGTTTGTCCTGGTGCATTTGTTTTGGGCTGCCATGATGGGCGATTCTGTTCCTCTCTTCAGGGTTCCTTTTTGTAATCATGTCCATGAACTCTTGTCTGCAACCTCCTGTATTTGTCTTTTGAATTCTCCGTATAGTATCTTCTGTTCCCATTTTCCTTTTCATGTTTGTTGCACTGCTCCATCTTTTTCTACTTCTTTGTCGTTCGTTGCGCTGCTTCGGGTGCACTTTTATAATGTCTCCACTGTTTGCTTGCATATACTTTTCTAGATCTGTTTTGGCCCTCTGGACATAGTCTTCTATGCTGATGAGTCCTCTGCCACCTTCTTTTCTCTTCACGTACATTCTACCCGTGTCATCTCAGGGATGTAAGGCCTTGTGCATTGACATAAGCTTTCTTGTTCGCCAGTCAATGGAGTTCTTCCATTGTCCATTAGAGGAATGGTCTTGTATATCTTACGACTGATACAGCCCAGGCTCCGGCTCTTTTGTTTGTTCTCTAATATCCTCCTTATCCCCTTCAGGTATTATTATTATCATTATTATTATTAGCAGCAGCAGCAGCAGTTGTAGTAGTGTTTTATTATTCATTTTAGCTATTTTATGAGGATTGTCTTATGATAAGATATTGACAAATATTTTTTCAATGGTTCGACCTTTTCTTCAACTTAATTAAACGCCAGATTTTGCTTGTTTTATTTATTCATATTTTCTATGTAGATATTTGTCTCGCATCTTTTTTATCAGGTTATCTTAAAAAAGATGAAAAAAATATGAATCGATTGAGTAGACAGAGAAAAATATAGTTCGGAACACAGGTATGAATAAATCGGGCTAGCTTGCAAGTCTGCTCGCTTAGCTAGCAAGCTAGAAAGAAAGAAAGAAAGGAAGGAAGGAAGGAAGAAAGGAAGGAAGGACGGAAGGAGTGAATGAATGAATGAATAAAGCAATGAATGAAGGAAGGAAGGAAGGAAGGAAGGAAGGACGGGAGATACATAATAAAAGACATGGATAGATAGATAGATAGATATATATATATAGATAGATAGATAGATAGATAGATAGATATGAGCAAGATGAGATAGCTAGATAGACAGATAAAAGCAACTGAGACAGAGAGAGAGAGAGAGAGAGAGAAAGAGATAGAGAAAGAGAGAGAGAGAAAGAGAGAGGGAGAGCAAGAAAGAGAGAGAGAGAAATGAAGATACTGGAATAACAAGATAGATACGAGTAGAGTGTGATAGACAGATATTAGATAATATGATGAAGTAGCACAAATCTAAAAAGCTGACCAGAAAATAAAGGCAACTGTTAAGCTGAACAAGTCACTACCTTCCCTGAACCAAGATGGATAGACACTCTCATATACAATTGAATATTTATCTACGCCAGTGTGTCTGTACGAATTTATCTGCTGCAGCGTTTGCTATTTTCCAAATGCCTGCAAGTCTATAAATGTGCACATTGAACTCAAGCACGTACATTTTTTCGTTCGATCACCTCCATCTAGCTGACTAATCAGTTATTGATTAGTTTCCTCCCTGCGTTCATCTATCATAACTGAAAGTATCCGGACAACTTCCCCCGTAGCAATTGCCCTCACTGAAAAACTGACCCCTGGATAACTGAAACTCCCTATTTAAATAACTCTTGACAATTATCCCTTGGACAATGTCCCCTTGTATGTGATCATTTACATGGCCAGCAACGTCATTTCCACCAAGTTCAATTTTGGCTTTACAGTTGCTACGGTATTGTGAGGTGGGGCAATTATCCGGGGGACAATTGTCCCAGAATTTTCATTCAGAAGACTAATCAGTTATCGATCCGTTTCTTCGCTGCGTTCATCTATCATAACTTAAAAGATATAATCAGCAAACAGGTTTGTTGCTTCGTCAGGGTGATTACATACATCTTTGTCTTGTACAAGTTCTATGCGGAAAGTATCCAACGATTGATATTAACGAAAAAAATGACTACATATGAGCAGAATTTAGATAGATAGATAGATAGATAGATAGATAGATAGATAGATAGATTGATAGATAGATAGATAGATATGAACAGAATGAGGTTTCTTTCCTTTAATGAATTATTGGTACGAAATAAAATGAAAAAATTCGAAGATTACCGGAGGAAGGCTAGACACCGTAATGAACCAAAACAAAAACGGCCATGATTCCTCTGATAAGTTAGTAGTATAATATATTAGTCTTGTCCATATCTATCTATCTGTCTGTCCATTTATCTGATTACATCTATCTATCTTTCTATCTGCCCATCCATTATTTATCTATTCCTATCTATCAATCTTAGTCTCTTCATACATATATATATATATATGTATGTGTGTGTGTGTGTGTGTTTATCTATCAATCTAATTCTGTTTTTATCATATCTATCATAGTTCAGATCTATCTATCTATCTATCCATCTATCTATCTAAATCTGTTCGTATCTACTCATCTCCATCAAGCGATTTGACAGTTTCCTTCCCTCTAATCTCATTTACTGTTATCTTTCATCACTTTGCCTTCCTAAAACAGGGGAATGTAATCCCTGACTGACAAGGCTCTAAAAACCAATTAGTGATACCGAAACGAGACAGCCACAAAAATCTAAGCCTAGCAAATTAAACAAAGCCACGTGACATATTTTGGCGGCAAACGCAGCTGCCAATATAACACAACGTGAAGCCGTCATCAAGCTCTTTTCTGACGTCATCAAAAGAATTGCATATTTTTAATGGCTTCGCAGCTAAATAGAAGAATTTCGGCTTTCCTTTCTGTGAACTTAATCCTTTATTTCCATTTATTCATTAAGAAGATTTAGGTTGTGTTTGAACTTTTTTTTTACTTCTTTTGTTAATTCTCTAAAGAAATATTCCGTTCCCCCATCTTTCTATCTATCTATCTATCCAAGTATTTTAATATCTTCCAAACTCAGTCTGTTTCTTTTCTATCAGTCAGCTCATATCTATCTATCTATCTGTCTATCTATCTATCTATCTTTACATATCTATCTTTACATATCTATCTATTTTTATATCTATCACAGCTTTTACATTATTTATCTATCTCTCTATCTCCCAGTCTTTACATATCTATCTATCTATCTAAGTCTTTTGATATCTTTCTATCTCTATCATTATACATCTCTGTTCATATCGATCAATCTATCTCAGGCACACACACAAAGACACATCTCCACAATGTCCTCCGTTCATTGCAGGTGAAATGTGTGTATCTGTTATCTTCATCTTCATGGAAACATGCCTGTTTGGTACAAAAACATTTTGCACAGCAGCAATCAGTATATCATGATATATGCATGAGAAATTTTCGGCAAATGCTTGGATATTTACTAAATTTCAGCCTAGTCTGGCAAAAGGTCACAATAGTGGGGTATAGAGTGAGAATTGAATTCATCAGTAATAAATCCGTGAAGCTAGCTCGCTAACCTCTATTCTCTGTTGGAGACCCCAAGAAATGTTGGTACTACTTTCGTATGCAGTCTTCCATATTGTTTCTGCGCTTTACCAACCAATACTGGTACTCATAAGAAAATAGGCTGGCAACTAATGAGAAAATAGAACAATTATAATAATACAAAGTAATAAAAGTTATGTGACAGATCTTAGCAACCCCAGCATACAATTTTTTTTCTGTCCTTATTTAATCGAGAATTTTTCACTTGAAGGAAACACTTTACAACATGTATATCTGAATTGCCTTAACTCTTACTTCATTATTACTTACTAATTATTTGGAACCATAATTAAGTAAAAAGTATGACTCGTTTATTTTTGAGGTTGACTTCGAGTAATCAAAACTGTTGGAAGCGAAACCGCAGAAATCGGGTGTCATTGCACAGGTATACCTCGTCTTTATGGACTAATGATAGTTCGTAAATGAAATATAATGATTCATAGAAAACGATGCATCTTCTATCGACAGACACTTACGTACAAACTTGTGACAATGTTATTCATTGGCGAAAAACTTTTAACTAAATTAATATTGAACAAAAATTAGATATTATATAATTTCCATTGAGTTTCAAATTTTATTTTAACGTTCGTAAAGCTGGGAGCTTGAAAAATGTATGCCTGTATATGAATATTAGTAATGTTTTAAGTGTGCGAAGTCATTTGGTGAATATTAAGTCAAAAGCTATCGGTGGGTTTGTTAAAATTGCTTTGTGGGAGAGTGTATCGAAGATGATGGACAGGAGGGTCCCCGACACGGTATTCTTTTTCGGTTGACTTCATGATTCCTCCTCCCAGGATAACCTGGTTCGCGCTGAAGGAGGTTCGAGCGTTGGCCGCACTAAGACAAGTGTAGTAAGCAATCGCGTTCATATATTGTGCACGCATGCGCACTGCCGACTCAATTATTGTCATGATCTTGCAGAGAAGCGAGAATTGAGATGATCAAAGCGTTTTTTTTTTAGTCGGAGAAAGGCAAGAAGATTCTGGAAGAATGGAGAGACGGTTCACTTATCAAAGCACGAGGAGGAGGAAAATAATAATAATAATGATAATAATAATAATAATAATAATAATAATAATAATAACAATAATAATAATAATAATAATAATCTGGTGAAAGTTAAGATGCACTCCGGGAATTTGTCGCAGAAGCCAACAATGTGCTCACAATATAACAAGTATTGATTTTTCCAGTGTAGGTCATTGGAAGTGTTCATTCCAACGTTATTGAAAATACCAAACACACACACACACAAACTCTCTCTCTCTCATCTCTCTCCTCTCTCTCTCCCCCCCCCCTCTCTCTCTCTCTCTCTCTCTGTGATTGTGTTACTGCTTCATCTTTGATCTTCCATGCTTTCCCTGAAATGTGTCTTTGATGTAAGATTCTTATAGTGCCCCACCCTTTCTATTCTCTAACACCTTATCAATTTCTCTCTCTTTCGATTTTTCTTACATTTCTCGCTCTCTGTCTTTCTTTTCTCTCTCTCTCTCTCTCTCTCTCTGTCTATCTGTCAGTTTGTCTGTCTCTCTCTCGTTTCCTCTTTCTCTTACCAACTATTTATTTTCACTTCTTTCTCCTATTTCTTCCTTCATTCTTATTCCTCTCTCTCTCTCTGTCTCCTCTTTCTATTTAATTGCTTGTCACATTCTCTCCCTCTCTTTCTCGTACATTATCTCATCCAACCTCCTCTCCCCCCTTCCTTCTAAATATTCCTCTTATTCCTTCTTTCTTTCCCTCTCTTCGATCTTATTCTCTTTTCCCACTTTCTCTTATATTTTAGTACATCATTTCATCATCCCCCCCTCTCTCTGTCCCTGCCCTCTCTCTCTCTCTCTCTCTCTCTCTCTCTCTCTCTCTCTCTCTCTCTCTCTCTCTCTCTCTCTCTCTCTCTCTCAATACCGACATCATATCATTGTTACCCATAGGAATGCAAATTCCATTATCTTTGCCCGTGAACCTCGACCGATTCTTTCAAGTTATTCAACCGCCTCACTCCTGACTTTTTTGCTGAATGGAAAAGTTCCTTCTTCTAAGAAACCGTCAACCAAAACAGTTTACATAGGTTTCTTCAGTTTTTAAGTCAGACTGGCTAGTTGGCTGGCTGTGAATGTATGTATCACGCGTAGAGGGTGCACCAACGGAACTAGAGGGCTGAAAATTTAAACATTTCCTCCTTATTCAATAGGTTTTTAGTTGTGGGGGTTCGATTTACAATGTAAGTTTATACTGAATTGATCTCTTTATTAGTGTTCGATAGCATTCGCTCTTGTTTTTTTGGGGGAAATTAAGACGTATTTCAGTGATCACTGTCCAACAAAAGACTAGAGAAGTAACGTATCCATCGATAATCCCTTTTCCAATTTCTCAATTGATCAGCCCCAACATGGCATGCTGCAAAAAGATGTTTGTCACGTGACAGTTTCTATTGAGTGACTAACCAGACTAGCTATTTTTTTTCTCTTCTTGTTGGAGGAATCTCTCCTGATAGCTAAGGGGCTACGACCAAATCACGTTTGGTACACCGGTTTTTGTAAGATCACCGAAGTTAAGCAACGTCAAACTTGGTCGGTACCTAAATGGGCGACCATTGGGGAATACCAAATGCAGTAAGTGGAACTAAGTTTCGACAAGCCTGGCAAGCCAGAAGTTGATAATGTTGATTCATATATACATTTCTTGTATTATTTTTTGTTGTAACTTTCGTTCTTATAGCGATCGTCGTCCAACACTCGTAATAAGTTCAATTTTCATCTTGTTCCGAAATTCATATCTTCATCTTATAGAAACTGTCAACAAAAAACTGTCAACATAGTTTTCTTCAGTTTTAAAGTTGGTCTGTCTGACTGTCTGGCTATCTATGATATTCGTCATGCATACAGATCGCATCAATGGTTCCAGTAGACCGGAAATTGAAACATTTACTCTTTATTTTTTAGGTAGAAACTTTTTCAATTTGCAATGTAATTTTATGCTAAATTGGTCCTTCAATTTGTATCTGGCGGCGTTTTCCCCTCTTTTTTTATTTTGAAAATTCAGTGCCACAAAATATTTAAAAAAATAACTTGCTCACTTCCTTTTCCAATTTTTTTTAATTGATCACCCCCAACATAGGATGCTGCCAAAAGACATTGTGTACTTGATGGTTTCTATTTTTGTTTATAAGTTTTAATTCATATTGTGGACCTCTGTCATATTCACCATTGTCAGAAGGCAAATATATTTGACTACTTGGATGTGATGTTTGGTATTTGAAGGAAGAGAATGAATAAGTTTAATATTATCAGATTGTAGCACATGGAGTATCGAATTTATTACAACATGGAGAATAAGGCTAAAAGTGGCAGATTTACATTAGTAAATCTATTTTTTGCATAATTCAATGTGAATAGAAATACAACTGGTTATAATTCGAGATTTTTAAGCCATTGACAGCAATAATATCTACCCAAGAAGTTCGATTAATTTTCATGTACGCATTACGAAATATGCTGCTATGCTGCTGATAACGTCAACAGAGTATTTGGAATGAACACTACCACCGTGTGAACTATTCAGTATCAGTTCAATATGTTTAGGTCTGGAAATATAAATACGTATAATAAACCTCAAAGAGGTCATAAACCTGTTCTTAATAATGAAGAATTATTGATAGTATTGGCCAACGACACACGAACACCAGTTCAAGTACACCTCTTAGCCAACATTGTTTAAACTTGAAGAATTGGGATATGAAATCTTACAACATCCTCCATATTCACCTGATTTTCCTCCCATACATCATTATCTTTTTAAGCATTTGGAACTTCCTATTGTATTAAAAGGTCCAATTACAGAGAATCCATGATTCGTGATTTGCTAGATTTGCGACTCGTAAACCTAATGAATTTTAAAGAGAAAGCATATTATCATTAGAGGATTGATGGGAAAAAGGTTATTGCTTCGAATAAATGATATTTCAATTGAATATTTACCGTTCTCAGTTGTTTATAATATTCTTGAACTTATGATTAAAAAAGCGGCATTTCATATGTAACAACCTAATAAATGTATTGTGTGTATAGGAGAAGTGGTGTGTGTGTGCTCGCGAGTCAGAAACGAGGCCAGGTTTCTGTGTGTGTGTTTATTGCAATATCATGATTAATATCTGAGGAATGAAACTGGAATCAGATAAAATAGCTGAGTCAAAATAAGTTACTCGGTTGAATGATGCTATTGTCAAAGAATTTGTGTCATAATCTTCCTGCACTACGCGATCTGTGTGACCTACATTTTTGAGGAGAGTTTATTGATCAGGCAGGGGGGGGGGATGTCTTTTTGTAAACAAAACAGCAGGGAAGGGAAAGGTTAAGGGTGGGGGAGTATTTATTCCTTCAGAGAAATAAAATATAGCTTATTCACTTGTCTGCATGAGACTTGAATGCTACCCCCAACACGTGAGTTGGCAGCGTTAGGTTGGAGTTTTATTTTTCAATAATATGAGCATAAACTAATATAAAAGAGTGGAATATTGCAACTATATTTTTTACGGGTTTCTTAATCTTTGAATTGTTATTTAGCACAGCTGGCTGAAAATTTATGATAAAAACAAGATAGATAAGGATATTAGTTTGAATAATACATCGAACAATGGGAGGCCGTAGAACGGGCCAGCTGAATCGTATTGATATAAGCATAAAAATGAGGATGCCTTTTCAAATGATTCGAGAAATGAAGACAAAAGTATCATCTGATATATTCAGGCAGCGAAAAAAGGCCTCAGAACGATTCGGCCAAAGCATACTAATTGAAAAAAATAAGATAAGGACACAAGTTCGAATTATTCATGGAATAATGTTACATAATATTAGCAAGTCAAGATTAGTTGTACTCTTAGGAGAATGAACTAATCAACGTATTAATAATCTGCCTAATATCATCATGCACCAATTGCCATGGTACTTTAGGCAAACCCAATCAACATTAAGTTAATTAATATTGCCTCGAGGAATTGTTCTCACCAAAACCCCAATCAAAACTTTCTTAATTAGTTTTCTATCCGGGTCGCAGAGGAAGAGAGAGAGAGGCGTTAATGAATTAGCAAAGAGAAAAGAGCTTTGTATATCTCGAGGAATGGGCAAAGAAAAATGAAAATATACAAAAATAGAAAGCACTCAGAACGTGCGTACCTCTACCAGCGCCATTGTCAATAAAGACTGAATGGAAATCAGTGCACCAATAGTGTCTATGCAGGGTAGATAAGTGAAAATTTTGGATCCACCCTGGAATTTAATCGATTCTTTCTAAGCTCATGCCCTACCCCTCGAGCAGAGATTTCTGAAAATATACAAAACTAAAAAGTATGAAAAAATAGAAACCACATAAGTCTGCCAAACGCCATTGACGCTAAAAAAAACTGAATGAAAATCAGTTACTAAAAAGTTACGAAGCAGGGGAGGTAACTATACAAATCTGATCGATTCTTCTTCAGCCTATGGCCTATCTTTCGACAAAATGTGTTAGGAATTCATTTTGAACTTTTAGAAAAATTGTGTAGACAATCTCCCAATCGAAAAAAAATTCTAGCTCAATCAATTCTTCCTCATCATATGTCTAAGGAAAAAGGTTGTAATTTTGGTTTCTGGTAAGAAAAAGTCAAGGGAATTTTTCAGAATAAAATAAGTAATGATACAGTCTATAGTTTTGAAAAAGGTCATTAATATTCAATGAGTTTTTCAAACGATTGAAGTCATTTTTGTTGTTTGTGTTTTTAACACGACGTTTTTGGTTGCATTTCCTGTTTATCACCATCGCATTCGGTTACTACATCTGAAGAAGGCTGTAGAATGGATCGGCCTAAACACTGTGTTAACAACACAAACAACTAGAAGGGGTTCAATTGTCCGGAAAATTATTTGAAAATATGTAGTATTCTGATTTGTTTGATTTATAGCGTTAAAATACTTTGTTGAAAAAAGCGATGTTCTAATAAAGTAAATGTCGACAATGAAAAATACTGAAAACGTATTCAGAATTTCAAATGTTATTTTATTACTATGAATTGAATAGATTACATGATTTCTCAAGATAATGCCTTTTTCTATAACCTTCACTGAAACCAAATGTCACGTGTGTCAGGCCTCGGCGGCGAAAATCTAGCTGAAGAGGCTTCAGAAAGGGTGTCCTTTAATCTTGTACCATCAAAACAAACATGACCCAGCCAGGACGGGCAGTCAAGATTGGATTTTGCTTTTGAATAACGTGAGTGTGTCGCTGTAGTCAATAAAAGGAAATGTTTCTTTGATGTCGAATTTGAAAGGTCTACATACAAACGTCTCTCGACTTGAGTCGATGCTCAGAGAAAGGCCGCCTAAATATATATCTGACCTTACCAACGAAATGGGTGGAGTTTATGTATCACCCTGTTTCCTTCTGTCCGTCCGTCTGTCCACACCATCTCCAAAAGTTCTCAGTCAATTTCAGTGAAATGTCTTGGAAGGGTGTGCAATGGGCTAAAGACAAGGTTAGCAGATTCATGCACAGTTGCCTCACCGAAATCGTAGCTATGCCCCCACCTCGCAGTATTCATAATATTTCTCAATTAATTTCGATTGAATTTTCTGAGAAGGATGGGCTACAGATTAAGTGATTTAATTTGAAGGTGAATCCAGGAATTTGTTTAGAGTTATCACCCCTTCACTCTCTCTCTCTCTCTCTCTCTCTCTCTCTCTCTCTCTATATATATATATATATATATATATATATATATATATATATATATATATATATATATATATATATATATATATATATATATATATCCAAACATTGTCAATGAATTTTCATTACATTCTCTGGATTGAAGTGCAAGGGAAAATTAGTTGAACTCAGGGGCAGAACCATGAATTCTTTTTTTACTTTTCATTTTTTCATAAATTTTGCATTTATTCATATTTGTCAATACAATATCTCCGGAAGTCCGCAATTAATTCCAATGACATCTCATAGTAGGGAAGGGTAAGGGTAAGGAAGAATTGATTTAATTTTAAAGCTAAATATTCCTAAAAAATCTGACGACATATCAGGAAATCTTTTTATATTTACTCTCATTCTGTTTAATTTTTTCCTTCTCCAATCCCGATTTCTCCCCATTCTATATGGAAGTCCTGCTATGTGAAACACATGACAGGCGCCCATTTTTTCTTTGTTTATTCTATTTACTTTGTCTAGGTCAAATGATACATTCACCGTGTATTAACAAGAGGTAAATTGAAATAGAGTTTCAAAGTAATATAACACATTTATAATATATATATATATATATATATATATATATATATATATATATATATATAGAGAGAGAGAGAGAGAGAGAGAGAGAGAGAGAGAGAGAGGGGGGGAGAGAGAGAATGCCCTAAGCGTAGGCACAAAGCAATTTTTTCCTATGGTCAGTTGTATCGCCAGGTTTTTTGCAAAATATCACATCACTGCAATGTCATGATGATTGATGGTATGAAGTAGAAATAAATACCAAAGTAAATTTATTCATTCACCCTTCATTCATCTGTTTAAGAAGCACTTTTATATATGTATCCTTTTTAAAAAAACAAAAACAAAAAAAACAAAAACACCCTCAACCAAAAATGTCAACATAAGTTCCTTCAATCTTTAGGTTGGTCTAGCTGACTAGCTATGTATGCATCGTGTGTACAGGTCATATCAATAGAGCTAATGGGTTGAAAATTGTAACATTCACTCCTTACTATATTGTATGGATTTTTTTTAAAACCCGACCCAAAAATGTTTCAATAGGGGGTACTTTACAATGTAAGTTTATGCTGAATTGGTCCAGAAGTTTGTATCCGGTAGTGTTTTTGAAAATTCGGACATTTTTTATTGATCACTTCCCAACAAAGAGATAAATAACTTGTTCATTGATCACCCTATCGTTTCCAATCTTTAGTTGATGACCCCCTACACGGCATGCTGTAAAATTGACGGTTTTTCATCAAGTGACTAACCAGTCCCGTTTTGGATTAGTTATTTTTTTCTCGTTTGCTTCAATTAAAAATAAATAAATTCATTTTATCAGAGAAATTATAAAAGATCTTTCATTAATTGATAATTTTTATATGATTATCTTTGCTGAATCGAAAGAAATTATTGAACATGTTCTCACCAGCAGATGATGGTAGAAATCGGAATTTAGTTCGGCAAGACGAAAGGGAAAATTGAAATTTCTTTTCTCTTTGTTACCGTGGGTGAAAACAGCTGTCAAAAAATCAGTGACCTGATATATATATATATATATATATGTGTGTGTGTGTGTGTGTGTGTGTGTGTGTGTATGTGTGTACAAGAGATGTCCAGAAAACAGGTATACATTGGGGAAATTCGATACTTCCTGTACCAACCGGAACAGACTTGATATTCAGCGCATGCGTATGCAACGTCACGACAAAGATGGCTTCCAACATAGATCAGCGGACAAACTGAGGTGCGTGATGTAATAAGACTTTTGCATGCCAAGGGCAAGTATCCAGAATAAATTTACCATGAATTTGTTGTGTATGGCGAACATGTAATGAGTAGGAAGCAGCCATCGGCCCCGTGTAATGCGTCCACAGAGGGCGTTCAAATCTGCAGGACGAGCCTCGTGTAGGGCGTCCACGTTCATCAACAGCAGACAAAAATATTGCACACGTTGATTCAAGGTGATTGACGACAAAAAATTGTAATATGGCTATAGAAAATGATCTTCCGAGTCAATGAAATCTTCCAAGTTAGGATATCGGAGAGTGTCAATCCTTTCTTTTCAGCTTTAAGGACGCTATAGGGGAGCTGATTGGGGACTTTCTAGAGCATCATCGTGAATGATGGAACCAGGGTGCTTCACGTTACCCTGGCCAAAGACGTTAATTCCATGATCTGGAAGTTCAGCAGTCAGCAAAGAAAAAAAATTGATGGCAACTGTGGTCTAGGATGCAGAAGGTGTGCTGCAGCTCGGGCAACCTGACGGAAGAGTGGCTCGAACGATACAGTTGGGATGTTTTACCACATCTACCGCATTCTGACTTGGCTCCTTAAGATTATTTTCTGTTTGGCCCCCTCAAACAACATTTAAGCAGTTCTACACAGATGTCGCTGTTGTTACAGAGATGCAAGGGTGGCTCAAAGCATTTGACGCCACGATCCCCGAGAAGGGTATTTATGCGCTCGTGCACCAATGGGATAAGTACATCAATCTCAATGGTGACTATGTGAGCAAATAGCATAGTAGTGCTAGTAACATAACCACAAAGTTTTATTTCAGTAGTTATAAACGTTTGATTGATAGATATTTCCACCTTGAATTTCAGACATCCCTTTTATATATATATATGTGTGTGCGTGTATGAGAGTGTGTGATCTTGGAATATTTTCTTGTCATGATACGGTTCTAAAGTTTGAAATTATTTTTGGCAGGTCAATGACCTGTGTAAATCAATATCCAACAATAGCATCAATGATTTCATCCTTATTTCATTAAGGATCCCCAACCAAATAAGCACCCCGCCTTGCCACCAACCAACCTCCTCTGCTATCAAACATTATTTCCCGTCATTTCTTTTGAGGTCAACTTCAAAGTTTAGTGGCCATTTAATCTCGCTACCAAGATGGGCTAATTAGGATGTCCCTTTCGTACCCCTTATGAAGTCCCTCGCACATCGGTCGAACTTGTTTGCCTCATTTACCATGGATGGACGGCTGATATAATTACAGACTCTTAGACGAGGATCAAAAACACTAACTGATGCTCTTCCAAGGCTCTTATTTTCTGCTACGTCGACAACACTCGTTTGTACTCGAACAGCAGAGGCTACTTTTATCTCTACGCTCTACGCCATGTTTGTTCCGAAAACTATTAAGAGCAGACATCACACGCACATATGAATTTATATTCACGAATATATTTATATAGCTCTATATTTATTAGTATTGAGCACTGTTAAGACAACAACAAATCTCCCCTAGTATAAATATATAAATATATATATAATAGATACTTACTAGCATCACAAAAAATGTCTTATACGCTTCTCTGCGATTATCAAGTGGGTCTTAATAGAAATCAATACATGATCTTACATGTATACCTGACTTTCGGACGTTAAATTTTTTTCTAGCGTTCTGGATTTATTTTTCTGTAAAAATTTGTATTACGTCCAGCGTTCTGGTTTAGGAATTTACAACAAATATACGTGTTACTGTAGTTAAAAGATTGTCCAGGAAGTACAAGTGATATCTAATGATGTGAATAGTTAATATTATCACTTTAAGTTCATTTAAATACTTATATTTATACTAGAATATATAATATCATATTTGTGTAAATCAGAAATTACTTGTTATGTTGTTAATTTTTTAATCACTAAAGTTATCATTTGATGTCTAAATATCTTCATACTTCAATTAAAAAAATTCTTTTGTGACTGTATTTAGCTACTAATTCGTAGAAAAATCGATTATGCTAAGATTTTCTACGAGGCATAAGTTTCATTTCTTTGCTGTATTTTAGGGAAATCGGTGTATTTGTTATGAATTTCCATTCAGTTGTTGGTGGCATTTTTTCTTCTTTTGGTTTCCAGACATATTTTGATAAAGATTTACTGTTTTTGTATTCTTCGCTTTTGAAAGAATGTATGTGATTATTTCAAAGCTGATGAATGATGCTCATACGTAAAACTTTGATTCATTAGCTTCTTTGATAGTGTTCCCTGTGGTGTTATAAATCACATAAGCTAGATTAAATTTCTGTTCAACTGGGCAATTCCATAATCGCAACTCGGTGTATTTTCATTTTTTAGTGTCAATTCGTAATTGTTTCATTGCCGTGGGAATCGATAATTTTAACTGTTAATAATGCAAGAATAGCTGAATTTAAGGGTATTTTTACCAAATATTTCAACATTTTTTTTCAATATTGGCTTTTATATTTGAATTATAAGGTAAATTAAACCAATTCATGTTTCTTTTTCTGTTGCATTTCTCATTTCTTTTGGGGTTGTATTCTAAGGTAGGGTTCAAATTGCCTAGTTTTACGGCGTTTATGTATGGTTCTTTCATTTGTTTAATTTTTTTTTCTATTCATGGAATTGTTAGATAGTCTTTTCCCTATTGAAATAAATATTTGTTTGATGACGATAGGCAGTCTTTTAAATTAGAATTTATATAAAGTGGAATGTTATTATCTTTTCAAAAATGACTGAAGGAATTATTGGTTAGGTTTAAATTTATGTCTGAGAAATTTACTTCCTTCAAATGCGTTGATTTCTTTTTTTGAGCCCAAGTTCCTTGAATATTTTAATTCCTTCTTTCTTGTGACAGTTTTCTCTATATTTTTCAGTGTTATAAATCCATCATCTCTACACATGCTTATATGCTTTTTCCCCTATTATATTGTACAGAGGTTTCGGCTGAGCCGTATACTCCCATCGCTACATCGTTATTTATCATTGTTCTTTTTTATCCAAAGTTCGTCTATTCGTCTATTTGGAATAGTAAGGTTTTTCTGCATATATATATACACACACACATATATATTAGCTAGTGCTCCAAAATGACGGAGTTATTCAATCATGGATAGCGAAGGGGCCTAGAGCTATTTTATAAGATAATCAATTTTTAATAATTAATGTATCCAAATTTTGAGTTTTTTAAGTCTCAACTCAACTAAAGCTGTGTTAATGTGTAATAACCAGATTTAAAGTCTTGTGAGTTTCTATGACGTAATCTTCATTGTTATATTACTACAGATAATCACATATTTTACAACCCTTTAAATGTTTAATAAACTATGTTATTCTATTTCACATGGACCAATCCATTATAAGTTCTCGGTTATCACAGGAATCGAACAAGACAACCATACAACTAAATATACGATTCAACGTAATAATTTGCATATATGGCTTTTATATGAATAAATAGAGTTAGCGCATAAAGTTCATCTTGAGCCCAATGTAAAGGCAATCACAGAGGTTCCAACAGTATCGTTTACAAGTCTTGGGAAGCGAGGAAAACATAGCCTCCACTGTGGGTGTTCACCGCCACTTTTCCAGGGCCGGGGATAAAGGATGTACTGTGGTACCACTTATTGCAAAGGACTCTTATAACGAAGTCTCACTAGCGAGAGGTTCCAATAGCCAAAAAGAAAATCTCTTGGCAAAAAATATTCAGTTAACGTGAAAAAGGAACTACGAAATTTCATCTTGTTATCCAGAAAAATCTAAATTTCATTCATAATTATTTACATTTATATCTAGCATCTAGGCGCTCATTTTCAAACAGGTGGACGGACGGACATTTGGTAAATTATAATATCATTTATTCATCTATTTATTACATTTTTTACATTTTTCTTTGCATCTATACTTTACTTAGAAAGTAATTATTACTTAATAAAATAATTACGCAGTTATCATTTAGATTCTGGGGTTTGATATTTTTAATTGGAACCAATTACTGAAATCCCATTGGTTTAATTATTCACATGACGAATTTTCATTTTGTGGGTTGGATTGTCTTCGTTAAGAAAGGTACCACTGTATCTGGAATATCTTAATGGCAACTCTGTTACCTATAAATGATAATACTCAGTCTTTTTATATGTTATTATCAGATTCAAACTTGTTTTATTAAAACCTAAAAGGTAAACAGAACAATGAATTTCTCAATACAATGTTATTCCACGACTTTGTGTCCTATTTCGACTTCTTCATTAGTATCTACTGTAAATGCAAAACAAGTCGACCTGAGTTGGGTGAGAGTGAATTCGTCATCAGTTTTTCACTATCACTTGCATTACCTTACTGGTTTTCAGTTTGGTTATTGTCATAAGACACTGTTGTTACATACGAAAATGAAGTCAAAACTCCAAATGTTTTATTGATATTTTTTAAAAATCCTAATTAGCAACGTGCACACACATATCTGTCTGTCACACTTCTGTCTGTTACACTTGCATCGGTCACACTTCTGTCTGTCACACTTGCATCGGTCACACGTCCGTCTGTCCAACTCTAAAAATAATTTCAAAAGACACGCAGAATGGAATGAGAATAGAGGAGAGTTTCTGGGAATGGAATCGCAACACGAAGTCTGTGAAGAGAGTGGCGAGAGGGAGGGAAAAGCAGGGTGAGAGGTACGCAAAAAGGTAGGTGTGCAACATAGTTATTCGTTTCAACTCGGTCGTCGAGAGAGGAAGAAAGGTGAGAGAAAGTAAAATCTCGCCTTCGAGTGTCTGCGAGCGGAAGATTCGGTGAAGTGTCGGGGAGGGTCGCTTCAGGCAACACCCATGAGCTTCTCTGCAGATACAACACTGCTTTAGATTTCCACCCCTGGCTATACCGTTAGCAAAGCAGCGAGTTTTTTTAATGATAATAATAACATTGGAATGCGCTCTCGTTTTTTATGACAAACGACTTCTACTTCGATTCCGACTAAAAGCAATACTTCAATTTTTGTATAGTTCTTATAATAGATAAACGCATAGATCTATAGGACTTGTCAGTTTAGCTCAGTTGGTGACAAAACCGCCCACAGAAGAGAAATGTTTATTTTATTAAACGGTTTGGTTCAACGTAACGTGATAGACAAACAATGAATAGTGAATTTACTGCCCTGAATTAGGTGAGGATTGTTCTTGTTCTTGTAACAGGAGAAAACAAAGTCAACTCGAACTTGGACTGGAGTTTGACAGTTGGATAAATCTACCATAATTAAAGGAAATTCGGCAACTCCATTGTGAACAAATTAATACATTTAAGAAACCCATCTATTGAAAACAGAATGTGTAGGTAAAAGGCTAGGCTTAATATATGCATACATATAGATTGGCTTTTATCTTTCTGAACACAAATGCATTCACCAAGCTGACGTTCTTTCTGCATCTTCCGACCATTCACAGAAACAAGCACTGCAACCGCTGCCCGCCTTCGTCTCTTTCAACTTGATTGCCTTCACAACCACGTTCTTTCGTTTGTTCGTCTTTCCATTTATTCCCCCCTCCCCCATTCCCACCAAATGAGCTGCAGCCAACGACGGAGAAAAGCGAACGAAAGACGTCGAAACAGATTCAACCCAGATACGACAACGACGACGACGACGACGACGACTATTGATTTTCCGATGCTGGCTTGTCCGCCTTTGCCGTAAGAGCGCTTGGACGGGCGGACATTTCTCGCTTCTTTACCATTTCTTCTTCTTCTTCTTCTTCTTCTTCTTCTTCTTCTTCTTCTTCTTCTTCTTCTTCTTCTTCTTCTTCTTCTTCTTCGTTCTACTATAATTACTACTACTTCTTCTCTGTTCTTATAAACCTTTTTTTTGTCGCCTTCTTCGTCTTCTTCGCCGTTCTTCTGAACTCTATCTTAATTCTTCTTCTTCTTATTCTTCTTCTTCTTCTTCTTCTTCTCCTTCTTCATCTTCTTCTTCTTCTCCTTCTTCATCTTCTTCTTCTTCTCCTTCTTCATCTTCTTCTTCTTCTCCTTCTTCATCTTCTTCTTCTTCTTCTTTCCTTTTACTACCTCTAATCGTCATCCTTTTCTACCTTTCCCGCCAAGTAAAAGCAATTCCCGCCACTACCACGGTCTAAAGCCATCTTTTCTTTGGCCATAACGGCTGCTGCTGCTACTGGAAGTAATGTTATTGAAGTCATTTTTAGAGAATGTATAAGAAGAAAAATTTAAGTGGAAAGAAACTTAAAAAAACTTAAATGATAAGCAGATTTTGAAGCTTGCAGGAAGTGGGGTGAGGAAAGGATATATTCCTGGACTGGGGGGAGGGGTCAAAAGGATATATTTCCTGGGAGGTGGATATATTCGAAATGTGTCTTCTTAATAAATAAACATCTGGTGTGAGAGAGAAATGGACGACATACATCTGTATTTATATAAAAATATATGAATATAGATAGGTATAGACTTACCAGTCCAATGTATTAATGCGTCTATATATGTATATCTGTGTGTGTGTGGACTTATGCTATTTCTCTTAAGATATGTATATTTTCACGTATTGTATAAATTCGCCTATGTTCGTAGTCTAGCAATGAAAAAACATTTATTTTGAATAACAGGTATTTATTTTTCAACAAAATCTCCTTCCTTGCCAATGTACTTAACCAAACATTCCTTTCCATCTTATCAGAAACGAAGACATGTATTTCTTTTGAATAACATAATGTTGCCAAGAAACGGCTGCGGCTAAAACCATTTGTACGAATTACATCCAGCCCTGACTGATAGCTCGAATGATTTGGCCGAGGATCCAACTTACTGATTCCTAAAATGAGCCCTACCATTCCCTTGGGATGCTCGAAGACTACGGAGGCACTAAGAGGCAAAAAGGGGCACCAAAGAAAAAGATTGAGAGTAGGGCAAAGAACGAATAATATAAATCGAGGAGCTGATTTTTCAGTAGAGTTGTTTTAGGTTCAATTTTTTCCCATTTTTCTGATTTAAAGAATTCATCATCATCATGTCTTTTTGCATTTGTTATAGGACATATCTCTTGATTGTTGGCGTCACGATGCCATTATCTTTGTCTTAATCGTCACGCCATATCATTTTTTGCCTATCGTATTTTCGCATATGATCTCTAGGAATCTATATTGTGGGTCGTTATGTCCAGTGGTTGCCTGACATTCTTCCAATATAGTCTGCTCATTTCCATTTTAGTTTTGTAATGGATTTTATGATGTCTCTGGCGTAGGATCTCTGGGGATCCAGTGGTTGTCTCACGTTCTTCTAACAGTCTGCCCATTGCCATTTGAGTATTTTTAATGGATTGTATGATATCTATGAACCCTGTTTGTTCTCTAATATAATGTGCTGTCTTGCAATCTCTCCGTATAATGTTGACCGTGGTCCTCTCCTATGCACGGTGCATGGTTCTTATATTTCAGCTCCCTAGATGACATGGTTCTGTATATTTCACCTCCGTAGATTACATGGCCCTATATAGCTCTGTAGATGATTATCGGGAGGATGCATTGGTTGCAGATTTTGAAAAAACTGTTGGGATCTTCTTGTTTTGGGGGGGTTGACACTGTCAACCTAGGGTGAGTCTTCGTTTAACAACTACTTTTGCTGATTTAATTGATTTGATTGTCCATGATTTTGAGAAAAGTCAACGTTTGTCTGGACAATCTAATCTTGTTTCATCCCAGATGCTCACACATTTTGGTTAGATATTACATAATACACCTAAAGAAGGCCGTAGAATGAATAATGGGTGGTAGAGACAGAAATATGGAAAACACTGATCTAACCGAAAACAGAGGCAAGATTTGGAAAAAGGGGAAACAACGCTCATCTGATAAGGCAGTTTATCTCTTAAGCGACAGAGGCAACTTAAGATCAAAATGCAACTATCTCGGCCATGAGGGGCCTACGGTAATTGTTGAATAGCCCTGTTGTTCCTAAAGCTAAGATGTACCCAGAGGCCTGAAGGAACAGCACAAATTTTGAAATGTCGTTCTTGATGCAGATTGAAGTCTCCAAAGTTGTAGCAGTGAATAAACGCAACGGAATATCAATTCTTTTGTATTGTATATACACCAAATTAAAAAAGCATTTGATTTTTGTCAGCATAGATATATCTTTATTAGGATGAAATAAGAAGCCAAGCTTATATCAAACGTATTGCCCCTCTTTCCTTCTGACTACATCAGTAAAGCCGAGAGGAGGATTCTGTCGGTTGGACATCCCAGGATCTCCATACGTTCCTCCCAGGCTTGAACCCTGGAGCAGTCACTCCAGGGCTGTTCCATTGTCTAGAAGGAGGATTCCATGTTTTCTTCAAACTGTTGTCCTCGTCTTTATTGTTATAGTTTCAAAGTCCCAGCCCTCTCCTGGTGCCTGTTGCATTCTCAAAATTCCAAACAAAACCAATCCAATCTACGGAGGTGGGTTATTCTCATTTTACTGTCCATGCAAGGGTATATCTCGTGATAGAAGAATTAATTGATACACTATTTCTCGTGGCATGGACAGTTGAATGAAGTCAGTTATCAGGAAGAGGTATCCAGAAGTCTTAAGAATATAAAGGTCCACAATAGAAAATATGGACAGAGTGGCAATTAATTGCTAATTAGGGCCGTTAACTCGGAAATTTTTCAATTCAAATCATAAAATTTGTAAAAACGTTGAAAATTTTCTGTAATTAGGTGTACAAGAACCTGCACTTCAGTTTTCATTCTAATTGGTTCAGCAGTTCAATATTTTTTGCATATTGACGTATGGTTATCTATCTATAAAATGTAATTAAAAAAATTTTAAAAAAAGAATCGAATCGACCATAACTCGCCAATTTTCTATTCCTGGGGTTTTGTCAACATTGAAGCCAAATTTCAGCAAAATGTATTAAAATTTGACAAATCCCCTCACAACGTTTTTGCATATAGAATGTAAGCAAACAATTGGATTGGTCATTACTCACCATCCCACGGCTAGAATCTCTCTACAAGCCAACATATAAATTCCCATTGAACTACATTGAAGAATAATGAAGTCATCCAATTGAGAAGATTATACAACGACGACGACGTCGACGAAAACGAAGATAGATACCCATAGCAAACGATAGTTCCCGGCTTTTTCCCATCGTGAACTAAAAGAAGAAATTGGTTCGTGGTTGAAACGAAGTAATATTTTCCAGGCTATTATCTTCAAGTTGATTTCATGACAATACTTCACAACAATACGCTGCAACCTTTTCTAATTAGATGCATCTTCGTGCTTTTTCTTCTATCTGCTCATTAACAGCACTACATTTTGATAAGTTCACAAAAGCGAATCAAAGCCTTTTGTTTGTGAATGACAGAAAAAACACGGCTATTTTTATCAGTGATATGGAAGACTTTCATGGCCAAATTCAGTAAATTCTTCCAGTTAATTTCTAAGGAAATATCAGGTGACACGAGGTATCCTTTTGATGATTTTGAGGGAATTTCGAATCGAACCCTTTCCTCTATTCAATCCAACTATGGCAGATATCTGGAGGAAGTTGGGGGTATAACAACCGAAACGTTGTAACTATAACAACCAAGATGAGGAGACTACTCCAAGTGAATCCATGTATAATAATGATGATTTATCAACCACGAAATTCAGACAAAAACCTAAAAACGAAGTCTAATCTAGAGCAATAAAACTACTGGAGAATCATATTATTACGCCAACAAGGGTTGCTGTTATAACGAATTTGTCGTTATAACAGGTGGATTTTAAAATACACCAAGCACACTGAGAAATATGTAATGATAAAATTTTAAAATCGCTATGCAAATTTAGAAATACGGCAAGGTAATTATTTACTTTTTAATTTGCTTGGGGGAAAGTACAATCGCCAACAAAAATCTTGTGAGTGTATAAAAGTATAAATAAATCTTGAGGCTAATCAACCAGATCGCATGGAATTTATTTCTAGGTTAGGACTTTGTACATTACATTAGTCATGCTAGTCTCTTCAGGTGTTTTAAAATATAAAATATAAAAGCAAAATGTGCGTTACAACGTCATTACATAGTACCATTAGAACAAGTGCCGTTACAACGGCAGTTTATTGTATATTACAGCTGGATGTAATAATCAATTTTATCGAATACAATTATAGATTGCCACGGAATCATATTTTTAAAAATATTTACTCAATTATGTTTGTCCTCGTAGTTTTAATTGCAACTCAAAAGAGAAAGACGCATCGTCCTTGACTTTACTACGTATTGTTTTTTCTAAATGAATAAAGAGAAACGAAAGTGAAAGAAGACATCAAAGCGATAGTGAAACTGAAACTAGAAATTAGGAAAGAGAAAGTGGATTGCTCGTACAAATGGAAAGTCTTTGATGTTGCTGCTGCTAATGTGAATACTGATCTTATTATTGATGACACTGCTGTTGCTATAGCGTAGGCGGTTGGCCTGGCATTAGTTGTAAGAGAAGTCATCGTAGTAGTAATAGTAACATCATCATCATAATCATTATTATCATTATCATCATTATTATCATTTGTAGTAGCAGTGGAAGCGTAATGACTCTCAAACAAAATACAGGTTTCCTCGCTCTCCGAAAGTAAAGTGTTTTCATGAATACTTTCCAGAAATGGCGTAAAGCGGAGAAGCAAATACCATTGATTTATAGAGGAATATTTTAGAGTTGCTATAGAGTGGTTGATTGGCACGACATTTGAAGTAACAGTATAATTATCTTATTATCATTATTATTATTATCATCATTTTTATTATTAGTAGTAGTAGTAGAAATGGCAGCTTGATTAAATATCAGTTTTCCCCCGCTATCCGAAAGTTATATGCGCTCTTATGAGGATCTTTGGTAAGCCATAAAACGAGGAAACAATTACCACTAATTCATACATTTACATTTTTTGAGCGTTTCCAGACCCCTAGAATGGTAACAATAGTGTGCACTGTGGCTGTAACGGCTCGCTGCAAAGCAAACGTTGAATGATTTTCTCGTAAAATCGAAAAGGCGGCGTAAAGCGGGGGATACTTGTATTACGAGTAATGTCGATACTCTTCTAGTCACAGTAGTAGCAATAGTCCATTCGACTTCTTGAGTATTTCATCTTGTGATGGCGAATATTAACCTCCGTGTCCGTCGGTGTATACTTATCTTGAACAAAAAGCACTCAGAGAGCACGATATTTCTGCCAACGCCAAGGAAAATCAGTTCATAGATATGTACGATGCAAGTGGGGTAATAGCTATGATGTATGGGGATGTAACTGTGAGTTTTGATTTTCCATATTTTGGACTATGGTCTTGATATATGAAAAATATATCTCTCAATCGAAAGAAAATTCCTGGTTCCATTCCAAAACTTGATTTGCTGGTCCATCCTTCACAAAATTCAATTGAAATCAATTGAGAATTCACGGAGCTATTGTGTTGATCAACATGAGTAAATACATATGACTCTTGTCTTTACAAATGAAAAAGTACTCTAAATCGAAAGAAAATCCTGGATCCGCCTCAAAATTTAATCGGTTGTTCTTTCTTCCAATGTTTAACTTTCCACAAAATGTTATTAAAATTCAAAGTGACCCTTTGGAAATATTGTTTGGACAAACAGATAAAAATGAGTGAATAAATACGACTGTCAACTTAACATACGCAAAACACCACTAAATCGAAAGAAAATACCTGGATCCGTCAAAAAATTCAATCATTGTTCCTTAGCCCACAGAATGTCATTAAATTCATCGAGACCCTCTAGAGATATTGTCTGAACAAACATGTGTTAATGCATATATCTTTTCCAACTTCGTTGGCAGAGGTAAATGATATTGGTTATTTATTGCTTGAGCTAGGTCATTCAATTTAAAGTTAATATTATCGTTGCCATAGCAACGCTGCGATTCAATCAGTCTTGTATAGAGCAGATATGTAGTAGCAATAAGAAGTAGTCATCGTCGCTGAGACTGGAATATAATTATTGCTTCCAAAACGAGTAAGAGAGACGAGTTTTATGACAATAGCGGCTGTGTTGGGCAGGGTTGGCTAATGTAGTCATTGTGCTGGGAGTGGCAGTGGTATTTCTTTGAATTCGCTATTGCAATGACCCGCGCAAAAAGATTCAATACCATTATTATTACTTGCCATACTTGTAGTCGCGGTTGCTACCTAGATAGAAGAAATATTTCTATGGTTACTATCTTGGCTCAACATTATTAGTGTTACTATTTTAACAGTTTTATATTTATATATATTTTATGGTTACCATCTTTATCGTTAAAATCACTATTTTAATAGTTTTATATTTATACTGATTTTAATATTTCTATGATTACTCTCTTAGCTCAACTTTCTCGTTAGGATCACTATTTTAACAGTTTTACTTATTAACATTTCTATTGTTCATATCTGAGCTCAACATTATCGTTAGAGTCACGTTCTTAACAGTTTTAGATTCATATCCATATTAATATTTCTGTTTACTCATTCAGCTCAACTTTAATGTTAAAGTAAATTCACTATTTCAACAGGTTTATATCTATACATAATTTTATGGTTATTATTTCAGTCATTATCTTCACAGTTGTATATTTACGCATATTCATATTTCTATGATTACTTCTTGGTTCAAATTTAATGTTGTTGAGTCTCTATTTTAACTGTTTTATATTGAGTACTTACACTTATTCACTTGGGGACCACAGGTGGCGTTGTGCGTGGAGCTATCTTCTAAATGTTTACACTGCGGTGATTATTATTGCTCTATCGATTTTGTAAAATTCCTAACCTAATTCGCTTATATTTACCCCCAGTAAAGTCTTTCAAGCAAAGTGCAGGTTCACTGAGGGAGTAAAGTGTAAGAACGAGTCTATATTTTCCCATATCTTTCTGATCAATGATATAACACAATCACACGATTTCTTACGTTGGGAGTGGTTGTACACCACACTTTTTGTAAGTACAGTATTGTATGTGATTAATCAATATACTTGTATCTCCTGCATTTATATTGATAAACTAAATTAAGATCTTCTCGATAGGAGTAACAAACGCCTACAATAGTGAAAAGACGGTCACATCTGTGAATATAAAAATCTTTAAAAAATAATCTTAATTCTATCAAAATTAGCTGCCAATGTTCTTCTCAGATGCCAACTATACTGAAGCTGGCTAAATTATGAAATCAAAAAAAGCCTATTTCAAGTGTATTCATGTGCATTTAATGTATTGAATTTAACCATTCAACTCATATTTTATTGATAAAATTCTGACAGTCCTAACACCTTTACGATACGAGATTTGAGTAAGTAGTTGTTCAGAGGTGAATTATTAAATTATTGTTAAGTGATCTCTCTAGGTCAACGGCCATGGAATATCCGACACGGTTCTAGATCTGTACCTGTATCATCTTTGTATGGTGTCTACCATTGAGCCCTCGTTAGTAAGTTAGTCTCTCGGCCAACGGGCTCGAGTAGCGAGTCCATCTTCACTGGGTACTCCATTGGCGTTGCCTTATTCCAGACTAGACCAAGTTCAGTAAATATCTACATCTGATTTCCGGTGATAAAAAGTGATGCCTCTACATCAACACGATGCAAAAATGAAATCGGATAGACAAGGGTGTCGACTCCATAGCCATGCTAAAGCCGGAAATAATGTGAAAAGAATGCTATCTTTTTTCAGTAATAGAACGTGTGAGGCATTGTTTACTGGCAACTGCTCGATCCGAACAAAACTATACTTACCAATGTGAGCATCACATAGACACGAAGTGTGACTGATACAGTCACCGAAAAACACATGATGCTTTACAACAGTGTCAGACAATACATTACACTGATGAGCCGTGGGAAAACACTTGCCATTTATTTGGGAAGACCTTTCTGATTAGCATCTTTTCTTTTCCCTACAGTACTTCTTGAACCCTCCTGGTTTCTGAAATAGCAACGACGTCAAAATAACCCTGAAAACCTCCAGGGCACCAAGTTATAGGTGGCACCCATCATGTGCCTGAGATAGTAGAGATTAACAAATACAAACAGAAAATTGGGGAAATTAACATGTTAAACAGAATAAAAACGGTCTAAATAAAAAGATTTTGCAGGAATCTGACAGTTGAATACTTCACAGGGTGCTGCAGTTCAGCTTGCCCGGGACATTAGGGATTGATAAATAACGATGGGTATTATATTGAATGACACTTCTCAGTTTCAACTGGATACCATTTTTTACTGAGGACCACCGGAGAGGGGACTGACTCTCTTTCCTTATGGATATTATATTTTACACCCGAGGAAGGTCGTAAAATTAATTGGCTGGAACGTTGTGTCAACATTAAAGATGGAAAGAATAGATTAGATTGTCCGAATAAAATTCGGTATGTTAATGACACTTCTCATAGTCATAGACAATAATACTCCGTTTCTTTCTGAGAAAAACTGTTGTTCACAACGCAAAATGCTCTGAAGACCTCTTACCAAATAAGACGAAAGCGAAGCGAACTTGCTTCCTGTGTCGTATAACGCATAAAGCAATGATTTTTCTTTTGTCTCTCTTACTCGAATGATCCACGAACTTTCGATCATGGGCGTCCACTGAGGGTTTGGAGTGGAAAGTAAACAAGGCACTTGTTCCTCTGGATCAAGCCTATTCAGGTGAGGGTGAGGAGATTTGAAAGTTGTAAGCTTATGGTCAATAAATGATAATGGTGTTGTACAATTGTTTTATGTAACCCCAACTTAATATACCCATATAAAAAGATGATATTGCGGGGAGGGGATTCATTTCTGTTCCAGACAAAGTTTGAATTCGGTTCACTGATTCATTTTCTTTAGTCGTTAATCGTTCGGTCATCTAGAAATTGAAATGAAAATTGCTGTCTTCAAAAAAATGAAGAAAAAAAAACATATAAACATCACCATATATATTATACTAACAGATTTGTCAAGGGAGGTGACTACTAAAAGCTAATTATAGAATAGTTTCCTGATTTATTTGCAAATGCATAGATATTCTGCAATGATTCTACTCTATAATCAGCATTAGTTATCTTCCTTTATAATTCTGTCATTATTATACAGGTGAAAATTATCTTTTATTGACGCCGGATCACATTTCCTTGTCGGCATTTCGAATTTCGCTTGAATATTAATTTCTGACGTTTAAATAATAAATATTAATCTTTTCATGTGAATACATTCCAGAATAAAATATAAAAAGATATTACACAATACAATTGAGTGCATATGAATTATCATTACAGCTGTTGTCATTATCGTTACCATCACCGCTATCGTCATCATCATTATTTTCACCATGGCCATAATCATCATCATCATCATCATCATCATCATCATCATCATCATCATAATTAACGTCATTATCATTATCATCACTATCACCAACACACTGGGCACTGTTATCATTACTTTCATCATCATTACCATCATTATCATCATGACTATAACCATCATCGTTCATTCTAACAATCATTATTATCTTTACGGTCATCACTATCATCATGACTCTAACCAGAGTATTCATTGTCATCATCATCATCAATGTCATAATATTACAATCACTATCATCATCCTAATCGTCATAAACACTATTAACAGCAACAGCATCAGCATCATCACTTTGCCAATAGTCATCGCAACCACGATTACTATACTATAGTCATCATCATTTCCATCATCGTCACAATAGTTGTGATGATTATAGTTCATATCATCATCATCATTATCAGTATACTCATTGTTATATCACCATCGTCATCGTCATCGTGGTCGTCATTCAGGTATTATGCGCTTTTTTCTTTCACAACAGCAATGGAGACTACGATGACGACGACGACGACGGACTTATCGTTGTCATAGCAACTGTTAGGGAGGGAATGTAGGCCAGTGCCGGAATACAACGACAGGCAAGAAAGAGTCGGTGGGGGCGGGGGTTACCAGAGAGCAAAGGCAGGAGAAGCACTTGCAGAAACAGGCAGAACAGTGGCGGTCGGCGAGGGAGGTGGGGGGGGCTGGGAAGAGGTGGGGGGTGAATCGATCGATCCATCGAACGTTCGCCGGACCAACAGATTCAGTAGAGAGTGGGGGGTGGCAGTGAGGGTGGGCACCCGACTCGCCTCTCTGTCGTCATTAGTTGCCCGTAATATTCATCCTGATGCACCTACCAAGTGATGATGATCATCATGATGATGACGTTGATGATTGTCATCATCAAAGCATATGTGGGGGTGGTGCGAAAGCTGTTGCCGCTGATGCAGGGATGGTGGTAGTGGGGGTGACAGCAGAGAAATGGCGTAAGTTTAATTCGAAGAATGCAAATAAGCTGACTTATACGGATCCAAGTAAGGACAATATCATTAATTATAAATGTATCTATGCACTTTCTCTCAATGTATATATATATATATATATATATATATATATATATGTATACACACACACAAATATATATATATATATATATATATATATATATGTATATATATATATATATATATATAGTCGTATGTACACTGCATTCAGGTCTGATATTGTTCCATGCTAATGGTAGAATGGTTACTTTGAATGGAAATGGTCAGTGCTTCGTCCAGCATTGAACTCTAATAATATTTCAGTCAAGATACGAATAAGAATGTTTATGTTTATGCCTGCTCTATTTGTTTACTTACATGTACACACACACACACACACACACACACACATATATATATATATATATATAGTTCATAATACATTTCCAATTTGTAAAAATACAAGCAGAAAGAAAAAAACAGATTTTATCCGATGTTGTTTATTCTCAGGGCTCAATATTTAACACAGAAAATAGTGCTATTATTATATTAAAGAAATCAGAATAACAAGGTTATATACCCGGTGAATGTTATCATTTCGTGTGTGCAAGGCACGAAATGTTAGCATTCATCCGGTATATATCCTTGTAATTCTCATATATATATATATATATATATATATATATATATATAATCGCTTCAACTTCGCATTACTCTTACCATTGAGCTTAACAGCCACCAGTAATGCCCAAAAGGCCCAAATGACTGCTTCAACTCCAAATTCCCATTTGGTCTATTCACTGTCTATATCTACTCTATTTGTTTCTTCTAACGCAGACACTTATATTATTGAGACATTTGGTCTAGACAACGGAAATAGAATAAACAATTAAAATTGGGTTGCTGCAGGAATCGAACCTGTGACCATTTGGGTAACCACTTCAACGTAGCGTTGCTCTTACCATTGAGTTAAAAGCCACCAGTTCCTAATGTGAAAATACTCTGAAATCGCTTACAATGTATCGTTCTTTTCCTCTCTCTCTCTCTCTCTCTTACTATATATATATATATATATATATATATATATATATATATATATATATGCAAGTACAATACGTTTGGATTAACATAAGTATTTCTGCATATCAAATGTTTGCTCAAATGCACTAAGATAATATGTATGTGTTACTATCAACCGTCGCACAATATTCGAAGGTGTGTGCGTCTATATGTATGAACGATGTGCTTCCATTTATGTACTGTTTGTATTGTATATCTGTAAGCGTAATATGTATGTGTATATATATATATATATATATATATATATATATATATATATATATATATGTATAAGAGAGTGTTCCTTCTTTACTGTTTATTCTCCCATTCTGCTTTCTCTTTCTCTCTCTCTCTTTCACCATATGTTCACCTGTTCAATGTCGTCTTCGTCGGCACGAATTCATTATCTCTCTCTCTCTTTCTTCATCCCTCTCTCTCTCTCACTGTCTTGTTTTCTCATTTTCGACATTTTTCTAACATTCAAAATTGCTTTATATTCGCATATACAGATATGTGTGCGTATGCATGTGTGTATATACGTCTATTTAAATTTAGAATAATTCAAAAAATCGATTTTTGTAGGCGGTAAAAGATTGTTAGAACCAGGCATTCTTTAAAGACTCGCTTTTGCATTTGACATTCTCGTGTTTAAGCCCTCAAAAACATGAATTATTGAATAAGACTCGTTCTTTTTTATTTCTCCTATTTTTTCCTTGTTTTGCATTCTAATCTCAGAGCAATTTTTTCTGTCGTGCCAAGGTTGAATCTTTCAACACAAAATAACCATGCACTTTGGCGCTTGGGTGGGGGCTGCCGCACATTCTCACGTTTAACCCTCTTCTTTATCGGCGACAAGACTGGCTTCTTCGTTCTTGTCATGCAATAACAATTAGCTACACCTCTTGACAGTACAAGGAATTACACACACACACACACACACACACATATATATATATATATATATATATATATATACGTTTATTGCAAAAATAATCGTGGCTTTTGTTATTTTAAGCTGTAATGTTTACTTTCGAATGAACTATTATTCAACTGTGTTCAAAAAGTACAGCATTTTAAGGCGTGAATTTCTATCAATTCATTTGAACTGAACATTCCGTTTTCACTTTTCATTCCGGCTTGTTTGAGGCTGTCAAATCAATGATACAAAAAAAAATTCAAGAAATTTTGGTGCATAAGTTCAAAATGGGACGTAAATTAGCGGTAACTGTTCGCAATATCTCGTGAGAGCCTTGAAGATTTGGAGGATCGTGAAAGTCATCCGGTGATTGACTACAAAATGCTTCATTTGTTGATCACCTTGTAACATGGGACGAAAAATCTATTCTGCACTGCAATCGATGGCATCCTGTGCAATGGCTGGACATAGTTGAAGCGCCAGAACACATCCCAAAACCAAATGTGTATCAAAAGGGTTAGGGTCATTTTGGTGGTCGGTGAATATGATCATCTTCAATCCTAGCGAAAACATTACAGCAAATAAATATTGCTTGGAGATCGACAAAATGCACCAAAAACTGCAAAGTTTACATCCAATCTTGGTCAATCGAAAAGGACAAATTCTTCTATAAGTCAATGCCCGACTCCGTATCACACGAATGACAATGCAAAAGTTGAACTAAATAGGCTACGAAACTCGTCCAGCTTACTCACCAAAACCTTTCCTCCGACCGACTATTACTCTTTCAAGCATTGCAACCACTTCCTCCAAGGGAAATTCTCCAACAACCAAGCAGCAGCTCAAAACGCCTACAAAGAATTCATCGGTTCTAGGATTCCAGAATTCTATGCTTCCAAAATGAATGGACTTGTTTCTAGTAAGAAAAATGTGAAGATTCTGAAGGCTATCATTTCAATTAATAACTTATTCTAAGCTGAGATATACTGCTCAGAAGTTGATGGTGAAAAACTGCAATTAGTTTTGAACGTAAAATATACATATATACATAATTATAGATCACATTATATCATATTGATACTCTATTTGAAATTATCTCCATTTATTACACGGTGAATGTATCATTGGGCCTAGACAGTGTAAATCGAATACTGGCGGCTATTTAGCTCAATCGTAAGAGCAAAGCGACGTTGAAGTAGCTACACTATCGGTCGCAGGTTCTATTCCTGCAGTAGCCAAATTTGAGTATATATATATATATATATATATATATATATATATATATATATATATATGTATATATATATATATATATACAAGCATTTATGAATGCGTTATATATGCGTTAAACTTTATTTGAAATGTCCCCCGTTATTACACAGAGAATGAGTCACTTGTAGAGTTTCAAATAATATAACTCATTCATAAATATTCTGTCTGATTATATATCTATATCATATACTAATGGAAATCTACAACAAATATTTTACAATTTTAAAGTGCGTGTTTGTGTGTGTGTTTAGAGAAAGAAGAATAAAAACAGCTGAATATAATCTCGTAGAAATAAATTCTGAAAAAAGTTGTTTGCAATAAAAGAGGTCAGGAAAAGAATGATGGCTAATTATACAGAGGAAGATTCGGGTTTTGTCGGTGCTGACTTGGAAGAGAGAGAGAGAGAGAGAGAGAGAGAGAGAGAGAGAGAGAGAGAGAGAGACGTTGAGCAAAAGAGATTTCTTGAGTAAAGAGACAGAAAATGTTTTCTTGAAAGAGATTGAGAGTAGGGGTTGCATGGCTAGAACATTCGATTCAATAATGGACTAATAAAGATTGAACAGATTTAAATCACAAGAAACAAATATTGGAGACTTTTTTGCCTTATTTTGATTTTTGCCTTATTTTGAATTTGCCTTGGAGGCGGGAATATTTTCTTTTTCTAATGATCTGTTATCGTTTATGTGAGCAATATTGGGAGAAATGTGTGTACTTTAATTTGTTTTTTTGGTTTCGTTTTTTGGGAGGTTTTTTTTCAAATTACTGTTTCGTTCAGATTGATTGGAATGAAAGAAAGAAAAGAAAGGGGAAAAAGAGGGAAGATCACAGAGAGAAAGGAAGATACAAAGAAACGATGGAAAATGAAGGAAGAACTAGAAAGAAAGAAAGAAAGAAAGAAAGAAAGAGAGAGAGAAAAAAGGAAAGAAAGAAAGAAAGAAAAATGAAGGAAAGAAAAGATGTTGATTCAAATGAAAAACAAGAGAACATCTAATAAAAATAAGCGAAGGCAAAAGAAAAAAGAATTAGAAATAAGGATAAGGATAAAGAGGACAATTATAAAAAAAATGTTGAAATAACGAATCTGAAGAATTAAGAGATTGGGACAATTACTGAAGATTTTAATCTGTGGAGAGAAAAACAGGAAATAGGGTTTGAAAACAAGACGGAAGGAAATATGGTCGAAGGTGAAGGGAGAGAGGGAGGGGAGGGAGGGGGAGGGGAGAGAGAGAAAGGTATAGGAGACGCAAACGTATTAACAGACTAAGGTAGATAGATAATGCTGAGACCGAGAGAGAAATATATAAAAAAATCTTTGATTGATAGATAACGAAGAGACTGAGACAGAAATATATCAAACGCTATATATATATATATATATATATATATATATATATATAGGATACCAGGTACTGGATGGGATAATGTCTATAGCCACGCTGAAGAGATGTAATACATCGAAACAGCAGTCTGTGTGGATGACACAAGAATATATATATATATATATATATATATATATATATATATATATATATATAGATAGATAGATAGATAGATGGATTTTTCATTTTAATAATACACAATCTTTAGAGAAACGTACAATGAAGTGTTTGAGGGTATTTTTAATGAAAACCGACGTCACCAAAAAATACTTGTACATAGATTAATAACTGGACTGAATAAAGTGTAGCTGGAGAGGGGGTGCTATTTAAAAACGTCAGCTGGGCCCCTGATGGAAAGAGCCCCAAAAGCTAATGTTTCACCTAATGCATTTCAATAATGATGGTTGGTGCTCTCAAGGAGCCAAACCCCACCCCAATCTCCAGCTTCACCTCTGAGCACATTCATTTAAGCAAATCTTCAAATCCAATATATTTTTTCTAGAGAAGATCTTCCCTAATGCTTAATGTTAAGGCAATGCGGTACACAGAAACAATGAAGACAAACAGTGAAGTGAATTTAGATTGATTCTTCTATATCGAAATCCTAAGAGATGAAAAGATATTGAAATTCGATCCTGCAACTGATCAATGGGATATTATAGGCCACTCGTTAAACAGAAAAAGAGAAGCTGATCGCGCAAACGAGATCTCGAAGATTTGATCAACAAATAAAAAATCGGCTACCATTTTGTTTTGTCCTTTTTCCTTTTTCAAAAACATCATCGCGCAAGCACACAAATACGAACACGCCAGGGTTGCCAAATTAGCAATCCTTCAACTAGATCTGGCTTATTTTCTTTTTAATTTAGCCAATAAAAATCTATGATAACCGAAAATCTTGATATCTTAAAAAATAGTTTAATGAAAGTAAATGTACAATTGTTATTAATAATCTATTCTGGAGTCTCACTGTTTAGTTATTTTATTTGATTAGTGAGCTCTAAACACGAAGTTAGCTCGAAATGGAAAAAATTAGCTGATGTTGGCCATTTTCAAATCTAGTTTTAGCTATGAATACCAAACTATACTTGGCAACACTTGAACATAATCTTTTTCTGTATATTAAAAATAATATGAGAGTGTGTTTAATTTTCCTTCCTCCGTTATCTTTCCTGCACGTATTTATCCGCCATGATAAACGCTCTTTCTTGAACCAAGATGTTTCTGTCTTTTTGAATATGGCTTCATTAAAGAACACTTTCTCATTGCATTTCTCTGTGTTTCTTTCATTCAAATACATTGCTTCTCTTTTACAAAGATGCCTTAACAGTTAAAGCCTAACTCTTCTTACTTTTCTTATATTACGGGGTTCAACATGAAATTGCCAATTTTGTCTTAAGCATAAAACGATAGCATTTTTAGTTGCTATTTTATTTTTAAATAACATTATCGAGCTGTTCGGCATTGGATGTATGTATCGTTCAGAGTTCGTATGTGTGTGTCGCTGTGTATGTAAGAATACGTGTGGTAAATATTATATGCAATTCTAAGGGTGAGTATGTGTGGAACTGAATACGGGTGGCATTGATGCAAAAGTTAAATCTTAATGAAACAAAAGGATGTAAAGAAATGATTATGTGTGTGTGTGTGTGTGTGTGTGTGTGTGTGTGTGTGTGTGTGTGTGTGTGTGTGTGTGTGTGTGTGTGACTACTAGGAGCAACTGTGTAAATGCTAGAAAAAAAAGAGATAGTGATATAGAGGCAGGGAGAGATAAAAAGAAAGATGGATGGAAAGAGAGAGAGAAAAAGACAGATACAATGATTATAGATATGTAGATATATATACGATGAGAGACATACGGTGACACAGAAAGATAGAGATAGATAGATAGATATATAGTGATGCAGAGAGGAGGAGATAGACAGAGAAAGAGAGAAATAATGGTACAGTGAAAGAGAAAAAAGAGATAGTGATATAGAGAGGGTGAGGGGGGGATACTGGCACAGAGAGAAAAGGATGGTAAGAGAGAGAAAGAGCGAAAGAAGTGTCTGCGTTTCTGTATACGCTAAGATATATGAGTTTTTTTAACATGAAATTACAGATTTTAGGGTCCACCAACCAAAACAGTCGAAATCTTTTTCTACAGTTTTCAAGTGATTCTGGCTGAGTGGTTGGCTATGTATGTATGTATGCCATGCGTACAGTCTGCATCAATGAAGCTAGAGGGCTGAAAAAAATTCCTCATCATCATGTCAAGAAAAAAATATTTTTCTGTTGTTTAAAATTCCTTAAAATCATTAAATCAGACGACATTTATTAGTCTTTCAAGTCATGGTTTTAACCTTTTATTCTCATTCTAGAAAGTTGATCGTCTTATGGTTGTGTCTTGAAGTTGGCGACTGTTGCAGCCAAATTTGTTGATCACACCGGTTCTCGTATGATCACCGGAGTTAAGCACCGCTGAGCCTGGTCAGTACCTGATGTGGGTAAACTCTGACTGATTAACACTCTGGCTGCGATCGACAGGAAATGAATGAATGGTCGGAATATACTTATACATTTTAAATAAATTACGGTGTTGAGCGTGTTTTTTTTAATCAAGGTGAACAATTGATATTTTACTCTTTTTAGAAATACAGATATATATTTGAAGATTTAGTTTTTGTCACTGAAGGACGTTGCAGAATAATAAGTCGCACACACATTCGTATGGGTGTGTGTATGTGTATATGTTTTACCGACACAAAACCTACGTGTTTGTATATCATGAAAGACCAAACTGGAGAAACTACAACTTTTCCTCAAACAATTGACATAATTTTTTTATCTTTCTTTTTTTGGAGGGGTTCGTTGTTGATGCCTGTGTCGACTCATATATTGTTTCCCGCTCTGAATTATACATACAGAATAGTTGCTTTTGATCAATGACAGTGAGAAAGAAGAAGAAAAAAAGGGGGTCCTGAATACATTCATTGTACACGCATGCGTGCACCCGCGCACACAAACAAAAAAGTCCCGTCCGCCATCCTCATTTTTTTTTCATTTCGAGAAGAATGAATCTTACTTTTGCGCATGCGTCAAGTTGCTTTTCACTCTCGAAAAAATTATCCATTGTCAGTACAATTATTCATCAGCAACAAGAAGAAATGCCATGGAACGTAAATAAACATGTTTGGAATATTAGATTCAGGAGAGGGAGATCAAAGACCTGACGCTTGGTTTATGGTAGGAGACATACGTAAACAAACATTAAGTAAAGAACAGAATAATTCAAGTTAAATCTCTCACACACACTCACACGCTCTCTCTCTCTCTCTCTTTCTCTCTCTTTCTCTCTCTCTCTCTCACACACACACACACACACACCAGCTGCATTCACGCTTGTATTTTGAAAATTCTGACTTCCTAGTGATCACCGTCAAACAGAAGGTGGGAGATGTAACTGATCGATCACTCCTTTTTTTCAATTTCCTATTGAGTAACTAACCAGAGGTGTTATACTTTTGTATCATACTTTATTCTTTTCTTAAACTGCTTATATATATATATATATATATATATATATATATATATATATATATATATATATATGTGTGTGTGTGTGTGTGTGTGTGTGTTGAAGGTTATTGAACTCATAGCTTTTTATATATACTTTATTATGAGCCTTGTGTTCACATTAGTTATGCAAAAATAGCGCAGAAAAAGAGAACGGGTATACAATATCATTTTATCGGGAATTTTAGAAAATAAAAATTGAACATTTGTGAATGATTTGACTGAAAACAATTAGTTCATGGTTCAGAGATTTTTATCTGCAATAACTTCAGTGCTGCGACGTCCACAGGGTATGACATATTTCTTGCACAGCTATACTATTATTTTTCACATTTCTTTCTCATAAATCGGTTACAAAACTTGGATTTTGTTCCTTAACCTTGTCTCCTGTTATCTTCTACAAGATTACAGTGGAATTTAAGTTGGGACTTTGTGCAGCCATCTCATGACTTCGATGTTCTCTTCTTTAATAATAATTCACTCGTTTAGCAGTGTGACAGCGGACGTTGTCCTGCATGTAGAGAAGGAATGGCATGCTGTTTCACCAAGTCTTGATGCACATTAGCATTTACTGTCCATCAGTTCTCACAATAAGTGCAACACATTCAGAGAACATCCCCATACCATGGCATTTCCTCCTTCAAACCTATTGGACTTTTTTTTTCACATATTGCTCTGTCGCCTGTGCGACGCCAAACTGTCTACTGTCAGATCCAACTAGATTTAATTTATTTTCATCGTTGGAATGAACTTTGATCAATTCTCATTCTTCCAAATAACGCGTTCTTTCTGCAGATTCATGTCTAGTCTTCTTATTCCTTTTACTTACGAGCTTCCTTTTGATTACTTTGCCCTCCTAAAAAGTTTGTCTTACATGGTCGAACGGCTTTTGACTGATGTGCTCGATACATTACTTTAACGTACTTTTACATCTTAGAAAAATTAAAAACATAAACAGAAGCTGATTTTATTTCGAACTTAACTACCCACAACAAATATTCGATGCTTGTTGATGTTTACATTTCAGACCGAGCGACATTTTTCAATTTATTCTCATTACTGGATGATGTATTGAAACATTACTCTCCATTTGGACTAGTTTTTTTTTTACCTTCATCCCAACTTTTAGATACTTTTTATCACAACTTTGAATCAGACTGTAATTCTACGGTAACGATTAAACAGAGTGATCGGAAGTAAAGGTTAAGATCACGTTGAGAATCGAACTAATACCCACTAGCTAGAGAGAGAACAGTTTACGTCTGACTGCTTTGACCATTCAGTCATGGGTAAATCCCATCTGCACTGACTAGCAAGGAAACTAATTTGCTCAATCAGATTCTACCAACTATCCCCACCTGTACACCTTTTCCGTTTTTAATGAATTAATTTCACAGGAAGTTAGTCATGAAAATGAAAATGTATAAACTAGCCCCGGTCTCTCCTGTGTATGTATGAATGATTATTAATTAACAGGTATCATAGATTAGAGGAAATGTTGTGCCCCATCACACCATCACCCAGGGGTCGACCGCCCTACTCTCCCACTTTTGCCCTGATAAGAATATATCGACACTATTGGTTTTTGGAAATCTTCTTCGAAATTTCATATTTACTATATATATCGCCTTCGGCCAATTTTTTTTTTTAGGTAACTGCTTCAAAACATTCATATACATACGTCTCTCTTGTTTTTTCAGAGAGAAAAGAACAAATGTCATCTATTACGTTTCTTTCAATCCATCATTAAATCCAGCAAAGTGTGTACTCTCTCACTTTCTCCTTCTCATCTTCCCTGTCTGGAGAATTTGAAACAAATATGACGTAAACACATTGCGTTCTCTTTAGCATGCTAAGAATAAAATGACGGAAATTTCCGTCTTTTGCAGTAGAGGCGATTGATCTGCAATGACTGAAAATCTAGTTAATAGGTTTTAAACTCTTTTATAGGGAAGTATCTGACGTAAATCGGTCGGACGTAAGTTGATGTATGACTAATGTTAAGCTTGGCCGGAAGGGAATTAACTGCGCATGCTCTGATGTTTTTTTTGTTTTTTTGGTTTAAAAGAGAGGAAAAGCATTATTTATTGCTTTCGTACCAAAAACCAATTCATTCAATTGATGGAAAAAAAAGAATGGAGGCAGAAGGGCGGTTGTATGAATCTAGTTTTCTATTAAGAGAACAAAGCGTTGTAGATCAACATTAGATGTGAGATTTTCCAAGATAGTAGTTAGAAATAGTGAAGCGACACATGCACACACACACGTACATACACACACGTATATATATATATATATATATATATATATATATATATATATATATATATTATATATATATATATATATATATATATATATATATATATATATATATATTCATATATATATATATGTGTGTGTATATATATGTGTGTGTATATATATGTGTGTGTGTCTGTCTGTCTGTCTGTCTGTTTGCATGTATGCATGTATATTGACAGTTTAACTTATTCAATATTTTTCCTATTTTCAAATGAGCTGTTTTATCGTACGGTCACAAGAATGAAAGAATTGTTGAACGTTCACAACATTGTTCTTCGAGTGCAAAACACTTTATTCACAAACAAGAGAAACTGTTTAAAACTAGCCGGATTTCCCAGCGTTGACCGTGGATCAAATAGCTTCTTGCACATCCCCCGAGCCGGCCCTGCATCCAGTTAAGCATTACTTCCTCGCTGACAAATTTGAGGTTCGTTTGCAATCGTGGTTTTTGGGGGGAAGAAATAACTGCACATTTGACGATATTGAAACAAAACATTTTCTTTGATATATTTTCTCACACAACCCAACAATGTGGGCGAACTAGAACCGGATCAAGTGCATTGACTTTATTAACTGGAAGGTTTTACGATTGAATCTTGGTATGCATGCTGCACCCCCTCAGGGAGGTTCGCGCAGACTACCGTGCAGACTAGCGTAGGCCCAACGCAACCTTGGACAGGTCAACGTAATACGTTCAGCTTTTCCAGTGACCGTTATAGAAAAGTTAGGAAGTGGAAAGGGTTTAGGAATCTAAAGATATGAAATTCATTAAAAAAATTCCCTCAAATTTAGATGATATCTCGCATTCCTTTGTTTTGTGGGGGACAAAATTTCAACCATTGTCGAATTCGACTACGTGTGCAGAAAAGGGCAAAAAATAAAGTCATTGAAATCATACTAATTGTAAAATGTAATGTTTTACATATCCACTCGCTCGACGTCGAAAAACGGCAAACGACTTAGATATCGAATGAACTAGCATGTGGGAAATTTACGAAAGGAAAGCAGAAGTTGATACATAAATTATACTGTTATTGCTTTGGATTTGTTATTTCTCGGTGAAATAATAATTTTTGCCTTTTTTTGCATCCATAGTCGATTCTGACAGAGATTAAAATAATAGCATTCACAAAAGTAAGGATTGTTCGATATTCGTTCAACAGATAAGGAAGTAATTAAAAGGATATAATTGAAGTAATCAAATACTTCAAAGGTGTACTTCCGTATGACGGATGGAAAGTAGCGGTCTAGTTGTTGTTACAATGCAAATCCAACTCCGTTCAAAAGACTACAAAATTCTCCAAGTACAAAATCAGAACTTCTTTTCTTCGGAATTTTTTTTTTACTCTTGAGAAGAATTAATGTGTGCAAAAGTTTCCGGTAAGACTCATTTTCTGAAAAAATCATTTAAAAAATTTCGCTAAATACGTTTTCTTGAAAAGATTTGTTTACAGACGATGGCCAGTATCTGCTGATAAAACATCTCTATCATAGAGCTATTAATTACATAATATGGAGAAAATATATATTCCAGTGACACTAATGTTTCATGTTGAGAGCAATTTCCGAACTGGTACCTGAAATGGAATTTTTTATTCTTAAGATGAAGAATAAAAGTAAAACAAAAATTTCATATCAGGTAACAGTCAGAAAATTGCTCCAAGCATGAAACATTAGCGTCACTGGAATATATATATATATATATATATATATATATATATATATATGTGTGTGTGTGTGTGTGTGTACGGAAATAGTGCTATTACAACGAGAGTTTATTTATATATATATATATATATATATATATATATATATATATATATATATATATATATATATATATATATATATATATATATATATATATATATATATATATATAAAACTCTCGTTGTAATAGCACTATTTCCGTACTTGATGGCTTATAAGATCCCACCACCACCACCATTCTATCGGAGAAAATTAAGAAAATATCAGTGTATTTTTGAGTGATCATGCAACGTAATGGAAATGTGTAACTACAATACTGGATAAAAAAAGAATAGGACAAAACATGCAACCAGGACAATGTACCATTCTTTAATTAGTGTCCAAAAATGTTACTCATGTGCATTCCTCTTGTAGACATCTTAGGTCGATCGCAGAAACGGAGATATTATTCAATATTTATCATTATTGGATGAAGTATCGTACAGCATTAATTTTTATTCAGCGTAACGTAGACTCTCTCTGGCAATGGAAGTATGAGTTCGATTCTCACCGAAGGCTTACTGATAATTCCGAACGTGCTGTTATTCGTTGCCTCAGAAATATGGTCCGAACTGAAAGTTGTAAAAAATAACAATGAAATTAGGATATATGTAAAAACTAGTAAAAACTCAATGTTGATATCCTCAACACACCTTGTTTTAATGTTTACGATAATACCTTTTTGAATTGAAGTACCTACAATAACCAAAATACTCAATAGAAACCGTCATGTGATTAACGTCTTTTGACAGCATGCTGCGTTGAGGGAGATCAATTAATAAATTTGAAAAGGGGATGTGATCAATGAATAAATTACTTCTCACGCCTTTTGTTGAGCCGTGTTGCCGGAACAAACTAAGGTACCAGTTTAGAGAAGTCTTACATTGTAATTTGAACCCATTAAAAAAAACTATTGGAGCGGGAGGGTCTGAACACAATAAGGAGTAAATATTTAATTAGTCATCCCTCTAACTCGATTGGTGCGGTCTGTACGCGTGATACAAATGTACATAGTCAGTCAGCTAGCCAGACAAGAACCCATGTTGACAATTAGGGTGACTCTCTCGGTTGACTCTAATGATAACGGTATTTGTGTAAATAGTATTAAATAGTATTATGAAGTTAGATTGGATACGAATAATTGCAGTCTCCGCTGTCTGGTGTAAAAATGTTAGCCAACCAGATATATCAACTTCACAGAGAAGAACCAGGGGATATTTTTGGCCATTTTCAGGGGAGAATATGTATATTATATTCCATCAAATACGGTAGTCCAAACGTTGAAAACAATTGTGTTCTGTTAATAGTTACTTAACACTGATTTTACCCTGTGTATAACATTTCTTGGGAACCTTTCTATTTTAGCGTATAGCAATTGTTTTCAGCAAATTCAAATCAGGAATGAAACATCCAAAAAATCATCTTTAATTCAACGTAAAGTCCTTGATGGATCAATACTCAATTTCTATGTAACATGATAAATCCTTCAACAAGTTTAGACATTTACAAAAAATGAGATAATATCAAAATAATTTCAAGACAAATTTTTGCACTGCCCTCAGTACTGTCCTCATCAGCTGTGAACTATGCAGATGGTCTTAGTGTCTTTTCGCGTGGCTGTCTCCCACGACCCGCTTGTTTGTCTCCCAAAGTTTGGCCCATGAGCGACACCGAATTCTTCATGGCTTACGCTAATTACTGTAATCCACAAAACTGACCTTTAATATTGGAACTGATGTCGCTTAAGAGTCCAGAACAGCCAATTATACCATAAACCAAACGGCGCCACGCTGCAGGGTAATGGTCTTACAGACCTTCCATACTCGGTTGTGAGTTTTAACCTTTTGAAGGTGCCTGACATTTGTAATCTTGTGCCAGACTTGTCTAATCTTTGGAAACTTCTTGGATAGGCAACCAGGATTACCAATCTATTCATCGAGTCTTCTCAAATAATTTACTTTCATGATACGCTACATGTCTATATCTATATTTTTGTTTGTAACATTTGTTAAAGGAGATAACTATTAAATGTTAACTAAAGAGTAGTTTCCTTTTTTAGACTTATAACGAGCTTTCACTTATCGGAAGCTCACAATTATCCATTAAAAATTCCCTAGCGAAATATTTTCACTGGGCAAGAAAAAAAAACTAACTACGAAATTAAATAAAATTATCCAGAATCATCTAGATTTCATTTATAACTATTTGTTTTTATATCTAATATCTAGACATTCATTCTCAGACAGACGGACGGACAGACGGACGGACAAACGGACGGACAGACGGACGGACAAACGGACGGACAAACGGACGGACATTTGGTGAATTATAATAAAATTATCAATTTATATATTACATTATTTACAATTTTAATTTCATTTATACATTATTTAGAAACTAGTAAGCACATTATCATTTACAAGGTTATATTATTAAGGTTTTAGGGTTAAAATATTTGATGAAACTTGTCGAACACATTTCATAGTCATCTGATATCTTCAGATGGATAACTTCACATTCTCTACAAATATCGCAGCCCTGTTTACTAGACATATACACACATAGGACATATCAAAATTCGGAATTGTATTTATGTATGTATACATGTGAGTGTTCGTATGAGTGCGTTCGTGCGCGCGCGTGTGTGTGTGTGTGTGTGTGTGTGTGTATGTTCATGTAAGCATTCCCAATCCTTTTTAAGCATACATGTGCATCTCTGTGAGTCTTCTGACTTTTTTGAACGCGTATATACATCTGTGTATGTGTCCTTCCTTCCTTCCATACATGTACATGCATCTGTCTATGTGCGTCTTGACTTTTCGGACATATATGTGCATCTGTGTATATGTATGTGTGTGTGTGTGTGTGTAACATGACCTTTTAAACATGTATATGCATCTGTGTGTATTAACTTCTCCAAACATGAATGTGCATCTTTGTGTGTGTCCCCACCTCTTTTAATATTTATATGCATCTATTTGTCTGCTCCCTGGCATCTTTGAAAGAGTATACGCACCAGTGTGTGTCCTGATATCTGTAAGCATAAATGTGCACGTGCACATGTTTGTGTATGTGTACATGTGTGTCCTGACCTCTTCAAATTCTTTTAGGAATAACTAGAACGAATTATTAAGAAGGCAATTACAAGAAATTTCAATTCAAAATGTTTACAAGACAATAGAGTACAGTAATAAGTATCAGTAAATACAATATTATTTGCCTTCACGATAGGGTTAGGACTCTCAAAATCGTAAGTCCTTGCCAACTGGTGCATCTTCTCTCCTCTCTGTTTTGGCCTACGTGTGCCCGCTGTTTTTCAGCTCCTTGAAATCCTGTTCGCCATGTGCACTCACCGGAAGTTTGTTCCACCATGATAACTAATCACTTGTTTTATTGTTTACTGACCTTGAACTGATCTTAGAACGAAGAAGAGGTTCAATGAAATAAATATCAACAGGACGAGGGGAGAGCCGCTAGCCTTCCATAAATATTTATTACACCCCTAGCCAAACCACTAACACCGGAAAATAAAGACATTCTGAAAATCTCCTTGAAAATGTCCACTTTCTAGTTTTCTCTAATTGTACCAGATAATGAATGGTGGATTTTTGGCGCCAAAACATTGCGTTCCCTCCAATTTTTTTTTTTTTTTTTGCAAGATTTCATACTTGGGCGATGTTTTTGTGAATACAGTGGTCCCCCTTTAACGCTGATGTTCCGGTCCAAGAAAGACAACCACGTTATAAATGAATTGCAGATATTCAAAAGTCAGTTACAAATGCCAAATATGTTCACCGGTGAAGATGTTTTTATCACAAAATCAAAGAAATTATGTGTATGTGTCAACTGATAGCAAACTGGATATATTTAACATTTTAATAATTCTAAAATTCCGTTTTTATTCGCTGTTTTCTAGTTTAGTGGGTGATTATATAGGCAAAAATGTCGGGGACCACCACCCATAGGCCTTAAAAAGCGAACCACGCCATAACAAACCGCACAATATCGAGGGAATTTCTGTTTGTATATGCACGTGTAGCTGTGTGTTCTCTTTTGTACTTTGCATATATATATATATATATATATATATATATATATATATATATATATATATGACCGTACAACTTACGCCCAATAGCAGATACGCCCCTAGAAGAGCTTGAAACCTATTGACTGCGGTTAATGGAAATCTTTGTCGTTGCAGTTCTAGAGCTCAACTGCAAAAGACGAAAATTTCCGTCATGGTATTGTCAGCTCGCAAAAGAGAAGACAGTGTATACATCATGTTTGTTTCAAGTTCTCCAGGTAGTACAGGGAAGGCCAGAAGGCGAATGTAAACGAGTACACACTTTTCAGGGTTGACTTAATGACTTAGTGAAAGAAACGTAATGGATGACATTCATTTTTTTCCCTTTGGAAGATCAAAAAAGATGCATGTACAAGGAGGTTTAGGTGGATGTGCCAGTATCATGCTGTCTATAGTTTTTAGATTGGTCGTTAACATTCAAAGAATTTTTCGGATGTTTGAAATCCTTGTTGGCGATAACAACCGACTCCTACGTTATAAGCGTTGCTATGATTGGAGAGAAAATTTCTGTTTACCACCATCACAGTAGGATAATAAACCTGAAGAAGGCTGTCGGATAAATCGGCCTACATTTCGTATTATCCATACAATGAACACGAAGGGGTTCAATCGTCAAAAAACTCTTTGACTGTATGAATACCGATGCTGTGCAGTGCGTATAACTAACCCCAACGCCTTACACTGATTGACTTACACCTTGATCGAGTTGCGACCATACAACGTCGATTCATGGCTATAATTGAATAAAAGAACCATTCAACGATGCGCCCACCATCCATGGCAGTAGTAGCAGAGGGAGGAGAAAGAGACAGTCTTATCATAATACTGGTTGTATTATTTTCAATAATAATCATAAACGGACATTTTGGGCGATTTTTTGGTCATTTTAGGCCTTTTTGAATACAAAAATGCCAAACTCTTACATTCTAATTTGACATCATAGCGGTTGGTTTATCAATGATGTTACACCTTTAATGACATCACGCCTCTTCCTTCTTTCCTATTTCCGTTATTCATCGTACCTAGGAACGACCGACTGAAAAACGTCTTATGTATGGACACATCTAAAAAAGTGCTGAGATGATTAGGTTATTCTGAAACTCTCTTGTGTGAACCGTTTGTTTTTGATACTGAACTAACCCATCAGACCTCAGTCACCTGGCATTCTACGAACTTTTTTCATTCTCTCTCTCTCTCTCTCTCTCTCTCTCTCTCTCTCTCTCTCTCTCTCTCTCTCTCTCTCTCTCTCTACTTTTTGCAGTTTATATCTATCCAATCATTTCTATAACACCACCCTCGGTGTGACGTTATAATGAATTTGCCGTCATAACGGGTAGATTTTATACAAAGTGTATCAATAATGATGAACAATATTACTGTATATATATATATATTAGATATAAATTACTTTTTTAATTGATAATCTAATACCCCGGATACAAGTTACAGGTTTCACAGGAATATGAAACAAACGTGCCGTTAGAACTCGTCCGTCATTTAAATACTGCCATCAGAACAAGTGCCGTTACAACGAAGTTTTACTGTATACACTGTGTTTAACTCAATTTATTCACATCTATCTATCTCAGTCTGTTTGTGTCAATCTATCTATTAGAAATTGTCAACCAAATCTGCCAATATAGCCTTGTTCAGTTCATGTTGGCCTGTCTGGCTGGCTACGAATCTATTATGTGTATCGGCTCTACCAATGGAGCTAGAGGGCTGACAATTTAAACATTTACCCCCTATTATGTCTAAAAAAGTTTTTGATTTTTGAAAATTCCACCAAAAATAGATTTTTAGTGTGGGGATCAATTTGCCATGCATGTGTATGCTAAATTGGTCCCTAGCTAGTCCGGTAGTATACACACTTGTTTAGGTTTTGTTTTTGTTTCTTGTTTGTTTTTTTAGTGATCACTGTCAAAAAAAGAAAAAAGGCGACAGAAGTGATCCATTGATAACAACTACGTCAAATTTCAGAATTTTTCGCTCCAAACACAGCGTGCTGCCAAAAGACGTTGGTCACGTGACGGTTTCTATTGAGGGACTAACCAGACCCGTCCATCCCTATCGGTCTGTCCATATCTATCAGTCTGTTCAAATCCATCCATCTAGTAATCTACCTTTTTATTTATCTAAAATCCTCTCTATTATTCTATCTATTCATCTATCTATCATTCTATCTCTTTATCTATCTATCGTTCTATCTTTTCAATTCTCATTATAATCTGCTTCCTTATTTCCTTCTCGGATAATTCCCTTGCGTATAAATTATACATGCATACCGATCTTCTTCGCCTGTGCCTCCCTATCTGTCTCCGAGGCGCTCTTGATATCCAACCGTCATATCTCTCCACCCATGACTCCAACACCCCATCCATTACCTCTGATTTTATCTCCGACCAGCCCATTGGAAGCCGAACGTCGACTTAGTCGGTTTTCTTCCCATTTCCCCAAAAACCCCTATCCGTAAGAGAAGACGTGAGTGCTGACCAAAGGAACGTACTTTGCATAAACAGCTCTAAAAATAATCAACACCGACCAGTGAGCACTAATGTTACTGCCTGCGTCCTCCCTCGCTCCAACCATCACTCACCGCTGCCTCTGCCTTTTTCTCTTCTAGAACCGTTGCCCTGGTGACCAGCTCGATAAAGATGACGGCAGCGGAGGCGCTGGTGCTGGCAAAATTGATGGCGGGAAAAAAATGCTATGGAGGTTAGAAGAAGGGTTTGGCGAAGCTTTTCAGAATGGTGCACTGTTTCTTCAAAGCCTATTTATCGTCCAACTTTTCAATTAGACACATACACACTTATATATATATATATATATATATATATATATATATATATATATATATATATATATATATATATATATATACATATATAAGCGTGTATGTGTTTACCAATGAAATTGGGTATGCATGATGGTGATATTATTATTATTATTATTATTATTATTATTATCATTATTATTATTATCATTATTATTATTATCACCATCACCATCATCATCATCATCATCATCATTATTATTATTTGATTTCCTCTTTTATGCTTCAATTAATATTCTCCTCTGATATTCTTCCTCTTGGTCCAGAATTCATTCTATCCTTCCTTTCTTCCAAATATTTTTATCTTGCTGTTTTCCTTCTTTGTATTCATCATCAAAAGTATAATCTCTTTTTTTTCTTTTTCCTTCCAATTTTCATATCCTACTTTCTTATTTTTTTTCTTTCTTTTTCATTTTCTCTCTCCTCCAATTTAATTCCTTCGTCATGAGTTTCATTTCCCCTCTTCCTCCTCCTTCCTCTGTGCCCTTTTTTCCTCTATCTTCTTCTTCTTCTTCTTCTTCTTCTTCCTCTTCTTCTTCTTCTTCTTCTTCTTCTTCTTCTTCTTCGTCTTCTTCTTCTTCTTCTTTACCTTCTGCTATCTTCTTCATATTATCTTTCCTCCTTCCAATCTACCATCTTCTTGGAAATTTCCATTTCTATTATTTCTACTCATCAAATCGCTTGTTATTTGTTCTTCTTCCTCACCATTTATTTGTTCTCCTCAAGTATCCAAACCCCAATACACCAATTCCCCGTTTTACGTTCATCTGAGAACGAAATCGTCTCATAACGGAAATTTGAACGAAGAATGTAAGTTACAAGAACGCTAATGGCAGCGCTTCTCTTCCATAAGGAAGAATTCAAGCTTCGTAAGAATAAAGCAGACTAAGCTGTCAACTGTGATGCTTTTCAATGGGGAAAATAGAAAGCTAGCTGAACCAGTAGAATTATTTTATATTATCACGTATTTTTTTACTTGTGGCGTAAATTGAAGAAAGTGTATATATTTTTCCATTGAATTACATATAATTTTCCTTGAGGGATTTCATCTACTACATGTAGGCCTACCGTATCTTGGATTAGAATATATTCTTTCAATAATCAGGGACTCGTTCTAACGGCTTTATCTAATGTCCCACCTTCTATTGGCACATTTATTTTTTCCATACTTCTGTGTGTTTTATATCGGAGATAATACCTTTACACGGGCAAATTGAAAAATAAATTATCAACTTGCTGCTTTAGAATATATTTTTATTTCTATTTGCAGGTTGTATTTCTACTTAACACACAGCATTTTTAATACGACCGTTATAAGGGCAAATTCGTTTTAACGACACACTTGGAGGGTACTGTAGTAACCAGGAAAATTGGTGTTATCAATTTAGACATTTTTCATCATGATTTGCGTGTTTTTTTGGTGTCGTCTAGACGTCAGGAATTGTTATTTAGATTATTTTTAACAAAGTAAGTAATATTTTTACCTAATTTACTGTAATACGCAATATTAGAATTGAAATGTGATATTTCCTTAAAGTAGATGATGACGATTAAAGTCATCTTTTATTGTAAATAATATGTGATACATTTAATTGTAATTAATGTGTATATATTTCCTTGGTTTTGGATGTATATATCAGGAGAAACTATTTATTTTAGATGTTTTTAAACTCGGTTTCAGATGTAAACCTGAAAATAAATTCTGCCACACAAAGAAAAATCTCTCATTGAGTTATCCTTCTGAACTTCTCTTCTTGGCCAAACCTGCCCCCCACTTTTAGGCCATTTCCTCCCTTGGGTCAATTCGAACCACTTCTTCGTTTTCCTCCCCTTCCGCCTTTCTCTGCCAACAACAACATCAGCAAAAATATCTCCTTGTTTTCCTAAGAGGGTCTTCGATAGACTGATATACACACACCAAGTGGCCCTTCATCAGCGAGCACTCAATCATACACACGTGCTTACACATTTATTTACACTGACAAGACACATTCAACCAACTTCCTGTTTTTTGCTTACACTCATTTCCTATCGTACGTATAGCACACGACGCAGAAGTCTACACAAAGATGATAAACTTGTATTGCCAGCTCAAGTATTTCAATACTAGAGCTCTGTAAGCATAGATAGCTTAACATACATATACACATACTCATTCACACACACACAGACACACACACATTAAAAACCACTATACCTAAAAATCATGATTCAAAAATGTTGCTTTCCTTCGTACACTTTTCTTAAATTCATCCAACCCTTATTGCAGAATTTACCTACCTAACTACCTACCTATCTACCTACCCATATATATATATATATATATATATATATATATATATATATATATATATATATATATATATATATATATATATATATATATATATATATATATATGGGGAGGCCTAACAAGGAAGAAAAAGATATCACCCGAATGCAACCTTATAGTATTACTGCCACTGGAAAATTTCTTGTTTACCACCAACACATCCATCGGGGCTCAATGGATCTTTTCTAGAACTTGGTCAGTTCAATTTTGTCAAATAAATTTGACCCTTTCATGAAATTTACAAGGAAAGAATATTTCAATTTGAAACCACCAACCAAAAATGTCTACGTACGTTTTTTTTTTGGTTTTGGTTTTTTTTTTCAGTTTTCAAGTGTGTCTGGCTGGCCATCTGTGTTTGTTTGTATCGTGCTTACAGGTCACTCCTTATGTGTAAAATAAAATTTTTTGAAATTCATCCCCAAATAGGATTTTAGTTTGTATGTGTGTGTGTGGGGGGGGTCAATTTGCGATGTGAGTTTATGCTAAATATATACCCTACATAGTCCGACTGGATTAACGCTTGTATTTTAAGGTCATCACCCCTAACGTGACATGCTGCCTAAAGACGTTGGTCACCTGACGATTTTCATTTGTATCGTTCTTCATTCTTTTCTCAACTTATGTGTGTGCGTATATATATATATATATATATATATATATATTTATATATATATATATATATATATATATATATATATATATATATATATATATATATATATATATATGGAGAGAGAGTGGGAGTGAGAGAGAAAGTATTTTTACTTAGGGTTTTCTGTTTTTTGTAACATGAGAAAAGCAAGTTCATAACATGTACTAATAGCAAGAAATCTTTTCCTGTCACCCCCCACCCCGATATATTTAGTCAGCCTCAACAGCACCAGAATGTTGTCACCAAATATCTTGTCAACCCATTCAGAACGGAGGTTTTGCAATACCTGTAAGCTGCTAAAATAAAGGGGTGAATTTCACGTGAGATATCTCGTCCGCCTGGGAAATCTCATCAGCCTCCCAGAAACAAAAAAAATGTGAGAAATCTCGTCAACAGCCCCCGAATTCCTAATGTATCATCGTTCTCTGCTTATGCCCTCAGAAGGGTGCGTGGGGAGAAGTTCACAAGGGGAATTGCCATCAATATCAACTTCCGGTTTGTCAGGCTAACGGTTGTCACTAATGGTCACTCATCTAGGTAATGACCGGGCTCCATATTGCTTAACTTCAGTGAACCGGTGTATCCAACGAGATTTGACCGTAACTCGGGGAAGTTCCTAATTCTTATACTTAGTGCTTAGCATCGAGTAACATTTTCAAAGTCTTTGGTGTGACTCTAAGTGGTTAATGAACATTACATTTTGTTACATCTTGTTGTTTTTTATTTGAGTTTCTGCCAACGAGAAGGCTAACTATGATACCAAAGTGACAGTTAACAATGATTGTCAGTCCAGTCATGTCTTTATGATAACATTGACGATGTTTATGCAATTTGTTGGATGAACGGGCTCATCTTGACTATCTGTTTTCATTGGCCGGTGTCCGGTGAAAGTTAATCCCTGTGTCAATATTTTCCATCAGATCGTAAGATTGGTTTTTGTGACGTTGACTCATCGATAGAGCGGAAAGCAGTTTGTTTTCTCGTCCTAACAGAAACGAGGAAGGGTGGGAGCTATAAGGAAACGCCCCTGGCCCCAATGGAGGAGGCTCAAAATGGTAGTTCGCTTATAGCAATTCTAATGACAAATCTCACTGAATGATGGAGGAACCTTTCGGGGGGCAAAAACCCAATCACCAGGCCCCAAAATCACCAATATCACTCGCTACGACTGTGTATGATGGGTATAAGATCTTTAAGGGATGAGTTTACGTCTTCAAAAGAAGCGAAGCATCTGATGGTTAATTCATTTTCGACAGGAATATATATATGTGTGTGTGTGTGTGTGTGTGTGTGTGTATACATACATACATATATAAATATATATATATATATATATATATATATATATGTATATATATATACATGCATATATATATTTACATACGTATATATATACATACATATATATATATATATATATATATATATATATACATACATATATATATATATACATACATATATATATATACAGAGACAGAGACAGAGACAGGCAGAGAGAGAGAGAGAGAGACAGACAGACAGAGATAGAGAGACAGAGAGAGAAGCATTTTAATCAATTAATTTTATCTAGGAGAAACTCATAAAATTTGTTAGTATCTACCAATACAGAAAGAGAGACAAAAAGGGAGAATTTTTTTTAATCGCTTCACTCAATCCAGGGGAAATCTGTAAATGAATATTTCTATCTATTTATCCGATATTAGTACCGTCAACCAAAACTGTCACCAAATCTGCCAACAGAAGTTTCTCCATTCTTTAAGTTGGTCTCGCTTGGCTGGCTGGCTATGTCTGTCCGTATGTATCAGGGGTACAGGCTTTACAAATGGTGCTAGAAGACAGAGCATTTAAATATTATCATTTCTAGAAAAGAATCGGGGTTTTTTTTGTTTGTTTTTTTAAATTCACCCCTAAACAGGTTATTTGTGGAGGGTTCAGTTCGCAATCTAAATTAGTTTCCGATTTTGTGTCCGGTAGCGTTCACGCTCGTTTTTTTTTGGTTTTTTTTGTTGTTTTTTTTTTAAATCTTTTTATTTAAATTCATTGTTCTTTGGTGATCACTGTCGATAAAAAGCAAGAGAAGTAACTTATTGATTGACCACTTTTTCCCCCATTTCCGATTTGTTAATCGATCAACACAATATGCTGCCGAAGGACCTTAATCACGTTAAGGTTTCTATTGAGTGACTGACCAGACCTGTTAATATTTTATTGATATTTCGAAGTAAGAAATGTCAGAGTGGTTTGTGTTTATTAATCAAATATTGATCACCTACGGGTGTGTTTTTCGAAATAGCTTTTATCCTGGTTGTCTGATGATTAGCTAGCACTAACTCCTTGAAGTTTCGTAGATTAAATTTCATCCCACTTTAGTGTCTGTGTGATGGGCCATTTCAAACCATCTATTTGTCTTTGCAAAGAGATTTATATACCAACAAAAGTTGGTATGTTAATGACTCTCCTTATTGTTATAGACAATACAGAGGTTTATAGTCTGCCTCACCATTTTGTTTAGTAAACAGGCTGATCAATAGGTGCCACGTAGATTTATCGCTCGGAAGGTATTCGACCTAGAATATATGAGTGCGTCACCATTCTCGGCTTATGCCCTCATTGAGGGTGTCGTGGAGTTGGGTACACAAGGACAATTGTTGCTAAAAGCTACTCCCGACTTGCAAGGCCTGTAGTATAGCTCTGCTTATGGTACCTGGTAGTCTCAAATGGACACTCATCTAGGTTCTAACTAGGCTCAACGTTGCTTAATTTTCGTGATCCAACGTGATTTGGTCGTAACCTCTGAACCACAGGAAGAGGTTCCTCAAATCTACTTCTTGTGCTGCTAAGCGGAGAGTCATTGAGTACCATTTTTAATGCCTTTATTACGTTTATTTCTAGTGGATATAAACTTAGCAAAAAGGGTTGTCATATCAGTCTGCAAATTGGGTTTTTTTTGCTTGTTGGTGATTTTTAGTTGTCGGGTCTTTGGCAGATTTTTGATTAATAACTGAATTTATAGGTAAACATATTGTGGCCAAAGTCATTTTAGATTACTTTTGAAAGAATGAATTTTTGGAAGTGGCTTCGCAAATTGGTAACTCTAGAGAAGAAGTGATATCAAACAAACTGCTATAAATTCATGCGCTTGAAGCTTCTTACTATGTCCTCGTGTTGCTGTTCTGCATGATGAAGACAGCATTATCTTTGATAGACATTTTATACAGTGACAGTATGACTCGGTTGGGGATTGAACCATGGCCTACCGAACTACCACTGGACCACTGTGGTCAGCCCACGAAGGATGTTGTAATAGAAAGGAGATGGCAAGTAAGAAACGTTTGCTTCTGCACGGCTGACAAATATCAAATTGGAACACGATTAGCTATCTCTAGTGAATCAAAACCCCACACATTCAGACAATTCTACGCACCCGTTGCAATTTCCACTCAAATAGCTACTCCCTCGAGAGTGCTTTGCTGATGATAAAATATCCATCTCTTTAAATCCAGGGGCAGCAGACATCTTGCGAATCCATCATGAAATTATCTTAAGTATATATATAGAGTGGTTCCTCGGCTTTGTATGGGGTGACTCCGTGTACAAAAAATTATAGCATGCCTTGGCCCGTCAAAACTGAATCATGAAAATATTTCATCCCCAGAATTCAAATAATTTAACGCCAGCTACTTCTTTAGTCTTACTTAACGCTACTTACTTTAGCGGTAGACTTAAGTTATGGTATAAAAACAGCAATAAGCATTGCCGAATTAACTAAGTGGAAAAGTAGCATGCACTACGGGCCCCACAATTTCAGGGGCCCCACAATTTCAGGGGCCCTGCTAAATGCTTGCAAGCTATCAATTCCAATTCAATGATTCTGTACTTGTTCTATTACTACAGTACTATACTGCATTTAACTTTTATCACGATTGGGTGGTTAAGGTTGGCGATTTTTGCCACTAATCACCTTTGTAAGTAATTAATGGGAGAGTGGTTTCTATGTGATACATATGTGGCACATAAATACGAAAGTGCACGTAGATGAACATGAAAACAAAGTTATTCTGATGGTTACATGATAGATATATTCGTGGTATTATCTGGCTGTACAGTGAATGAACAAAACAGTATTTCGTTATGCACGTAAAAATATCCGTTATGACATATGTGTATTTCCTTAATTCAGGAAACTAGTTGAAATTCTTCCACAAATTGTCACCAAAAGAAATTACTTCTTTCGCCTCTTGTTGGGTCGTGATCACTAAAAGGGTTCCCATTTGCAAAAATAAACGAAACGAGTGCGAACGCTGCTGGACACAAACTAAAGAACCATCATCATCATCATCATCATCATCATCATCATCAGTCTTTTAACGCCCGTCGTTGGACATAGACCTTCCCCAGGATTCGCCACACTTCTCTATCATGGGCGTAGCAGAGCCAGTATTTCCTGAATTTGTTTAGTTCATATCTCCATCTTGAGTTCTGTCGTCCTCAGTTTCTCATGTGATCTTTGGGGATTCATATTGTGAGTATTGATGTCCAACAGTTGTCTTTCATTCTTGCAACATGGCCTGCTTATTGCCATTTTAGTTTTTTTAAATAGTTTCTATGATGTTTTGGACTCCTGTTTTCTTTTTATGTACGGTGCTGTCTTGTGATATCTCCATGTAAGGTTGAACACGATTCTCTCATGTGCACGTTGCATGCTTCTCAGTTTGTAAGTCTGTTTCTTGGTTAGATTCCATGTTTCAGCTCCATAAGTGACTATCGAGAGAATGCATTGGTTGTATACTCTTCTTTTCAGGATTAGCTTAAACCTACGTTTCAGAAGAGAAAGTTTTTTTCGAGACAAAATCAGGAAATGCTTAAACAATCAACCCACCTGCTCTATTGGTACGGCTTTTACACGTGACATCACTATACAGTGTCATCCATGAATGAGTGCACCCCTTCATCTTTTTTTAAATAGAGAGTTGATTTTCATAGTTTGGTTTTATTATTTCTTGTGGAACATTACACCATCAAAACAGACATTATCAAGTATTATTTATGACTGAATTCTACAGCTTTGCGGCTCTGTTGACAAAAATATTTTCTTAAGGGGACAACATCATAAAAGTACGATTTAAAAATATTTGAATTGTTGATTATTCTTTCCTTCCCGAGACATATGGTAAATACAATCACAATAAAAACTTTTATTCATTCAAATTTACCAAAAAAAAAAATACTAAATGGAATTACTTGATTTGTACAAGTCAGTTAAAATATTCATACTGCAGTGCTGTCTTTTTGACTGATGCCTTTTGTCTTGATGCCTTTCATATTTTGGGGTTGTGTTGATTTATTGGAGATGTGATAAAGAGCCAGTCAAATATTCGGACAACTTAAAAACTGAAGAAACCTATGCTGACAATTTCGGTTGATGATTTCTTACGATGTGTTCAGTTGGGTTAGAGAGCCCGAAAATATAAGAAGCGTCAAGAGAACGGCCTTCATTTGAGGTGATCGTGTAGATGAGACACAAGAGATAAGAAATAATTATCTATGAAGTCATTTATCTTTGGTTTGTTTCGCCAACAATTATCAACTTCCTTCCTTTCGAGAGGATAATGGATTATTCATGCAATTCGAACAGGGCGGAAATAAATGAAAAATGAAGAACGAAATAAAAGCATGAATAATATAAAAGAAAATTGGGGGTTTGACAGGAAGGAAACCTTTGCCTCTGCTCTATTAACAAACACTTATACACGCACACACACTATATATATGTGTGTATGTATATATATATACATATATATATATATATATATATATATATATATATGTGTGTGTGTGTGTGTGTGTGTGTTATTAAGAAATGGATATATAATCCGACGGAATGATTATAAGTTGCGTTATATTATATCGAAATGATCACTATTACACGGGAATGTATCATTTGGTCTCAACAATGTATATAGAATAAACAGATTTCGAAATTGTGACCGATAGGGTAGCCGCTTCAAGGTAACGTTGCTCTTACCATTTAGCTAAACAGCCGCCGGTAATGCAAAGGACCAAATAACTGTTTCAACTCCAAATTCTCATTCTCCTCATTCACGATCCATATCTGCTCTATTTATTAATACACACACACACACACACACACACACACACATATATATATATATATATATATATATATATATTGACAAATACATATAGGTATGTATTTTAAAAAAACACTAAATACACTTGAACCCACTCCCACGCCTAGGTTTTACCTACTTCCGAAAATCCATAAATTAGATAACTCAGGTAGACAAATCATTTCTTCCACTAACTGCCACACCATCAAACTATCGAAATATGTAGACCACAACACCCATCCTCTAGTTACGCAAGTTAAATCCTACGTACGAAACACAAGTGACCTCTTAAACACAGTCAAACACTTCAAAACAATCCCCCCAAAAGCACTCCGAGTCATTAATATTTTAGTATCAAACACGGAGAAAGTATTCTGGCCGCCAAAGAAACCTTTAACAATAGAACGACTTGAGAACCCAAAACAGAACGATAACCACTCTTATGCAACACATTCTGCCACCCAATAGTTCCAACTTTAATAATAGACACTTCCTCCAGATGAAAGTCTGTGCCATAGGCACAATAGTACCCCTCCTATGCTAACATCTTCATGGTCAAATTCGAAGAGACCTACATGTACCCAAAGATAGACAAAGACTGCATCTTCTATGCCATACATATAGATGATATTCATATATATATATATATATATAGGAGTTGGAGCCGAGCTGGAGAAATTCTTCACATATATTAACTCTACATACGACTCGATCAGATCCACTGACTCCATTGCCTTCTTTGACACCTCCATATACGTGGATCATAGTAGAAACCTCCAGACCACCCTCTACACTAACCCTACAGACACTCACAACTACCTTCACTCTAACACCTGGAAAACCTACCTTTTTCACAAGCACTCAGAATAAAAAGAGATTTTGCTCTACAGATAGTGAACTCAACAAACACGACTATCACAGTGCCTTTGATCTTTGCCAAGAAAAAAAATCACACCTTTGCTGAATTCCAGTTTCATAGGTGAAAAAATTTGCCACCTTCACATAGATTGCTATCTACATCGTGAGATGTGTCCATCGGCTAAATTTCAGTTTCCTTGGTGCAAAATGGCGGATCACAACTCTGTAAATCGGCTGCAAATGACCAAAAGAATTACTCGAATTACCTCCAGGTCAATCTCATAGAGCCTATGTTTCAAGTTGATCTCTCTTCAGTCTTCATGCAGAATATTTGGTCGATAGGCCTCGTAGTTTTGCGAAGAAGAGGTACGAATAAACAAACTAACAAAAGGCTCTCAAACACACACACACACACACACATATATATATATATATATATATATATATATATATATATATATGTGTGTGTGTGTGTGTATTGTATTGTGATTTAACTAATAAAACATTGTTCGTTATAAATATTCGACCTATTTTCTCCATCTTTGTTGTATATACGTTCTTTAGTTATTTTAGCTGCTAAGTTTTATGACGTGGGAAAGGTTGTAATGAATTATTCTCTGAGTGGATTAAAAATCAATTGTTTCTTCAATCAATTTGTTTCCTGCGATCTTATATTTATCCGACTAATACAGTAACAGTAAACTTCTGGTCACTTGAATCGTAACACCTTTGTTCCACTATGTTTCACTCACAACGACTTAGATAGAAAAATGCGACTGAATCTTTACCCCTTTCACGCTTCCATACATTAAATTGGGGTCGTTTGATTTTGGTGAGAAAAACGAAAAAGACCTAAATATTTTGGTGTGTTCGGCTCTTATCTGAACACAGATGTCATCCATCGAAGCCAACGCAAAAGGTGGTATTGAAAGAGATGAAAAAATAACGTGAAAGAAGAAGCATGACAAGATATGCGCCATTTTGTATATACATCAAGTCACGTATCTCTGACTGTGATCAAGTTGAATGCATCAAGAGTAACTGGCAACTGAGTTAAGAAGAAAAATTAAATCAATAAGCAAAAGAAGAGAGAGAAAAATTTTTCATTGCGTAACGAATTGAACTAAAAAGATCGAAAAAAATATTGAAAACGAAGGAAAGAGTGCTGAATTTAGTTTCCTCTACGCAGTGCGTGCGCACAAACGTTTTGCAACAAGCGCACAAAATACTGAGCGCATAAAATATTCCAAATTTTGCCGATAACTTGCTAATTTTTTTCCCTTAGTAATAGCTTGGGTTAATGGTCGACTGCAACAGATGAGTTCGAAATAATATCTCCCGTCAATTGAATCCTATACAGTTTTTTTAGCTTGAGATTAACAGCAACTGATGTAGTTATAATGATTGAAAAAATACTGATGTCGAATTTAAAAGTGTGCACATGTTGTTCTCAAAGGAGAACAATTGCACAACAGATTTTTGCACTCACTGAATACAAAAATATGAGAGGGCGAGAAGCCAGAAGCACATTATTCGATAGCCTTTATTTATTTCCAGACACTTAGTGATGTGCATATTTATCTTTGCTTCTGATGAATCATCAGTTGAATATTAAAACTTTTTGCGCCCACTGATAGCATAGAATTAGAGAGAACATTCGTGCTGAACTGCTGCGTAATGTATAATCTATGTGGCAGTCACAAATAAAGAAAAGACTTGAAGCAATCGTAGTTTTACTGACGAATGCTGAGAATATCATGGGCGCAGCCTTTAACAAATGAGGGATTAGGGAATCTCTGAATTTTTGAGATGAGGTATTATTATTTCTATTGATATTTGGACCATCCTCATCTTGGTTGTTTTTCATACAACGTTTCGGCCGTTGCACTCTACCAGGTATCATCTGTGATGTGGGGAAGTAACAAACCGAACCCTTTATTTATCCGACGGGAGTATATTGACCGTACTACCCTCTTAGCATTAGTAGTATTGTTATACTGTCTCGCACTAGGATCGAACCTAGAACCATCAGATTACTTTACAGTAATTTGTGCTGTAACCACTGCGCTATGTGTCCGTGTGGACAACAGGTGCTAATTTTTAGGATTTAGGAGCCTTAAACCTCAGGTGACAGTTTTGATGTTTTTGATGTTATTGTTTTCTGCCTTTTATTATTAGAGGTTCCCATATGGTACCCATTTCAATCCTAGGATTACTGAGGTAGTTTTGCTTGCCTAGCATGTGGGCCGACTTTTTCAATTTTCGAATTTTCCAGTGTTCTTATGATCAATTATCTCAACCTTGTTCCAGAGGGATTGTTAAGGAGAGTAAGGACCACAAGAAAACTGTTGCTAATGATAAGAAAGAAAGATACAGAACTTTGGGGGCACATAATAAAGGGAGGCTTTGAGTACCTAACGTTTACAAGGCGTATAGAGAACAAGAGAAGCAGAGTTAGGCAGCAAGTAACCTAAGTGAAATTGAAAGAACATAAAGGGAATGTCAGGGAGTGGCAGGGAGTGATAGGAATAAAACGTGTCACCCCTTCGTACTAACACCTCTGAGAAAGGCATGAATAATTCACTACTACCGATCGACAGATATGACAAGACGGTATCGTCCCTAACGTGCCGTACTGTGTAATCGCAACTGCGATCATCTAATCTGTGACTGGTTGTGATTAGATTGAGCAACGGAAGCTCAAAGTTGTTGGATGATGATGTTGTGTGCCAAGGATTTCCTTTCTGTTCATCAATAAGAAAATGTTCTTAAAAGTCTTTTAATATTTACATCTGTTGATACCTGTCTATCTAGCTAGCTAGCAATATCACTTTGTTTTTATCTATAGATCTATCAATCTCTCTGTCTATCTTTCTATCTCAATCTGTTCATATCTATCCATCTATCTATCTATCGACTGATCCGTCGATATATTCAATTCTAAAATGTCTACCTCACTATTTTGTAAGGACATCTATACCTCTAATCTGACACGGATTCATAGTTGGGAAAAACAGCTCACTACGAATATCTTGTGAGATAAATCTGTTGATTCTTCGTAAGCAGGAGCTCCGAATAGACAAACATTTACAAAGTTTAACACGGAGCCACAAGAGTGAGACACAAAGTGAGGATCGAGTTAGGTAAACTTTGAATGGTCTGTAAAGCTTGCTTACAAACAACTGTCCAACGGCAGGTGTCCAGAATATTCACAAAGCTTAGCATTCAGCTATGATCGATCCTATTAAAATAGGAATAGTTTGAGAGACCAGTTGCTAAACTGGTACCTTTTGGGTATATTTACTATACTCATCTTAGTCTGGCCCTGGGACAATGGAAGACTCGTTTTAGAACCCTTACTCTACTGCAAGCACATCAGATACACACCATTTGCTATCGGCTGACTTCTCACGTTCTGAGTCATTTCATCCACAGTCTGAATTCTGGGAAATGCTAGAGATGCAGAGGACCAAAGCTGACAGATCTGGATGATGCGATATTCTGCCAGAGCATATGATATAAAGAGTGACTCGCTCGGCCATTGTGAATGCGACGGTCACACATTGTACAAGCTCACTCCGTGGCATCTCAATGCCGACTGAATAACCCGACAGGAGTGCATTGGTACACAGTTGCTCCCACTCTGATTGGTTGCCAAGTTGTATCAAAATCGTGCCACCGGTTCTCGAGATATTCAAAATAACTGGATACTTTCTAGTCAAACTTCATAAATATAAAGCGTAATATTTCTTTTGCAATACATTACCCATGTAGTTGTCGATGGACCAGAGCAGCGTAATTACTCATGAATATTACCGATATTATCTGCATAGCTATGTGAAAGTTCATCGATCTTGTTTCCTTATGAGAATCAATAAATATTTTTGAATCGGATTATCGATTCATTCATACCTCGAAAATGCAGACGATCTTTCAATCGATTGATTTCTCAAGCTGGTTGCCATCGCAACAGATCCCAGTCAGCTCAATAGGAGCATCCGTTCAATATTCTGCTGATGAAGAAATATTCTTTTCGACTCTTTGTACTCCTAATTAGACCATTTTATTTGAATGTGCTACATTATAGACAAATCAATAAAATAGCTTTTTCTGCAGATGTATTTATGCGCATGTGCGTGTGTGCTCACTCAGAGGCTAACAGGACAAGTGGGCTTATAGAAATGCAGCTGGCCTAACTATTGATGGCTCAATGAATGGAATCTGCGAACCGAGTTCAAACTCCGACTGCGACTGTTTGCGTTCACTTCGCCCCAGGGTCGGTCCTATGGTTTCTGACGCCACTGGCAAGCTGGACTTGGGCAGTAAAAGGAACGCTTTTTCAAATCTTACATTGAGCTTATTTCTTTATCTGCGCTGTTTGCTCTCTGTGATAGACTGACGATCTTTTGTAAGTTGAGATATAAAGCAATTCGTTTTAAAATTAGGATGAAAGAGAATGAGTCAAAAATGAACAATGGTTGAAAATGCTTCACCCTTTAACAAAAAATGAAGACTCTGTTCAAAAACTGCAACGTTGTTTATGCGATTTTGACAGCTTTTGTCTACATTCGTTTCTGTAATATAACTTCCTTTCCAATAGAGTTTTAAAACATCAAAACGTCCGAAACGAAAATAATTGTTGTACCAAAAATAAAATGGAGAATATCGTTCAAAATGCAATGTAATTTATTGGCTAATGAAAAAGTTTTATACATGGAATGTATTCATTAATCATAGACACTGCATGGTCTACTTGACTCCTTTCTTTGTTTCTTTCTTGAACTTTCCATTTTTTATCTCGAGAATTGATCTAAAGAAAAGGAATGCTATGACGTAGTGTGACGTGAAAAAATATCCATCTTCCTCTGTCCACCCTCTAAATCGTATCCTTCTATCTTTACGAAAGCTATGAACCTTTTTTTTTCTAAGACAAAGTACGCAGACTATTCCTCTTTACCCACCCTCATTTCGAGTCACTTAATTCCTTACAAATGCTGTTAATCAATTTGAACATTGGTCTTCACTTTTCCCCCTTCTAAGAACTGTCAACTTTCGTCGCAGGTGGAAATAACTCTGTACAGAAAATATGAACAAATTTGATTTCCATCAAGTCAGGATTCGTAGTTAAGTTTCTCGAGCACTTTCTTATGTAAGAAGTTTGTTGGGATACTTGCATGGTTTTGATAGAGATTTCGTAATTACAGACTTACATTGACATGCGTCTGATTTACGATGTTGTTGAATGGTCGTAACTCGACCTCGACGTAGGTTGGCCATCAAAGGATGGTGAAATATAAGCATTCCACAACATGACATAAACCTGGGTACATATTAACCTAAACCTCAATATTGTACATACGTCTATATTTTTCATTTTCTGAAACGAAGGAACAAGTGCCATCCATTACGTTTCTTTCACTATGTCAATAGCTGAACCCAAGAGGGTATCTGCTCTTACCTCCTGTTCGCCTTCCCAGCCTGAGGAACTTGAAACGAACTCGTCATATACAGTGCTTTCTCTTTAGCAAGCTAATAATATCATGACAGAAATTTCCACTGGATCATAAAATAATGATGATTGAAAATCCCGTAATTCGCTGTCAAGTTCTTATAGGGATATATCTGCAATCGGACGTAAATCGACCCGACGTTAGTCGACGTACGACTGTATTCATTCCTAGGAAATTCTATTTTCAGTGTCACTTCGTGACAGACTTCGGTGAGATTCGTGAATAAGTACACCTCATCAAGCAAACTTGACCGCCTTTTCGTCTAGTGTTTGCTTCATATTTCCGAATTTAGTCACGTAAATTTGAAAGCCGAAACATTCAGCAGCAGAAATTTATCTGACATAAACTTATTTATGTGATAGGCATGCACTTGAAGTTGATGACCCAGCGATAAAATTTATCTATGGAGACGCTGAAACTTGAGAAAGGTACAAAAATAATAACTTCGTCTCAGTGTCAAAGGCGTAGCTGTGGGAAGGTGTTGGGTTTAAAAGCTTTATGAATAGTCGTTCACTTACTGCATTTTTACTAACATTATACATCAACAAATCTCTCTGAACCAGTGATTTCTGACCGTATCATTACGAAGAACCCAGTTTATTTCATTGAATTTTTATATCTATATATTGTCTGTTTAGCAAGCTCATGAAATCCACGATTTTGAAAGTTCTACCTACATGCCCCAAGTAATACTTTTATTATACTCTGGTAAACCGCTGCTATCAGGTTGGAAACCACTGCACTAGATGTTGGAAGGGTGGGCCCTAAATAAATCAGGCTCTCCCTACTAGGCCCCTAAATCTTCAGCTACAGCTCTGTTCAGTGTAGGAGGAAGACAAAACTTAGAGCGAGCATTGTCGAATTAACTATGCTGCAAAAGCAGCATACGCTACCGGCCCCGCGATTTCAGGAGCCCCACGCCGAACGCTTGTAAGTTATTTCTGATTCAGTGATTTCTGCACTCGCTCTATTACTATAGTAGTATACTGTCCTCAACTTATGAATGATTATGCAAAGTTTTAGCCAATTATCAACTTTATTTTTAGGTTGATATTTAACACATTCATAGTATTTATGTACTTAGGGTCGCTGTATAGCATACTAGTTGTGGTACCCGAATTTGCTCGGGAATAAAAACTTCAAATATAACAACATACGAAAGCGAATGTTCTATAAAGATTCCATAGAGCTAAATAAGTTAGAGTGCACTCGCTACTACCCTTATTCCATATCGGAGCCACACACACTCTCACGCAGAATGGAGCCAACTTAATCCTTTCCATGAAATTTTGAAGAAAATCAATTGTCTCCATTTGTATTAACAATTGTAATTTTTACTCTAAATTGACATGTGAGGGCCTCGGAGGTAAGTGCCCCCTACCCTATGTTAATCCTGTGGTCAAGTTAGGCTTATAGACAAATCTGCAGACCCTAGAGTGGAGCTGTTTGGCTGGCTATACAAAACATGGTAGCAAGCAAAGCAACAAATTAAGATTCGTCGTCGTTATGATATTAGATCCTACATAGCTTAATCTGTTCCTGTTTGGAGTTGATAAAATTTATCTATGGAGAAGCCGAAACATGAGAAAGGTTTAAAAAATAACAACGTCGACTCAATGTAAACAAAGTGAAAACTTTGAACGTATATCATGTTCAGATGACCTGGTTACAAGTGCTGATGCTTTGTTGAACCATAGATATTTCTCCATTGTAAGGCTTCCGATTTGACAAGTAAAGAATACAAAAAATAAAAATGATCCCGGAAAACGTACTTGATGTTAACTGACAAACAAGAGAGTGGTGTCGATTTCGCTGATATTTCGGGTTTATTCTAGTTTGTTTTTTTTTTCGACTAATCGTTTTCATAATTTCATCTTATTTCACTATGTTTCGCTTCTCTTAATCCTCCTATGTAATCTGCTAATTATTGGAAACCAAATTCGATACATTCTGTTTCAATTTGTACGTTTTGTGCAACTCCTGACATTTTTAGTAAGTTTTACGATAAAATATTCTTGCTTACTTTGTGTTTTACCATGGATTTTTTTTATCAATCTCCCTATTTTCTATAAGTCTTTTTTGATGTTCAATTTACTATCATTGTCCAATCTTGAGCGGCAGTCGAGAGAATATTTTCTTTATTGAATAACTTTGAAGTAAAACAAACGCAGCTTTTTTCAAAGATAGGAATTTTAAATGTCTTTAAAAGGACAGACTCACCGAATGGTTCCTATCACAAGATCTGTGTAATGAAATAAAAGACAAGAAACGATATGTGAAAGAAAAAGAAGTGGGCGAAGCAAGTTTTTAATTAAAACGGTTTCCTTTTGCATTTTTCATTGAGTTTTCAATAAAAGTGATATACTGACTTATCATAATTTGGGTATTGATTCATGTATAATTATGTACTATGCATTTGGTACGTTTTTGAAAGACTTGGTACCTTTCCAACTGTAATAATGATACGTATGATAAAAATTCTCTTGCCAGCCATGGTCTGAAAATGTCACCAGCAATTATCATGGCGGATTCTGCCAACTCACCACTTCCGTCCCATATCACTTCCGGATTTCATCACATCCGATCTCTTCTGCGCGTGCTCAGTTTGTTTTTTGTTTTGTTTTGTTTTTCAAAGATTGCTACCAACCTCATATCGCGACATATACTCAGAAAAAACATTATTATTGAATTAATAATGGGAATGACTAATTCTTGTAACTGTTTACAGACATGATTCGGGGACTATTTACTATATAAGCAGTTTTTATCATCTGCTGCCTCAGTGTAGCGAATCATCGCACTAGAGGAGGCGTCCAAGATATTAACTTTTGCTTTGTACAGTGCATTGCCAAGTGCAAACAGTAAAATTGTGTTGTGCCATTTTTTCCAGTCGGAGAAGGTCTACCTCCCTAAAAAATCAGCATTCAAAATCATGGCTTTTTACTCGACTTCTTAGGACTGGTTGGAAATGCTAAACTACCACAGAAGTCAAAAGTAATGTCTTTAAATTGGTGCTTCGAATGAGGGGCTCATCAAGCTCCAGTTTTATATCTCCTTTTCATCTTCATGTAAACTAGGAGCACACACTCGATATTTTCTTTAGTACTTAGGATGATCAGCAAAGTGTAGTATCTTTCAGCTCAGCTTCTGAATTTACTGAGATCATGTTGAGAAGTTAAGATTGAGGTTTGTTTAATGAGTTCAAATTTAACAATAACAACATCTTATAGCTTAGCTCTCAGGAATTAATAACACATTTTATTATCATTAATCACGAGACATAGAAAATCAAGGCTATTGTGAGATTTTTTTGAAATTCTCTTTTGTATGAAGTTTTCATTCTCTTTTTATTGTTATTCTTGTGTGCACAAATACATCAAAACAAAGTCGGGCAACAGGCTTGAGCCTGTATAACCTGTATTTTATGGCAGCAACTTAGCATTTTTCTTTTTACCTTTATGGAACGTCGTAGGTTAACTTTCATCACACTTCTGAAGTGTTTGTCTCCGCGTTGTGGGTCATTATGAGTACAACCTTTTGATTTTCATTTATTTAGGAACACAAGGGTTATATTCTGTCTTATCAATTTGCTTAGCACCCAGGCTGGTCAACAGATGGCGGAGTAGTTCAAAGAGGGGGGAAAAAGAAAGAGTCAACAAGTTTAGGAGATCAGTATAGCGCACAAGACTAAAGCGGTACTTGATTGACTCATTTGACCTCAATGCTGTTATTGAAGTTTCGAGAAATTGGCATGAGGGAGAAGGTAGCAAAAAAGAGTCTCACACTTACTAACACACAAAATACAATGGAACAGTAAAGGACGCCTCGGAATTGATTCTCTTCGTTTTTCGGGGAATCAGCCAGACAGTAACATGATGACTAAGGGAAATTATGTCAGCCAATGGAAGTGCAGCGAATCAGTCGTCGGTCAAATCAGATTCGGGAAAAGGATACTCACTTACAAAAATACCTGTATGTCTAGAAGCTTACAGAAAGAATAAACAGTAGAAGTTAACTTGACACCTCATTTGGAATTTCTGATTAGCCAGTCTATCAGGTTAGGAGAGGAACATTTAATTACTTTTCTGACATAGCAGCTACAAAAATGACGAAAAAAATTGATGTAAAACCTTGTTCAATGCTTTTTCCACAACTCACACTAGTTGCATTTTTCAAAATTTCACTATTTTTCAAAACTCGAATTACCCCCTTAATTTATCTTACGAACCCCTAAGGAGGCGATGTACCCGGTTTGAGAACCCCTGTCCTAAACTGACACGTAGGCTTTCTTTTATCAAGGCCATATACAGGTAAACAAATTTATCTACGCAAGGTAAACGCACTTATTAATAATAAATCTGTTGCTGCTTTGACAGTCCTTTCAAAATAACTTCTGTGCTTGGAAACAGTGTTTAGAAAGGCACTTCCTGTTGCGTTCAACGACAGAGATTGTATGGAAGAGATATTTGATTTTGTTGTTCAACACTAAATCTTGCAATTTGTTATACTGAGATCTTTGTCAACGCCTACAGGAGAATGATCTATGACTGCGAAAGTGGGCGCTACCACCCTATTGGGGGCGCTGGAGAACTCAAAAGAGCTCTGGGAGGTTAAAAGGTGGTGAGAGGGCAATCAGAGCCAGCCTGCTTAATAGTCAAACACAGGAAGTCGCCTAGGGCGCATCACAATCTGGAAAAATAGTCATTAGAATTCTAACGGGGATTTGAATTTTAAGTCTCACCAATAGCGCATGAAACTGTTGCGCTGGGCCAAGGGGTATGGGGCAAAGAATTCAAAACGATACCTCCTACGCACAAAACCATATGTCTGAATAGCTCATTTTACAGAAAAGCCGTTTGAAATTAAATTATTCATGGTTTTTCTCATTTAAAGAGTTTTATAAACTTATCTAAATTTAATGACAACCAAATCAACATAAATTAATTGGGAACCACAAAAATCTTACCATTGAACTTCAAACGGTTCAACTGTAAAAATAGCGCTTCTCACATTCTGAATAACAAGTCAAGATAACACGCAAGCTGAGACCGTATGAACTGAGCGGACTAGACATTTAATTTCCAATCTATCGTTTTCAGCTGACTCATGGGAGAGTGGTTCTTGTGAAGTATATGCACTAAGAAGTTCAAAAGTCCGAAAAAGTTAGGAGAAAACCTATCTAGAATATTCGCGTAAAAAATTAATATTTTCACCAGGGTGTGGGTGGAGTCGCTTTGGCCCCTTCAAATTATTCTCCTTGGGACTTCACTCACTTATCAAAATGGCTGGGCACGTGAATACACGTGTCATTCACATACTTGAAACTAGACTTTTCAATGCTTCAGAGTTTCAACTGAAGTTTGCTCAAGGTCAAATCTTAGGAAAAACTGCATTAAACATTGGAGATAATGGAGGATTTTGGATAACGCGTTGGCAGGTCTTCTTCCTGTCGATATATATTTGGGCTCAAACTAGAATAGTGTTAACTGCATGCAAAACGTTAACATCTCTGATGAGAAAGTTATTGAAGCCTTCTACTACCTGGTCATTTTTGTGTTTGTCTCATGGGATGACCAAGGCTTCATCTGTTGATATTTTGTGAAAGAGTTTGACCTCATCAGAGCTCACTATTAGTGATGACGAAACGAGTGCCCCGCAGATTAGTTTCACAAAATGAGTTCTCCGACGATGCCAAGTGGAACTGAATACAAAATGAAAACGTATTTTCCGGAAAAAAGATCATAGGTAATTCTAACTTTAATCAACAAATCAAATAATAGAATGGCCTCCCCTTGAAAAAAAATTCATCAAGTTGTCTCCCTTATTTGTAAGTCAATGAATTGAATAAACCAATGAGTAGCCTCCCCTCAATTTGATAAATCATAGAGTTACCCCCCTTATATTTGTTACAATGAAATAAGCAACAACACCGTAAAATTTGCAAAAACAATTCTAATTCACTCACGTGCACATTCAAGGAAATCACATGGCCTGTGACCTTTTGGATTGAATAGATAAACCTATATGCTTAATTTCCACTACTTAATTGCATAACTTTGGCTTACAATTTGGAACATACATATATATATATTCAGAATTACAGACATAAATCCATTCACTTATATATATATATATATATATATATATATATATATATATATTTGTGTGTGTGTGTGTGCTCATACAGATTTGAGATGAAAGTGTGAATTTTCAGTTTGCTTCGCTATCTGTAACTTTGAACTCTCTCACTCAAAGGTAACGATTTCGTTGATAAAATATTTCGTACCCACCATTTGAAACAATGGACCCTTTCACTTAACTGAGTCGTGTTATTTCTCTAGCTTCAGATAAGGTTGATAACATGTAAATATTTATATACGCTATTAACAGCTTTGTGGAAGTAAATTTTGAAGCCTTTGGGTAAAAGAATGCGGAGAAATCACTCAAACTATACAGAAACACAAGTAAATACTTTCAAATGCATCATGGCCTTAAATACACACACACACACATACACATATATATAAATATATAAAAAGTGAAATACAGGAATGCCTTGAATAGTGCAGTTTTGATTAGTATGTGTTTTGACGATGTTGAGGTATTCCTGTACTAATTAATATAGCTAAGTATTAGCAGAAAAACACATACAATTTTTGTAAAACTTGAACAGAGCAGTTTTGAATTGGACGGGGAATTTTGTAACGAATTAACTGCACTAATCTAGGTGAACTGGTAAAGCAAAATATGTTGTTTTCGCCTATATTTCAGACATTTCTAAGCGTATTCTTTTCTATGCTTCGTTCAGTGTATTCTGTTTCGTTTACTCATCCAGATTTCCTTTTTTGAATTAACGCACAAAACGCACACAACGATCCGTGGTTGCCTGCGTCGACAATTACCCTGGGCGAACAGGAAATACCCTGATAAACGCGGTCAGTGCATATAAACATTTTAATGAATTTCAATGGCATTTTTTGGAAGGTTGGGCCATGGGCTAAGAAAATAAAAATTGATCAAATTTTCAACTTGATCCAGATTTTTTTTTTTTTTTGTATTCGAGAGACATTTTTTCATTTTTTTTTTTTCATGTATATTTATATGTATGGACATATGTTCGTCTGCCTGTCTTTATTATCTCCAATAATTCATCATAAATTTCAATGACATCTTTTGAAAAGGTAGGACGTGGGCGAAAGGAAGAAAAGAATCGAAACTGCGTTAGTCGAACTAAAAAAAAAAGTATATTGCATCAAGTAATTAATCCAGAACTTCAAATTTGAATAAAATTGAAAATAATTTCAAAAATTATATACATAATAATAGCAAAGGATAGTACAATCAGGTTTGGTTAGTCACTCAATAGAAACCATCACGTGACCAATGTCTCTTGGATGCATGTCACGTTGGGGGTGATCAAAAAAAAATGGAAAAAGAGGTGATCGATGAATAAGTTACTTCTCAAGCCTCTTGTTGGGCGGGGGCCACAAAAAAGTTCCGATTTTTCAAAAAAATAAGAGTGAACGTTGTAAAACTCAAACTAAGGGACTAACTTAACATGAAATTATAAAATACCCATGGGGGATCAGATAAAAAGAAGAAACGCACTTTCTGTACATATAAAAACGAGTAAATGTTTAAATTTTCCGAGCTGTAGTTCATTGATGTAGCCTGTATGCACAACCTATAACCAGACCAGAATTTAGCCGACAGACGTCAAATATGTATAAAGTATACAGTCTTCTCTGCAAACCACTGAAAGAAAAGGGTGGCTGGCAACCATGATAATGCATCAGAACAAGCCCACGTGTTAATAAAAGTTTTGGAGATATAACACCAGTCTTTCTCTTTAATTTTCTTTTCACTTTCCAATTGTCAAATTACCAACATTAAATATATATGCGATGTTCTTACTGTTGAGCCGCCGGTAATGCAAGGGCTTAAACACCTGTTTTCACACTTGATTTTCATCTTGTTTATCCTCGGCCTCTTCGCTTCCTTCCACGCGACAATTATCTTTTAAGAAATGGATATATTTGATCCGACAGAATGATCATAACTTGTGTTATGTTATATAGGAACTTATTTGTAATGATCTCCCGTCATTACACGTCATTTTATATATATATATATATATATATATATATATATATATATATATATATATATATATATATATATATAACAATGTTTTTTTTCATTGTGGTATGACTATCAGAAATATATGTATATACATACATGAGAGTGTATCTCTGTGTGTGTCTGTGTATGTGTGTATGTATGTGTGTGTATGTGTGTTCGTGTGTGTGTGAAAATAGGTGAATAAATTCCGCTGTTAGGGTTGAATGAATTGAAGAAAAAAGTGAAAAAAGGAAAGCAAAACTTTTTGATTATAGTTTCAAGGTATAATAATTTTTTTTTGATAAGCCCTAACTAGTTTCGTACATGTATGCACCATACAAATCTGCAATACAATATAACATGATATAATACAATATCTAATGTGTGATGGGTTTGTTTCATAAAGTGATCGATACATTCAACATCAAGTTGAGTTAGAGTAGAGCTTAACACACACTCACACGCACATTGATTGACTGAACTGGATAATTCAGAAGTTTGATTCAGCATTCACATATTAAATAGCTTTTTGGTCGATTAATTTGAGACCTACGTATACCTGGCAGTATTTGTAATTCAAATTTCAATTTTTTTCATGAGAATTATTATTTACCGAAACGTTTCTTTATAACTTAATGTGTGTTATTTCTATACAGCATTCAATTATAAATTAAGAAATTTGATAACAAAAAACAGAAAATTTGACAAATCTGGACTGCAAGGGTTAAAAATATGTTAGTGCGTTAAAACGAGACCGCGCTAATCGGAAGTCTTCCTCCGCATTCATTTCATCGTGAATACACCATTGGAAAAGAGGAGAAAGAGCGGGGGGAATGTTATTTCCATCATGCCAAGCCATACCATTCAGTGGCTGACTGGTTTTGCCAGCTTGGCTGTCTACTTTCTGCTGCAGCTATGGTGACCTGGTCTTGTGATGAAGCAGACCCCACCCTTACATTACACTCACAGTTCTCGCCTCTATTTCCCGGCTTCTCTAATTGGATTTTTTTTCTTTCTTTCATTCTTCCCTATTTCAAAAGCAAAGTACATCACCCCAAAGCAATACAACCAAGGAAATAATCAATTATTTTTTTTTATTTTTTTACCTCAACTCATATTGCACAAAGGCCTCATTTGAAGAAGAGATACACAAACTAAAGAGTGAGGGTTAAAATCTATAGAAAACAGGGGGGGATTGGTAAGACAAGATAGAGATGTGTAGGATTTAGAATTAGTAGAGCTTAGTGTACTTTTTTTTTACTAGAAGGGAGAACGAGAGACTGATGTGGTAAATAGTAAATAGAAGTAGATTGATATTAATCTTAGCCATAGACTGATGACAGAGGGACTGTGGAATATATTACCGGAATAGGTTGGGCTATCAACGAATATAAATGATTTCAAGAAAAATCATGACCTTTATTACACCACGCTAATCATGAAGGCCCTAGATATTGAAAGAACAAGGTTTTTAGATGTATGCATGCATATTCTATTTCTACATATTTTTCACACTAAAAAATGTTTTGAGTGTTCTATCCATGCCCCATAATAATTGTTACCTTTATGTCCGTGTTCATACATTTAAATGTAACAATTATCAATGGACGGGTGTAGTAACAGTTTTAACAATCTCATTTTTCAAGCTTTTCTGAGAGCACAATACTGAATAATGAGCGGAAATAGAGGCTAGGGATATTATATTGTGCCAATCCCCCAAGCAGAGAAGGCCTGTCTGCACGCGGGTCCGTGCCAAGCTGGTAATAGACCTAGGTCAGATAGACCCCATTTCAAGCATTCATTAAGTATTTTTGTTATCAGTACTATAATATGGATACATACTCGTATAAGCCGTGTACAAGATGTACTTATAAGTAACAGAGAATAAAAGAAGTAGAAATATTTTTTAAAAGGCAATAGCGAATGATTTTATTCAAAATGTTTAATAGACAATAGAATACAGAAATGTAAAGACTCAGAAAATACAATAGTATTTGTCTCTACCAGGGGGAAAAAGTAGGTCCCCTCAATATTGTAGACGTATGTCAATTGACCTATCAGGCCACCTCTGTTCTGACTGATTCATATTGCACGTAGGCCTCGTCTGATAAAAGGTGTAACAGTTCTAGCAATCTTAATTTTCAAGCTCTTTATGAGCAGCACAATAGACTCAATAGTTGGGAGATAGTGTTAAGGATGATTGTACTGTGCCTATCCTCTAAGCAGGGGGGGGCCTGTCTGCCTATCTTGAGATTTAACATTCCACACCTGTTTTGTTTTTTTGTTTTTTTGTTTTTTTCAACACCGGACTAGAAAAAAAATAGTTGTTTTTTGTTCTTTTTAAATTGTCTTGTGAGCTACTTTCGTGTCCGTCAATCCCTAATGTATATCAATTTTATCAATCGTATCAAGTTGGATTGATACGGAACTTCGTCTACGCGTCTTCGTGAACTTTCATCATATTCATGCAACTTTGAATACGGAAATAATGTTAGGTTTGACTTATAACGCTTGTCTACGATGGATCCATGACAAAAAAAAAACACTGAATGTTATGTACGTACTTCAAAACAAAGATCAAAAGTTTTGGTTTATCAAAAAATACGACTAATGAGAACTGAGATAATATTGTTTCGTTGAGTGTTTAAAAAATCCAATTAGAGGTCAAAATCTTCTTCTTTTTTTCAATTTAAAATCCCACTATCTTTCTAATTGGCAAAAAAGAAACTAAAGAAAAAACATGCTATCATTTCGGCTTATTTAATTCATTACTATAAAAATGTGGATTATTTCTGATACTATTCTTCCTGTGGCAGACGGTACGAAATAAAATCACGAAAAAACATTTATTCATTCGAATTTACGAAAAAAAACATTACATTATTGCCCGTTACTCCCTTCACACCCTCAAAAACTTGGTTTATGGACACATCTTGAATTTAAAGAGTAAAAATGAGTCTAATAAACCGAAAAATAAGGTAAAATTTTTATTAGAATAAGTAATATTTCAAAAGTAAATAACACTACATTTAATTGATCAATATGTACTATATTTCGTAGATATATGGAGAATCTGAACGTTTCTAGATGTTTTGACTCAATTTTGGAAGTAAATCTGAAAATATATTTGGGGAGATTGAACCGCAGAGCTCAAAGAAAGATATCCATCAGCTTGCTTTTCATTTTGAGTCGGCATTGGCTACACGCAGTTGCTGGAGAAATTAAACTAAGAGGAAACCAAGCGGTTCCAACTGGTTCTGTATTGAGCAGGAGGAAAGAGGTATGAGGAGAATGAGTGCAAGATGAGAAGGGCATATCAGACAAGGTCGTTGAAAGGGAAGGGCTTGAGAAGAAAGAAGAAGACAGAAAAACTGAGGCCGTACAGAACAATAGTGTGGAAAGAAAAGACGAGCTTCCACTAAAAGCAAGAAAAGGAATGGCAGTCGTCAACAGAGATGGTAGTAGTAGTAGTAGCGGTGGGAGAGAGATAAGAGGTTTAAAAAATTGGAAGGGCGATGGAGGAGGAGAAGGAGATAAGGCAAGAAGATTTATCATGTGTGCGTGTGTGTGTGTGTAATGGCGGCGGGAAGAGGAGATGATGGTGTTAGCAGAATTGGGAAAGGAAGGTGGTTAGGGAGAGTAAGGAGGTTTGGTGAGCAAAAGGGTTGGGAGGAGAGACGAAAAAAAAGAGAGGGGTTGATAGACGGAATACGTAAAGAGCTTGGCGAAAGAAAGGGAGGGTTCAAGAGGAAGAAGAGGAAGGGGCGGGAAACACGTGACATAAAGAGAGAAGAAAGGGTATAGAATTACGAAAGGTATTGATGTGCCGTCAAATTTGAAGAAAAAGCGCGGGGAGGAATGGAGAAGTGTACGTTGAAGTGAAGTAGAATAGAGGAGCGGGGAGTTTTGGAGGAGGAAAGAGAGAAAATAGGAAGAGAAAGAGAGAAAGGAGAGGAGAAGGTGGGGAATGAGTACGGGGAGTGGGGAGAAAGAAGAACGTTAGTAGTAGTTGTTGTTGTAGAATTAAGGAAAAGGAGAGAAAGAGAAGTTGTATTGTATGTCTGGTATGATTCATTTTCCCGTTATGTCGTTTACAGACGTGTTAATCTCTACCCGTGCACCTGGGTGGCTCTTCCAAAACAGCCAACGAGGGTATGCAAGGCTGGCTGGAGGCTTAAGGGACCAGCCTCGAAAAAAAAAATAATTAAACACGGCAGAACAAACTAAAAAAAAGAAGGAATACATCATTACTTTTTCTACCTTTCCCCCACTTTTCTTTCTACCTCCCACGGCTTCCAACATTTTAGCCCATTCGCCCATTGCTTCAATTCTGCCTCCCCCTACGAATCTGGGCCTCCATATTCAGGTTGGTGCTCCTTGTTGACTGGTAGGAAGAAATACTAGCAGTAGACGCATAGAACTGGTCTTAGAAAAGCTTAGAGATCGTTCATTGCACATCGTGTTTCTGCTGCAACGTTTTATTTCGTGTACTAACAGTAGCCATATTGACTGATTTACATCACGCATATATAGCCGACTTTCTTACCCTTTTCACTGCCTTACTTATGTATATATATATATATATATATAATGAGCAAGGACTTGAATGAATTGAGAACCTTGACAGGCCATTTGTATTTAGGAAACAGTAAATCGCACACTCACATACACACAGGACGCATTTATGTTTATACAAATTTTACCCTTAAAATCAAATGGTGTCCAACACGGTGAAGATAGGGCTTGGGCTCTACGATTCACTTAGTTTAATCCAGACAACGTTAGGAGGAATACATTTTCCCGACATATTTCTTGTTGAATTTAGGATGTGATTATATACGGGTGCGTCTTATATACGCAAAATACGATATATATATATATATATATATATATATATATATATATATATATATATATATATATATATATATATATATATATATATATCGTGAATGAGGATGTTTAATTGCAGTTTGAAAAGAATGCACAGTTTATTTATCTTACAACAATTTTTCTCAGATTTATATAAGCAACTATGTATAAATATTCATATATGTGTGTATGTACGTATATATATATATATATATATATATATATATATATATATATATATATATATATATATATATATTAACGTATGCACTAAGAAAGGGACGCGTCGTTTTCTTTGTTACTCCTACTACTACGATCCCCACCACTCTCTCCGACTACTCCTTCAATCTCCGCCCCTACCTTCGTGAACAGAGTTTTATGTCTGAAGAAGTGGTTAAGATTTATCAGTGACGACCCACAGATAAGAAAGAAAATGTTAATGGTACACTTTATTAATTACTACAACTCCTAACAGGGTTGTCGGATGCTTTTGCCGCAAAGGCCCAACTTGTTTAGTTTTAGGACCAGCTGAACAAACTTCAGAACAAAAATAATCAAATATCTTAGAATCCACCATCAAATTAAGCTTTCAGGAAAAATGGATTAAAATACATTTTCTCAATCTATTGTTCATGTTTATGTAGTGTCATATCATTCATGTCTAAGGGATTGTTATCTTTGGTAATGTTTTTCAGCAACACATCTTTATTTTGGGAACTAGATTTTGGTATGAAAACATACCAAACGGTAACCCCGACCCCAAACAATAGCAATTTTTAAAAAAAGAAAAAAAAGAGATGGAAATTATTTTTATTTGAAAAAGATCGGATATTTTTTTCATAAAACCAATACACGTATTCTTCTGTGATAATTATTTTTTAAGTAATTTATCAGAATGTGGGCAAGTATTACCGAAAACACACAATCACACGCACGCATACACACACACACACATACATAAAGAGAGAGAGAGAGTGAGAGATGATATTGACATACTGAAACAATGAACGGGTCTCCATGGATTGATCTAGAAATGGAGACAAAATCATTGTTTCACGGGACCAACTGAGCTTAGATATATTAACATATGTCTGCATCGTATACCAGTCCGTCTATGTATCCATCTATCTATCTCTATATAAATATATATATATATATAAACATATATAAATATATATCCACACACGCACATAAATATATGCTTGTATGTGAGCAGTTTTATAAAAAGATGTTTCAGAGAATTAAATTTTTTTACAATTTTTTTTTCATGATTTCAATTTGTGTTTTATTTTGCATACGACACAAATACACACATTTAGATATACATATGCAATTTACTAACATATATAGTATACCAAAAACGACATACCATCGGAAAGGAAAAAGATAATCACTTATTGGAACATTTTTTTACCCCCAAAACTTTTTTCAAAATGGCAGAGGTTTTTTTTCACAAAGTCATCTCCAAAACTTTTGAATTATTGGATATATATAATAATGGTTGTATATCACTTACACGCAAGAAGCACATTCTCAAATGTGTTAATCTCCCTACCTCGGAAATTATTTATACACACAATGCGGATAAAAAACCACGACTCTCAACATCTTCAGAAGACTCCATCGATTACAGGAAAAGAAAAAATCACGGAATAAAACAAGGATAAAACTCATAAAGTACGTTTATGTGCAATAGGAAAAACAGTTACTGAAAAAAAACTTCGGTTTCTGGCTAGGGAAGAAGTCGCAGGCAATTTTTTTCTGAATAAAATGAGTAATATATTGATTTGTTCGATTCATAGTTATAGAATATGTAATTTTTTTCAAATAAAATTTTTTATTAGATAAATTATATTATACAAAGTTATAAATTGATTCAGTAAAAAAAGTGGTTTTTCCAGAACAGCAGATATTGGAGAAAAATATATTCAAAATGTCATTTCAATACCATGAATAAATTAAAATGTTGTAAATTCTAAAAAGATATTAATTTCTTTATTACTTTAAATCAAATGAATTTTTGTATGACTTATTCTAAACTGGAAATCGAAATTAAGACTATTTTTTCTACGACTGCAGCACATTAAAGTACATTATGATTTTTTTTCCTATGTCTATTTTTCTATGATAATTTTTTCAGTCTCATTCATGTTGATATTCCCAACCTCGGAGATTATTTTACAAAGAGGATAAAAACCATGACCGACAACATCTTCAAAAGACATTTCGTCTACACCAAGAGAGCCAAATTTTGCTCAATACGACTGGAGTAATAACGACTAATAAATATATAAAATCATTGGTAATAAATGTGATCTTCATAAAATACTATACAAGCCCACCATAAATAAATGCAATGAATTTCATGTATAAATTGCATTTGTATATATAAATTTTCTTTGTATTATCCAAGTATGTATGTGCGCGCGCGCGTATGAAAACACATATATATACGTACGGTGGTCTCTTTCTCTCTATGTGTGTGTGTACAGTGGGACATAAATATGTATATATATATATATATATATATATATATATATATATATATATATATATATATATACATATATGTGTGTGTGTCTGAATGTTCATGTGTGTGTGCACGCATATATATATATATATATATATATATATATATATATATATATATATATATATATGTATATATATATGTATATATATATATATATGTACATATATATATGTATATATATATATCGTCATCAACACTTGTTTTAGTGAAATGTATTTAAAGGGCTTTTTTGTATATTTCCATATTTGATTTTATATTATTGTCTTCTCTTACGTATACTAATTCCTAACACACTCGCATATTTATATATATATATATATATATATATATATATATATATGTATATATGTATATATATATATATATATATATATATATATATATATATATATATATATGTGTGTGTATATATATATATATATATATATGTGTGTGTATATATATATATATATGTATATATATATATATATGTATATATATATATATATATATATATATATATATATATATATATATATATATATATATATATACATCATCACCACAAGTGTTTTCTAGAAACACTCTTCAATGGAATGCTACATAAGTTTTTTTTATTAATCATACTTACATATGCACATGCATATGTAATGTTACCTTTAGTGTGTATACGAAGTACTTGTTTCAATGAAATGTATTATTAGTAAGTTTTATCATTATATGTACGTATATGCATACAACGTCATCAACAGTATGTGTAAGAAGCGTTTGTTTCGCAGAAATGTATTTTAAGTACGTTTTGTTCTCATTCTCTCCCCCCTTTTTTTTCTATGTATTCTGCAAGAAGTTAGTAGCGGGCAGCGGGAGGGGAGGGGACGGTTATGATCCTGGAGGGGATAGGGAGAAGAAGAGAGAGCGTGGTGGCAGTGATAGTAGACAAGGAAGCAGAGAAGTAGTTGTGAGAAAGGTCTACGAAAGGCACAATGGTCACGTAGTCTCTTGCATTTCGCCTACCGTTCACAACTTTTCCCACAACCATTCTCGCCACAGCTACTACTATTAGTAAAAGCATAATTCCCCCGCGCCTCCACTGTAGTACCACGTCTACAAACACCACCTTCCTCACTGAGTCAATTAAATCAACAAAGACGAGTTGAACTGGTCACAGTAGTAGGCTTATAATTACTAATATTATTATCAGTAATATTATTAGTAGTATTATTGTAACAATAAAACCTTGAACAGTGCGGTTTTAAACAGAGTTTTGGAATGTATTAAACGCACTAATAAAGGTACACATGTAATAATATCAATAATAATAATTATTATAATACGCATCATCATCTGTTTAAATGATGAACAAAGTGACTTTTTTGTTTCTCAATCCGTAACTATGGACTCTTCCACTATCAAAATTGCAAGAGCCAAGGTAATTAACATCTTTCCAAACCTCAACAGCTGTATACTGGATTTTACAGGTATCTCAATGATGTCGAATAATGAAGTCGTTTCCACGAACTACATGCTTGAAAAAATGAATTTGAGCAGACGAGTATAAATCACCTTTGTTAAACGAGGTCAAAGAGATTTGCGAGAATCATGAGGTGTTTTGATTTTGTTTTTTTGTTTGGCAGATACATGGATTTATACATTTTGTAAACTTAGGCAGTTATTTTGCTATTATGTAAATTTTGCGGAACAGTATTATTTTTGTTGGTTTAATGTTATTATGAGTTTTTCTAGTTTTAGATAGATAGAAACATGATGTGATAGATAAATAGATAGATAGGTACATGCATAGATTAAAGGAAACGCATTGATATATATATATATATATATATATATATATATATATATATATATATATATATACATATATATGTGTGTGTGTGTAGTGTATATAGATAGATTGGATGGATATATATATAGATGTAAGGAAACGCATTGAAATGGATATATATGTGTGTGTGTATATAGATAGATTGTATGGATGGATATATATATGTGTGTGTGTATTTAAGGAAACGCATTGAAATGGATATATTTATATGTGTGTGTATATAGATAGATAGATTGAATGGATGGATATATATATGTGTGTGTATGTAAGGAAACGCATTGAAATGGATATATTTATATGTGTGTGTATATAGATAGATAGATTGTATGGATGGATATATGTATATATAGAGAGGGGGATAGATACAAACAAATTTTGATAAATCGATCAGAACAGACTAACATATAGATAGATAGTGATAAATAAATATGAACAGACTGTGATAGATAGATTAATTGATTGATTATTTTACTAACCAATCCCTAACTTTTAATTAAATCCTTCCATCAATGTTATTTTTTTTCTTCCAAATAAAGAATTTAATTATTGGCGAAGAGAATCCGCACCCTCGTTGAATAACAATAAAAGAATCTCGCCTTATTGTTTGTGCGGTTCCTATTCACGCTGTCAAGTCAATGGAAAAAAATATTCCAAAATGCTGTAACCGTAAAATATGTTAATTTTTTTCTTTTTTAAACAACTTTTTAACAGATATTCAGTAATATATATCATGCTTGTATTCAGGGCAATCTTTAATATTTGGGACCCTTGGGCAAAGCACCGCACTAGGCCCCTATCCCTGCCTTGGTATAACTCATTAAAATTAAAGAGCTCTTTTTCAAATTGAATTTTGGGCCCCCTAAAATCGCGTACCTTACCCCCCGGACAACTGCCTAATGTTTCCCTGTGGTAAGATGACCCTGAGTGTAGGTATGTCACTGCAAACTCAGTTGATTTTGTCAGCCAAACGAAGTTACTTCTGGTGTCGCACGACACACGAAACAAAGGTTTTTGTGCCCATTTCCAAAAAGATCTATGGTGATCCATTCTTTAAAAATGGGTGAAAAGTGTGGCTATTTACTGAGCTCAATCTATTCTTATATGAGATAAAATAGGATGGAATAGAAGTTAAAAGATTGCATTTGAAAAACTCGCTTCTTACAAGCGATTTTTTATGTAGAGAGGCTTGAACACTAAGCACCAACACTGGTGAGAAATACGTAACTATCTTAGCCGATTGTCATGTGTGTACGCTAGGGTAAAGAAACAATCTGATGGAATTTTACGATGGATAAATAGATAGATAGATAGATAGTAGTATGTACATAGATTCATATCTAATAACTACTTTATTTTATTTCCTGGATATAAGGAATTTTCATGTACACAACAGTACTTATACCCTTAATCCTTTATACATATGTGACTTTTTTGTATTTTTTCACTGTTACTGCTTCACGAATGTTCCTCTATAATAAATACCTTTATGAGTACATTAAGTGGGTTTGATCCACAAATGGTATCCATTTAGAACGAATCTCTGCCCGTCTATACGAAACTTGAGCTGAGGGTGCTTTCCATAGCATAATTTCTATTGGACCAATTAGCTAATGTAGTTAAAAGAATCCTTGACGAATACTCAGCTATTATGACCTTGTGTCAGGTTAAGATATAATTAGTAAATAAAATAACTAATAAGTCTCATTCATTCACTCTCAGGCAGTATTTATACTAAATTATTACATAAGTAAATCAATGTTTTTAATATATGTATACTGTCTTGATGTTACGTAAGCCTCGCATGTTTGTTTGTTGTAGTTTTTTGGTTTTTGGCCATAAAAATTCTATATTTTGACTGAGAAAGAAAAAAAAGGAAGAATTGAAATGCCTTTTTTCATCTTCGCCTGAAATACTAGAAAGTATTCCGGTGATTTCATACACCCCAACGCACTCCTCGAAAGAAAGGGAGAAAAGGAAGTGAAGAGAGAAAGATAGAGACAACGATTCAAACATTTGAAAGTACGATGGAAAGAAAGAAAGAAAAAAAGGGAGAAAAAACGAGAGAATGAAATAGATAGACGCAGTGGAGGAGAGAGAGAAAAAGGGTGTACGCATTAATGGAAAAAAAAACGAGAGCGAGGAAGACAGAGATGGAGAGATTGAGCTGAACGAGGGATAATACACTACTTAGAAGGAAAAGAAGATGAGGAAGAGAAAAAAAGAGAGAGAAAGCTAGAAAAGGAAGAAGGAAAGAACAAGAGAGAGGGGTGGGCACTGAAAAGTCAGTGCGCGTTGTCGGGAAGAGTAGTGGGAGGTGGAGTGGGGTTTGAGATAAGTGCGCGGAGTCGGGTGGGACGGTGACCTGGGTTGGTTGGTAGCTGGGGGTGGGGAGTGACTGGGAAGATTACTGGTGCGTGGGGAGGTAGGGAGAGAGGGGAGTAGATAACATGAAGGAAGATAATTGCGAAGTAGGAAAGGTCGACAGTGGGGGGAGGGGAGGCGGGAGGTTGAATAGGCGAGGGTGGGGAGACGAGTGGAGATGGGGGAGGGTTCGGCGGCTCATGAGGAGAATGTGTGTGTCTATATGTATCGGCTGGAATTGGTGACGGGAGTGTTTCTCTATATATGTTTGTCGTAGGGCCGTCTAGAATCTCTGTGTGTATGCACCGACGTAAGACACTGTAAGAGAAGTCGTGGCGTTTTGCTTGCAATGTACATGCCTATGTCAAATCATATATTCAAATGGATACAGAAATAAAGAGTATATACACACACGCACATACATGTATGTACGTGTGTGTGTGTATATTGATTAGAGCAGTTATTTGTTCCAAAATTTTCAAGGTCTTGTAATCATTTTATGTTTTGTACTTAGCTTTTACTTATATTAATTTGTACAGCAATATCTCAACCATACTACATCAAAACTTGCAATAACCGAAACTGCATTATTCGAACGTATAGATAGATAGATAGATAGATAGATAAACAAAACAAGTAACACATCAGTCTCTCTAGATTTTGAATTTATAATATCTAAATTTCATTATCTTGATAATGATCAGAGAATGGTTGAGAAGAAAGTCTTGAACCCAAACATACGACCACTTCTCTCTCATACATACTTGATTCAAATATTCGTTATCCTCCGCGAAAACAGGAGAAATTTACAACAAATCGATCGAACGATATTCCTTGTCTGTCGTCTCTAATAAAATTTGTTTGGAAGGAAAAATAGCTGCTTAAACATATATTATATGTGTGTGTGCGTGCTCGTATACTCACTTTCTTTATTCCCCCGAAAGTCTTATTTGAACCTTACCGTAGCTTACTCATTTCATTGTTTGTTCTACGTAGAGAATATTGAAATATTCACGGACTCTTTCATCTATTTTATAGGCCATTGTGAAGTTGTTAACATGTTTTTTTAAATATCCATCTACGTGCGAATAGTATTTAATAGATATATGTGAAAAGTCTACGACCGCTGGAGGTAGAAGATACGGAACTCTTCAAGAGGGCCCAACTAATGTTTACGAATCCATGAAGTTGAAATGAATCCATGCAGATGCATCATTGTGTCCATTGACCAGTGATGAAAAAGGCATTTTTACACTATATTTACTTTTCAACATAATTTCCTTCTTCGTTAATGCACTTTATTCATGGTGAATAACATAAATCGAACAATATACTGTGAAAATTTCAGATCAATATATTTACACACTCACACACACACACATATGTAAACACAATAATATATATATATATACACACACACACACACACACACACACATATATATATATATATATATATATATATATATATATATATATATATATATATATATATATATATATATATATATGTGTGTGTGTGTGTGTGGATTTCACTATTACCTGTTCATATTCTAGCGTGTTTATGTGCGTATATAGTTAAACGGTATATACAACCGTAGGACATCACGACTCAAATAATGAGAGATCGGGGCCGACATGAGATGGCAGGTCGAATTAGATAAGTTCAGAAAGTACTGGCTCCTTAACGCCCACGATAGAGATGTCTGGTGAATCTTGAGGAAGGGCGCTAAAAGGCTGATGATGATGATGATGATGATGATGATGATGTCGTTGATACACACACATACATCAAGGCCCTTGCAAAGCTAATAATAGGCCCAGTCCAGATAAGAAATATGGGCCCCATTTCAAACTGCCTATCAAGTATTTTAGCAAGCATTACTAAATACATATGATTTATGTATGGGGTATATACACGTACATGTAGTGTACATGGTGTTCTTACAAGTAATAAAACAGAACAGAAGAACAAAAATATTTTTTCTCAAGTTATGGTGAACAATTTTATTCAAAATGTATAGGAGACAACAAAGCACCGTACAGTAATAACTAGAAAGTACTCAGAGAGTGCATACTTCTGCTAACATCGTACACTGAATCAATCATTAAGAAATTCCTGGATCCGCTCCAAAATTTTATCACTTCTCCCTTAGTCCATTGTCCTATCTTCCTCAGAATTTCATTGAAATTCACTGAGAACTTCGGAAATACTGAGTGAATAGACATACGCGGGTGCATAAATGTATAGAGAAAATCGGAAATTATTCCCCAATCAATGAAATATTCTTGAATCTGCACCAAAATTCAACCGAGTCATCCAAACCTCATTGTCCACCCATCCACAAAATTTCATCAAAATTCATGGAGAACTTTTGGAGACATCGTATGGACAGCAGACAGAGAGAGACAGCGTAATATATATAGCTCTTTACCTCTTATTTGAGTTAAATAAGCAGTGAATACAATAGTGGCTGTCTGGACTAGAAAAGTACCCCTGCCCCCCACCTAAAAAATCGTAGCCCCCATGTCCTGTTCCCCACTGTCCTGGACTACTATGTAAATACTTGTGAGAAAATGGGTGTGAAACGCTAACTGAGATTTTAGGTTTTTAGCGTGTGTGTAAACTTATTGTTGCTAGAATAGGTTGCTTGAATTTGTGGGATAATTCTATGCAAGTTTGCATATCCTATATTCAATACGTCCGACAACTAAATATATGCCTGAATGTGGGTATTTTTAAATACGTGGGTAAATAATCGTATATATCGGGGGTGGGGGGCATCTGTGTATGTGTGTGAGTGAAAGAGAGGGTGAGAGAGAGAGAGCGAGGGAGTGTATTGTGTTTGAAATGGAGTACATGTGTGTTAGAGATAGATTGCATGAATGTTTGAAATAGTGTGCGTGTGTGTGTGTGTGTGTGTGCACACTTCCAAGAAAGAGAGGGTGTGTACGTACATGTATTTCCGTGGGTAAAACACAGAATGTGCTTGCGAAATAATGTGAACGTATGTGTGTGTAAGAGAGAGAATGTGTGTGTTTGAGTAAGAGAAAGACGGGGGGGATAGTGTGTATGTATGAGTGTGTGTGTGTGTGTGTCTGTTTGTGACAGGATGCGCTCGAAAGAGATTATGCGCATATAATGAGACAGGGTGTGAGAGGACGGTGTGTGACAGAGACAGTGTGTGTCTGTGACAGGATGTATGTGAGAGAGTATGTCAATGTGTGTGCGTAAGAGAGAGGGAGAGTGTGTGTGTGTAGGGGACTGTGTGAGAGAGAGAGAGCACACGTCTATTTGTGACAGGATGTGTGTGTGAAAGTATTACATGTATGTGCATAAGGGAGGGTGTGGAAGGCTGTGTGAGAGGGGAAAGAAGGTGTGTGAGAAAGAGTGTGTGTGTGTGTGTGTGTGTGTGTGTGTGTGTGTGTGTGTGTGTTAGAAAGAAAGAAAGAGAAAGACGGAGAGACAGAGTGTATGTTCATACTGACCTACCACTCGTTGAAAATGCGGGTGAATATGTTTCTAAAACGCAGGTACATAATGATCCGAATTACTTGCAAGGCGCACGTAATATATCGACCTTTATGCTTGGCTTAGTCTGACACAGGGCTACATTAGTGGCATACCCAGTGAGGATCATACTCACTACAGTACACTAGCGAGCAGTTGGAGTTAAAAAGGCACTTCCAACATCGAAGCTAGGTTAACTGTCGCTTAACAGAAAGCACCCAATATGCTATGTTTGTTTTGACATCGGCATGTAAATATAAGTAAAAAGAGGGTAACTTATAAAAACCTACACCCGAGCGTATAAAAATGATACTCTAGGTAACTTGTAATAGATGCCCTATACGATACTAAACCAAACTAAACTTATTGTACTTATCTGAAGACTTTGAATATTAATACTTACATTGGCAGAAAACTTGTATTTATACGAACGCATTCCTGAACGCATCGCTACTTCTGTCCCATAAAGATTACAAATACATTTGCTGATATATTAGATACACTAACAACTATTATGGGACAGAGGTAGTATTTGGTCAAATCCAATCTATTCACACGATAAATATAACCTACTTTGAATTAATTGTTCAATACCCTGAAGGGCCCTTGTACCCTTTATATACCCGGCGCAGAGTATGAATCTATTGAAAATCTGATTCTTTTAATGTCCGTGAAAAAGAAGTCGTCTGTTCGTTTTTTCCTGGCGGGGGGGGGAGGGGGTTAATGAACTCTCATTTATTTTATTTACTTATTTATCTATCAGGAGCGTTCATAAGTCTCCTGGCGAAAAGAAAGGGTTTCAGAAGCATGTTCACTCTCTAGTTTTCAAAAGAGAGCTTTGGGAACATTTGCGCACATCTAAATTTATTTTTAGAAAATGCAGGGAGTATATTGACCGGGGTGGGGGCTGATTTTTGAATCGCTGAATAAATGTTTAGAATTTTATCTTCACAGAAGGCCAAAATCTAGGATTCAAAAATAAAAAATTCAACTAGACTAGATCTATCATATTTACAAGGTTAACTAGCTAAAATTTTTACCCATTTCCCAAGATACATCTGATCTGTTTACAAAACATGCGTTCATAATATTGACATAAATTTTGCAGCAACTCATTAAAAGCTAATAGGGGTGAAAAATAACAGTTCCCATCCATTGCAAGATGAACTTCTTATCCATTGCAAAATAATCCATTCCATGTTATCAATAGCAAAATTAAAACCCTGACTCACAAATAGAACTGATTTGCTATCAACAACAATAAAACAGAAAGTTTATTTAGTTGGTCAATAAGAACTGTAATGGCGGAAATCCCCGTCATTTGCAGTTGATGAGTTAATATTTTGAACATACGGCTACACTCAAGAAAATGTCGGAGTTTGAGAAGTATTGTGTGTAAGTACACAGCCGGACGAAGAGAGAAAAATGGAGGATATGTGAATTAAAAAAAGGTCGGCTGATTTTGTGTGTGTCCTAGTAATACTAAACCATGTGTGTGTGCATGTTTGTGTGGGAGCATTGGTGTGTGTGTGTGTGTGTGTGTGTGTGTATGTGTGTGATATATAGTCGCTCTATTATACATGGGTGAAGGCCGTATTTTGAAAACTACAATATCAGACGTAATATCTAAGTTATGTATCATCAGCAAATGAGGTCAGAGTATGGAGAGTGCGCGTTGAATGTTCAAAGATTATTTGGATTTTTTGTTTGTTTTTGCGTCAACCTCATCACCATCGCTCTTATTTTTGTTCCGTTATTATAAACAGATTTTTCTCCTCCTTTGATTCCTTCTCTCTTTCTCTTCAAGTTTAATGATAAAGCAAAAAGCTTAGGTTGGAATGTCAGTTTATCTCATTCTTAGTTTATTCATATATATCTCGGCCTGTTCATATCTATTTATGCATGTATGTTTGTAAGTATGTATGTATGTATGTATGTATCTATCTATCTATCTATCTATGTTCACACATATATTTATTCAGCTATCTAATTCAATCGGTTGGTGTCTATCTATTTGTCTGTCTATCTATTTGTCTGTCTATCTATTTGTCTGTCTGTTGATATCAACCTGTGTGTGTGTTACTCTTTGTATGTGTGTGTGTGTTACTCTTTGTATGAGTGTGTGTGTGTGTCTCTCTCTCTCTCTCTCTCTCTCTCTCTCTCTCTCTCTCTCATTGAGTGTTTTTATTCCGTCCTCTTCCTTGTAAGTCCATTATGTACACTACATGTACACGTATATCATCATCAGATATTTCTTGTTTTACTGCTGGACCAAGGCCTTTCCCATTCTGGGTAAAATAGATGCTAATTAAACTCACTCGTTGCAACAATTTTCTGGTGAGCTGGTTTTGAATCCAATGTCGTCCCACCAAGACTGATTGCTTCCCAAGAGACTAGAAGAGCACAGTCTGATCTGTTGTTATTTTACCCAACACTATGAGGGTGAGGAGATGGATTCATGACTATCCCAAGAGCATTAGTGCCGATTGATCAGCCCCGACCGGAGTTTGAACTCCCAGATTCTTTTGTCAGCACCGTCAACCATTAGGCCAATTGCACCTTCCAACCCATACATAACTCAGGCAGCACTGATTTTAAACAAGATACTTTATTTGAAATGGGGTCCAAATTTCCCATTTAATCTAGGCCAATTAAAAGCTTTGCACGGGGTTGGATGTCGATTTAACTAGTAAAAGAATCGTAGTCGATGTAAATATGAAGTTAGTAGGAAAAATTGACGAGTCTGGACTCGTTCTTCATGTAAAAACTTGGACAGATGGCTTGGTTTTATCGAGAAACGACTCTCTATTCTCACAGAGTTATATATGTACCAAGATTATAGTTAGGTGCACACACGGCCTTTTGTGTGAGCAAGTGTACATCTGTGTTTGTATGTGTGTATGAGAGAAAGAGAGGGTACGCGCTTTAGTGAATGTTTATGTCTACC
>OY735235.1:34086851-34124351 GCA_963457665.1 Thysanoteuthis rhombus
TTTTTTATATCAAATAAAGGCAAAATTTTGATTCTCCGAGTATCTTTACTTCTAAAATAGATGAATTGTTTAGTATTTTTTATACCATTTTTTAAATTCATATCATATGTACGTATATTCAGATCTAAAACGGTTGAATATCTTTCTAAATGCATTGGAGTGTCGACGAGGATATTTATACGTAAAATTTGCAGTTATATATTATATATAAACAGTTATGACGTGTCCAAAACGAGCATGCAATATAGGAAATGATTCAAAAACCAAGAACATCCGACAAAGACTGGAGGGTACACTGCCGAAACGTTGTGAATGAATTAACGAACAGACAAGAGAAATTAGTCCGACCATATGATACAATATGAGTCGATTTGTCCTTTTCTTTTTCTCTTGCCAGAAAATGTTGTTTGGCATTCTTTTAGAGTCAGGAATCACAAATTGCACACCCACAGAGTTGGTTCTAATTAAGTATTCAGCAAAGCCATCTTTGTCATTTCAGGTATTTGAATGGTTTTATTACTTTTTTTTTAGATTTTTATTTATTCGCCGTATGTTTAGGTGGCTAAGATATTTGGAATAAAATGGGGTCGTCCAATAGGCCAGATACAAAAATAATGATTATGAACTAAATTGTATTATCTGAAGGTCGTCTTATCCGCCAAAATGTATTTTCATTTTTTATGAATGATTTAATCATATCAAAACTACTGACCTAGCTTATGTGAAATAGTTTATCGTTCCAAATGGTGGATAGGAGATATTTCCATCATTGCCTTATTCCCTTGAAGTGGAAGAGTCCATTGTTACACACAAAGAAACGAACAAAAATTACCCTGTTCATTATTATAGAGATAATTTCAGAATAGTTTTGTTCAATAATCTATAATTGATTGAAGATTTTAAAATTTTCTTCTTATTCCAACACATTAAGCGAATAATATACTTGTATTTGGAGAAGTGGTAAATTTTAGAAAGGAAATCGTATTTTGTACTGGGTGATACTTTTTATTCCTTCCGCTCCCTGCCATTACCTACCACTTCTCAGTATCACCAATTTTCACACATATCCAAAGTCTCTGCCATTCCCTGTCACTCCTTTAAAACTACTACTTCTCAAATATAAACAAACTCCCTGCCATTTCTTAATACTACTAGTTCTTAAACATGAAGAAACTCCCTGTCATTCCCTGCCACACCGTTTGAGATCTAGTAGTAAGTATCAAGAAAAATCGAACAAACTAACCCTGCTACTAAACGTAGATTAACGGCCCGCGTAGTTGTGATTAAATGCAACTGAAATTGAGATGAATGAAAACATTAATAAAAATTTTATATATTGGTTTGTTTACTATTAACTAGGCTTAACCTAGTCGGGCTCAAGGCCACTAAAGTAATTCCAATAGAGTCAGTCTTGTTCTCAATTCCAAGTTTGAATTGTGGTTATATCACACACTCGAACGTGTGGCTAGAAACAACACAAAAAATTCTCTCTAGTCTTTCCAAGTATCCTAGTAAGGACATAAGAATTGCTGGTCTTGAGGTCTCAGGTCGAATCCTTGACTTGACTTCACAGAGCAATACCGCACATTGGGATATAAAACCCCATTGACTATAGCATCACATCTGCGTCTCCCTAGTTAAAAATAATCAGAAACCAGAAACCCTAAGACGAATCCTGGATGTTCCAATGTAGTCAAAACACCAATAACTTATCTGCTTGTGAGATCTTTCTCTGTAAATCTAATAAATAATCCTTTTTGGCTTATTTCAAATACATAAAAAAACAGCGCGTTGCTTCAGACTAATTTCTTGTACGCAGCCAAATCTGGGCCACGCGGTAACGTCTGCCCTTTGCTGTTCGTTGTAAATGAATGCCTCCTTGCCGGTTTGAAAACTCAGTAGTGAATATCTCATTTCTCTAGATGTCAGTAAAAATAGACCGTCTTTTAGATGAGAAATAAAAAATGTGAGTGTGTGCGCGAGGTTGTATGTGTGTGTGTGAGAAAGAGAGAGAGAATGAAATACTTATCATCATAGACGTAGTTAGGGCCCAGGACGGATGAGAAAAGTAAGCCCAACTGGTCATCAAGTATTTTTGTAATCAGTTGTAAATAACTACGACTCTGAAGTAGGCCTCCCTCAAAACTGTGCGCCCGAACCAAATGGCTTTACTCTTCCCCTCAACCCAGGCTTGCTCATAGTTGGTAAGCTTTCGCTGGAGTAGTAAGTTCGATACCAACTGGCTGCCCTAGCTGCCTTGGGGCAATGATAAGTTGGTAAAGCAAACCATTACTATTGTTTTGACTTTAAATTAATTCTTGCGCTGAACTAGTGGTAGTCAGTCCTCCATCCGACAAGGCATATTTGTCGATAGGGCAATGGTTATTTATTGATTCGTCATTTCGCAACCGGGCTTTTTTATAGGGAGCGGGGAATAATCGGTGTTACCATATTTTTTTTCAATTTACACCTAAAATTGAATCAAAAAAATCTAAATCGTACAGAAACGTCTAAATTCTTCCTATATATATGTATACACACACACACACACACACACACACACACACATATATATATATATATATATATATACATTACATTTTATCAATTGAATGTGACTTAAATCAACCTTTACTTTATTAAAATATATCAAAATATTACTTATTTTATCAAAGATTTTACTTATTTTATCAATATGAATTAAATAAAAACATTACTTATTTTATTAAAATCATCCAAAAAGATGGAGTTGACTTCGTCTTTTTCCCGTAACAAGAACAATGAGAACAACCCTCGCCAAGTTTCTGTGAGTAAACATTTCACAGTTTGTCGATCAGTTAGTCTATCAAATAAGGTTTAGTAAATAAGGCTCGCTTAGTCGGTCACAGAGGTACGTATTCCCCCTCCCTATACAGTGCCAACTGTTCAGCGTTGGTTCGATAGATTTAGGTCTGGGAACATGGATTCCAATAATAAACCTCAAGATAGATCCAAACCTTTTCTTGATATTGAAGACTTTTCGACAGCATTGGCCCATAATACAAAAACGTCGGTTTGAGCACTTCAGTAGCGATCGTATCACGTTACCTCAGGACAATAAATTAAAATAGTCACACAAGGACTGAATGAAATTCTCCATGACAGTCACGTACCCCACACGACTCAGCTGACGATATCTAAGAATTAGTGAATCAAGGTATAAGATCTTGCTGCATCCCGTTTTTACTTGACATTTCTCCTAAGGTTCTCATATTTTCAAACATTTTGAATTTCATACACGTAGTAAAATGTTCAATAATAAGGAAGTCATAATTTGTGCATTTATTTGATTTATGAATTACATAGAGATAGCATATTATCATTAAAGGATCGTTGTGAAAGGGTTATTGCTTCAAATGAGTGATATTTTGATCGAATATCTACTGTTTTTGGTGTTTATATCACCCCACATCTTCCTATTCAAAAACAACATTTCATATGTAACAATACGATACATTTTTCTCATTCTGCGATGTAAAATGAAAGTGACCTACACTCTCCTCCTACTCCTTCTCCTTAGTTTGGAATTCGCTGAAGTTATTTGTTCTTAAAGTGGTTCATAGAAACGAGGTATAAAAATGTTGTCCTCATATCGATTAGAAGTAGTAATAGTAGTGGTGGTGGTTATGGTAGTAGTACTGAAGCCTTCGTAATGTTTGCATTGATATTTCAAGATATTCTGCTCGCAGTAGTCGTCATGGACGTCGCAAGATCTCGAGGAATACAGATACACGCCGACTTCAGAGCTTAAGACCAATTAACTGCGGATGACGGGAATTTTAGCCAACGCAGTTTTGTGGTTCAATAGTAAATAAAGAAAAAAATTCTTCATTGCAAAAGAGAACACATTAACGTCATGTCTGTTTCGTGTTCTCCAGACACGTAAACTGAGAAGGTAAAAGGGAAGACACTTAGCTGAGTTGAGCTAAAGACTCGATGGAGGAAACGTAATGGATAACATTTGTTCTTCTCTCTCTCTCTTCGGAAAGGCAGAGAAAATGTACGATATAGAGGTTTAGGTAAATGTGTATGTACCATGATATTTTGTCTTGTGTTATTTAGTGCGTATATTTCACTTCACCCAATAGATATCGACTTACGACCAGATCTTACGTAATCTAGATGCAAGTCGACTCATGGCTGCATATGTATAGCGGCCAAACGATTTGATCAGTCACAGTTTAATGTCTTCAGGCTCTGTACTTGCATGGCCTTATTCCAGACTATGTTACTCTTATATTCATATAAAGAGCTGAAGCGGAACTCATCAGAACCACTTATTCTGGTCCCCATAATCGGGTGTTTCTTGTTAAAGTATTTGAATTAGAGGACAAAATAAGTTTTATTATGTTGTACAATTGGTCCTCCTAAGCGGCTATTCCTTCTAACCAATGTTCCATTTAAACGCTATTTTGGAGTTAAATCTAGCTATTTCGGAGCTAAATTAATATTATGGAGTTCAGCATTCATCCTCATTACAACGTGAACTGCGCTATAATGAACTGTATTATAACGGGAGAGGCCTGTAACAATATTTCAAAAGTGGGATTAAATTTGACCGATGATCCTTCAAAAAATTAATATTTTTCTCCTTCGATACAACTTTCCTCTTCGCATACGCGGCCTGTTTGGCCATTTAATGTTAACGAAAATATAGCCTACCTAGGTCAATGGCACCGTAGTTTCCGTCAAGGTACTTCCATGGGGCCTCAAACACTCATCACAGCATCCCTTCCACTTTCCAAGACAGCCTGCACATACATATTTCACGATCACTATTAGCTGTCTTGTAGCGTTCTTCTTAATCTCGTTCACAGTCTGAAATCTCTTTGGAAAAGTCTCAGGGAGTCTGAACTGAACAGTGGGTGGGTGTTGAGGTCTAACAAACTTGGTTAATACGATGTTTTACAAATAAATACATGTGACTTGAAGAATGACTTGCTCGGTTATTGTGAATGCAACGATCACAAAAGCTGACTCAATGTTGTCTCACAGCTGACAACGTCACCTCACGGTGTATTGTTTGTCCACCCTTGTACAGTGTGGTACCCTTTGATATACGGTTGGTTAGTTAGATCAAGCCATCAAGCGGTTCTCAAGGTATTCAAATTGTCAGGCACACCACACTCTTGTATAAGGCACTCTTTCAAAGTCAACATTCACTCGATATTAACCCTTGAAAAACTGCTACATTCATAGCACAGACAACGCATGAAACGGGTGTTACCTCCTTTAGAGAACCCTGAGAAGGAAGGCCTTCATCTGATCCGGTTGACGATGGAACGGTACTGGTAACATTTCTCAGGCCCAATTCTGGGCAAAAGGTACAGAGATCCTGAGATGCCTTGTAGATGTGGACGAATGGAAAGAGGACTGCAATCCGCTTGGTATCAGTTTGGCTGTAGGAGCTGCCGGAAAGACGTCAACGTTGACATCAAGTCGTTTCGAAGGGGCTCCACTCCTTGGTTTGGAATCAGAGTTATCTACGTCCTAAACTGGTTCCCCCACCCCACCCCAAGAATAGAGAGCTTAGTTTTACCCGCCATTTTACCCATAGCAGGGGAAGAGATGGATTCATGTCTTTTCCAAAGGTATTACGTCAAAGTCAAAGCCTTGACCAGAGTTTGATTTCGATTCACCGATTTCATTATTAACCGCTACTCAACTAGCACCCCCTCTTAAGTCCAGACGGAGGGGGCTAGTGGGCCCAGTTGACCCAGGCAATAGGATTTAAAGCAGGACCTACTCCATGTATCATACCCGTATATAAATTATATGCATTTAGTACTGGTTGAAAAATACTTAATGAGCAATTTGAAATAGGGGCCCACATTTCCCATCTGGCCCAGGCCTATTGCCAGCTCTGCCCAGTCCTGCTATTAGTTTTATTTACTGAGAATTATCTCGATTTGTCCAGGAAGGGGCAAACCAAACTATCACGGAGCTGAGTGTTCGCTTGAAACTTTAGACTAGTTTTAACCTTCTGTGTCTGCTTGTTGAAGGGGAAAATTGATAGCTACAATCGCTTGTTATGAGATTGTGAGACGAAGTATTTTCAACAAATATTCTGAAGGGTTTTCTGTATTCACTTCGTTGCTAATTTTTACAACTTCTTTCTTTCCTTTTTTTTATTTCCTTTTTATTTTTTCTTATCTTTTCTACTTATTTGATTGTTCCTTTCTCTTCCTTCCTCGTTTCTTACTTTCTTTCTTCCTTTCATTCTTTCTTTACTTCATTTCTTTCTCTACTTCATTTCCTTTTCTTTCTTTTATTTATTTATCTATCTATTCTTGCTTGATTTTTCCTTTCTTTGTTTTTATTTGTTCCTTTCTTCCTTCGTTTTTTCATTCCTCTACTTACTTTCTTTCTTTTCCTCCTTTCTTTCCATGAGATTCACGCTCTCAACTCAAACTTTGAGAGTTTGTCTTTTTTTTTTAGATGAAGTCAGAAAATTTGTAATGGTAAAACATGCTTAATCTCAAAATTTCAATGCAACTTGTGACGCTCATAAACGTTTGATTTGTTGAGCGCAAGAAATAAATAAAAAGGTATTGTTAATTACCCAATAGTAACCGTCACGGAAAAAACGTCTTTTGACAGAATGCTGTGTTGGGGGTGGTCAATTAAAAAGTTGGAAAAATGATTGATCAATAAATAAGATACTTTTCTCGCCTTTTAATGCTTCACTAAGATAAGACCGAATTTTCGAAAAAAAAAAACAAAACAACAAAACAAGTGTGATTACTGCCGGACAAAAACTAAGGGGCCAGTTTAGCCTAAATTTAGATTGTAAATGGGAACCCCTTAAAAAAACATTCAGAGCGAGGAAATTTTCAAAGAAAAAGAACTTTTTTTTTTAAGTATAAAAACGAGTAAATGTTCAAATTTTCTGCCTTCTAGCCCCGTTCCTGCGCTCTGTAAGCGTGATACATACATACACAGATAGCAAGTTAGCTAGACCAGCTTAAAAACAAAAGAAACCTGTGTTGAAGGAATAAATTTGGTTGACAGATTCTAATAAATACTGTGAAATACCAAACTTTGAAATGAATATCACGTCCGCTCAAAGAAATAGGAAAGGTTTCAAAGTTGGGAAGATTGGTTCTATATAAACTGAATGAGATGCTCCAAGTGACTGATAGAAGAATACGGTTAGGTAACTTAGTCTGAGGCTTCAAATAGAAACCAAGATAAAAAATAAAAAAACACGAATCTTTGACGAGGCTGGTTTTTCAATCCCAGACATGTGATATTTGATACCTGTTTGGGTTCCTGGGCATTTTACTTCGGAATTTGATGAAATCTAGGTTTTCCCACGCATTACAGTATCAGGAGTTTTATTACTTGATTTTAGCGACCGAAAGGGATTTTCTTTTTCAATAAACTTCACATTATGCAGAATCTTCACTAGGATGTGTCCAAAAAATCTTGTTAAATCTATACAAAGTTTACGTTCCGCATTTCATTACGCATAAACCGCTACCATTGATAATCCATCCTTAAATCGAGCTCCAATTTTGGAGAAAAAATTCACCATCCCATGTATACAATTATAATAAAGAAATACGTATGACGATAATGTTTGCATAGATAATTCGTACTTGTATTATTCAAATCAGAATCTCGGAGAAAATGCGGTTTGTACACTGTGAAATACAGTGTATCTATTTTGTACAACATGAGTTTCGTAAAATTTATTTCCTCTCTTATTACGAAACAAACAACCTTTCTTCAGGAGGGTGCAGCATACATAAGACAGTGGTAGCACCTCCACACCTCTCTGCTATGTCTAAGCTTAAATGATTTTTATTTGAAATTTTACAGTATCCTCCATACTCAACCAACATTATCATTTTTCAAAGCATTTTGAACGTCACATCACATAATAAAAAAGTCCAATAGCGTGACATTTTATCCTTTGAGGATCGTTGAAAAATGAGTCTTAATTTGATTGAATAATTACCGTATCATGATTGTTTATATATATATATATATATATATATATATATATATATATATATATATATATATATATATATATATAAACAATCATGATACGGTAATTATATATATATATATATATATATATATATATATATATATATATATATATATATATATATATATATATATATGTGTGTGTGTGTGTGTGTATTGCAAACACTTTCAGATGGGCAATGATGAGAGTTCAACCAAATTTGACCTAGTTACCCATACGTTATCTTTTTTTTTCTTTTTTACGTACCACTTGTGTATAAATAAGTTTTAATACGAAAATAGGTCGACCTCCCATCCAGCCTGAATGCTTCACTGTTAACAGGTTGGCGCAACTAACGGAGATAAGCCTGGTTCCTGCAGGGTCAAACTCTACTCCTACTTCCGACTGAAGTCAACTGCAACACACGCATACACACACACACACACATTTATGACTTGTCTTTTACCTTGGCTAGTTAGAGAGTCGCCATCCAATAAAGTGGTCGCTATTTCAAATCACAGTTAAGAAATGTAATTTTTTTTCATATATATTTGGTTTCAACGTGACATGATAGACAAACAATGAAGAGTTAATATCCTTTAGTTAACCACTGACCTAGAATTTTTATTGTGTTGGGATCATTATTCCAGTCCATCAGTATGCCTATAAAAATCTGTAGAAGTCTGTACGATGAATAAAGAGAAAGCCGTTTATCATGATTATGAATAATATCATCGAATAGTTACTGTCATCAGAATCGGTCAGTACAAAACACTTTATTTAAATTTCACATGATTAGTGGATACAAATTAAATAGAAGCAATGACATTCAGTAAATGAAATTTCACCCGGAAAGCTTATTTCGTTTGGCACTCTTCAGGGGATGTAACGTCAGAAAGTGATCCAGATTCGAAAAAAAGTATCGTTAAAAAGATTTGTAATGACGTCATAACATTGTCTTACAGCACGATGCCTTTGATTGTTGTTCTAAAACAGGAAAGTGTACCATGTTTGATTTATCAAAACGTTAGATTGTTCGAATTGATTAAAATTCGAATGTTTTAGATTTACGCTGATTTTTTCACATCAAATATTCATATTGTTTATAATCGTTAATGTTTCATATCTATATTCGAGTTGTAAAAATGTGGAATAGAATTTGAATTGGAAGTTTTGACAGGACGAATGTATGCTTAAAGTGTGTTCTTTTAGAGATGTTGTTCCATTCATCAATTCTTCATCTAAGGATTACCAAACAGTCGAAAACTAGTAAGGAACGATGTATAAAACTGAAATAAAATTATTCTTTACTTAAAATCCTGCCGACGAGTCTTCCATTTGCTCACCTACGATCATTCTATCGGGTTATATATCCATTTCATAATCTGCGTTGCGGAATGATAGTGGTAATATAGACAGTGAGTGGACAAGATGAGATGTGAAAATATGGCAGTTATTCAGATTTCGTCTTTCGTCACTAGAGGACTGTTTAGCTCAATGGTAAGAGCGACGGTGTGTTAAAGTGGCAAACTAATGGTCAATGGTTCGATTCTTGCTGCGGCCCATTTCTTTAATTGTGTCACATTCTCTGTATAATAACAAGAGGTTATTTCCAGTAAACTTTCAAATAATACACCGCATTCATAATCATCCAGTTGGATTATACATTAATTTCTTAATAATATAATTGTCTGCGTTGTGAAACAAAAGCGCATATCTGGATATGTGGCAATTATTTCGACTTTCGACTTTCAGCTCAATGGTAGGAGCAATGCTATCGGTCACGTGTCTGATATACATGGTATATGTAATATATCCATTTCTCTGTGTTGAGAGACAATAGTACAGTGAATGAAGAAGATTGGATGTGGACATATTGTGTGTATATATATATATATATATATATATATATATATATATATATATATATATATATCAAGCATGAATACCTCCAGTAACAAATCTAAGTCGGTTTCTGATTGGTATTGAACTTTATCAGTTATATATGCATGTGAGTGAGAGAGAGGGAGGGGGAGCACAAAATTGATCACACTAAAACGATTCCCATTCATATTCCCTCAGTGATGACCTTTCATATTTTTTATCAGTTGATTTTGGATCACGACGTATTTATTTGCTTTTCTCATCAACCCAGCCATTAAGCTCGTTTACTCGTGAAGTCTTCTGCACTGAATTCGATTATTCACTATAACAACAACATTTTGAATTTTACGAACAATTCGATCGTGTGCAAATGTCTGAGGCGGTCTCTGTTTACCGTCTGAATGAGAAGTATTTTGAGTATTGGTGCGTGTAAACTAAACAGAAATCGGGTCTATCGTGCGCCCGGATCGGATTTTGGCTCGCATCCAAAACGACGTCCTTCTTTGACTGACTCGGCAGTGAGTAAGGCAGAATTGCTACTTGAGGAAGTTGTGTGAACACTGATAGAAGAATAAGGTTAAGTAACTAAGTCTGAGGCTTTAAATAGAAACTCAGATAAAAAAAAAAAGCATGAATCTTTGACTAGTGACTACCAAGGTTGCCACGGCTGTGTTTTTAAATCCAGAGCGGTTTTTTTTTTCTCGATACTTGTCTGAGTTTCTGTGTTTTTACTTTGAAATTCAATGAAATTTAGGTTTTTCCACACATTACGGTTTCTAAAGTTTTTTATCATTCGATTCTATAGAATAATAACCGGGAACGATTTCTCATTATGCAGACGCTATGATACGTCCAAAATGCTCGTTGAATGTATATAAAAATTTTCACGATATCAGTTTCGTTAAATCTATTTCCTTTCACATTATGAAACAAACAACGTTTCCTCGAGAGGTTGCTGCATACCAAAAATATTCTGTGAGATTTAGATAAAGAATTATTACGAAATAGTCTAAATTTATGAAGATCTCGATGAATAGTGATGAAACCTAAAGTCTGTAATATTTATTTGTAACAATATGTTGTACATAACTAGTAACTGTTGAATAATTGATTCTAAAACTGTCCTATTGAGCTGTACGTTATCTGTTTGTATCTTTGATAAAATATGGGTTTATTTGAGAGATTTGCTGGTAGCTGTATAGACTTCAACACTTACTTTGCTCGGCTACTTAGTAAAGACTTCTGACCATGATTACCTATAAAACTCTACGCATTTGAGCGCACACGTGTTTCGTATCCAGCGCATAAAGGTAATTAAGGAAGAAGTTTGTTACCTAAAACTAACCAAAAAAGGGAATCTTTGACTCATGACAACATTTACTTTGCATGGCTGCTTGAAAGTAGAGACTTTGGGCCACAGTACCCTCTAAGCAGTGCGCGTTTACCTGCATACATCTGTATTGCAACGAGCGCACAAAGGAAATTGATGTGCGCTCAAAATTTATTTGATTTAGATTATATAGTAATGAATGAATTAGAAGAGTTTTGATTTAAGCATCCCCAGCTACTTTGATAGTTTTCTATCATTATTTTAGCATTCAGGTATAATGCAAATTTTCACCCTGGTAGGAATAAGAATGCCCTGGTCTTGACCAAACTTGCAAGGGTCACTAAACTGACACATGCAAGGGAAAACTGAGATTTTGTCACCGGCTGTTTATATTCCAATGTAATCATGTTGGTTTTTATTTTTTGGTGTTATAATTGGACATCAACACGATTATGACCAAGGGAACTCTTCAACCCGAAAATAGACAGACGCTTCGAAGTGGATGACTTTCATCCAAACATTTCATCCACTTTTATGACATTTGCACGAGAAAAGCTGAAGAGTACAACGGCCGAAACGCTATGTTCAGAAGAAGAACCAAGACGAGAACAGGAGTCTGGAAAAATCTACATATATTGAAGATTCTAGTCTGAAAAATGTGTGTTACAATGATAGTGTCTGTTCAGATTCTCACGTACAAATAATCACGTTAAATGTATATTCGATAGTTTCTCATGTGGAACCTTTTAAGATATTCGAAGCGTTTTTCTTTCATTCTTGAAGAATAATGCATAATCGATGTTATTTCCTGCTTTGTATTCGACCTTCTTCTATTCAGATTATCGATTCTGGTGAGTCACTGGGTGTGTTGTTTGTTTTGAACGAATTCGTCCGCCATTTTGAGTTATCTTTTCTCTCTATTCGGCCAAGAGTTAATTGTATTTATTTATCTACCAGCATAGTAGATAATATAATTGAGATTATTCACGTTATGTGCGGATAAATCATACAATTGTATACTCTATTATAAATGAAGTTATTTATTTTCTTCCCCGTGAAAAGATATCATGGATATATTCGAATTTCTATAAGATTATATTTTTTTTGGAAAAGAAACTATACATATATGGTTAGCCACTCAATAGAAACCTTCATGCGAATAATGTCTTTAGGCAGCATGCCATGTTGGGGGTGATCAATTGAAATTGAAAAAAGGGGTGCTCAATGTATAAGTTACTTCTCTAGCTTTTTTATGGGCAGTGATTACTCAAGAAACGTTTGTATTTTCGAAAAACAAGCCTGAACGGTGCCAAACATAAAATAAGGGAATAAATTACCATAAATTTACATTGCAAAATCAACCACAAAAACCTGTTTGGGGCGGGGATTTTCCAAAATAACAGCAAAATTTCTTGTAGACGGAGTAGAGAATAAATTTTCAGTTTTTCAATGCTCTTGATCTATTGTCTCGGCCTGTACGCGTGATACATACAGACCAACTGAAAGACTGAAGAAATCTATGTTGACAGCTTTGGTTGACGGCTTCTAATATATATATATATATATATATATATATATATATATATATATATATTGGGAAAGTAATGACTGATAATGTAATTTGTATATATCAGGCCATAATTAGTGTATGGAGCTTCCTATAACACACGCCACGTGAATTATTTTTAATCGACTATTTTGAATGGCTTGAAGTGCAAGACTTCAAAATTCGACTGACTTCGGTACTACATTTCCAGGTAGCATTATACGCACTAAAAATGCATTCAAAGCCCCCCCCCCCGAAGAATAAATATACAACATATTGATGAAATATGAAATATATATATATATATGTACATGTGTGTGTGTGTAATCATAAAACGTATTGATCAGCTATAAACAAAATAATGAAAATTAAAATTTGTTCAAGACACCGTTTTTCAAATAATGTTGTTGCTGATCATGTACAATGTACCGATTAACTACCCTTATAAAAATCTAGCTAGTCTTGGCCGATTAAAAATGGCCGTTCGAAAATTCTTGCAAGGTTTATCAGTGATTTCATCAATTCTTTTAGTTTGAAATCAAAATTAGCTGTTGAAGTTTGAAGTATGAAGACTTGTGCGTATAAGAGACGTGCTTTAGTATTCGATCACGACCTGCTTTCTCTGAGCAGTACTCTTTGAAGTAATAATGAAGATATTCACTAGAAGTGAACGTAGTATAAAAATGAACTGAATAAGGCGGAAACATTTCAGTGGACAATGAGCGAAAGTTACAAATCAACATATTGATAAATGTGCTCAACTTTTTTTTTCTTTCATCCGTCGCTAAAAAAGTTGAGATCTCTCAAAATCTTCAAATAAAACAACTGCATTGGCAACATTGTTGCGGAAGCGGGACATGAGTAATATCCGTACTGGGCATGTTCAAGGCTCGATATACATGATAGTGTACTTAGAAAAAAATATGTGGCACTTGCTGCACACTATTGTGCCACGACACACAGTTTAAGAACCAATGATTTATCAATTGTTTAAAGTGGTTGTGCTATCCTGTTGATAACTCGACTGGTTGACCTGTTTACTCATCGAAAAGCACCAGGCTCACCGATCAGCGTCTTGGGACAATTATTCCCTGCCTCTCGGAACGTTTAATCATAATAAGGATCTACGAGGAAGAGAGAAAGAGAGAGAGAGAGAAATATATTTCAAACTGATTCGACACGTAACCCATCAATGAACAATGAATTATAGCCGGCGACGCTTCTGAGGAAAGTGACTGTGAATGGTTGGGAACGAGGATAGTACAGTCACGTGACACTTCGATATAGTGTGTAGTTGGTACTAATCTTGACTACTATTTGTTTCTTTTTACCAAAACCCAACTCGTTCCGTCAATATACGGCAACAAGCAAACAACGCAGATGGGTAATAAAGAGTAAGATTCGAACTCATGTCCCTCTTGTTAGAAGGAAGCCTCGTTTACGCTCAGCTGCTTTGATCACTCAGCTACGAAACTTTCATGGCTAGCAGAAGTCAAATCTGATCATACGTTCAATTTATTAGACGAATTTATAATGAATTCCTTCTATTCTTTTAGTTTCCTTGTATTTATTTTTTACCACTTTGCTATAAAAATAAGTAGGATAACTAAAAACCTTAAACCAGATCTGTCAACATGGTCAAAATGATTTTCTTCAGTTTTTGAGTGATTCTGCCTCGCTGTCCGGCTATGAATGTATCATGCGTACATGCCGCACTGATCGAGCTACAGCGCTGAAAATTTAATCATTTACTCCTTATTATGTCTAAAAGAAACGAATTTTATTATTATTTGAAAATTTTCCCCAAAATGAGTTTTTAGTGGGAATTTTCAATTTACAATGCAGATTAATGCTTAATTGATCCCTCAGTTTATGTCCTGCAGCATCAACAATTGTTTATTGAAATTTCGGACTTTCAATGATCCAACAAAAAGAGAAGTAATACTCATTGATCAGCCCTTTTTCCAATTTTTTTAATTGATCAACCCAAACATAGCGTGCTACCACTAGACGTTGGTCACGTGACGACTTCTGCTGTCTACTGTATGTAGATTGTTCGGATTAATTTCCTCGTCTTTGGTGGGTTATTTTTTTTACAACGTTGAGGCTTCTTCATCGTAACTTTACATTACATGAACTGAATTTCATTCGAATTTTAGTGACAATGGCGTTGGCAGAGGCATGAGCTCTCTGTGTGCTTCCTCGTTCCTGTTAGTCTCAGCTTTGTTTCAGTGTTCAATCGTTGATCAAACTGTCACATATGTTTGACCGCTAGTCTTTCCTCCGCTCGCTTTCCAGATGTGACAAGTAACACATGTTCAGCGAGTCAACATTTCCAGGTCGACTCTTCTATCAATGACCTTCTCACAGGAGACATTCTGTCACAGCAGTCTTCTCACGTTGATAACTGATCTCATCAACACAAAACTAACTGCTTACATGGTCGGTGTCAGACTATTTTGCACCACAGACGAGGTCATCTACTTGCACCTACTCAAAATTTGCCAACTTCGATTTTTAAAAGCAGTGGTTTTGTAAAATCTTTTTTGTTTTATGAAGCCCGCCATCACAGTCAATAATCTAATAACCAGAGTGTCAAAATTTGAAGTCATGTAAAAGAAAAAAACGTTCGAAGAATAAAAATGGTCAGAATAAATTCTCTTCATGACATCACTGGCGTTTTCCAATAGATTCAAGTAAAAAAAAATATCATCTATGAATATCTAGAGTCTGGAGAATGTAGATATTAAGAATAAACCCATCAAAATAAGGTCCCCAAAAGGTCAAAAGAGCTTTTTTTCCAAAAATCAAAATACCATTTTTAGAAGTGGCTCAGCTGAGTACTGATGCCAATTTCCAAGTCAGTAGACAGAACAGCGTAGCCAGGAGTACACAAACACACGCACATATAAAAAGGGAAAGAGCCCTTTGCCACCTTTGGTGGCTCCAGTTATTCAATGGATAAGGAAGCAAAGAATTTGGGAAGAGTTTTCTAGTAGTTGCTTGATCTTTGTTTTTTTTCCCTTGAAGATCAGTACAGCGCCTCTCAGGTTTGGAGGCTGAGGTAGTTGCGTTTGAGGATATGAAGACTTGAAGCATCATTCATATTCACTTGACATTTCTGCAACAAATTATCATCTTTTCAAGCATTATGAACTTCATATCCGTAAGAAAAGGTTCAATAATAAGAAAGCTATAATTCGTGTTTTTACTAAAAGTGTGACCTCTTCGCCTGAAATATCATAGAGGCGGAACATAACATGTGGATATCGTTGGAAGAAGGTCAGCATTAACCGTTTTCCGTTTATATCACCATTCATCTTACAATTCAAAATGGATATTTCAAATGTAACTTCCTAACACTAAAAACTCCATTTCTGCTAACGTCAGATCCAATCGATTTAGATTTTTCATTCACCCAGTTAAATCAAATGGAAAGTGAGGGATCAAGAATGACTCGTTATCAAAAATAAGTTTCACTTGAGTTTGCTACTATTCAAATAACTAGAGAGATCGAAAGTAGTTGGGGCAATGCAAAGTTTGTTACAGGCTTAGACCAAATGAGAAATATAGGCTCCATTCAAACTACTCATCATTTTTTTGAAAAATGATAAAGAGTTCATTGAATGCAAATGACAGTTCTAAACAACGAAGCCAATAATAAAACAAATTGTTTAAAACGTAATAATGTATCTTTTATCAACTAACATTGAAGCTGACTGAAAGTGCGAGCATTTATCTGCTGACAAAGCTATATTTCTCTCTATTAATCTCAAATGAATCTTCTTTAAAACGTCAGTATTCATTACCTAAGGGCCACCTATGCCTCTACCAGGGACAGCTGGTCCCCTCAAAACTGAAGAAACGTATGTTGAGAGTTTTGGCTGACGGTTTTGCATCAACTGTTCATAAACCAAGAACTGTAAGTGCAGAATTTGCCCTGATAGAATCATGCTCCAGCCATCCGTAAGCAGTGCAACCAGAGGTCACAGCAGGAGACTACAAATTCAAACAGCCACTGGGGCTAGATAACACTTCTCGGGCAGATCCTTCCCTCTATGGAACTAGCTATTCGAAACTACAGTTTTTTCCCCAGACGTAAACAATCTAACATATTCAAATCAGAAAAGATCTCGGACACCAAATGTTCGAGTTGGAATTTTCGAACTAAATGATAAACCAATTAGGACTCCATAAGCTGACCTCACTTATATAATATTGTCCTGATTGAGATACAAATTGAGATAAGAAATAAAAACAAGAGCGCATAAAATGGGAAAGATAGCACAAAACAACAAATAACCAAACAATTCAAAACATAATAATGTATCTTTTATCAACTAACTTTGTAACATCTGAAACTGATAGCATCTATCTGTTATCAAAGCTAAGTTTCCTGAAATTTGATAAAGAGATACATGTAATAAATTTTAAATATAAGTAGGTTTTAGTTACCTGCATGCATTTATCTATATTTTATCTGTAATTTGTTGACAATTTTTAAAACATAATGTTTTGACTCTCTTGACGTCTTTATTCTCTTTACAGTATCAGTATTCTTTACCAAGAGGCAGAGCCAATTTGAAAATATTTAGAGCATTGGGCAAAGCAATGTACAGTAATCCTCTTACCCCTAACATGTTTTATTTTCCAGGCTTTTCAGGGCCCGTAAAATCATGTAAACCCTAGCCAATCAAGAAGTCTTTGGCTAAGAGGAGTAAGCCTCCTAAAAATCGTAAGCCCATGCCAACTGGCTGGACTCGTCCTTCTGTTTAGGCCAAGAAGTAGATCAATGCAGAATGAATTTATTGAAAAATTCTAAAATCAAAAATCGATGAGGAACAGTTGATTAAAGCTGACGTAGGTCGGGTCCTCTTTTTTGCAACAGCTGTCAGAGCACTTATTTTGTTCATGTTGATCAAAATGCCTTTTGTAATCCAATAACTCTGATGATCAATAATGGTATGTAACTGCTGGTATAAGAACAAACTAACACACAGCCTAGTACCATGTGAACAGTATATACCACATCCCCAACACCTTCGCACACACACACACCACACGTATACACATTTACACACGCAATTTATACAGCAAGAAAACCGGAGGGTAGATCAGCCGAAACGGTGAGAATTTTAAAAATGACGAGGAAACTGGTTCAAAGGAATCAATGTAGTATACAGGTTTTCCTTCGAATGTAGGACGTTGCTATGAAAGAAGGTTTTTCGTAAGTTGAAAATGGCGTAAAGCAATTGCACGTTTTGAGCGTTCACAGATCACAAAGTGATGAAGATGACATATTAAACTGAATTGTTTGAGGTTCGGAAGGTTGGAGGTACAGGAGACTAGTAAGTAAAAGATAAAAGAGAGAGAGAGAGAGAGAGAGAGAGAGAGAGAGAGAGCACGCTATGTCTACAACGACACACTGCAAAACAAATGTTGAATGCTATTTTCTCTTCCTGGTCTTTTTCGTAAAAGCAAAAAAGTAATGCAGAAGGAACTTTCGAAAGGAGGGGAATATCTTCAACATACGAAGAGTTTTTTGGACGATTGAACCCCTTGTCGAACAACCGTAACTATCAAAGATGGTGAAGGGTTCTATCCTTTTTATATGTGCGTATGTTCGTGTGTTTGTGTGTTCAAGCACCCCTGGACATACAGTTTTGTCTACAGACTAGAAAATTGGCATCAGTATACCCCTAGAACCCTTCTAAAAACTTGTTTTTCTTCTTTTTTTTTTCTAAAAAAAGCTTCTCTGACATTTGGGGGCCTCATTCTGATGGTTTTATTAATAACATTTAGATTCTACAGAATCAGGATGTTTCTGTATGTTTGTTAAAGCTCTATTTCATATGTTTTCCAGTGGAAAATACCAGAGATGTAATAAATAGTATTTATTATTACCATATTTTTTCTCCGATGGATTTTTTTACATGACTTTAAATTTTGACGCTATAGTTGTTCGATTGTGAGTTGTCTATCTGGCTAACATGACGTTCCAGTCGATCCATTCTAGGGCCTTCTTCAGGTGTACTACCCGAATGCAATGGTGGTAAACTGCATTTTTTCTGCAATCGTAGCAACGTTTATCACGTAAGATCTCTGTGTGTTCCTTTCCTTTCTTTGTTTGGATTTTTATGCCTAGTCCCTAAGTCTCGTTGCCATTGGAGAGGAAAAAAGTTTACCATCATTACATTCGGACAGTACACTTGGAGAAGTCCGTAGAATGGATCGACCGAAACGCCATGTTAACAACATAAAGAACTGCAAGGAGTTAAATCGCCCGATAAACTCTTAGACTGATGTCTTCTTTTGTCTCTCCACATGAAACCTGTGATACCGGGCCGGTCCTTATGTGCCTAGTGCTTCATGCAAGTTGAATGCTGACGCCTTTTAAAGTTTAGTATTTATTTTTTTACAACGAGAGAAATATGTATATTTGAATGAAAAGGTTTATTACAACAGGTCTGGTCAGTCAATCAATAGAAACCGTCACGTGACCAACGTCCTTTGGCAGCATGCTGTGTTAGGGGTGACTGAATGAAAAAACTGGCAAAAGTGATCAATAAATAAGTTACTGCTGTCGCCATTTGTTTGCTATTGATCAGTGAAAAGTCCGAATTTAAAAAAAACAAAAGAACAAGCGTGACACAAACTAGGGGATCAATTTAGCATACATTTATATTTCAAATTGAACTCCCTTCTAAAATCCTATTTAGAGGGGGAAATTCTTCAAATAAAAACGGACGTTCTTTTGTAGACATAATAAGGAGTTAATGTTTTAATTTTCAGCCCTCTAGCTTCATTGATACGGCCTGTACGCGTGATTCATACATACATAGCCAGCCAACAGAACCAACTTGACTACTGAAGAAACCTTTGTCGACATTTTTGGTGACAGTTTTGGTTGACGGTCTCTAATATTCGGGTGAAAGAAAACAGCATAAGAATTTCAAATCATCATCTGATGAATGTAACTGATTCATTATTATAACAAGGAGAGAGTCCGTTTACATTACTGACAAATAATTATTATGTGCACAAGTGTTTGTTACAAATGAACACTTAACAACAAAAGAGGCGCATCATATTACACGACATAAATTCATATGTTACTTACAACTTTGTAATCAAATTTAATGTGATAGTTATTGAATGCTCACAAATTGACACACTGTACGTGTTGTCAGTATCTAGTACCAGCATTGCTGCGACAGATGTGGACAGAAGAAAAAATATGAGGCATAGCCTAGAGACACACCAGTGTCCTTCTGAATGGTTAATAGTACACTGCTCTAAATTTTGTAAAAATCAATAATCAGAATAGGAATAGAAGGGAGGTAAAAAAATCTATGGTTTGCCCTGAAATGAAATGTTATTTCATTACTTATTTAATTAATTATCCACCATTTCGGCTGATACATTATCGAGCACTACTTGTACTGTCTAAAGTTCTGAGATAAAGTAGTGTCATTATTTCATGTAATTTTGCCAAGATGTTCCTTTTGGGTCATCTTGTCAGTCCCAAGCCCGGGCATAGGAAGAGTATAGGGCATTGGACTAGCAACTCCATCCTGTAAAACCTGATTACAACTGAAACTGCAACAGCTTCACTGCGGTGGTTGCACAAATAAGAGTCTGGTCGGAAAGATTCCTCTTCAAACGGTCTTGAGATGCAAGCTGAAAACCGGTTTGCCACAAAACTTATTACCAACAAAGGCAGAAACCAGGATAGGGGCCTGGGATAAAAAAACAAAAAAAAAACAACCGGTTTTGCAGCGGGGAATTAGCTCAAGAAGCGGACTGGAATCAACAAAGGAAGGGAAGAATTAGGACGCTAATGCGGACCCGGATGAGATAAGTCGAGAGTGAGGGTGAGGGCAGTTAGACTGATATGGGTCCATCTGAGAGAAATTGCTCAGTTGCTGGCGGGACGTAATTGCAGTCTTATGCTTCACTAAGAGTTAACAGGAATACACAAGTACATTATTTATTGCTCATAGTATCAACATCTTTATTCTACGGATAATTACGCTCCCACTGGTTCGTACACTGGATTTCTTCGTACTAACATCAGTTGTGCGATGAAATTGTGTCCGCTTTCCTGTATCCGTTTGTTTTTATCAGTATGGGTCAGCTTGTGTGCTATTCGACTTGCCTACTATTGTCAAATTATACCGAGTATTTTCCTATTCTGACTAGTATCCATTCTTTGCTGTTTCTTTCTGTTACGATGTTTTGGTCGATGGATTATCCGTCCTTCATCAGGTTGATTCGATATCCAATCGTCTTGATTATCGCGCTACATTTTTACCTCATCAACTGGAAAACTCTTGGAGGTTTACAAATTTGAGTGACGGAACCTTGTGCTTATTTGAAAAAAATATCAAGTCAGAGTAGAGAAAAATAGACAATATGAGATGGAATTGTGAGATTCCGTCGTTTCAGAATTTCAGAGACTAAACGAAAGCCGACGAATATTATGAACACAAATACAATAATCCCAAGGATGGCTCCTCGTCACTCTGCTGACAGACATTTTGCTGGAGGACATTCCATCCATCGGCAGAAATTTAGCCGGTATACATTTAACTGAATGGACGTTTAGCCGAATGGACATTTAGCTGAATGAAGAAATGGCTAGATCTAAAAAATCATTTGAATCCTTGAAAAACATATAGAAACTACAAACTTCATTGACAGAGATGAAATATACAGATTGGATACCTTTTAGTGGGTTTGGGTAGAAAATGGTGATGACCTATTCCACTGTTCGCAGCCACGTTTCAAAACTAAAAAAATCAGGTTTGCTTAGTCACTCAATAGAAAGCGTCATCTAACCAACGTATTTTGGCAACATACTGTGTTGGGTGTGATCAATAGAAAAAAGGGTAATCTATGAATATTACCTCTCCCGCATTTTGTTGGGCAGTGATCACTTAAAAATGTTTAGCAACACTGGCTTGGAGTTGGCAATTGAGTGAGAACCGTATTGAGCAAACCGTGAAAGAAGTACTAGGAACTAAACACAAGACTGGGGTTTATTTTTTAGAAATATGTGTGCGTGTCAGTGTATAGGTGTGTATGTGTGAGTTTTTTGTTGATCTTGTTGTTGTTGTTGTTGTTGTTGTTGTTGTTGTTCCTTTTCAATGTCCACCTCCGCTTGTTGTCAACAAATTGCTGGACGTGAGATAATGTATTTTTATGGTTTGACGTCCACAAAACGTGTTTTCCCGACACAAAGAAAACAACTGGGAATAAACACTTGAGGTGCCTTGAGGTTTTCTCTAGGTTGTCTCCAAACCAGACCCGAGCAAAGCAGGAAATAAGAACCAAGCCAGATAAGAAATGAAAGCCCCATTTGAAACTGATCATTAACTATTTTTGTGATCAGTCTTAAATACATATGATTTACAGTATCATTCTTAAATGAGTACATACCGACCACTTCTCTTTATTTTTTTAAACGAAATAGTGCAAGATGTTATTATTGCTAGTAGAACATTACACAATCAAAACGAACATTATCATATATTGTTTACGACCATGCTATGTTGGATTGAAACTCTTTCGCAAAAATATGAATATGTTGCCGTCTAAGAGTGAGTACAACACCACAAGTGAATATTGTTGACAACAGAATTCCAACACTGTCGAGTTTAGTACCTGATAAAATCCGTTTTGTTTGTTCAATGTTCCACTAGAAATGATAAAATCTTGTTATATTAGGAGAAATCAACCTTTTATTTTTTTTAAAAAATAGTCTCGATGTACTTATTCAAAGGCGACAGTGTACATATATGTTTATGAGGTGTACCATATATGCTCACAAGTAACCGAACAATGAGAGAATTAGACCAATCTATAAAAAAACTAATGACAAATACATTCAAAATATTTAGACTATAAAGTACAAATCTATAATAAGAGGCAGTAAATACAATCGTGTATTCATGTTTATAGTGTTCGGAATTTATCTATATCAATCTTTTATAGATGTTCTTTAATGTATCCATATTTTGTGCTGAGGGGCCCTTCCTTAACTCTCTCTATCAATATTCTTTACCGAAGAGTCCCCTCTTTGCCTTTAACAAAGGGAGTAGGTCCCCTTTTAACCCTTGTAAGGTCCATGCCAACTGCCAACGTGAACCACCCTCGGCTCTAGCCTGTCGACAAGAACCATCTGATATTTGAGATAAAAAATGCAGTGTTTATTAAAACTCAGATGGTTTCCTGCTCCTATTCACCTGCCCCCCCCACACACACACACGAGAAAAGGAAGTGACCGAAGGTTGGTTTAATGTGGGGGCTGGGGTACGACACACGCGAACATCAGGGTAGCAGCACCTGAAAATTTATCTTTTCTTCTCACGACTGTTGTCGCACGGAAATAAGACTGTTGGCCTTGAGGTCTCAAGACACTTTGACTTGACTACACTGAGCAATGCAATGTCTTATGGGGTAAAGCTTAATTGGCTCATCACATCTACATTCTTCTGGTCAAAATGGCCAAAAACATGAAACTCCCGGATAAATAATGTTTATTCCAGTACAGACGGTTTCCTGCAATTATCTAGGATAACAACAGAAGATAGAGCACCCTGAAGTGGAATAACTACACCTCTCATGTTGATACTAAGAGGAGAAATAGAATTTGTAGATACTACAACATAGTACTTTTTTACGGTTCTTCTTATTTCCGTATTATGAAGAAAATGTTGACTAAAGTTATTTGACAAAACCGGGAAAATTCCTTCTCTTAATATACGAATATAAAGAGAAGGAGGCCGTAGCATCTATCGTCCAAAACGTTGTGTGAACAACCAAAATAACAAGAACATCAGGATTCAGCCATTTTTGACGAGACGGACGCAGATGTGATACCATAGCCGATTGGGTTTTACCAAATGAGGCGTGATATCGCTCTGTAGAGTCGACTCAAGGGGACTCCAGATTCGTTTTGTGACCTCGAAACCAACGCTCTCATATCCCTATGATAATAGTTGCGAGGGCTAAAGATAAGTTTTAGTTATTCCTGACTACACGTTCGCGTGCGTGGTATCCCCACATTAAACCGATTTAGAGTCACGTCCTGTTTTTGTGGGGTTCGGGTAAATAGGAAACGAAATAACGAGGAATGAGTTCGTTTGTCTGAAAAAAACTTATTGAAAGTTTTCTTCTCTTCCAGTGAAACAGCCTTGAGATTTCACCTGACAATCCAAATGCCTTCACGGCATTAACCCATTTATTGTCTTCTCAAAGAGCGCCGTGAACTTCTCTGGAATTTGAGATTAGAATGGTTTTAGAAATACCCAGCACTTCCTGTAGTCTTTGATGAGGTGTCAAGAGAAAAAAATGAAACAGTTTGAGTGTAGGGAGGGAGGAATCGGTTGAAAATTGTTGGAAAACTGAAAAAAAAGAGTGAAAAAGAATCACGAGGAAGATGAGGAAGAAAAAGAAATTGAGTGTAAGATAGAGTAAAAGAGAATCATGGCGAAGAAGAAGAAGAAGAAGAAGAAGAAGAAGAAGAAGAAGAAGAAGAAGAAGAAGAAAAGAGGAGAAGAAGAGAGTAAAAAATAGTAAAAGAGAGTCATTAAGAAGAAAAAAGAGAAAAAAGAGAATTAGGAAGAAGAGAGTAAGAAAGAGTGAATGATAATCAGGATTCTTCCTCTTTTGCTCTTTCTAACGAGAAGAAAAAAAAGCGATGAAAGGTAGAAAATGAAGAAATGTGGGAAGGAAACAGAAAATATTTTGTGATGGAGAAGAGAAAGAAAAATGAAAAGTTGGAAAGGATGGGAAACAGAGAGACTGAGAAGAAGGAGACCAAGAAATAAGAGAGAGAAAGAGGGAGGAAAAGAGAAAAAAATAGTGAAACCTGAAGGTTGGAGAATAAGAGGTGGGGGAAGAAAAAAAAGGAAAGGAATCAGGAAGAACAAGTGAAAAAGAATGAGGAAAGAAAGTTGAAGAAGAAATCAAGGCCTGGAAGTATGCAATTTCTACAGTGACAGCTTCTTCTTTTTCGTCTTCTTCTTCTGATGATGTTGTTGGCTCTGATTTCAGTTCATGTAAGTCAGTATGTGGGTCTCAACCAGGGACCTAAGGCTGGCAACCTTATAAGTTATGACAGTCCGAGCTTTAGAGGGAGGGGGAGGAAAAGTGGGAAGCGGGGAGCTTTTTTCTTATACAAACAATACAACACTTTCCCAAATATACTTCTAAATATACATAAAGTGTTGTTGTTGTTGTCGTATTCTTCTTCTTCTTCTTCTTCTTCTTCTTCTTCTTCTTCTTCTTATTCTTATTCTTATTCTTATTCTTCTTATTCTTATTCTTCTTATTCTTATTCTTCTTCTTCTTCTTCTTCTTCTTCTTCTTATTATTATTATTATTATCATTATTACTATTATTATTATTATTATTATTATTATTATTATTATTATTATTATTATTATTATTATTATTTGTGCATTTGAATGTTCAAACCAGATTTCTTGTAATCATCGTAGAGACTGAGTGACATTTTCTCAAGCAACCGGCCGTCCACTCAGCATATCCGCAGTCCACAGTAGTGCTGTGGTTTTCACTTTCCTACCAGATGTCTGGTTGTCATCAGTGAAGACTGAGTAATAGTAAATCTCAAGTCTTCCTCATCCACACCATCATCATCATCATCATCATCATCATCATCATCATCATCATCATTATTTTTTGTTCGTTTTTTACATTCGAATTTTGACTGATGGAGATATACATAATATCGTTTTCAGTATAGTCATATATATATATATATATATATATATATATATATATATATATGTGTGTGTGTGTGTGTGTGTGTGTGTGTGTGTGTGTGTGTGTGTCTGTGTATGTATGTATGTGTGTATGTATGTATGTATGCATATAGTGGTACAAATCAGGCTAGCAGTATAACATATTAGAATAATATATTAATAATATAAAGCCACTTCTGAAATGTGAGGCCTGAAGAGGGCAGAAACATGAGCTAGTTCGTGCAGCGAATCCACATTCAACCATACACACACACACACACACACACACACACCCACACATATATATATACATATTTATATATATATATATATATATATATATATATATATATATATATATATATATATATGGGGGTATATATATATATATATATATATATATATATATATATATATATATATATATATATATATATATATATATCAAAACAGTTTGTTTTTCTCCTTTCTTTCAAAATATCATCAAGCAAGACGTTATCGATCACTTCTTATAAGTTGAAGTTATCATCATCATCATCATCATCATCATCTACTCTCTCCCATCTTTATTATTGATATTACTTTTCTTTTTTATTCAATTAATCTTATCAAATTACAATTTAAAAGAAATTCTGTCGAGTTAACAAATTGGCTATTTCACTTTGCGGGGGTAACAATTTACCCACAATCTCCACCCACTTCTTCTCTCTGTATTCTAGTTTCATATTCTTCTGTTTTGGGCCTCCAACGCCACCATCTTTGCCTTCTCTCGGTTTATTTCCGTCTAGTTCCGCTTCTCCGGCATCCCTGCCCCAACCAAAATGCACCACATTCTTGCATCCTCGAGGAACGTATTTCCCGAAAAGCAAATGAAGTCTGGGTAGAATCATGTCGACTGGAAAATTGTGTTGTGAGTGGATCATACGCTTATCTAGCAACCCATTGAAGAGAAAGTGAAAGTATTAGGTCGTTACATTTATATGAAATATCTCTTTTTAAATAGTACTATGAAGAAAATAAGAAAAAGAGGATAATAAGTATTTAATCAAAATATGACCCATTCAAGGAATAATCATTTTCCAATGATCCTTTAATGATTATACGTTACATCTAAAAAATTCTATGGTTTATTGGTCACAAATACATGGCTTCCCTATTATTGAACCTTTTATTACGGGTATGGGGTTCAAAATGCTCAAAAATATGAGAATCTTTCAGAGAAATACCCGCTGAATCTGAAGGAAGCTGCGAGAATTTATATCCTAATTCTCCTAGACAGCTGTGAGGTGTAGGGTCAGGAACTGTCAAGATGCATTTAGATCAGATCAGGTGGGATGTATTTTTACAAGATTATATAAACTTTCCAATTGCACATTTAAAATATCTTTCAATCAAAATCAAATACTGAACCCGCTCCAAAATCTAACCTATCCTTAGCGCATTACCCATATTTCTACAAAATGTCATCGAAATTCAATGTGAACTTTTGGAAATATTGTGTGGACAAACATGAGTGAGCAGATAAATGTATTTAAAAAGGAAAGGAGGGAATACTTCTCAGTGAGAAAACAACCCTGGATACAATCCAAATTATAATCACTTCTCCTTCATCTTACGGCGTTCCTCCCTGAAATTTCATTGGAATTCGATGAGAACATTTGAGATATTTTGTGGATAAACAAACAGATGGACAAAAAAAAAACAACATATAACTGAGTATCGACTTACGTCTTGGTTTAAGTTCTGCTGATACCAACGCCACTCAATCTGGGCGTAAGTCGATCATTAGGGTGAAGTGATGTATACGCATTGCACAACATGAAATACTGCGACTTATACATATCTACCTGTACCTCTGCATTGTACATACGTTTTCCTTCTCTTTCCAAAGGGGAAGGGACAAGTGTCATCAATTACATCAATTTTTCTAAGACGTTAGTTCGAACAACCTTATCCTTCTCGTTTTCCTGTCTTCAAAACTTACAACAAATCATGTATACAATGCTTTCTCTACAACAAGACGGAAATATTCGGAAATATTCGTCATTAGCAGTTGATCCACAGAATTGCAATGACTGAAATTCCAGTCATTGGCAGTTGTTGAGTTTTTTTATGGGATGTATCTGCGATCAGACGTAAGTCGGTCGGGTGTAAATCGACGGTGACGCATGACTTCAACTTCAGAGGGTAAACACAAGATGATTTATCGCTAGTGAATAATCCTGACTAAACAACGCAAGATAAGATCTCTTGCTTTACCATTAGTAGGCCAATTTCAGGCCTGTTTTTTTTATTCTAGACTGATTGGGTTACTCGCTCTTTCTCTAGTTGTTTTGCCGAGTCATGCGCTAGAGATTTTGATCGGCCTCGTTTTGGAATGTTTTTCTCCTTCTCAAGTACCAACTGATGTTTTGAAAGTGTGTGAACGCCTTGGTACTCGCTTCTTGGTGGCACTAACACAGGAGAAATTGTAGTTCAGGAGGTTAAATGGTAGAACACTGGCTTTTCGAAGGCGAAGAGACAGATAAAGAAAGAAAGGAAGGAAGGAATGGACGACCGAACGACCTGAGGAGAAAAGGGGAGGGGGAAAGGATGTAAGAAAGAGAGGAGAAAAAAGTTGGAAGGAAAGAACCAAGAGAGAAAGAAATGGATGAAAAAGAGAGAAAGAAAAGGATGAAAAAGAAAGAAAGAGAGAAAAAAGAAAGAAAGAAAGAAAAGAAAAGTAAGGAATGAAAGTAAAAAAGAATGAAAGGAAGAAATTTTTGCTGGAAATGTAATGACGTGGATTATCAACAACAACAGAAGTAACGCTGCAACCGAGGGTGTTCTCACTGATAACGAACGACAAGAGTTTGGTCTTTGTTGTTGTTTTCATTTTTCAATGTTTTTGATTATCTTATTTTTTCTTTTTTCATTTTTCTTCACCTCTGTTCAATGATGTTTTGTATTTGCCTTCTTTCTTTCGCTAATTATTTTCTTTCTCTTTATTTCTTTCTTTGTCCTTTTTTCTGTCTCTCTTGTTCTTTTCATCTCTGTTATATAACACATTTTATTTTCCTTTTTAGTTCAAGTTTTCCTTCTTACTTTTTTTATATCCCCTTCTTCCGTTCGTTCTTCCTTTCTTTCTCTATCATTCTTTTCTTACTTCCTTCCTTTCTACTTTTGCTTCATTACCTTCGCTCTTTCCCCGTTTTCTCTTTGTCATTGCTCTCTCTCTCTCTCTCTCTCTCTCTCTCTCTCTCTATATATATATATATATATATATATATATATATATATATACATATTTATATCTCACTCACACGCGCTCTCTCTCTCTCTCTCGTGCACTCTCCCCCCTCTCTCTCTTTCTCTCTCAATTCTTTTTCCTCTGTCACTTCCGCTTCATTTTTTGTCTTTTTATTTCAGCGCAATTCTATCCGCCCTTCCCCCCTTCAAACCGAACACACACCGTCATCCATACGCACCCAACCCCTGCCCTCCTTCAAAGAATCCTAATTGGCACCAATTTCAAAGAGGTCACGTTCAAACATCTCTAGATTCCAACCTGCATTCCTTACGTGTTCTCTGATCTTATCAACCCAATTTCTTACAACTGTTTCTACTCAACAAAACACATTTCCACTCGGCAATTATCAACAACACAATGCTTCCATTGTTCAATTCATCAGTTTAGCTCAATCTAGTTTCAAGGCTGCAACTCTGAAATAATGAAGATATTTTTTTCAAATCAATGAATAAGTTTAGCTGAGCCGGTATTCTTCTTATTAATCTTTTACAAGTAATTTCATCTTCTTGATATCTTTAGCTACTTTTCAAGGCAAATTTATTAGGGCTGTCGAATCCCGGAATAATGACATCATCTTAGAACCTCAATGAGGAAGGCCATGGAAAACATCGACCAAAATGCAATGACCAAAGCAATAAAAGTGAGAATATTTGTCCAAATGATTTCTGGGATAATGACATCATCTTAGAATTTCAGAGAAGGAGGGAGGCTGAAGAAGCTATCAGTCGAAATGTTTTGATGAAAAGAATAGAAGGAGAATATTTGATAGAATAATTCCTGGAACAATAACATCATTTTTACACAACGAGGATGTCCGAGGAAAACATCAGCCAAAATGTTGTAATCAACACAACAAAGACGAGGATTCTCGTTTGAACAATTCCTGAAATAATAGCATGGTCTTATATCTTTGAACTAGGTTGGAGAACGCAAAAGCGCCTCGGCCCAAATGTTGTGACGAAGACAAAGATAATGATACTTGTCTGAATAATTCAAATAATAATAATAACAGTAATTCAGTTGCGAAAGTTATAAAAAAAGGAAATATTGGTTCTCACATATTACAAACAGGGTAAAGGTCTTTTACGAGCGACTCATTTTGTCAGCTTTTTCCGTTGTTGAACAAACCTTTCCCCCAAGTTAGACAAGGGGAAGGTGGACGTCACCCTGACGCTGGCACATGACGCGTTGGTAGATGAGGGGGGTGGGAGCAAGATGGATACATACTTTCCCTAAGGGTTTCAGTGCGAATGCAAACTGTCTCGCCGGGAATTCGAACTCGGATAGCCTGATCCCATTCTCCTTGCCATTAACTGTTCGGTCACCTTGCACCACCCCAAATGACTCAGAATCATAACCCCCGCCCCTCAAACATTGGCAAGAAGGATAATCATTTTTACATAGGTTTCCCACTGGTATTTCTCTTTGTCGTGATAAATGAACAGCGACAGGTAAGACCAGTGTTGCCAGGTATGTTTGAAATTTATAGCTAAAACTGCCTATTAAAATGGCTAAAATCGGCTACGTTTTATATATTTTATACATATTAGATGTTACACTCGTTTAAAGACTATTCATCAAATAGAACAATTATATACTAAGACTCCAGAACAAATTATTGATAAAAAATTGAACATTCAGTTTCATTAAACGTCATTTAATGGGTTATTGATGTTGTTCATTGGCTAATTGCATTAAAAATAAACAAAAAAAACAAAAAAAAAACAGTGATAGCAAGCCAAAAATGGCTTATTTGGCAACCCTGTAAGGCGGGAACTATGGACGCCACGTGACCTAATTGGCTGAATGCTTCGTAAGTCACGTACAGTTTTGTGAAGTTCTTTGTTATAGAATCATCTCATCGACCTTTGCACTGATTGTTCACGTCTTTGTCTTTTTCTTTTCTTTCTATTTATTCTTATTTTAACCTTCGCTTTTTTCCCGCTCACGTATAAGATGCCCCCTGCTGTCGCTTAGTCTCTCATGTGGATGTGTCTTTTCGTGGGTGTGTGAAGGGTTTCCGGGAATGCAACAAGTCTCATCGTACGAATGTGTCGACTATTGTAGCATCAATTATTATTGTTTTCCAAAATTGATCATATCAGTCTTTTTAAACCCAATAAACTTAACACTCTGGTGGACACAATACTGCCATATGTTGGAAACTTGACTTCTCCGGAGAATATCGGACTAATCTTGAAATAACACCTTAGTTTTGGGGTCGACTTCTATGACAATGTATACATAAATTACGACTAAAAATCAAATAGAAATTTCTAAATCGAATTGGCAACTCTCTCGAGTACCATTATTCAACCACAGGTGGGCTGGGACTAAGATGCCGTAGATAAGTGGTTCCCAAAAGGATTTGTTCACAGCGTCCCGAATCAAAAAATACTGAACAATTGTAAATTGCGTTCTTAGGGTTATGTTGGGTAAGTTTTGGAAAAAAAAACAAAAAAAAAAGTGTGAAGTAATATATTAGTTTCTTCTTTTGATAATCTTCAGATATGGTTGGGTGAGCCTGTTGTTCAGCTCGCAGTTTCTCAAATCTTGTAATCAAGCGAGACCATATGAAAAATGATTTTATTGAAAGAGAAGGGGGCACTGTGTGTAGGGAGGAAGTATCAGTATGAGAGAGAGAGGGAAAGTTTTTTTTATGCGTGAGAGCAGGATGGTGCGTGAGAGACAAAGAGATTGTATGAGACGAATAAACTGTTTACGATAGAAAGCATAAGAGAGAGAGGGGGGATTAATTATGACAGAGTGAGAGAGAACGGGTGGGTTTGAAAGAGGCACTGCATGGAAGAAAAAAGAACGTGAGAGAGACACAGAGAGAGAGAGAGAGGAAGGAAACGACAGGGTACGCGAGATGGGGTGTGTGTAAGAGAGTGGGAGAGACATTGTGTGAGAGAATGGAACTATAAATGAGAGGGGCAATGTGTGGAAGATAGAAATAAACAGTGAGAGAAAGTGTCATAGAGATAAATACAATGTGTGAGAGGAGGAAGGGTGTGCGTTCTGGAGAGAGAGCGAGAGAGAGAATTTCAGGGAAATGAGCTGTTTACTATAGAGATGCACAGTGAAAGAGAGAAAGGGTGTGAGAGAGAAAAAGAGAGAGAGAGAAAGAGAGAGACTGTGATAGACAGAAAGGGTAAGCGAGAGAGCGAAAACAAGCGAGAGAATATGTTTCCCAGGGATTCCATTGCCCTGGGCCTTGTATTCTCTTGTCTCCAGTGATGAAAATGGGTTTCGGGAACTAGGTAAAAGGTGACATTAAGTTTATGATTTATGCTCGAGGATCACTTGGGTCCGCAGCACTGTTAGCACCCCCAAGGTAATTTTACAAGTTCGTGGCACTATGCAAGTTTCGTGGTCCGGCCTTTTGAAACATTTAGCTCAAGATCAACATGAGGCATCTGTTCTTCTCACGCCGACGAAACCTACCGTTCATGATTTTAAATGTTGTATTTAGATTGTATTCTTCATGCCTTTCAATCCATTTTTTTTTTTCAATTGACAAAAAAAATTATATTATGGTTGAGTTTCAATTTTTTTTAATACAAAATTTTATAGTAATTGATGAGTTAAAGAAGAGTTATGAAGAGTTAAATGATTTAGTGAAATTAAATTATTTGACTTTTTCACAGAGTGAAATGCGAGTGCGGTGAACAATGAAATCTAAAACGGACATGGTAAGTCACGTGGTTTTCAATGACGACAATAAAAGAGATCCATAACAACTTTTGTTTTCGTCAATTGGAAAAAAATATTCAAATCAAACTGAAATTCATGAAGAAAACATTGAAATCACGATAATAACATTCAAAAATGAATACAGGAAGTTAATACTATATCACATTGACGTGAGAAGAATACATTCTACATTTTGATATTTATCCAAAGGCCGCAAAAGGCTGGACTATGAAAGTATAATGCCATTTTTGTAAGGGTCTACGTGTTCACCGTATTATTAAAATTTCGTTCGATAAATCCGAGGTCAGTTCGGATGGATACACGTGTTCTTTAAAACCAAAATTCTGAAGTCTCACTGGCGAAAGCAAGAAATCGTGGGGAGACAAATCTGGACTGTTAGGGTTGCTGACAGACTCGGGTGATGCGATGACTTGCCAGAGAGCTCTGCTCGAGACGCGATGAATAAGTCTACCCAATCATTTTGAATGCAACGGTCACACTGTACACAAGCTCGTTCGCTAGCGTTTTACAGGTGACTGAGTAAGCTCACAGGAGATTGTTCACATACGTACAGTAATATCCCTTCTGATTGGTTGCCGAGTTACATCAAGGCTGCGCAGTCAGTTCTCGGGATAGACAAAATGACTGGATACTCTTGAAGACTGACCTCGTGAGATAGATTACTTCTTCTCTGATGCCGCTTGTTATGCGATAACATTATCTCTTAACCAATTTTTCGGCTTCTCGACATTTCTCTCCCCGGTATCTACCCCGTATCTAGCCATATCTACAGTTGCCTCCACCCCAGGTATATTGTTTCTTCACAAGTGTCTATTTTCTCAGGTTCGTTGACTACGTGTCTCAACTCGTCTCATGGGTTTGAAATCTTTGCAAGCTGCCTTATCAATTAATCTTTGGGGCAAGTACAACTTTGCAAGCGCTATGGTTACTGTGCAAAAACGAACGGAATGAGCTTATAAGTACACTTGCCTTCCCATTAATCACCCTGAACATGGTGGACCGCCAAAAGACGTTGGTTTCTATTGAGTGATTAACCAGACCTGTTGATGATAATGTTCTTGAGAAATGAATTCAACTATTCCGTTTCCAAAAATGCAGTATCACTTTCCGAACAAACTATCATATCCTTTTCTTTTTGAACTAGCGTCGTGAAATTGATGGTTTCATTTACGTATGGAATGGTACTTCTGCCTAGGATTAGAGGATCTGTGCACTCTTCCAAAGATAAAAATGTCCCTCAGCTCTCTGCTTTGAAGCCTTCAGACTGAGGAGTTCGATCAAGGTATGTCAGGGATTTGTCCTGGGATCCTTGTCCAGGAGGTGCAAGATTTATCCTGTATGCAAATCAAGCATTTTTTTTAATTAATCATCCCCAACACAATTCATGCCTGCCCAAATGTTCTTATGATATCATGAATCTTGCAGCCTGCCTGCACGTTCGCGTGCGGTACCTCACCCTACATTTCGACCTTGTGTCACATTTACAATCTCGGGAGGGCAAATAAGTAAACTTGGTTCTCTGCCCAGGACCCGAGAGCAGTATCTGTGCGTTCTGCCTCGCAACAAAATCTCACTTCCTGGCACTTCTGTCTAGGATCAAATTGTTGTATTTCTGCGCTCACTGAAAAGTGTTATACACAAAAACATTATAGGAATACACATAGGGGTTCATATAAGTGGGTGTTCAAAATCTCATATAAGAGGAAAACTCACTGGGGATGGATAATTTACTAATATCGCAAGAGACTGGATTGATTCATAACCCGAGTTATATCCCCCAAATTTCATTTGTGCAAAACATTTTTGGTTCCAATGGAATCAGAAACTGACCGATTCAGGAAATGAGATGGGGTCTGCCTTAACGAAATGGAACTGGGGAAAATTACTAAAGCAAGGAGACGATAGATTTTCTCTTTGCGCTTGAATTGCATAGAACGATCATCTCCAGTTTTTTTTTTTTACTGCCATTTCCCGAATCGATAAGATCAAATACCTCGAGAATGGTAATAATTTCTGTTAATAGGAATTGGGGAACAAGATTAAAATAAGGGAAAAAATGATGAATCGCTTGATGGAAAATGAATTTCCCAGTTTTATTTAGAAAAGAAAGAAAAAAAAACGATTACCTTGGCCTAGTGGTAGAGTGCTTGCCCTCGGTTCTGAAGGCTGTCGTTCAATCCAACGCTAAGTCATTCAAAACACGTCAAAAATGATACTCAGTGTTGGATAGACCGGTTCTCGTGAGATCACCGACCTTGAGCAACGTCGAGCCTGGTCAGTAGCAAGATGGGTGACCACTGGGGAATACCAGGTTCTATTTGTAGAAGAAAGCTACGTAGCCACGGCAAGCAGAGAGTCGGTATTATTTATAATTGCCAATTTGCTTAACCATCCAACACCCACTAAGAGGATATAAGCAGAGAATGATAATAACTACTTACTCGGGGTAATGAGATGAAATATTTCTCATCATTCCAGACTATTCTCAGCATCTTCGTTATTTTTAAAATAACGCTCCAGTCGAAACATTCCTTTGCCCTCCTTCCGAATTCGGGCATTACCATTCTTCCTTGTATAAGGAGTGAGCAAAAGTTTCCATTGAAAACCCAGTTTTAAATTGTGTCTTCAGTCTGTAGGTTTTTTTAAACTCTGGGAACTATTGTACATACCTGATATATTTTCGTTGTTGTTTTAATCAAATGTTTCGGTTGATAAATTCTTTAGCCCCCCTCTATTTTCTGGAGTCATGAGATTAGTTATTTTATTATTTCGAGTACATTTTCGTGCTATTGTCTTAATCTTCGTTGTTTTTCACTCGAAGTTTCGTTCTATATATTCTTCGGCATTCCTCCTTTGTCTGGGATTCTAAGATTTGGTATTTTGATTCTTTCATAAGTGTGTGCAAGAGTTTCCAGCTTAAAAACGGTTTTCAACTGTGGATTCAATTTGGTTTTCAAAAAAAAAATATAGCTGTGGGAACTTTTGACAAACGAAATATATTATGGTTTTCATCTCTATTGTTTTTGATACAACATTTTGGTCAATACATTCTTCAGCCTTCCTCTATTGTCTGGAGTTCTAAGATTAGGTGATTTCATTATCCCATATTTATTTTCAGACCATTTTCATCTTTGTTATTTTAACAGAATGTTTCGGCCGATAATTGCTTTGGAATTCCTGTATTATCTGATGATAATAAGTGTGCTCTTTCATGGAGTATTTCATTCTTGAGCCTAGATAAATTCTATACTCAGCTACATTGGATGCAAATATCCATTCCTATCGCATCAAATTGAGCTAATTGATAAAGATTTTAACTCGGACCAAGCAATTAACAATCAATTTTGATACGTCAACTCAATCGACACTGTCATGTGATCAACGAGTTTAAGTAGCATGCTGTGTTGCAGGATACCAATAAAAAATGGGAAAAGGGAGATCAATGAATAAGATACTTCTTTTGCCTTTTGTTTGACAATGATCTCTTGAAAAAAGTCCGAATTTTCAAAAAACAATCGTGGATGATGCAGGACACAAACTGAGTGACCAATTTAGCATAAGTACATTATAAATTGAATTAAGAACGAGCGTGAACACTTTCAGACACCGACTAAGTGACCAGTTTAGCCTAAACCTACATTGCAAACTGAGCATTCCACTAAGAACTTATTTGGCGAGGGGGATTTTAAAAAGCAAAAAAAAACATTTTTTCTTGACATAAATGCTTGAATTTTAACCCTTTAGTTGATGTATCCTGTAGGCGTAATAAATATATAGCCTGTCAGCTAGACTAACTTTAGAACTGAAAATAATCCTATTGACAGTATTGGTTGACAATTTCTAATCTGCATTCCTTACATATCAAATTAGGCTAATTAATCAAGACTTTAATTTGGGCATACCAATTAATTAATTGATATTAATTGATCAACTTGGACAAAACCAAGTTTGGTGGAGAGTCATATTTGTCAGGTTCCCTGTAAAGATTGGCCTTTGCTTACAATGACTTGTAGGGTGTGCACATTTATATCTAAATGGCAGCTGGTGTGTAGACTGTGTCTATAACTCTCAAAGGGTTTATTAAATATATTTTGGACCAGAAACCAATTAATGGTTAATACTATCAAAATGATTCACTCTACGAATTTAGATGTCATCAGAATTGATCTAGAGTCTTAGCTTCTTCCCGGACAGAACTCTTGAACTGATGTCTCAAGAGGGACACTACATCATTATCAATCGAGTTTGGGTCAACTCGATCATTCGGCGTCAGTTTTAACTCTTGAAATGACCAGTGCTTATTCAAAGCTACTTGTAAACTACTTTTCCAACCACTTCAGCCTGATCGTTGTCTGCTGACTTCATTTCGTCAACAGCTTCATCAAAAGTAGGGCGGTTTCTTTTTTTTTTCTAAACTCACTCAGTCTTACTCGACAACCTACTTTATGTAATTTCATTACTGAACTTTTGAAAGTCTCAAAGTTTTTGTTTTAAGTCTACGTATTGGTATTGTTACTCATGAAATGTCATTTGTTGCCTCATAAATAAAAATGCGAAGTAGAAGATTTACTTATGTTACCTGCATTTTTTTTCCGACTCAATATGAATAGATGTAATTATTGGAGGTTTTTGAACTTATAACAGCACTGGTGACTACCCAAGAAGTTAGACCAGTTTTCAAGTACGATTTCTAATGAAGACATAATACTGCTCGAGCTGTTGCTAACGTCAACAAGTCGTATTGAATGAACACTCCTGCTGTGCAAACTGTTCAGTGTTGGTTCAATAGCTTTAGGTCTCGAAATAAATAAACCACGAGGAAGGCTCAAACCTGAACAATGTTTTTTGAACAATTGAACAACGTTTCAATAACTTTCTAGAGACTTTAGGTCAGCAACCATATCACGTCATCTCAAAACAAAAGGGAAGGTTTAAAAGTTGGAAAAA